>JAJHPC010000015.1:9642183-10842183 GCA_024447665.1 Juncus inflexus | reverse complement strand
TTTTTTATTGTGAATTGAGGTTTTGGATTTGATTTCTGAATTTTGGGTTTTATTCGGCTTTGTTTATTTGTTAATCTAGGCCCAGATCATTTATGGCCGGCTGTATAGTTGGTTACACTATGAATTTCACATGAAATTAGGAATATATACTACTAGAAAAATATTTTATTATCTATGAGAAGAAAGTAGGAATATATAGATTGAGAGAATGAAGTTTGTGACCTAGGAAAAACCAGAAAGAATTTATTGTAGTTGTAAACATCAAAAAATAGGAAAGAAACAAAACGATTGATAGGTAGCTTCACATGACAGATTCCTATCCAACCACAGCTCAAAATACTCAAATTAAAAAGATTGTTGCTATACGTAGGAGTATACACTAATTGTCCTTTTCATGTATTAACACTTGTATTAACTTGTTGCAAAGTTAGAAAAAGAAAATGATTGAAGGAATTACAGTATGTTTTAAAGTTGTTCAGCTATATTAGATATTAACAAGTATGTTGGATTTTTCTATTAAGGGACCAATGATGAATGATATGATTCTCAAATCTTGACTCTTGAATGGCCCAATTGAGCCAACTAGATCTAACCTAATTCATTATCACTTTATGATAATTTACCTCACTTTGAAGGAACAATTAAGAATTAACTCTAATTATTAATTATCTTATTCCAAATATGAAACTTTCTCGTGAACCCAATTTATCCCTGGAAGTATCACAATCCGAGATCAACTCAAAAATATTTAATCAATAAGCTAAAATTCTAATCAGAGTTACTTCGTACAATGATAAATAAATCATAAATGTTGCCTGTTTGTCCTAAATTCGAATTTTGATTAATTTAGGTTGAACAATTTACCTGTCAAAATCATTGGTTAATATTCTCAATTCTCATTTTATTATTAATTATAGACTAGTTCTATATAAACAATTGTCTTGTCTAATTATTCTTGACAGGACATGCAAAAAAGAAAACTATATTGCAAATAAGGTACAATAATACATTCTAAAATCATCATACCTAACCACAAGTGACATGCTAACTACCTTATTCCATCAATATCAAAGTTATATTAGAACTTAATTGATAATAAATTAGTTCAAATAAATACCTAGCTATAAAATATCACCTAAATATTTTTATTTTTGGATAAAATCACTTATATTGCTAAGCTCATATATCCACATCAGTATAGTTGGGGAAATAAATTTGCGTCTCTTAACAAGCTTTCTCTTTCAAATAATCCCTTCATCTCCCTTTCTTCTTCAACATAAAGACCTCTACCACTCAAATCAAACCTAAAGTTCAACACACTAGAAAAACACTCAAAAGTCTCCAAAAACTCATAAACACATCGAATTAAACCATGAAGTCCACACCTTTTTCACAATTTAAACATCGTAATTCACAGTTAGCTCGCGCCATCGCGATTCTCCTTCTCTTTTCTGCCGGTTATATAATAGGCTATCACTCTTCTCCCCAATTCAATCTCCAATCCGATCAATTCCTCTCCAATTGCACCTTAAATCATATATTAACAGAAACCCAAGAACCCGAATCCTCACCACAAATCCAGGAACACGAATCATCACTGCCTCCACACGATCTTCTTCAATTCAAAAGTCGCTGCGCCGAACCGGTTCCATATTCCGAAATCCAAAACACAATCTTCACCAAAATTTTTGATGGACTTGATCCGTACGAGAATTTCCCTTCGAATGAAGTATCATCTCTTATTCATAAGCCGAAGAAAGACCCGCGCGGTTGGGGCTCGAGAGGAGCGGTGTTTCACGACTTGATCGAGTCGGTTCGGCCCGGCGTGATAATTGAACTTGGTGCGTTTTTAGGGGCGTCAGCTTTACATATGGCAGGTGTTACGCGCAATATTTCTCTCTCTCCCTCTCTAATTCTTTCTGTCGATGATTTTCGCGGCTGGCCAGGTTTCCGTTCCAAGTTAGTTTATGATATATATACTTTATTATGTACGTACATATACATATATTTTACTATGTTGAGCTTGTTATTGAAACTTTATTGAAACATTATTGTATCTAGTGTGACGTAAATTTCAATTACTCAAATTTAGTTAGCACCTCAAAATATGCTTGGCCATAATGGGAGAGTACTAATTTTATTTGACAAGGTTTTTGGATCACTTAGGCCGTGTGCTTCTAGAATTGGTAAAGTTCAACTTCCACCCACTTTTGGATTCTTTAATTGCCTGAGTATACATAGCCAAAATATTGAAACTTTTTGAAGAATCTTATGTCATGTACACATTAGTCTAGATTTCAGTCCAAAAACCTAACATGTAATAAACTCATTTCATTTTAATTAAAAAAAATGATTACGTAGGATTCGGCGTGACATTCCAAAAAATCGAGACGGAGACTCTTTACTACTCCAACAATTCATGGCCAACATCAAATCCGCCGGCGAATCAGACCGAATAATCCCAATCCCATTTTCAACCGGCTCAGCGCTAATAGCATTTTGCGAATGGGGAATTTACGGCGACCTGATAGAGGTGGATGCA
Source organism: Juncus inflexus (assembly GCA_024447665.1). Taxonomy (NCBI): domain Eukaryota; kingdom Viridiplantae; phylum Streptophyta; class Magnoliopsida; order Poales; family Juncaceae; genus Juncus; species Juncus inflexus. The sequence goes on along the minus strand of JAJHPC010000015.1, from coordinate 10,839,641 downwards.
GGTCATGATTTCCACTCGGCTTGGGCAGACATAAACCGTGCTTATGCCGTGCTCAGGCCGGGCGGCGTGCTTTTTGGGCACGACTATTTCACAGCTGTTGATAACAGAGGCGTCAGGCGAGCGGTGAATTTGTTTGCTAAGGTCAAGAGACTGTCAGTGCGGCCCCACGGAGAGCATTGGGTGTTTGAGCCTAAGCCGCATGAGGAAAAGTAGTTAATTGAGTAGCTCTTCAACGAGTATGTTGGAGTGATTAGCAACAAGGAATCTTGTTATAGTTTCTTTTTTTGTTGTTGAATTTACAAGTATAGAGATTATTGGATTATAGAGGAAAAGAAACAGGTTTTTACATGTAAAAGAGCACGAAACAAACAACCTTGATGAATTATAAATCAATAAAATATATTAATTTTCTGTATCTAAAAAGAATAATGATATAATAGGGGGGTTAGGGATGATGGAGATTGCTTGAAAAAGGAAAAGCAAAAGAACAAAAAATAATGGAACATTTGGAAGTAAGTTAATAACCAGATAGGGATGGAGTTGGAGATGGATCTAAATGAATTAAATGTCTTGATGGATATTTTTCCCACCTTTGAGTGCTAATCAAGTCCTTACTATTTTATTTATTAATGCTGATCAATTGCCGTAGATATGCAATTGGAAGAGTGCATGTTAAGTGGACCATTGTCACTTTTTGACTTGGATGATTCCATTAAGATGATAACTTGGTATCAAAACAAAGGTTTAGGGTAGCATTCTTTGTTTATATCTTTTAAAAAAAAAATCTATATAAGGGCTGTGCTTTCTTTGTTTACCCCTCTTTCTTTTAAAGAAATGAAATTATATTAGGCTAGCTTTGTTTGTTTATACCTTTCAAAAATAAAAATAAAAACATGCATCTACTAGGCATTTATCTTGGCCAAAAGGCCCAAAACCATCATTATTGAATCAAGACATTTTAGCAAACATGAATCAAACAAACAAAAGGAAGAGATTTAAGCTAATATCTGTAACAAGTCTTAATTGAATTTGCGGGCTCCAATCCAGACAAGACCAACAAGACAACACATGTTAAATCTTAAATAGCATTAACAAAAGAATTGGCAAATCACAAACAATTAAAGCCATTTACGAAACTCAAAAAAAAAAAAAAAAAACTATCACACCATCCAGATCCGCTCCTCCTTCATCCTTCCTTTTTCAAGCCAAATCACTCCATCCTGTAAATAAATCATTTTGCCCTCAATCACATTCATTAAAACTCCATCAATCCAAAATTACAAAAAAAATAATGGAAAATTAACATTTTTTTCAATTCTTACTATCTTCTTCCAACTGACGCAGCTCCAGATGCCCTGCAACAACAATTGAAAAATAAAATAAAATCATCATTATTAGTAGTAGTAGCAGCAGCAGCAGCAGTATTTAATAATACCTTGCAATCTGCTTGGAAGCAAAAGCGGGCTGTCGAAGGGCAGCATTAGTATTAGTATTAGTATTAGTATTAGTATTAGTATTAGAAGTAGTGAGTCTGACATCAGCGAGGGCGTTGGTGACGTAAGCGAGGTGGGGGTCGAGGGGGCGCTTGTGACGGGCGACAGGAGTGACGGCGACGGGAGGCAGAAACGGAGACGAGTAACTCGAGGCCGCCACCCGCGCCGCTGCTGTTGTCGCCGCGATTATTTGCTGCGCCCCTTCTCTTATTCTTATGAAATCCCCCTCTATTATAAATAACTGCACAAATAACATTCACAAAGGACTTTTTAAGAAATGATAATGGATTTTTTAGGGATATTCTAATTACATTATACTATATTACATACCTCAGGATGGCGAGAGACAAAATCATCCAATTTCCCATAATGATTTATATAATCATGCCAGGTCAGCGGAGCCAGCATTTTCGCTAGCCTATTTGGCAGCTGCAATTCACATATCAAATCATTTACACATCCATCACAAAACAAGAAGAACAATATTTAATAATCATGAATAATATAAACAATAAACTTATACATACATTAGTGCTGATTTTGATCTGATTGGCGGGGCCCGGCGGGATGGCGCGGACGATGCAGGCGAGAATAGATCTCTCGTCCAAAAGAGGAATCGGAATCGGAATCTCGTTCTTTCCTTTTATGGAATTGTTTTGCATTTCTGAGTAGTTCATCGCGTTTTTGTCTGTTTCTGTCGAGGAGTTGTTATTGTTGTTAATGTTGTTGTTATTTAGGTCCTGGATTTGGCTACTTGGGATCCCGCCAGCCTGTAAAAAAAATTGTAAGAAAATGAAATTAATAATAATAATTATAACAACAGTAATTAGAAATATAAATAAATAATAATATTAATAAAGTAAAACCTGGAGTAAAGCGTTATGTTCAGTATAATTAAGGTTTAGAGTTTCCTTTTGAATCGGCGCTTGCGCGTTGTTTTGCCCAATTACCTGATAAATAAATAAAAAGATTTTACATTTCAATTTAAACAAATATAATAAATACCAAAAAATAAAGAAAGAAAATAGATAAAAACCTGTGATTTTTCACTTGGCTTGGGCAAGTTCACTTGATTCTGAATATTAGCCATTTGCCCCATATCAGGCACAGCCTGAAATAAAATAAAATAATTCAAACCTTATCCAACCAAACAACATAAAAGAAATTTGCAAAAGAGCCCCTGCATTATGCTTTAATTCCATAAAATGCCCTCCACTATCAAAAATTGCAAAAAAAAAAAAAACACCTCTATCATAATAAAGATGACATAACTAAAGTTTTGTTTCATTTTAAGCACAACACAGGGGCTTTTTTGCAAATTTCTCAGAAAACAACTAATTAATTAATTAAATGAATAAAATGACACCTGTAAAAGAGCAGGAATGGGCTGGAAAGAACCGAGCTGAATGTTACTGGTCTGAGCTGGGACTCCTTGAGAGGCGTGAAGCATATAAGCGAGATGCTGAGCTGGCGGAATGTAAGTGGGCCCCACTCCTATTATCGGAGCCTGCTGTACCTGCTGCTGCTGCTGTACTGTTACCGATTCGCCCTGTAAATATTTCAACGTTTTTAGAAAAAAAAAATCTTTTTTTTTTTACCTGATTTTTTTTAATTGAGTAAAGAATGGACCTTTTTGGAGGATTCGAGATTTCCGTTAATGCCGTTCGGAATTAGATTATTGTTATTTTTATTATTGATGTTGGTATTATTGTGGTTTGGCTTGTTTTGATCAGATGCATTTTCAGTTGTACAGTCTTTATATGCAGCCAATTCTAATTGCAATTGCTGTATTGTTTGCATGTGATGCCTCTCCATTTCAGCGTACTACACATTCAATTCAAATAATTCAAAATATATATGAAAAAATAAGTGGCATTGTCGCATATATACCCTTACAAAATTCAGAATATCAAATTTACCCTTCCAAAATTTAAAAAAAAAATCAACAAAGATATAACTTTTCTTAAACAAGGGTAATACGGAAAATTTATAAACCCTCAGCGAACTTTAACGGTAATAAAATAATGGTGAAATCCAACTCTGGGGCAAATGCAAATTTGATATTTTCTAAATTTGCAAAGGGTAAAATGTGATATTACCAGTTTTCGAAAGGTAAATTTGATATCTTGAGATAAAAAGTAATAAATAATTATATCGAATACAAAAACTAATCATATAAAATAAATAAATTAAAAAATGCCTGTCTTTGAAGGCCCATCCAGTACTGATAAAACTGTTCGGTCCTCTCTCTCAATTCATTCTGCAAGGTTTGATTCGTCGTATTATTCAAAGCGTCCATTTCTTGAACCCTAGCTATCCAATTGTGAGCCTCTCTTAACTGCTCTTCCTTAAATATCATACTTTCTTGCGCCACCCTATGCTGCAAAAATATTTAAAAAATGATGATAAATATGTTATTTACGAAAAGTTGAGGGGGTATTTGCGAATAAATAAAGGGCTGAGTGTAATTAATATTTACTTGTTCTTCTAAAGAGAGGAGTTGGCTTTCTTTTTCTCTGATTAGTTCTTGTAAATCGCGGATTTGGTTCATGTGCTGAGCCCTCTCTGCTTCTGAATTATCTCTCTCTCTCCTAAATCAATTATTTAATTAATAATTATAATTATTATATTAAATTAATCAATTATTCAATAGTCTTGAAAGGAGTAAAATGGAATATTATATCACCGGAAAGTAGCAAGTTCCTTGTTCTGCTCTCTGAGAAGGTCGTCTTTTGGCCAACCCTAAAAAATAAAATGAAAATATTATTCATAAAGTGTAATATAAAATAAAAAGTACTACATTTTAAATGTTGAAACAAAAATAAAAGAAAAAAAAAACATACAGTCTCATTGTCTATTTGCAAAGCCCGCACTTCAGTATCTTTATCTTCAAGTTTCTTCTCAATTTCTCTTATATATTTCTCTCTCTCAACAAGTTGCTCCTATTTAAAAAAAAACAACATTAAAAAAAAAAAAATTTTCAAATTTAAACAAAACGTTATACTTAATTAACTAATCGATTACCTTGAGTTTAGTAGCAACAGAGATTTGTTCCTTCAACTGAGCCTCAACCTCTAAAATTTGAGGCCGTGCAATTGCTTGAGCCCGCAATTCAATTTCAAATCCCTGCAATTCCTCTCTTTGTCTCATCACAGTCTGCAGTCTCTGCTGGATCATTTCATCGCTCAGCCCTGCAATTCCTTCAACTGCAATTGCGTGGAATTCCGCCTCTCTTCCTTCCTGCTGCACCTTACAGAAAGAAATTCGTTTTTTTATTCGAAAAATTGGTGAATTTTGTTTTGCATTGATTTGTGCTTTTACCTCATATATTGTTCTTTCATCTGATTGGGCCATATTTCCCCTCTCTGAGTCCTGAAATAAAAACGGAAAAAAAGTTTTCGATTGCAAAATAAAGAGGAAAAGACTCAAAATGTATCATTAAAATGTTCTAAACTGCAAAATGAAGACAGGCAAAAAAAGAGGGAAAAAATAGAAAAAGATTCGAAATTTACTGATCTAAAACATAAAACAAAATCCGCCCTCTCAGTTCACTAACTTTTATCTCCCATTATCAAGCAAAGAAATAAAAAAGAAAGTCAAGAAATCTACCTCACTGCCAGCAGTATTCCGATAAGATCCATCAGAAACGGCCCGCCATTCCTTCCTAGCTCGCGCCGAAGCAGCAGCCGCCGCCTCCATCAGATTCCAAATCTTCTCTTCCCCCCCTCAGATCGCTCCTCCCCGCCCCAATTCCAATCTTTCCAGATCCAAATCTCAGTTTTTCACCACTTCAGGAAGACGAAGCTTTCGCAGTCTCAGACGGAGATTTCGAAGTAGGGTTTTTGTGTGTTGTTAATGGAGACGGAGATGATGTGAGATTTGAGATGAAGAAGAAGATCGAGGAGGTTTGTGTAAGTATGCATTTCCTGGACTCGGTGTATTCGAAAGAGAGCACATGGATTTGGGGGGGCTGAGTCTGTTGATTTGTGGTGTTTGGATATGGTATGAACCGGGTCTAGGGAGTGTTTTGTTTAAAGGAGTTGGGGTAAATGGGCTGTTAGTGGAAGTTTATGGGCTTTTTTAGTTAAATATGGCTCAATGGGCTGAGAATGTTGGACTGTTAGTATCTATAAAAAAATACACAACAGAAAATACTAGTTTAGCCCATAAATTGTAAACGGATATTTGTATCTCGGATGAAATTTATATATTTTTTTTCTTTCATATTTTTTGAAGAATCCTATGAATTTATGCATGTGAAATTTTGGAATTTGTAAATGGGAAATCTGAAAATGCGATGGGTTTGAGCACGTCTAAAACGCGATTGTATATTATTTTTTCTCTTTTTCAATATATTTTTTTGTTTTTTATGTATTATTTTCATTATTTGACGTATATATTGTTTATTGTCTCTAAAAAATAAAACATATGTATTGTTTTTTTTCTGTTTATTATTTTTATATATTTTTCATGTAATATCTGGTCTCATACATTTTATATCTTTTTATTCGTATTTTCTGAAGAAGCCTATCAATTTATGTTTGGAAATTTTTGAAATTTACAAAGTTATCCAAAGTTGGTCCTGTGAATTTGATATTATTTTGTCTCTTGTGCTTTATTTTCTAAATTTCAGCACTATGATGTCCTTTTTTTTTTATCAAAAACAACAAGATAATTCCATTTGTTACACTCAACATTTAATTTTATGCACGTGGGATTTAGTAACTCTTTCTTTACATCACATGAAATACATGCATCCGTGCATGTACCCGAAAATCTATTTGCAAAGATTTGATTTGAATACAGAATCTAATTTCTTGTCAACTTTTTGAGGTCAGCCTTTGCTTTCATCTTTGAAAAATTGACACTTGTCCTTCCCATTTTTAATGTCATATTCTTATTCTTATACTTATACTTATACTAAAAGCTTATAAATTGGGGTTTGGAAGACACGTGGCTTGCTACTTAAATGATATACGACCCCAATTTGAACTCGGGTCTTTTTCAATTCATACGAGCGTCCCATTTGAATTCAAGAATTATTTCCAGTATCATATAAATTCATTGATAATATAATATGAAATGAAATGCTATTTATATCCTTATAGAGCATAATAAATATAGAATTACTTAAACTTTTTCTTCCTTTAAAATATTTCTACCTTAATCGTGTTATCACTTTTTGTTAATGTATAAATAAGATTGAAAAAGAAAACTTAATTAAGTTTTCAAGAAATTGAAAAACATAACAAAATGTATGATATTCACGATAGAATGAGCTATTTGTTTATGCAGATGCATATATTGCAATTCAACACACCTTATTGATTTAAATATATGATTTTATTATTGATATTTAAGATCCAACAAAATATATGGCCATTTTATATTATTTGTGTGAAACCAATGGTAAATGACTATTAGCAAAGGAAACAAAGGCAAATAGCTATATTAATTCAAAGTATTTTTCAAAGTTACCTTATCAATTTTTTTTTTTTTTTACTTTCATAGGGTCATGTCTCTTCCAAATTCATCATAATTCATTTTCATCTTAATTGATTTAGTTATTTTTTTTCTTACTTTCATGGCAAAAAAGTTATCTGATTATAGTTAGGCACTAACAAAATGAGGAATTTTTCAAAGGGGCAATAATGTTTACTTATTTCTAAGGGTTAATACATGTATTTTACTCATTTTGGAGAGCATAAATGATACTTTCCTTGAATCTTCTTTTTAATTAATTTTCGAGTTATTATCAATAAGATAGATGAGAAAGTTGTGTTCTAAAAGTAAATAAATCAACAAATTACCTCAAAAATAAAAAGTGAGAATAAAAAACCGAAAATGAAAATGGATTGTAAATTATAAAAAAAATTTATTATATTACCATCATTTTATAATAATACTACCGCTCTATTACTAATTATGTAAAGACTGCAAATAAAATGACCCATTTTTGCCCTAAAATGCTATTTTTTCTATATTTGAATATACGATAATTAGAGTTTTTGAAAACGTGGTTCGAATATCTAGTAATTTAAATATATTGCACAACTTTCGAAACTACATTTTTTAAAAAGTCTGCAAATAAAGAAATAAAAAATTGGAACTATCAGTTTGGGGCCATAACTGGGAGCAGAATCGATTAACTTTTGTAAATGCAAACAAAAGTGTCAACTACATACCAATTTATTTATGTTAATTCACATTATATTTTATAATTATTTATTATTTTATTTTATATATAATTCTGAATTAAATATATTACAAGTTGGAAATAAGACCCGTTATGCTGGTATCATTAAATTTTTGGAGGATATATAATATTATTTCAGAAGTGAATTAGAAAAGCATGAAGAAATATAGGATGTGTGCTACATTTTGTTCTCAAGAAAATTCCTCAAGTGAAGAAATTTCAAATAAGTAACTATTAAACTATCTATTTTAATTTTAATAGTTATTTCAATCTAATAATATATAACTTCTAATTATGAAAATTCAAAATTAAAATTTATAAATCTATAGTACATAAATAATACATGAGAATTCAAAATTATTGTCTTTTATTTTCTTATGTCATTATGTCTTGACATATATATTAGAAAAACAAATTAAGTATTAATCATGCTTAAATGAATAAAATAAAATAAAAATAAAATGCAAGATAATTTATTTTGGAGATTTTAGTTGAAACTACATAAGATTAAATAATAGATGATTAACTTTAAAAAAAAATAAAAAATAATAATAATATTTTATATTTTATATATGGGATAAATATGTATATGATGATATTATGGCCTAGGCCAAAGTGTTTGTGACCTAGATGATGGATTGTAATAACAAACATAATATTTATTGTAAGATATTTCATATAATATGTGCGTATAGGTTATTTTAATATAATTAAAATAGATTATGAATATGCAATTCAGCTTTATGTCATCAAAGTACATGACTTTGATAGTAAAACTATAAAGTGTTATGAATGTTATTCTAAATCGTCCCTGGTCATTTATAGGATATTTGTGGAGACAAATATACTTGCCGATACATATAAATATATATTTATATACAAGCTATAAATGTACACCAGTATATTAGTTGACTGATGATCATGTTTTACTGATCATGGATAAATAGTTATCAAGTCATTAAAATAGGTATACGTTAAAGACCATATACTGGACTGACCCGCCATAAGAATGCTACATGTTTTACGTCGTTAGCGATTCTTGCAACATAAAATATTTATAGTCCTTTGACCTGAGATTGTCTCGGTTCCCAACATGAGTAATTTTATACTTAAATATAATCTAACACTGCATTTAACCGGGTGGTCATAACGGTTATGATTAGGTATATAATGAATCATGTAGAGGGTTGAGTGCAATCAAGACGGGATTTGTTCCTTTCATAAATGAGAGAGAGATCTTTAGGCCTCTTGATGAATTGAACTGAAGAAATGTCTGTCAATACTCAAATGAATTAATAAGAGTTATTAATGTTATGTATTCTTGTTCAGTTTAATTTGGGATCAAGAAATATTAATCGATTAAGGATGGCGTATTACATGCCTTATGATCGATATAGATATCGCGTGACAAAGGGACAAAATATGTGATTGTTGATTAGGTAAATCGGATCACCAATATTCACTTAAATTGGGTAGTCATGATGGCTTGCAAGAGTCCGCTCATGATTTATAGACAGTCAAGTCTATTGTCAACATTAAGTGAACCTACAGGGTCACACACAAAGAACAAACTGAAACAGGCGTAGAAAATCCTAGCGACTTATATGATGAGTTGCATAAGAATGTCATAAAAGATATTGTCATCTTATGTAATAAGATGTGATATATATATGTATATAAAGACTATGAACACAAAAGATTATGTAATCTAGAAGAGTCTAGATGATGACATATAGATAAAAATGAGTGATGTCATACACATCTTTTAGTGTGAAGAGACAAGACTCTTCACCTCTATATAAGGACATAGAGGGCTCCAAATTCAAGAGAACACATCATTCTCTTTCTAATTATTTCATATTCTCTTTTGTGAGACAAAAGAGAGAAAATATACTTTCTAATTTTTATGACAAAATTATAAAAGGGTGCTTTCCTTTTGTATAACAAAAAAAGCGAAAGAGTGCGATTATATGAGAGGAATTACATATATCTTTTGTGAAATAAAATAAGAAGAAGAAAAAGAGTTTTCTTGTGCAAGAGGAGAATAAGTTACTAGCATATATATATATATATATATATATATATATATATATATATATATATATATATATATATATGTTCTTCTTTCCATTTTAAGAAGTTTGTTCGTGTGGATACCGGTAGAGGCGTTCGTACTTTCGGCGCTTTTGATCTATTCGGCCTACGAAGATGAGAATGGGTTGTTGAGAGTGTCGGTGGAGACCGATTGTGTGTGTGGCAAATGACTTCCACACGATCCGACCTAGACAGCCTAGACGGACGGAAAATCGGTTAGGACGGTAACCGGTTTAGAGGCGCATGGACAACACGCATGGTTTGAGCGTCACGGATTAAGCGTAATCCGAAAGATATGTTTAAGATTTATTTCTTTGATTTAACCGATATGCATGGATCCCAAGATTGGTTTTGGACGAAATTTTATTTTCCGCTGCATTATGCACGTCCAAAATCCTACAGTATATTGCATAGAAAAATGTATCATTACTCATTTTCTTCAAAAAAATTGTCACTGCTATTTTTCTTAATTTTTTTTAGATGTTAAAATGGTATGGATTACACATATGTTATTATGAAACCCGTAATACATTAAGTAATATAATATAGTTTTCAATATTCTGAAATTTTATTTGAGATGATCATTCTTACATAACGGAGATATAACGCTGAACATTAATCCAACTAATCATTTGATATTATGATAATAATTTAAATTAAAAGCTCTGATTTGATAAATTTTTTGATTCGACGGCGGAGAGAAAATTGATAATAGATTAATGATTTATAAAAAAAAAATAATGATTGAACAAAAATAAATGGGCCCACGTGTCACTCTTTTTCTCTCTCCCTCAAATAAATAAAAAAATAGATTAATGATTTCCAAAAAAAAGTGGGCCCTCGCTTTCTCTCTCCCTCAAATAATTAAAAAAAAGAATATAAATAAATCATTTTCCAAAAAAAAAAGAATGTGGGCTCCTGTGTCTCTCTCTCTCCGGTAATTTTTTTCCAACGTTTTCTTTCAAAATATGATTTTTCAGTAGCTCAATTTTTTGTGAAAAAATGAAAAATAGAACAAGGATGATGAGATTTTTCATTCAAGATCTCAATTTTTATACTTTCGAACGCATCATTAGCTCTTCTCATAATGACTTTCAATATCTCGTGTCTTCAATTGACTGGATTAAATATCAATATGTCAGATGACATTACTATTCATTCCTAAATAAAAATAAAAAAATAAAAAAAATAATTTATCGAAAAAATGTGGGTCTCATGTATCACTCTCTTCCTCTCTCCATCAAGTAAATAAAAAAAAATTAATAATTAAAAAAAAATGTGGGTCCTCACTTTCTCTCTCCCTCAAATAATTATAAATAAATCATATTCCAAAAAAAAAATGAATGTGGGCTCCATGTGTGTCTCTCTCTCAGCTAATTTTTTTCCAACATTTTCTTTCAAAAAATGATTTTTTAGTAGCTCAATTTTTGTGAAAAAATGAAAAATGGAACAAGAATGTTGAGATCTTTCTTTAAAGATCTCAATTATTAAACTTTCGAACGCACCATTATGTTTTCTCATAATGACTTTCAATATCTCGTGTCTTCAATCGACTGGATGACTAATTCCTAAATAAAAATAAAAAAAATAATGATTTATCAAAAACAAATATGGGTCTCATGTCTTACTCTCTTTCTCTCTCCCTCAAGTAAATAAAAAAAATAGATTAATAAATTTCAAAAAAAAAATATGGGTCCTCTCTTTCTCTCTCCATCAAATAATTAAAAAAAATAAATAATTTTCCATAAAAAAAGAATGTGGGTTCCACGTGTGTCTCTTTCTTAGGTAATTTTTTCCAACGTTTTCTTTCAAAATATAGTTTTTCAGTAGCTCAATTTTTTGTGAAAAAATGGAAAATAGAACAAGGATGACAAGATCTTTCATTCAATATCTCAATTGTTATATTTTCGAACGAAATATTATGTTTTCTCATAATGACTTTCAATATCTCGTATTTTCAATCGACTGGATTGAATATCACCATGTTAAATGGCATTATGACTCATTTCTAAATAAAAATAAAAACATAAAAATATTGATTTATCAAAAAAAAAAAAAATGTGGGTCTCATGTGTCTCTTTATCTCTCTCTCGAGTAAATAAAAAAAATAGATTAATAATTTTCACAAAAAAAAGTGGGCCATCTATTCCTCTCTCCCTCAAATAATTAAAAATAGAAAATAAATAAATCATTTAAAAAAAATAATGCGGGCTCCATGTGTGTGTGTCTCTCACAGGTAATTATTTTTCAACATTTTCTTTCAAAATATGATTTTTCAATAGCTCAATTTTTTGTGAAAAAATGAAAAATATAACAAGGATGATTATAATTCAATAAATTTAAATTTTGTTTTCTCATCGATGCAATATTTTCCATCATTATTTTCACAGCAATTAATTCATATATTTCTCATAATTTATATTATATAAAAAAATTTGGTTGTTAATCTCACACTTAGATGTTAATCTCTCTACTGAAAATTTAATTATGTACTTCTTATACAAATATTATTTGTATCTTAGAATATCGTAACTGTAAGTACCTATTATTACAGTCTTGAGTCATAATGCCATCTGACATGGTGATATTCAATACAGTCGATTGAAAAACATAATGGTGCATTCGAAAGTATAATAATTTAGGTCTTGAATGATGTCACTATTACATATTTTTTATTATGACTTGTATAAATCTTAATTGATTTAGAGATAATTTCTAACAAAAAATATGAATTATTCATTGTTTATTCTGTTATAAGTTGTTTCTTGAGATAATTTATATAGTGTTTATATGATTATTAATTCATAAGATAAATTTACTGTGTTAATTATTAAACAATAAAAATTATAAAAATAACAGCGGAGCGCGGAAATTCTCCCAGTTTCTCAAATAATTTATCTAACCATGCATGCTATATCCTCTCTCTCATTTAGTACATATTTTCAAAGCTAGTCCTGTGCTATCACAGACCCAAAGCTGGATTTATTTGAGACCTTTTTTTCTTAAAATTTTCTTCTTTTTCTGTCTTTTTTTCTTTTTTCATATCTAGACAAAGAATTTGTTTTAACCGGCATGACTACAATAAAATTTTCTATAATTAATAATTGCGTTAACTGTTATAATAAAAAATAAATCTGATGGTGTTATGCTCTAGGCCAAAGTGTTTGTGACCTAGATGATGGATTGTAATAACAAACATAATATTTATTCTAAGATATTTCATATAATATGTGCGTATAGGTTATTTTAATATAATTAAAATAGACCATGAATATGCAATTCAGCTTTATGTCATCAAAGTGCGTGACTTTGATAGTAAAACTATAAAGTGTTATGAATGCTATTCTAAATCGTCCCTGGTCATTTATAGGATATTTGTGGAGACAAATATACTTGCCGATACATATAAATATATATTTATATACAAGCTATAAATGTACACCAGTGTATTAGTTGATTGATGATCATGTTTTACTGATCATGGATAAATAGTTATCAAGTCATTAACATAGGTATATGTTAGAGACCATATGCTGGACTGACCCGCCATAAGAATGCTACATGTTTTACGTCATTAGCGATTCTTGTAACATAAAGTATTTATAATCCTTTGACCTGAGATTGTCTCGGTTCCCAACATGAGTAATTTTATACTTTAATATAATCTAACACTGCCTTTGACCGGGTGGTCATAACGGTTATGATTAGGTATACAATGAATCATGTAGAGGGATGAGTGCAATCAAGACGGGATTTGTTCCTCTCATAAATGAAAGAGATATCTTTAGGCCTCTTGATGAATTGAACTAAAGAAATGTATGGTCATACTCAAATGAATTAATAAGACTTATTAATGTCATTTATTATTGTTCAGTTTAATTTGGGATCAAGAAATATTATTCGATTAATATAAGGATGACGTATTACATGCCTTATGATCGATATAGATATCATGTGACAAAGGGACTAAATACGTGATTGTTGATTAGGTAAATTGGATCACCGATATTCACTTAAATTGGGTAGTCATGATGGCTTGCTAGAGTCCGCTCATGATTTATAGACTGTCAAGTCTATTGCCAATATTAAATGAACCTACAGGGTCACACACAAAGAACAAACTGAAACGGACAAAGAAAATCCTAGCGACTTATATGATGAGTTGCATAAGAATGTCACAAAATATATTGTCATAAGATGTGATAAGATGTGATATATATGTATATAAAGACTATGAGCACAAAAGATCATATAATCTAGAAGAGTCTAGATGATGGCATATGGAAAATGATGAGTGATATCATACACATCTTTTAGTGTGAAGAGACATGACTCTTCACCTCTATATAAGGACATAGAGGACTCTAAATTCACAAGACAACAAATCATTCTCTTTCTAATTATTTCACATTATCTTTTGTGAGACAAAAGAGAGAAAATATACTTTCTAATTTGTATGACAAAATTATGAAAGGGTGATTTCCTTTTTGTATGACAAAAATTAAAGAGTGTGATTATATGAGAGGAATTATATACATCTTTTGTGAGATAAAATAAAAAGATTTTTCTTATGCAAGAGAAGAACAAGCTACTAGCATATATATTGTTCTTCTTCCCGTTTTAAGAAGTTTGTTCGTGTGGACACCGGTAGAGGCGTTCATACTTTCGGCGCTTGTGATCTATTCGGCCTAAGAAAATGAGAATGGTTTGTTGAGAGTTTTGGTGGAGACCGATTGTGTGTGCGGTAGATGACTTCCGCACGATCCGACCTAGACGGACGTAAAATCGGTTAGGACGGTAACCGGTTTAGAGGCGCATGGACAATATGCATGGTTTGAGCGTCACAGATTAAGCATAATCCGAAAGGTATCTTTAAGATTTATTTCTTTGATTTAACCGATACGCACGGATCCTCGGATTGGTTTTGGACGAATATTTTTATTTTCCGCTGCGTTATGCACGTCTGAAACCCAACAAAATCATATATAAAATTATTTTAATATTTTTTATAGAACAACAAATTTGAAAGAAGATAAATAATAAAAGTATCATATAAACCTTCAAGAAGAAAAGTGAAGAGATAAATAGATTGCAAAGCATACATTTTTTATCTTATTGTGTACTCATTTTACTTCAATTGACGGACTAATATGCGACACAATCTAGTTATATTATTTTATTATGACATGTAGATTGTACTTTGTTAGGATTGATTTTTTATCAAAACAACTAATTAGGAATGACAGAAGTGAGAAAGAAAATGAAATTTTAATTTTCAAGTCAGATAGAACAAATATGGTGATTTTTTTTTATTTTGTTTTGGAGTCACCGAATTTAAGTGAGACATATTTGCAAAATAAAGTTTCTATATGTCGACTCTCTTGTAACTTAGTGCAAAAGTAATATGCCTCTTGGGCTACGAATTTGCTTTAATATTATAGATTAGATTATATATATATATATATATACTTTTAAATAATTTTGAGACCCTAAAAATTTTGGGCACAAAGCGAAGGCTTAGCCCATCTATCCAAAGGACCGCCACTGCACAGTGGTGAAGCTTGACTCAGTATTTTGGGGGGTCAGAATTTTTTTTATACCACTGAATATGCTTATATAATTTTTTTTTTGGTGGAGGGGATATACATAAATATTAATAACTTTCAGAATTTTATATACTAAACCCTTATAAAATATACTACTGAATCAAAAATCTTGTGGGGACCATGACCCCCTCCGGTCTGAATAAAGCTCTGTCACTGTCACTGCATATTTCCACTCTCCATCCAACACAAAAAGGGCTTCCATAGTAGCTAGTTATATATTAGCTAGCTACTCATAATAAAACAATAAGCACAGTCAGGGCCGGTCATGTGTTTTCAGAGGCCTTTGATGGTTCTCATTACGAATAAAATATTAATTATATGTGTATTATTTGGGATCTAATTCAGATAACACGAAATGATTGAAAAAAAGATAACTATAATGTGGAATAAAATAAAACAAATATTGATTCAAATTTGCTCCTAATGCACCAAAAAAAAAGATAATAATAATAGGGAGCAAGTATCAAAAAAAGAGGGGCTCTTCTGTATATTTTTTTCATCAATTCATTTTCATGTTTGTTTGTTGGTCTTGAATATCATGTTTCTCTCTGACAATCCAAAATAAAAAATGCAAAAATATAATTAACTAGTTTTGGAGGGTCTTTATGTAAAATCTCCATTAATAACACTTAGGCCTTTTGCCTCTTGATAAAAAATAGAACTATATGAATACCAACACTTTGAGGGTCATATTGTAAATTTCCAATCCATATACTCTTTTCAATTTGAGGTAGGGTCCATTCACTGCTTGGGTTTTGTTTAATTATTTTGAGTTATTATTATATATAGGATAATATGAAAATTATGAGGCCCTCTTTAAAATGTGGCCCTTGACAAATGTCAAGTTCATTGCACTACATGGCCGGCTCTGAGCACAGTACTTGAAAGAAAACAAAGGCATCATTTTACAGTGAGCTTCTCATAACAAACAAGACTACTTAATCGAAATTAAAGGAATCATTAATTACAAATTATTATACGTGCATACTGTCAAACAGACTCATCAATGTAAGTACATTTTTTCTTCTTTTTGCTGAATAATACTCATCGCTAATGATAGGCGTATACAAATAAATCTCCAACCCACCCAACCCGACACAATTCGTATCTTACGGGTTTTGAAGTTGTTGGGTCGGGTTTGGATTTAAGTTTAGAATAGGCCGGAGTAATGAGTTGGTTTACAGTTTTTAAATTAGAAACTCAGATTAATCCGACCCAACCCATAAATTCCAAATTATATACTATATCATATATTCCGGTTATTTATTTTTATTTCTACTATTGTTTCTATGTTATATTGAATTCTTAGTTTTTCCAATTATTAAGTTAACATCTCAAATATATTTTAGTCTCTCTCTCTCTCTCTCTCTCTCTCTATATATATATATATATATATATATATATATATATATATATATATATATTAACTTAATTGGAAACATAATCTTATAACTTGATCTCATTCCAGTTTACTCATCATGAAATATAACTAAATCCTATAATTGAAAATACTAAATTAGATATAAAAAATAATCGAGATATCATAACTCAAAAAATTATATACTTTAAAAATTATATTTATGCATTAATTTTGCAACCGGTTAGGTTATATAATTTTTCATTCTTAGTTGAATATGTCTAGTAATTTAAAATATGTTTTTATACTTTTACTTGGTTCGATATTTATCTTAATAGGTGTCAGCCAATTTTTCTCAATATTTCAATACGAAAGAAGATTCAATCTCGTATTTTTTTTGGTTAATATACATTATAAGAACATAAACTTAATGAAGTTCAAAAGGCAATCAACCCGCCGAATCCAACCCAACCCGTCTGAGAAAAATATCCTTAAGTTGAATATTTTTTGAATTGTTATGGGTTGAATCGGGTTGAAAAAAACCAAACCAATTATAGTTGGGTTGAGTTGTGGGTTTTCTTCAAGCCCGCTTAACCCGGCCCACATACACCCCTAGCTAATAGAAGGAAAGTGTCTAACCATCACTTTCCTTCCTAGTGTCATAAGAAACACACATGTCATGCAACCTTCATTCTCATATCATATATTTCCAACATGTTACATTCTTACATGATTCATGAACAACTCAGAAATCTCATATCTCATCACAACAATTGGTTATTATTATCAAAACATGTCGATGAGTTCATTCAGACTCCGACAATTTCCAATCTGGCAAGCAGTGCCGCACGCAAATCGTATTCTTCCATAATCGTGCCACATGGCAAACTCACAACCACATCTTGCACCATCATATCATTAACCGTGCTTACGTTCGCATGATACATGTGCAGTTCCATCTCAGACAAAGCACCCATCAGCCTCGCTGGTGCAAGGGCCCCACCACCTCCGTTAGATTGTACTCGTATTAACGCCTCTGAACCAAATACTCTTACCTCCACATTCATCTGTATCGACGAAGAAATGGTACTCGTACTGCTTGTTGATGCCATTACCTCCATTTGTACTTCCTTTCTGGCACTTTTCACCTTGACACAAGAAAAGAATTATTTATTAAAATTTTCTTAATTATTATGTTGATAGAAAAAGAAGTTTTGTCCCTTATTTAGTTAGCATAGCTGGCAAGCTTATCATTATTACTCAATTAGCTAACAAGAAAAGAAGATTCTAGCAGCCTGTCTCAATAAAAAAAACTTTTGTAACAAACTTATTGCTATTTATCAAGTTCAATCATTTGAACATACCTCAATTTCTAACTTCTCTACACGTGTACGTAACTCTTTAATATACGTGATCGCATCCGACAGAAGTGATGCTTTATCCATGCGTGAAACATTCGGCACGATTGATCTGAGGGCATAAAACCTGTGGTTCAATTTCTCACGCCGTTGCCTCTCAGCCTCCACATGGTGTATAATTGGTGAGTTTTGGCAGGTTCCTTTACGGCTCCGCCTTTTTACTCGATTTTTGTTGGCAAGTAAATCCGGTCTCAGACTGTCTGAGTCTGAGTGCTCCGAGTCTAGGGAGGATGACAGACCAGCTCCGCCACAAAGACAAAGTATGGTCTTGTTGGTTAAGATCATAGTAACCTGGAATTTTTTTTCATTCTATTAGATATATTTAGTTACTAAAAGCTTTTGTAGTTTTCAATTATATAATAAAAAAATTGCATGTTGAAAAATGAGATTGTATACTAATTAGACATGAGTTAAATGCTTATATTGTAAGTACTATAGTTCAATGAACATATATATATATATATATATATATATATATATATATATATATATATATATATATATTTCAGCGAGTGCTGACTGCTAAACAAGATATAATAAAAGGCTGATACTAGTAGCTGTATGTTCTTGATATTATCTTCCAACCTCTTTTAAGGAAAAAAAATTGTTCAAAATAATAATTACAAATTTACATAAGATTATAAATTCTGATATACTTTGTTAATTACTAGTTTTTTTTTCATTATATAATGAAGTCATATATCACGCACTTATTTTCAAAGAAATTGATTTTTGTTGAGTTCCAACCACAACCTTTGAAAAGAATGGGTGATGTGTAACCAGTGGTATTAAGGGAGCTTTGGTTAGAAGATTTTATTGTTATATTATATTCCAAAGGAAATCTAAAATAAAAATATGAATTATTGTATTTTTCACTATTATATTTCTATCTATGAACATATATTGCATAGTTTGGGAGTGCTAAAAAGAGATCTACTTAAAGAGAAATAGTTATTCTTCACTGTATTTTCTTCCAACCCTCTTTTAAAATAACAATTCTTCAATTGATTGCATTAGATTATAAATTATGATGCATATAATTCATTACATATGAATAGGGTTTTTTTTATTAAATGTTAATATACTATATATATGTACTAATACTATCATTTTTTGATAAGTTGGATATATATCAAGTGTGCCACTACTCAACTCTCAATTTTTGAGTTGTTTTGGGAAGAAATAACGTTATAATAAAAATACTTTATAAACAATATTTATACTTGTGTTTATAAAAATAGCTTCGAACTCTAAAAGTTTGAACTAGATTTTTTGCTTCTTTATTAGAACCTCAAGAGCTACGAATATTCTTTTATCTCAAATCAACGAGAAAAAAGAGAAAATTTAATTTCAAAAACAAAAATTCTAATTTCGAACTCATAAAGTTTGAGAACACTATTTTTGTAAAATAAAAAAATGTTATTTTTGTGTCTAAGCTTGCTAGCTGAAATAGTAACGCCACACTATTGAACTTGGTAAGAAATCCCAAGAAGCCATTATTTTTGCAAGTTCAGCGGATTTTTTCTGAAAATAGATGAAGGATATATGAGCTTATTTTTGCTGGTCATTTTTGTTTGAAGGTTATTCAGAAATTAACTCCAATTTTTCAGAGTACCTAAATGGCTAGATCTTTGAAGAAATTCTTTGAGCAAACATTGTGGCATTTTTTAGATGAATAGGGCTCCAAAAGAGAAACTCAAAAAATATAAATCTATGTGCAAACCTTACTTACACTTATTTGTTGCTTAAGACTACCTTACGATATAATGAAGGAGTTTATTTCGTTAGATCTAAGATCTAAACTTGTGTGAAGCTCTTGACATGAAATTACTTTACTTTTTATTCCAAAACAGTAAAGACCTGTTGAATGAGAACCCTATTTTCTTGGATAGAATCACAAGAACCAAGCTCAAGAACTCCATCTGACACTGGGACCCACACCATCGTCTCCATTCCATGCATGTGCCCCTCACGTGACCTCGCACACCTCTCAAGCGCACGGGCGCCACTCAGCCACATGTGTACCTGTGACAGGTAAGATCGTACCGGCGAAGCTGCCACCACATCGGTACGGAACGATCGAGCGATAGACAGAACGTAGAACCACTCCACCTCTTCAGTACCGTCTGAACCGGTACCAACGCCTGAATTGGTACTGGTACAAAAGGTGGTACTGTAGGGTTTTTGTGGTGTTTTCAGATCCAGGTCTCTATTTCCTCTGAAATATCCGTCCCCAAAACATAATAGATTTGTGTTTGTTTCATTTTTCTGAGGAGAGAAGCGCCAAAAAATTGCGTAGGCCCACCATTCAGGGCGGTTGATAAGGAGGAATTTTAGTTTTTCTTGCAAGATGGAGAGGTTTGATGTGGTTGGAGGAGGAGGAGGAGAAGGAGAAGGAGAAGGAGAAGAAACCATTAATGGAGCTTTAGTACCAGTAGCTGAGAGATGTTGCATTTCTCTCTGTTGCCGATTATTATTATATTACGAGGAAAGAGACTTCTCTCCAAGAAATGGTTGGTTTCTTATTTATTTGTAGCACGAGCGCGAGCACGAGCTCGAATATGAATATAATAAAATCCGTGCAACGAGTCAATAAGTTATGAGTTTGACAAGTCATTGTTTTAAATAATATATTATTTTATTATACTCTGAAAATATTGACTCGTTTGTCTGAGTTAGGAAAAATATATATTACTCCCGTTTATCATCTCCACGCCCATCGTTTATCACGGGGCTCAGTTATATTCAATCCCGTTTATCATCTCCACGCCCATCGTTTATCACGGGGCTCAGTTATATTCAATCCCGTTTATCATCTCCACGCCCATCGTTTATCACGGGGCTCAGTTATATTCAAAATAAGTAGATCTCGTTTACCAGTGATAAATAATGCGTTAGGGAGATGATTTCCTAGGATTTGGGACACATCAGAGAAGGTGGGTCCGTGTGAATGGACAAATGTGGAATGGGGGGAGGGGATACACTCCAAAGCCCTTTTTTTTCAAAGGGCAAGGTCCACCTTTGGATCAATAAGAGCTGAGCAGATCGGATCACAAGAAAAAAACGCTCTTCTAGTTCTAGTTCTAGTTCTAACTCTCTTAACGGCACTGTTACACTGGAGACTTCCATTAACCTTCCCCATTTCCTCTATCTATCTCTCTCATTTTCAAACATTTTCTCTCCAATTTCCTTTGCTCTCGCTGTCCCTCTCCTCCATCGACAATCGATTTTCAAACTCGATCTTCCTGCTGATTCTCTCCGTCTCCTCTGAAAGAACCACACCGCTCTCTTCGGTCTGTACACTTCCTGTCGAATCGTTGATTCTAAACTCGATTCCCACTGATTTCTCAAGGCGAAAGAAGAAAGAAATGGGATAAGCTCTGGCTTGCAGCGTGCTGACAAGTTTGGTTAGAGAGGAATTATCGAACATTCAAGGATGAATACAGACACCATGATTGTTTGGGTGCTTTGTTTTTATGTTTGGTACTGCACCAACCAGACAATTCTTCCTTTTCTCCTCAGACAGGAACTTCTTTCATCAATTCTTCCTTTTCCCTTTCTTTTTCTCCTTGTAGATAACTTTGTAAAACTTTCAGTTTAGTACTCTGATATGTGATAATGAAAGTTTAGTATCTAATAAGAGTGATAATTTGCAAATTGTATATGTTTTTTGTTATGTTCTGTTTTTTTGTTATTCATGAGCTCTAAAAACTCAAATAATAGTTAATTATATTCCTATATAAAGAGATATTAAAATAAACTAGTCTTTTGTAAACTAGAACTTGTACAATTAGTGTATATACATAATCCCAGAAATGGAAAAAAAGGAGAAAGTGAAGTATCATGTTCTCATCATCACATAATATCCTCCAAAGTAAATTATTCAGGAACAAACAATAGTACATTAATTGTTCCAATCGCCAATCATCTTCTACCCAGTTTGCATCCACCATCATATGATCATATCATCCATAGTACCTATGAACAAAATAATCAACTCAAAAAAATAATAAATAATAAGAAAGACTGCATTATTGGTCTTGTACTGATGCTAATACGAAAGTAATGCATGCTTTCGGCCACAATCATGCACTGTTCCTTAATTTCATAAGTGTCTCAGTTAAGCCCATTTAGCCCCAAATTGAGCTCACTTTTATGATTATACACCAACAAGGCAACAATGCATAAGAACACAAACAAAATGCCAAACATGCTTAAAATAAAAGGTTCAAGGTGATTACAATACAATGAAATTGCTGTCATCAATCTGATATTTGCCAGTAGGATAAACATTGATAAATATAAGATGACTATTTACTCTCAATTATTCCAGCCAAATTTTGTAAATTGATTCACAAAGTGATGTTAATTCGTGAAAGACGAATATTTAGGAGTACATATAGAGAAGGTACTATTAAAAAGAACATAGAGAGAAGGTACCTGAACAGAGAATATGGAACCGCTCGTTTCTTCTCAGTCGTATCGAGCAGCAGAGGCGCAACCCTATGATCAAAGGGGAAGCTTTCTGAGAGAGAGAGAGAGAGAGAGAGAGAGAGGAGCGATTCTGAGAGCGTGAATGCAGAGGGAGAAAGAAAGAGTTAAGGGAGAGAGCTCCAGTTTTAGCTTGTTAACGGTGTTAACATTCGGAGCAGAGTTGGTCCCAACGGCTTGGGACAAAATTTTATCCCAAGCTTTCCAAAATTACTTAATTTTTGAATAATTTTAAATTATTTTTTACTATATTTATTAAAAATATGATAATATTATACAAAATATTTATTTTGTATATATATATTTTTTTAAATATACAAGTTTTAATCAATTTTATAATTTTTCGTAATTTATAAAAATTGCAGGGGGTTTAGGGTTGAGCTTGTATCTATAACTTTTTTGTACAAGTGTTCGAATACCATAAGATTAAAAATTGAACGGTTAGATTAGTTCTTAGGACAAAATTCTATCCCAAGGACTTTGGACCAATTTTGTTCCCGTTAACATTAGTCCGTTTTGTAATAATCTGGTAAGATGTGATCCGATTGAATCAACAGTGGATTCGGACTTTGGAAAAAAAAAATTCAAAGGGCTTTGGAGCGTATCTGCTCCCATGTGGAATGATAGGTGAAAGTATGGAGTCCGAATTACCGAGTTCCATCTGCCATCTGTGAAGCTGAAACGTGGCTTCATCAGCTTTGTTGATTTATGTCGACTCCACTCCCATTTTAAAACAATTATTGTTGAACATTTGAAGGAATCATACACATAAGTTGAAGCTTTATTGGGTAAATCCCAAAAATTGATTTGGGTAGAAGTAAACAATGTCAGGTTTTTTTTCTCACAAGAGAGAGAGAACACAAATGAAGGATTGAAGGACAGGGGAGTGTTTTTTTTTCTTTTTCTTTTTCTTTTTCTTTTTTTAATGTTAGTGTGAAGTGAACTAAAGATTTTAGGTTCCAGATTCCAGAACTTCAAAAGCTGAAGAGAAAATGAGGAGGAAGAAGAATGGTGGAGCCACAAAATTTAAATATTATATCTTTTTGCTTGTTATCCCACCGTTTGGTTCATTCCGTTTGTTTTAAAATGGGAGTGGAGTCGACATAAATCAAGAAAGCTGATGAAGTCACGTTTCAGCTTCACAGATCGCAGATGGAACTCGGCAGCACAAGATTTGGAATCGAAAGTATGATTATTTAAGGCACGTGGATGATTCATGTCATGTACTATGTGGTGACGTAATAAACAAGTTTTTAAATTTCAAAATGTGAAAATGAATTTATCTGTAGGGATTTGATATTAAGCCCCCAACTGTTGCTCCTTAATTTTTTTAGTGAAGGTTGAGAAGAAAAAGAAGATTTATTGAAAACATAGTTTTTTATTTGAGAATAGATATTATGCCCATAAACATATTTATTAGTAAATTATATCTTAGTTATCAATATAAATATATTTCATCTATTTTAAATAATACAAGTAATCTCTCTGAATTCACAAATTAAGAACAATTTTACATATCAAATTATTATTGAAGAAACATATTATGTTTTTCGATGGACACGTAATATTAATAGTGAAATGCAACATACACATTAATTGTGCCAATAACCATTTAAATTTTATCATAAAATCTATCAATCTTATGCCTTCAGCATTAATTTTATTCCAATGACACAGAAGTCCAACTAATTAGATTGTTAGATTAAACGAGTCAAGACAAGAAATATTGACTTTAGCACATGATATTTTGGGCTCGTGTCAATAATATTTTATCATGTTTAATATATTTTTTCATGTCCAACATATCTATTAATTTATTTATTTTGTCATGCATATTATATTTTTTACAATATATCTTTACCACGATGTAACCTTTAACATATATCATGCGATTTTAAATTATAATAATATATATTTTTATTGCTTCAAGCTGGTTTTTAATTTTTCTTTTACTCTAGTATATCTTTCAAATATAACACATATTTTTGTATCATAGATTATATTATACTATAGATATAAAAAATATTTTTTTCACCTCCCATGTACAAAAATATTCCGATGTGAAACTAAGAACTATGTACAAAACATTAAAACCGGTACAAGAACCTATAGCATGCGAAGAAGAGTTTTTGATGGAGATCTTCGACACGATGTTTATAATGAAATATGAATAGCTACAGTGTATAAATTCCAACTCATTATATGTTTATTAATTATTAATTATTATAAATGTAGTTTAATGTGAAAAACATAAATTAAAAATTTCGGGTATAATTTTCTTTATATACAAAGCATGAAATTATAAGTTATTCAGTCAAAATTATTTTCTCTTTTGTGTGAGAATTTAACAAAAAATTCATATGGGAAAGGATATCAAATAATCAAACTATCAACTACGCATGTAAAAATGATAAACGAGAATCTTGATTTAATTTATATATAAACTTTTAATAAAAATACTATGATGATATTATATTTTAAATTATTATTATGATGATATATTACATATTGTATATTGTATATTGTATATTGTATATTGTATACAAATATATAAAGTTTATAAAATGGGGCTTTTTGACACGTGGCATTTTTGTTAAATGTTATGAAACCGCACTTTGAACCCGCATGTATCTTTATTTGCTAAGATTTCCTATTTGAACCCAATAATTATTCTAATATATAAAGTTTATAAAATGGGGCTTTTTGACACGTGGCATTTTTGTTAAATGCTATGAAACAGCACTTTGAACCCACATGTATCTTTATTTGCTAAGATTTCCTATTTGAACCCAATAATTATCTCCCGATTTTATAAAATGGGAGTAACTTCTTTACATAAACCAAAAATATATTATTAAATAATATAAAAAAAAATGTGAGAACAAAATGCACTTTTATTGCTAAGTAACATGTAATTTAGATATATGAGTAAATTTGTATTGTAATAACTAATAAGTGAAGGTCTTGGTCCGAAGCAGAGCGAGGTACCCCTCGTTACATATATTTTGTATCATAAATTTTCATATATTATTACAATTGAGTTGACCAATAATTGAATGCCCACCTATGATTAAACATTTATTCCATAAAAACGTAACTATGATCAACTATTATAACTAAATACATCTTGACTGATGCCACCAGTTGATGTAAAAAACTTCATCAATAAAAAAATTTAATTACAATATTAAGAGCTTATTGATTTTTTTTACATATTATTTGTTATATTATATTACTCTTTAATTTATATATGATACTATTTTATAGTCACTAAATAAAGCGTATATATTCCTTAAAAAAAAACACATATAAAATCTCCTAAACATTAGATTTTATGATGTGTGCTTTGCCATCAGTGGCAAAATACAGACCAACTTGCGATCAGTTCAATATAGAGTTCATAACAATGGTAAAAAGGGAAATGATGCATGTGCCCCATATAGACAAGTACATGATTAAACCACGCTCCATTACACTGTGATGTTAATATAAAATGCAAGTTTTGTAAATGTGACTAATTAATTTGTATCGAAGGGGCCATTTGGATAACGGCAATTAGGACGGTTGGAAAGTACAGTTATCGTAATTAAGATTTTTTGAATGTTTGGATTGTAGTATTTGCTTCAATTACGGAAGTTTGAGTTTTTATACACATTCACACACGGTAACTCGACTTTCTCTCAAAACTACGAGCTTCCGACTTACGGGAGAGAGAAAAAGACAAGACTAAAATGGAAGGTTGTTAAGTTAATGGTTAAATTAGTTATGATATTTTAGGCTTAATTTATTATTAAGATGTATAATTTATACTGCCAAAAATATGATTTTGTAAGGAATTTCATTTTGAATAAACTAAAAATAAAATAATATTTATTTTAGTGGCATATAAATATAGTTATAAGCAAAAAAAAATATGTTTCTTATAATATTTGATTTAATAAATAAATAATATCAAGAAATTACTTATCTTAATTATATCAATCCAAACAGAAAAATTATAATTACAATAGTTTCAATTTCTTCAATCCAAACAATAAAATTGTAGGTGCAACTATAGAAAATTTAGATGTAGATAGTTCAACATCTTTAGTAAATGTTAACACGGTCATCCAAACGGCCTCTAAATGTAATAATAGTAATTATAACAATGATAACTAAGGAATAAAAAACGTGGTAATTTTAAAAACGTCATGTTGTTGTCAACTGTGTGTATGATGAAAAAGAGATAAACCGTATTATGTCTCTTGTGAAATAAGTCTTTTGCCTATGTTCATGGAGAGATAAACCATACGTCTCTTGTGAAATAAGTCCTTTGCCTATGTGCATGGTCTGATACGATGTCATAAAAATTTGCAAAAAGATTAAAGGGAATAAAGAGAATAAAGAGAATTTGAGATAATTTAACTTCAAAACTTGCAATACTACCTTCTAAAATTCTATATTTATAAAAGAAAAAATATGTTATATCTTCTCTTCCATCATTTTGTTCAAGATAAGGCTATTAATTATTTCTTCTTTTTTGTGCATGGTGTATTTCTTTTGATCAATTAGCTAGGGTTTAATGACAAAGTTTGGTGCATTGTCCATCTTTTGGCTAGGTTTTATCTTGTGTCACCCGCTCCCTAAGAATATAAATTATGTTTTTCCTTGTTAATTTAGGGTGTTTGTTCAGTTTGATCAGTTTGTTTGGCAACATATAACAGAATGGATCAATTTCGAATAGTTCAGTTCGTGGTTGGGTTCAATTTAATTTAAAAGTTATTTATTTGGTTTTCATTTTGACAAACTGCATAAATCAAGGTGACAGAAAACAAAATTTACAAACTGATTCCTTATATCTTTTTCTCGTTCTTTTTTATTATTTATATTGTAAAACTTAAAATTGTAATCTAGCATTCGATCGCATGTCTTTGCAATTCAAAAAAAAAATAAAAACTTCAATTAAGTATATTTTAAACTGGATTACTGAACAATTGAGATTTATTTCGATTCAGTTTGCCACTCGGGTCATAAAGCTTTTGTTCAACTGGTTCAGTTTGAATTCGATTTGCTATATTGGTCGGTATGTTTATCAAAAAATTCCAACATGAGCTAGCTATCTTTACTTCTCTCTTCAATCGGATCATGTAGCTTGTTCAACTGGTTCAGTTTGAATTTGATTTGCTATGGTCGGTATGTTTATCAAAAGATTTTCACATGAGCTATCTTTACTTCTCTCTTCAGTCTAATGAATGCATTGTTGAAGACCTTATAATTAGGCATTTTAAATTTTACCACTTGTAGCACATGTTAAAATGACACAATGCAATAAAGATTCGAATATATATTCGAACTGGTCCAAGACCTCCCTCTTTTTTTTGGGTTTTGGCCTTTTTAAAAGGTATACTTTAATCATTTTAAAGCACAAATTAATCCCAACTCTTTATTTTTCATCTATTTTTGAGTCTGCTCAAAATGCCACATCATCACTTTTATCTCTATCGTTCTATCAATTTTTTTGTCAAATCTTAGTTATTCATTTTCTCAAATTTATTGATATTTTATGGTAATATATGAGTGATTATTAAAACATAATCATACGATTGATTGTATTGGTGTTTTGTATTTCATCCCCGATTTAGTGAGAACCGTGTAAATTTATTTCTGATCATCAGATCTTAATCAGATGACTTTAATGAATCATAGTTCAAAGTTATGTTCAATTATTAATAGCAATAGTTAATGAATAGTTCACTCATTAAAATATAAATAATTTTTCTTTTTTTCTTTAAAAAATTATAATTCTTAATGAAATATTTTATTTCTCATGTTAAAATCATCAAATATAAATTTGTTGGAATTTTCTCTTTATTTTGAGATCCACATTGTTATGGTTATAATTTTTTTTCTTGCTAAAATATGTGAATAAAGATTATATAAAAGAACATGCAAAAAAATGATATGCTCATTAAGTTATATCTTATACCTTATTTTCATCTCTCTTTAAGCATTCTCATGAGACATATCATCAATTTTATCTCGGCCGTTGGATCAATTTTTTTTTTCAAATCTTAGTTTTTCATTTGAATTATTACCACAAATCACATTGTCGGTTAGATTAATGTTTCATGTTATATCTCCAATTACGTGAGAACTATCATATTAAATAAAATTTTAGGGTATTAAAAATTATATTATATTACTTAATGTATTATGGATAATATGTATCATTTTAATAACTAACAAAATATAAATAAGAAAAATAACAGTGACAATTTTTTCGAAAAAATTTTCTTATGTATAGTAAACATATTTTTTCTATATATATAATACCATATTTTCTTTTTACAAATCATGATAAATATAATTTTTATTTTTATAATTTTTAAAGTTAATCATCTATAATTAAGTTTTATGGGGTTTCAACTAAAATCTATAAAATAAATTATCGTTTATTTTTAGTTTTTAGATCTCCTTCATCATCCGATTAATACTTGATTTTCTTCTTATATAATATGTCAATAGATAGGCACAAAAAAACTAAAGAGATAAAAAAAGATAATATTTTAATCTTAGAAATCTTAATGCAAACATAAATTAATTAGATTGTAAATTAATAATCCAAATTATTTTTTGGATTATTATTTTTTATTTTTTTATGAATTTATTATTTATGTTATTTTTTTCATATATGTAAATTTATTTGTATAGAATTATCCATCTTTATAAAATTAGATGTGATATAGAAACAATTTTTTAATGAATAATAAATGGATAAAATATCTTATGTTATAATTCAAAATAATTTTAAACATAACTAACTTACATAACATAATTATTATACATAATTATAATTTATACATAAATTTTAAATGAAAAATAAATTTAAATATTCGCAGCGAAACGCGAGTATGATCCTAGTTATAATTATGGCATATTTTTGGTATATTCTTTTCTATGTTATCTGCTTGAAATTTGGAGTAATATTTAGATCATGAGAGAAAAAGTAAGTCAATTTCCTGCTTTTATGAACCAAAGTACTGTGGTAAACTTTGATAGTTTAGTAAAGATTTTGGACGGCCACATTATATTTGATCACATGCATATGTTAATTCATGTAATGCATTACGTATTGTATCTTTTGAATAACATTATATTTCTTTAAAATATCATCATATTTTTTTTCTAATTTTCATTGAAATAGTTATATGCCTTCTTAATGTGCATGGATCACATTAATCACATGGATATATATGCATCAACTTGGCACCTTATCTTAATGTATCGGGACGTTGTTACATGCTACTTTTGTTTCTACTGATGAATCAAATAAGCCAAGTGTCTTTTACTATTCATATCTCCAAAGTCTAAGGAAAAACTCAAAATAAATAAAATAACATTAATTCAAATAAAACAATCATCTCCACCACACAAAATTAGGGTTTGTTGGATGTCATTGTTTATAATGTACTATCTATTATTCTATTTTTTTATATTTAATAGAGATGACTCATAAGTCCAATGTTTATTTTCAAAGAAACTTGACTTTACCAAGATTTGAACCCACAATCTTTGAGTTGATAGGGTAATACCTTATCACTCCTATTAGAGGAGTTTTGGCTATTATCTATTATTCTATAAAGAGATAAGTTTTATGTCCAACGTCTAAGAAAAAACTCTAAATAAATAAATAAATAAAATAACATTAATTAAAATAAAACAATCATCTCCACCACACAAAATTAGAATTTGTTGGATGTCATTGTTTATAATGTACTATCTATTATTCTATAAAGCGATAAGGCACTTTGAGTTTTTGAGAAATTTCAAGTTCAAGTTTTGACCAATATGCAGTCTTGTGTTTAACAAAGTCTCTCAAACCGCCAATTATAGGTTGAAACTGAATAAATAAACAAAACAGAAAAGAATTAATCTTTAGGGAATAATTACAAATAAATCCTTGAACCCTCTGCCCTATTAGATAAAACAAATTTGAAATTCGTAAGACAATAGTAGAATAGAATTCTAAAATACATGAAAGTATTTCCTCAAAATAACATTTAACCCCTATTATATCATATCTGACGCAGTCTAGCTTTCCTTAATCAATCATAATTAGGAAAGATTCAAATAATGGAAGGAAATTATCTATTATATTTATTTCTATGTATCTTTTACTAGTTTTCAGTTTTAATATTCTATTGTAGGAATATTTAAATGGTATGTTCTAGAATTAGAAAATATGTTTTCTTGGCAACAAGTCAATTATCTCCTATATAAAGACTCCAATTATTATTGTAAAAGATAAGCTATGAATTATCAATAAAGTATTTTCTTGAGTTGAGAATGTATTCCTCTTGTATCGTATATAATCTTTATTGCTCTTTCAATTATTCACTTTGTTCGTCATCATTTGGTTTCATAGCTTTGGTTCAACGGCCGCCGCCAATCAACGAAGAGATCGTGACCCCGCCGTCGCTATCCAACCGTTTCTCGATATCATGATCGCCTAATTGAAGAGATGGAAAGGCAGATACCCGCTAATCGACTCTAAGACCGTCGATCAAGGCACAGTACGCCGAGAAGCATCACTGTTTGAAACCGAAATCGCTGACTGAGGCACGAATTTTCGAACAGCTTCGATGGAGACTAAAGGTTGCTACATGCGCCACGAACACCGACCGAGGCACAGTACGCCTATCAATATCACAGATCAAAACCGCGACCGCCGATCGAGGCACGGATCTTCGAGAAGTTCCTACGTTGGCATCAAACCCTTCCATAACTCGGGACGAGTTAGCCCGTAGCAGAAGAGTATGACGCAGTGTACCTTTCCTTAATCAATCATAATTAGAAAAGATTCGAATAATGGAAGAAAATTATCTATTATATTTATTTATATGTATCTTTTATTAGTTTTCAGTTTTAATATTGTATTTAAGGAATATTTAAATGGTATGTTCTAGAATTATGAAATATATTTTCTTGGGAACAAGTCAAATCATCTCCTCTATAAAGACTCAAATTGTTAGTATAAAAAATTAGCCATGAATCATCAATAAAATATTTTTCTTGAGTTGAGTATGTACTCCTCTTGTATTATTGTATCTAATTTTTATTCATATTTCAATTATTCGCTTCCGTCCGGCTATCAATATCCATTCATTCTTACTTTATGAACTTACTGATTTTCCTTGCTTAAATTAACCAATCAACATTTCAATGAATATCTTTATCAAATAAAGGCTTGAAATCGGGGGTCTTCTTTTTTGGGAGTTTCATCCTTTTTTTTTTGGGAACTGATACTGCACGATGCTACTGTAGTGATAGTATATAAAAACTGAAAACAGTATATACAAGTATATGAACTGAAAACAAACAGTATAGAAAAATTCATTCTATAAAACATTATATATTTTAAAAAAATGAAAACAATATATACAAACATATAAACTGAAACAAACAGTATATAAAAAATTCATTTGGTAAACTATATATTTAAAAAAATAAAAACGGTATATAACGTATATAAGAACATGAGAAAATAATATATAATTTAAATCCGTCGCTATGTAGTCACTACATTACCCTGACGTGATTTTCAATTTTCATTTTCTCTTTTCATGCATGCTTTACGTCACACTACACCTATTCTTAACAAAAATAAAGAAAATGATAAATATAAATCAATTTTTCAGTTTCTTTTGAAGAGCGACTAGAACTCCATCCAAATTAAAACAAATTTCCCAGCTTTGGCACCAGATTTAGTACCATGTGGGTCAACTCACTGGTACCAGTGCGTAATCTTGGTACCAGTGCGTAATCTTGATGCTTGGATAATCTTCCATCTAATCGCCTTCCATACAAGCAAAAGCTATGAAAATTTTCTCTTTTTCCGGTTCGACATCTTGCCTTAAAATGATAAAATCACCAAAGATTAAAAAAACTAATATATATATATATATATACTAACAAGCATACGTAAGTAAAGCTTATGTTTTGCTTACGGATGCGTAAAGTGGTTATAAAAAGCAAAAATTCAAATGTCAACCGTACGGATGTAATATATATATATTTTGAATATGTTGTGGATTAATTTTCACAGGAATCAAAATAATATATCATTGCCATCATGTATTATCAAAATATTATTCCGATATATATTTTGAATAGTGCTGCATATTTTGATGATACATGATGGCAATGATATATTATTCTGATTCCTATGAAAATTAATCCACAACATATTCAATATATATATATATATATATATATATATATATATATATATATATATATATATATATATATATATATATATATATATATATATATTACATCCGTACGGTTGAAATTTGAATTTTTACTTTTTATAACCACTATATATATATATATATATATATATATATATATATATATATATATATATATATATATATATATATATTACATCCGTACGGTTAAAATTTGAATTTTTACTTTTTATAACCACTTTACGCATCCGTAAGCAAAACGTAAGCTTTGCTTACATATGCTTGTTAATCTCACTCATATATATATATAACATTTTCATGACATGAACAACAAAAATCAAATCTCACCACATCATTGGTAGTTCTTATTACCAAAATTACATCCATGTCTCCATCGAGACACCGGCAATCTCCAGTCTGGCAAGTAGTGCAGCGCGCAAATCCTGTTCTTCCAGAATAACATTACATGGCAAATTTACAACCACATCTTGCACCATCATATCATTAACCGTGCTTATACTCGCATGATAAACCGGCAATTCCATCTCAGACAAAGCACCCATCAATCTTGCTGGCATGTAGGCCCCACCTCCTCCACTAGATTGCACTCGTATTACTGCCTCTGAGCCAAACAAACGCACCTCCACTTCCATTTGTACCGGAGAAGAGATGGTACTTGTACTACTTGTTGATTGCAACTCCATTTGTATTTCTTTTTTGGCACTCTTCACCTTGATGAAAAAAGAAGGTTATGCTAATTTTTAGAAGCTCTGATATATAATAAGTCATATGGTGTGATTAAGAAAATATGACTTTAAACTTTCTCCATTCAATCAAATAAATATATTTTATTTATATAATCACAAGATTACTATATATATAGTATTAATTCATTCAACACGGAAGATATATTGTAGAAGCATTATTTCAGTAATGTAACAAACATACCTCAACCTCTAACGCGTTGACACGTGTACGTAACTCTTCAATATACTCTATTGCATCTGATAAAAGTGATGCTTTATCCATGCGTGAAACATTTGGTACAACTGATCTGAGGCCGTAAAACCTGTGGTTTAATTTCTCACGCCGTTGCCTCTCAGCCTCCACATGGTCTATTGGTGACTCTTGATTGGTTTTACGGCTCCTCCTTTTAACTGGATTTCTGTTGACAAGGAGACCCGGTTCTTCTGAGTTTGAGTGCTCCGAGTCTAGGCAGGATGATAGAATGGTACCGGTGCCACCGGAAGTACCGAGACTTTGTATTGTCTTATTTGTTAAGATTGTGGCAACCTATATTATGTCCCGTTGTATTAGACAAATACTTAGTTAATTAGGAGCTTTTTTTTATTTTATAATTTAGAAGCTTTCTTGTATTTGATTGTAAATAATCAAAAAAGAAATGGGGGTTTAACAGAAGGGGTCATTAATAAAGGTGTTATGTAATGTTTGTATTTTAAGTATTACAGTTTAAAAACCCTTAAAAAAAAGAGGAAGCATATACCCACTTATACCTCAAAAAAAAAAAAGAGGGAGCATATACACTTCCTTTATATGTATTTTACTTTTTGCCCCCTTCTGACACTGACAAGCTCTAAATCATAGAGAAAGCAAAGCCAAGACCAAGAGCAAGAGAGGGGCTATGAATATTACAAGAATAAAAAAAAAATAACGCTTGCATTGTAGCTATTATATTTCAATGAAAAGATAATTACATATTTCAAGGGTGCTGATAACAAGATCTAGCTATAGTAAAAAGGATGACATTACTACTAAAAAGTGATACTAATTATAGTGAATTATGTGTTCTTGGTATTGTCTTCCTACCTGTTTTAAAAAGAACAATTGTTCAATTAGTTGCATTGGGTTATAAATTCTGATACATAAAAATGCATGATTCATGAATACAGGGATATTTAGTAAATGTTAATTAATAAATAGCATCATTTTGTGAAGTTATATATATATATATATATATATATATATATATATATATATATATATATATATATCAAGATCAAGCGTGCGATATTCAACTCTCAATACTTCATGTACCCCAGATCTTTGGAGAAAGATCTACCATCTTTAGATGAATTGGGTTCAAAATAAGAAACACAGTTCTTTTTACTTTAGTCTGCTTTACAATATGTAAAAGGGCTTAGTTTGTAAGATCTAAACTTGTGAAGCTCTTAACATGAAATTAATGTTTTTATCCTAATTCCTTAATTAGTACAAAACAGTAAGACCTGTTGAATGAGAACCCTATTCTCTTGTATAAAATCGCAGGAACCAAGCTCAAGAACTCCATCTGGCACCGGAACCCACACTATCGTCTTCAACCCATGCACTTGCCCTTCGCATGACCTCTCACACCTCTCAAGCGCACGGGTGCCACTCAGCCACACGTGCACCTGTGAAAGGTAAGCTCGTACTGGCGAAGCTGTCACCTCTTCGGTACCGAATGAGTGAGCTAGAGACAGAACGTAGAACCACTCCACCTCTTCAGTACTGTCTGAATTGGTACCAATGCCCGTATCCACACTGGTGTAAAAGGTGGTACTGTAGGGGTTTGGTGGGGTTTTCAGATCCAGCTCGCTGTTTCCTCTGAAATATCCGTCTCCAAAAGATAATAGATTTGTTTCGTTTTTCTGAGAGAAGCGC
Organism: Juncus inflexus; assembly: GCA_024447665.1. Taxonomy (NCBI): domain Eukaryota; kingdom Viridiplantae; phylum Streptophyta; class Magnoliopsida; order Poales; family Juncaceae; genus Juncus; species Juncus inflexus. The sequence continues at coordinate 10,804,093 of JAJHPC010000015.1, read as the reverse complement.
CAAAAAATGGCGTAAGCCCACCATTCGGGCCGGTTGAAGAGGAGGTATTTGAGTTTTTCTTGTAAGATGGAGAGATTTGAAGTGGTTGGAGAAGAAGAAGAAGCCATTATTGGAGCTCTAGCAGCAGTTGTAGCTGAAAGATGTTGTATTTCTCTCTCTTGTTGATTATTATATTACGAGAAAGAGATTTCTCTCCAATAAATTGTTGGCTTTTTTTATTTATTTGTAGCACGGGACCGAATATAATATGTCATTAGAATATAACAAGTTATAATTTTTCTATAATAAAACCCATGCAACGATTCAATATGTTATGAGTTTGACAAATCAATAAAGAGTATAATTGAAATCTTGACTCATTTCTTTGAGTTATATCTCCTAGTGATTTACTAGGTTTCGAGACATATCTGACAAGGTGGGGGCAAAGTGATTTGACAAATGTGGAATAGTTTGTTGTTGATATACAGGCAAGTGGATGATTCATGTCAAGTTCTATGTGGTGACGCAATAAAGTGGTTTTTAAATTTCAAAATGTACAAATAAAATTATGGGAAAAGTATATAAAGCTCCTGTTTATCAGCTTCCCCAATCTGTCATTTATCACTGATAAACGGATCTCACATATATTCAAAATAAATGAATCTCGTTTATCAGGATAAAGAACGGATTGGGAGGCTGCTGAGGATGTGTATATAAACCCAAAATTATGGAGCTATATACACCATCCCCCAAATGCACGACCTATCAACTAGTTAATGGAGCCCACCTTTTTTTAATTAATTTAATAAAAATGGTAAATGGGGCCTATCTGTTATATATGTCAGTGGTGAACGGGGCCGTTGGGGATGTTGAGAGGCTATGTAAATTTTTCCTAAAATTATCTAGAGAGTTATTTTCAAGTGAGCTTAGATAATAAGTCCCTACTATTTGCTCATGTTTTCTTTTTTCATTGACAAGAGAAGACTACGAAAAATGTTACCGCGATAAGAATAATAAGATTTACTAGAGTATTATTTTCATTTGAGAATAGATATTATGCTGAGGAAGAAATGAGTAAAACTATTTTTTTGAGATCGACACAAATATTTGTTTTTAACTCAAACATTACTAACCAAGTAACCAGTAATATTGGTACCCATCAATCTTCCATAATTGCCAATTAAAAATTATTAAAAGAAAGAAGATTTTTTAACAAAAAGGTCTCTTGAGAATGTGGTTTTTTGATAAAGAGATTTATTATTATCATGTATTTCTATTTTTTTGTTTTGTATTAGACAATATTGTATTTAGATTTAGTAATAAGATAATTATTTTTTCTAGCAATCTATTATGTCACGTCTATATAAAAGATTTATTAGTAATTGTAAGAGACAATCAATCAATTATCAATAAAGTTATTTTTTAAATTGAGTAATACTCCACTTTTATCGTGTCTTGTCTTTATCACTCTTTCAATTATTCACTTCCGTTCGACATCAAATATGTTGCGATTGTTTAACATAAATTTTATTTTTCTAAATGATGTAAATGATCTCTCCGAAATGACTTATTAAGTAATGATTATATCAATTAAATTTGTGATTGCCGACAATTGCTAGGTTAAGTGGTCATGCTCAAGGACGACCCTGTAGTGTGAAGTCTTTGACATTTGTCAAAGGCCTCCAAATACTTGGGGCCTCCGAGTCCTTCCATCTTAAATCATATATAGTATAACACATTACTTTAATCAACAAAATAATTTCTATTTATTCATCACTTCTTCTTGTAAGAATGAAAATATCATCTATAAATACTTCTATTGTAAGAATGGAAATACATTTGGAATCTTTTCTTTCTTAAGAAACAAAGAAAATAGTCTCAAGAAGAAACAATAAAATAAGACAAATTGAGTGAAAAAAATAATTAGAAAAAAGTGGTCATTATTTTAAAATTTAAGGCTTCACAACAACAATCGTCAAAGGCCTCCAAAAATACAGTACCGGCCCTAATCATGATATTACTTGAATAATGAAGATATCCCAAGTTTTAGCTGGCTTATATATGTCTGAGTTTTTTTTGGAGATCTATGAATGGTATATGAGCCCTCTAGACAATTCCAGAAAAAACTTAAAATTGTGATTATTGTTTTTAAAAATAATACAATATTTTGTAAGAAAAAACCTCTCCATTCAAACAAGATGCATCCTAAAAACTGATTAATGAGCTAATTCATGCGGTATCAAACTAAAAAACTCAGTTCAACTCGTTACATATGCTTAATTGTTTTTTACATACTATCATATTTGAAGTTTCATCAAACGAAAAAACTCGTATAACAAAAAAAAATCATAAACTACACTTGTTCGAAAAGTTGGTTCACATCAGTATATGAGACATATTTTGCAAGCTCATAAAGAGCAGTACACATACATAAGTCAAATAAATTAGATGAATTGACTAGTCGATGATTTTATAAATGATATGTTGACTTTTCAAAATATTTGGTTTCCTTCAGAAAATATGGCATGATATTTTTTAAAACAAAAAGTTGACCTCGTCAACTATAACTAATACAACTGGACGGTGCAAGTCTATCAAAACACTCAACTATAAGATTTAGGCCCCGTGTATTTTGTACACATTATTTTAGTATTATATAGATTTTTTACTCATTTTATTGATTAATTGCAAAATACTATAAATTATAACTTTAAGTCATAAGTTCAAATTTTATTGACAATACATAAATTATGTAAATCTGAGACATAAATTTTCTCAATCTTATATTTTTTGAAGGAGAGTAAGCGATTGTATATATATTTCTCGTTCTCCATTCTATATTAAAAATTAATTTGTGATCATTGAACAAACATACCTATCTAAGCTAAGATATACCCAACACACACCATATTGTAATAATATATGTTTTGTCAATCACAAAAAAAATATGCTTTGTCATCAGTAGCAAACAAAGATAAAGCTTTGGAGTTGTATATATAGTTCTAAGTTCATAACAAAGGTAAAAGGGTATATGTCGCACATGTATATGCCCGCATAAACAAGTACAATGATTGAACCACGTTCCATTACTAGGACGAGTGCTAACTGCTAGGCCACACCCTACTGTCCATTTTATCTCAGGTTCAGCCGGAACCTCTGATTTATTACCATTAATAGGACGTAAATGCCAGTGTTTTGTAAATGAGACTTGTTTAGGTTATTTATTGTTTTGAAAAAAATAATACTAATAAGATTAATAATAAAGAATAAGAAAACGTGCAAATTTTAAAAAGGATTATTCTACTATGCCACAGATTAACTCTCCCATCCCTCTCTATGTGAGGCCTATTTTTCACTGTACACGGGGTCCACCTCACACTGTAATCAATTTTTTTTGCTGTAGAGCCCACTTCCATTACAATCCAAATCTGTTGACCACATAGTTAAGTGGCGAGCATTTATATAGCCAGTTAGAGTTTTCTTTTTAAAAACGTCAGTTGTTTTAAATAGGGATAATTTCATATTTGCCACCCAACAAAAACACAAAATTTCATATTTGCCATTAAAAAAATCAAAATATTATATTTCCATTACAAAAACTTGAAAATATCATATTTGCCATAACAAAACTTTAAATATCATATTTGCCATTCCAAAATTCACAAAGTCTATCAAATTTATCCAAAACATAAAGTCATTCATCATTTTCCGTTAGAACTAATGATCTAATCTTATAATTACCATTTTACCCCTACTTTTTTTATGTGAAATTAGAATTTAATATGAGAGTAAAATATATTCAAAAGAAGAATCAACTATTCCAAATCCAATTTATTTTTGGAATAATTATTTCTGAAGAGGAAAAATGAACAAAAATAATATAGTATCTTTATAGGCAAAATAATATTATGAGAAGAGGGTGACAAAACGGGGACGGGAATTTAGGTTGAAAAGAAATATGTGTTTTGCTAGTAAAAAAGAAATGAAAGGATATTTTAGTCATATTAAATAAAACTTAACCGGAATTTAACGGTGTTGGGTATATTTGATATTTTTGAAATTTTAAAAGAGTAAATTTGATAAATTTTGTGTTTTCTAATGGCAAATATGATATTTTAGGTTTTTGTAATGGTAAATATGATATTTTAATTTTTTGCAATGACAAATATGATATTTTAAAGTTTTTATAATGACAAATATGAAATTTTAAATTTTGCAGTGGCAAATATGATATTTTATGTTTTTCTAGTGGCAAATGTGAAATTACCCCTTTTAAATAGTTCATAGATGAATAAAAGATAAATCACAATGTTCTTGCGAATATATATATATATATATATATATATATATATATATATATGTGTGTGTGTGTGTGTGTGTGTGTGAGAGAGAGAGAGAGAGTATGGCTAAACAACATACATAAACAAAATGAAAATTTTGCTTACGGTCCAAAAAATTACACGTATTATCAAAAATTCAAATTTCAACCGTACGGATGGAATATATATATTTTGAATATGTTGTAGATTAATTTTCACAAGAATCGGAATATTATATCATTCCCATCATGTATCATCAAAATATATATAATTGGAATATAAATTCCAATTATATATATTTTGATGATACATGATGAGAATGATATAATATTCCGATTCTTGTGAAAATTAATCTACAACATATTCAAAACATATATATTCCATCCGTACGGTTGAAATTTGAATTTTTGATATAATATTCTGATTCTTGTGAAAATTAATCTACAATATATTCAAAACAAATATATTCCATCCGTACGGTTGAAATTTGAATTTTTGATGATACGTGTAATGTTTTGGACCGTAAGTAAAATTTTCATTTTGCTTACGTCTACTATTTAGCATCTCTTTCTTCTCTCTCTATATATGTGTGTGTTTGTTTATGTACACATAAGCTGATATGACATCATAATTAAATAGTAATTTAAAGGCCTTATATAATGAGGCTTTCTACTATGTCATAAATTTGCCCCCAAAACCTATCTATATGGGCCTCATTTTTCACTTTTATTCACTATCATATGGTTGTATTTCCCAATATTGTGTTTTCTGATATGGGCCCCACTTCTCACTAATATCCAATTTAGCTGATAACGTCACAACATTGATGGAAAGTGAGGGCAAATTTATGGCATGATAGAGTTTTTCTTATATAATCAAATATTTTGAAAATTTACAAGACAAACTTCTTTCAATCATTTTCTTCAAAATGGTCACTTGATTATAGTTATCTTTTATTTTCCACAACTAAAATCAGTAATCACGCAAGTATAAAATGAGTAAAATTGACGAATAATACATTTATGTGAACGATGTAAATGGATAAGTAAGACGTAGCATTACATTACGTTTGTGTTAAGTTGAAATTAGGATGTAAAGAAATGAGATATTCTTTTTTTAATGAGTCAAATACTTAGTTTTTTGTGTTCTTCTATTAGAGTCGTGTCCAAATTCTTTAAAGAGAAGAGAGCCGTCCAATTCGAAATAATAAATTTGTCTAGCTGGCATGCAATATAATTAGGACAAAAAATTCAACTGGTGTATTATTTCTTCTTTCTTACGCGCACCTGTGGCATCTGCTGTATTTCTATTCGATCAACATGCTAGGTTTTCAATGTTTCATGGAAACAAGGGTTGGTGAACTAGAACTGTCAATATAATTCAACAAGTAGGGTTTCATGTGCTTTGTTCATCGCCCTTTAACATAAGTATCTTATCTTTGTGTCTCTCTTCGATAAATATTAATGAGTGTTGAAGGAATTTAAATCTTCAACATTTGAGCACATGATAAACTGAAAAATTGCTGTGCAAAAGCTGAACATTATCGTACTGGTCCCTTTTTTGTTTTTGTTACACACGTGCTTGGATTTTTGGGATCTTTATATTCTATATTTGTGAAGTTTTGTCAAATCTTATACGAAAGTATATTTCAGTACTAATATATTATATCTATTAATATATATAATATATATAATCCTTAATGGGTTTATCTACAGTACTGACATAATATTGCTCCACGTAATCTCTACTGTTTTCAACTGTTTGATAGCAATCCAATGATCTGGATTTAATTAGCCAAGGTTTTACCATCAATCATTTAACATTACTTTCTCTCATCCTCCCTCTCTCCCATCCGTTCTTCTTTCTACCAAGTCTCTCAATTGCCCCATTATTTGACTAAGTCTAAATAAATTATTTTATTATTTCTTACAAGATATCATATTCTCACAAGGGAATATAGACGATATTTAGAATTTTACATCAAAATTTTCACCTTTAGATAGGCCGGTATACATGATGTATTTGTCATTTTGTAGGATTATAGCCATTTATGTTTTTTAATGTTCGAAAATATAATCATTTGCTGCACCTTGCTTCGTCAATATGTACGGTAATTGTGAAAAAAGAATCAATTAATGTGAAGAATGAGATAAAATAGTGCATGGTTTAGTCTATCGGATTGGTCGCTTGAAACATATTTGATGAAGTGCTTAAATAGCTTATTTTGCTTATGTAATTGTAAAATGTTGTGAACAATAATTTTTTTTTGTCTATTTGTTTATTGGAAAGTCTCAAATAATAACTAAAGGATGATTGTATTTTTCTCAAATGTAATGATTACTAATGGGTAACATTTACAGTATTTGAATTAGATCTTTAATATAATTCTCTATTTTTAATTCTAAAGATTTGGTCTCTACAGGAGAAGCTCAGGAGATATGATCCATGTGTGTTATTTTGTTAGTGAGTACTAAAGCCGCTATAGTTGTGTTATTGATTGTTTCGCCCAACCCAACCCAAATCACATAATTTGATTTTACTTTCATTATACTATTAGTCGCACTATTAATCTGTTGGTTTTCAGACGTGCATAACGCAGCGGAAAACAAAAATTTCGTCCAAAACCAATCCGACGATCCGTGTGTATCGGTTAAATCAAAGAAATAAATCTTAAAGATACCTTTCGGATTACGCTTAATATGTGACGCTCAAACCATGCGTATTGTCCATGCGCCTCTAAACCGGTTACCGTCCTAACCGATTTTACGTCCGTCTAGGCCGTCTAGGTCGGATCGTGCGGAAGTCATCTACCGCACACACAATCGGTCTCCACCAAAACTCTAAACAAACCGTTCTCATCTTCTTAGGCCGAATAGATCACAAGCGCCGAAAGTACGAACGCCTCTACCGGTGTCCACACGAACAAACTTCTTAAAACGAGAAGAAGAACAATATATATACTAGTAGCTTGTTCTCCTCTTGCATAAGAAATTTCTTCTTATTTTATCTCACAAAATATGTATATAATTCCCCTTATATAATCGCACTCTTTCATTTTTGTCATGCAAAAAGAAAGCACCCTTTCATAATAGTGTCATACAAATTAGAAAGTATATTTTCTCTCTTTTATCTCACAAAAGAGAATGAGAAATAAAGAGAGAGAGAATAATGTGTTGTGTCATGAATTTGGAGCCCTCTATGTCCTTATATAGAGGTGAAGAGTCATGTCTCTTCATACTAAAAGATGTGTATGACATCACTCATCATTATCCATATGCCATCATCTAGACTCTTCTAGATTACATGATCTTTTGTGCTCATAGTCTTTATATACATATATATCACATCTTATCACATAAGATGACAATATATTTTGTGACATTCTTATGCAATTCATCATATAAGTCGCTAGAATTTTCTTTGCCCGTTTCAGTTTGTTCTTTGTGTGTGACCCTGTAGGTTCACTTAATGTTGGCAATAGACTTGACAGTCTATAAATCATGAGCGGATTCTAGCAAGCCATCATAACTACCAAATTTAAGTGAATATCGGTGATCCGATTTACCTAATCAACAATCACGTATTTAGCCCCTTTGTCACGCGATATCTATATCGATCATAAGACATGCAATATGCCATCCTTATATAAATCGATTAATATTTCTTGATCCCAAATTAAACTGAACAAAAAACAAATGACATTAATAACTCTTATTAATTCATTTGAGTATGGTCATACATTTCTTCAGTTCAATTCATCAAGAGGCCTAAAGATATTTCCCTCATTTATGAGAAGAACAAATCCCGTCTTGATTGCACTCATCCCTCTACATGATTCATTGTATACCTAATCATAACCATTATGACCACCCGATTAAAGGTAGTATTAGATTATATTAAAATATAAAATTACTCATATTGGGAACCGAGATAATCTCAGGTCAAAGGACTATAAATACTTTATGTTACAAGAATCGCTAATGGCATAAAACATATAGCATTCTTATGGCGGGTCAGTCCAGTATATGGTCTCTAACATATACCTATGTTAATGACTTGATAACTATTTATCCATGATCAGTAAAACATAATCATCAGTCAACTAATATACTGGTGTACATTTATAGCTTGTATATATAAATATATATTTATATGTATCTGCAAGTATATATTTGTCTCCACAAATATCCTATAAATGACCAGGGACGATTTAGAACATCATTCATTACACTTTATAGTTTTACTATCAAAGTCACGCACTTTGATGACATAAAGCTGAATTGCATATTCATGGTATATTTTAATTATATTAAAATAACCTATACGCACATATTATTTGAAATATCTTAAAATAAATATTATGTTTGTTATTACAATCCATCATCTAGGTCACAAACACTTTGACCTAGGGTATAACACCATCATAATCTTCATAATTAATGTATATGCAAATTATAAAATATCATATTTTTGGCAGTTCTTTATTCTCAAATTGCATAATTTTTATTTTGAAAATATACGCACGCCAAAATGTCTTATAATTGAGTATGAATATCATTTGTTATATGTGATGCTTATTCTAAAAACAAATTCGTGGGAAATTTATTACATAGTAAAGCATGGACAATATCACGAGAGTCCAACAGTAATGTATATTTTTTTCTAGAATAAGTTCGATTTGTAACTTGCAATCCTGAAATGAGTTTTTTTTCTCGAAAAGAATTGGCTATGTATGATTCATTTTATTATTATCAGACGCAATAAAAAAAAATCATGCATTAACATACTATTACATGATAGTATCTATTCTATTAGTAGGGACATCTGAAAGAAACATAAAAAAATAATAAAATTTCGCTGCAAAGTGCGAGCATCTCTTGTTTTATATTATAACTAGGATAATGCTCGCGCTTCGCGGCGAGTACTTCAAAATAATTATTTCAATCTAATAATGTATAACTTGTAATCATGAAAATTCAAAATTAAAATTTGTGAATCCATAATACATAAATAATACATGAGAATTCAAAATTGTTGTCATTGATTTTCTTATCTCATTATCTCTTGACATTTTATATTAGAAAAATAAATTAAGTATTAATTAGTAGATTAATGAAATCAGAAAAATAAAATGTACGATAATTTATTTCGAAGATTTTTGTTGGAACTACATAAGATTAAATTATAGATGATTAGCTTTAAAAAAAAATAATTATTAGATTTAATATTATATATATGAGAAAAATATGTATTGTACATAGGAAAACATAACATGACTCATTTTCCTATTTTTTAGATGTGAAAATGATATGGATTACACGTATGTTATTATGAAACCTACAATACATTAAGTAATATAATATAGTTCTCAATATTCTGAAATTTTGTTTGAGATGATAGTTCTCACATACGGAGATATAACACTGAACATTAATCTAACTAATCATGCAATATTATGATAAAATTTTAAATTAAAAGCTAAGGGCTCGTTTGGTATCGTTACCGTTTTATTTTTTCTGTTTTTTTCTCCAGAAAAAAACAAAACGTGTTTGGCAAAATGACTTTGTTTTCATTTTTTTCTATCCAAATGGCAAAAAATAAACAGGATTTTGGAAACAAGAAAAAGTTGTTTCTTCTTTTCTGTTTTTCACTGCCAAACCTATAAATGCCTGAAACCACACAAAAATAATATGGTAGCACTAAAAAAGAATATTGACCTTGAAATATTGTATTGCGCTAAAAAAGGTAAGTTGGCGTAAAAAATAGTATATTCATATTAAAAAGGAACTTTGACCGTTAAACTTTATATCCACTAAAAAAAGGTAAGTTGACACTAATTAAAAATATTGACCCTGAAATTTTTATATTGCAGTAATAATAAAATAACTTACCACTGAAAATAATATAATGATACCGAAAAAGGTTTATTAATACTGAAATCTTTATATTCACACTGAAATGGGATATTGACACTAGAAAGAATATATGCCGATATTAAAAATGATATATTAACATTTTAATACTAAAAATGATATATTGACATTGAAAGTGTTCTATTGATACAAAAAAATAGTATTTTAATACACTAAAAACAATATATTTTCACGGAAAATAGTATATTGACACGGAAAATGATACATTGATATTGTAAACGGTAGATTGACACTAAATACTCAATATATTGGCATTGAAAACATCATATTAACTCTAAAAATGATTGCTGAAAATTGGATATTAATACTCAATAATGATAAATCAACATTATAAACGGTACATTGATACTGAAAATGATATATTGGTACTTAAAACGATATATTAACCCTGAAAATATTATGTTGATACTATAAACGGCATATTGGCGCTGAAAACTTGATATATTGGCGCTGAAAATGTTATAAATGTATATTTGATAAAATAATAAATAGGAAAAATATTATCGGTTTTAAAAACAAAAAACAGTTTTTTTGAAAACAAAAATAGAAAAACAGAAAATTGAATTTTGTTTTTAAAAACGAAAAAGAGAAAATCGGAAATAATGCCAAACGAGCCCTAAGATTTGATGAATTTTTTGATTTGACGGGTGAGAGAAAATTGATAATAGTTTTCTTGAGAAATTTCAAAAAAAAGGTAAAAGATTATGATAAGAATAAATGAGCTTATCATTTTATTATATATATTTTTATATAGTCTATATTCACATTTTATCAAGAAAAAATGAAATTTGAATCACAACAATATGTCTTTATGTAATATTGTGGTGATAATTTAAATGAAAAACTAATATTTAAAAAAAAAATTGATCCAGCGGCCGAGATAAAATTGACAATAGGTTTCTCGAGAATACTAAAAGAGAAATGAAAAATAAGGTATAAGGTATAAGTTAATGAGCATATCATTTTTGTACGTCTTCTTTTATATAGTTAATATTCACATATTTTAAAAAATGGAACCATAACAATATGAAATTCAAAATAAAGAGAAAACTCCAACAAATTTATATTTGATGATTTTAACATTAGAATTAGAAATAAAATATTTCATTAAGAATTATAATTTTGTAAAGAAGAAAAAATAAATTATTTATATTTTAATGAGTTAACTTTTCATAAAAAATATTGAAACCATAACAATATGGAACTCAAAATAAAGAAAATATTCCAACAAATTTATATTTGATGATTTTAACATTAGAGATAAAATATTTCATCAAGAATTATAATTTTTTAAAGAAAAAAAGAAAAAATATTTATATTTTAATGAGTGAGTTCTTCATTAACTATTGGTATTAATAATTTAACATAAATTTACACCATGATTCATTAAAATCATCGATTAATATTTGATGGCCACAAATAAACTCACCACATTTCTCACAAGGATATATGTGTAATCTGTGGCAATTTTGTTAATGTAGTGCTCAAATAATATACTTTCCACTGATGAATCTAGTAAGGCATATTGTGCCATTTTCATTCATTTCTATTGAATCCCCAAATTATTGATTCAAGCTCTATCACTATATATATATTATATAAAAAAAGAACATAATCATATCAATTACAAGTAAAAAAGGATGGATTGGTGGAGCTAGTTTTGTTGAACTTTATTATTGTTATAGTGAAGTACTATTATTCTATTAAGGGACACAAACTATTACGCAAATCAGAGGTATCTTTTAGAACACGTGGGGATTCAATAGTATTCCTTCTGTATACATGGACTTAATTTTCACATATTCCAAATATAGAGTTTCACATTTTTACACGCTCCAAATATTATCCTATATGGCATTCATTATTTAATTGATCGGTCAACATTTATGTCAAACATATACGAAAAAAATATACTTTCATTTACATTTTTTAAGGTACTTAATGTACCTTACAATATAAGGATGTCATTCCTTCTGTATACATGGACTTAATTTTCACATATTCCAAATATAGAGTTTAACATTTTTACACGCTCCAAATATTATCCTATATGGCATTCATTATTTAATTGATCGGTCAACATTTATGTCAAACATATACGAAAAAAATATACTTTCATTTACATTTTTTAAGGTACTTAATGTACCTTACAATATAAGGATGTTTGTGTACCAACGTTGGTACTGATCTCAATATGTGGTCAACAGTGGCGGAAGTTTCCTATATTTATTAGGGAGATGAAAAAAAATATCTCCATGCTAATTAACACCATACAAAATATATCTATTTAAAAAAAAATTCCACTCCAAATCCAAACACTACTGATATATACTTAATATCAGGGGCTATGGCCACTACTGATATTTCTACAGATGAATCAAATAAGGCATATTGTGTCCTTTCCCTTCAATTCATATCTTCAAAAACTAAAAAAAAAAAAGAATCATGTCAACCTCAAGTAAAAATGAATGGTGGAGCTAGGGTGTGTTCTATTATTATAATAATAATATACTGTTAATGCATAAAAATATACAAACTATTAAAATAATCGTATGCATCCCAATTTAGAACATGTGGGGATTCAAGTTCAACAGTATTCCTTGTGTGGATTTGGATTTTTGATATTTCAGTATATTCATTATCTCCGTTTTATTTAAATCATTATCATGAATTTATCACAACAATAAAGTTGCTATCTTAATACTGCATTTGAGGTCACATTACGGCCTCAATATCGAATTATAAAATTACATTATCCAAATTATTCATCTACAGACAAACTCAATATCGAATTATAAAATATAGAGTAAATTTCAACTTAGATCACTCAACTTTCATAAAAGGACCAACTATGTCACTTAACTTTCAATTGTCTCCAATAAGTCACTCAACTTTTGATTTGTTCAAATAATGTCACCCGGTTAATTTTTCATCTATTTATTGATGGAATTGACACGTGTCTGACACGTCATCGCTGATTTAAGCAGTCCACGTCATCACCGACTTGTAACTCAAATAATCATCTCAAGTATACCAAAATCACAAGAGGTCATCCAACTTTATAATTATTTCACTGCAGGTCACTCAACTTTGAAAATTTATCACCAAAAGTCACTCAACTTTAAAAATATACTACAAGAGGTCACTTAAATTTAAAAATATATCACAATGAATCACTCAACTTTAAAAATATGTCAGCAAATGTCACTACCTTTAATTATATGTTGGTCTAAAAAAATCAGAAAAATATTTTTCCAAAACATATTTTCAGAAAAGAATATTTTTTCAAAAAAATAGTTTTCATTTTTTTAAAAATTATGTATCAATTTTTTTTTATAAACAAATACTTTTAATAAAAATATTTTATAAAATACTTTCATTTTTAAAGAAAATATTCTCTTATAAAATATTTTTTGAATCAGTGATAACGTGTCATACACATATCAATTCCGTCAATAAATGGACGGAAAATTAACCGGGTGACCTAATTTGGACAAATAAAAAATTGAGTGACATATTGGGAACAACTGAAAGTTGGATGACCTATTTGGTCATTTTATGAAAGTTGAGTGACCTACGGTGAAATTTATCCTAAAATATAAATATCATAACATAATCTACTAGATAAACATAAACCTAGTCCATTAAAACAAACAAATCTGAAATTTACAACTCAGCAGCAGATTAAAACAAATTCTACAACACATTCAAAGCATTTCATCAAAATATATATCATTCATGACTTGATTAACTCATAATTATTTCCTCGATTAATTAATTAACTTAATCAACCTTTTAATGAATATCTTTTCCCAGTAAAGGCTTGGAATTGCGGCTCTTCTTTCTTCTCACTCTCTTCCTTCTTCTCCTTCCCCTATTAATCATCCAAACCCAAATGATGACATCATCATTACATCATACTACACACATTTTCTTAACAAAAAAATAAATGAATAAATTTTTTTTACCTTTTCAGTTTCCTTTGAAGAGCGAGAGCTCTGTCCAAAAACGAGTTTACCAGCTTTGGCACCGGATTTGGTACCGGCTGAAGGTTGACCGGTACCAACTGAGGGTTGACTTTGACTGGTACCGGATTTAGCAACGGTCTTAGGTTGGCTTACTGGTACCGGTACGGAATCTTCGTTTTTGGACGGCCTTCCGTCCAGTCTCCTTCCCGTACCGACAAAAGGCAAGAATTTCTTCTCTTCTTCTTCTTGTTCTGCCTCTTGCCCTAAAATTAGGAAAAATAATAAAAAAATATCAAAAATATATATTAAAAAACATTAAAACTTTAATCCTTTAAAAATTCAAAATATAGTCCCTACTATTAAGTTTTAACTAAAAGTGTTAGATTAAAATAACTAAATACATATATTAATCATAGTAAGTATTTAAATCTATATACTTGTCTTAGTTTAGACTTGACAGTAGGGAGTATTTTTGAATTTTGGAAGAATATAGGGGTTTTTATTCTGCAATTTCAGCATAATGCAGGATCTTTTTTGCAAATTTCCCTAAGAAAATATAAAAAACTTCATACCTGGTATAGCTGGCATGTACAAAAAATGTAAAAAAAATATAAATATAAATTAAAAAAGAAACTGAATAAACTTTAAAAAAGGGAAAATAAATTCTTTTTTCTAATACCTAGTGGTTGGTATTTAAAAAAACTTCAAAAAAGAAAATTTAAAAAAAGAATTGAATAAATTTAAAAAGGAGAAAATAGTCTTTTTTAATACAAATTTAAAAATAAAAAAATGAAAACATTGAAAAAAAAATAAAAATAATTTTTTTTATAATACCTGGTACGGGCCGCGAGACCGGCTCGGGCTCTTTATAATCGAGAGGCGGCGCGAAATCGACCTCACAATCCGTCTCAATTATACTAATCGCATTTGAGGGCTTAGTCTCAACTATATCAATGTAATATTTTTTATTATTGTATGCAACCATTATGCTATCGCCAGTCGTCAGGCACGAGTAGTTCCTCAATGTCTTCTCCAATCTGTAAATAAAAAATAAAGAAATTGATTAATTAAATCAAACGAATGAATTATTTGGGGAAACTTGCAAAACGGCCCCTGCATTACGTTGAAATTGCAAAAAGCCCCTGCATTATTGCCAAAATTTCAAAAAAAATCCTTCACACTTGAAAAAAAATTGGAAAAATATTTTTTTGAGTTCCATTGATTTGATTTTTCTTTTTTTGCAATAACGCAAGGGCTTTTTCGAAATTTGGGCATAATGCGGGGGGTTTTTTTGCAAATTTCCCTATTTTTTTTTTATGGATTGGAAAAGACGTTGAGGAATTACTCGTGTCTGACGACCTGTGACGGAATAATGGTTGCGTATAATAACAGGAAATATTACATCGATACCCAATACGCATATTTGATCTCACAATCAGTCTCGATTATACTGATCGCATTAGAAGGCTTAGTCTCAACTATATCGATGTAATATTTTTTATTATTGTATGCAACCATTATGCTGTCGCCGGTGGTCAGGCACGAGTAATTCCACAACGTCTTTTCCAATATACCAAAAAATAAATAAATAATAAAAAAATAATTAATTAGATAAGTTAATTAGGGAAGTTTATAGGGGAGATTTGCGAAAAGGCCCTAAGTTATGCTGAAGTTGCAAAAAGAACTGGTCTTATGCTAAAATTGTGAAAAAGCCCACAATTTGTTGCTGAATTTGTGAACAAATCCTTAATGTTTGAAAAAAAATAATTGGAAAAATATTGTTTAAAGTTTAATTATTGTGATTTTTTTTTTTTTGCAATTTTGGCAATAAAGCAGGGGATTTTTTGAAATTTGGGGATAATGCAGGGGCTTTTTTGCGAATTTCCAAATTAATTGAAAGATTGATTGATTTATAATAATGCTGACATGGCTTTAGGGTTAGAAATGTCTAAAAAGTCGGTGGTGTGAGGCTGCAGTTTCACATAAGTCCCTTTTGGCAACGTTGCGTTTTTAACCCTAACAAAATCCCCTTCTTGCAACAATAAATTTTGCATCATCTACACAAAAAAATAAAACAAAAAATTAAAAACTATTTTAGAAATATTATTTGTTTAGTTTTAATTTATTTAAAAGTACCCAGTAAGGCATGTAGATCATGCCTTCCTCTGCAATGAATTCTAGAACTCCGCAATGCGAGATTCTGTCGCTGGAATTGTTTTGGATTTCAAATAGCATTGGATATTCAATATGAAGCGACGCTGCAAAATTAAATAATAATCATGTTAAAAAACATAAAATAATTAAATTTGAGAGATTTTTGGATATTAAATAATAATTATGGATGGATGGGAGGGAGGGAATTACCGAGACGGTCGAGGGCTGACGGTGGCATTATAACTGAAAAATTAAATAAAAATAATAATATTTTAATTTTAAATATGAAGTAATATATTAAACTTTTAAAATAGAAGAATGAATAAAAAGAAGTTTACTTTTATCGCCAGATTCAAGTTGTGGCTGCAAAACAAAG
This sequence comes from Juncus inflexus, assembly GCA_024447665.1. Lineage (NCBI taxonomy): Eukaryota > Viridiplantae > Streptophyta > Magnoliopsida > Poales > Juncaceae > Juncus > Juncus inflexus. Next base: position 10,787,364 of record JAJHPC010000015.1, on the reverse strand, counting down.
AGCAGAATTGTAAGAATTATTTTATATTGTTGAAATAATAAAATGAGGATTTGAATTCATTTTTTTTTAATTATTTGAAAATGAAAAAACCTTGTCAATGAAAGAGCCAGGATAGCAGCGGTAAGTCTGCTCGAAAGAATTGTTATGATGGTGATAACCAAATCCGTCAAAATACTGAAAAATTAAATTAGAAAAACATATAAATAATATGATTATATAAATAAAGATTTATGTAAATGCAAAACTAAGAGAAATTGTAAATAATTGTCGATTTCGTACCATGGTGACAAGCTGAGGATCAAATCTCCCAAATTTTTCACTACAATAAAGTAGATCAAATTATAGTAATTTATATCGATACGCTGGAATAATTAAAAGTCTCAGATTGTTTATAGCCCTAATTTGTACATTTACGTAACCGAATTAGTTACAATGAAAGACTAAAACTGGAGTCTAGTTAGGGTTAAAATGGCATTTTGACAATTGATAAACTTGGCAACCGTAAAGATTAAGCTTTCTCACAAATATTCAACCATTAAGATGCATGTAAAAGAACCCAAAAAAATTGGACCAAAAAAGTACAAATAAAACCATCAGACAATACTAAAATCAGGAATCTATTGAACAGATCTAAATCCGCTAAAAATTGAAGCTTAACAACAGAAATAAACACGAAATACAAACCTTTGTTCGTGCTGTGCGAGGAAAACGGAGTGAAATTCTTCGATTTTGGAAGGCGAGAGAGATGAAGCGAGAAGGAAGGAGGGAAGGAAGGAATAAGAGCCTTTCTTTGGTAAGAAGAAAGTTGTGAGAATAAGAACCAAAATAGATTCCCACAAAAATAAAGCGAAAAAAAGGAAAAGCATTAAAAAAAACGAAGAAATTGTAATATGAACTTGGTGTATATACAAACGGTAAACAACACAACAGTAGGACCCACCAGAAAGGAGTTACTATAGCAAGTAATTTTTGGTCTACACTGTAAACCGAGTCTATGTAAGTGTTTTCAATAAGCATTCCGAAGAGTCGCATTGTTTCGTTTAATTTTGGGCTCGGCCCAATAAAATATTGAAAACATAACCAATTTAGTATTTTCTATTTTGCAATAACAAAAAAATTATATTTTAAAAATAACAAGTTACCACTTGCAACTGTAATGTTAAAAAAAATGAACAATTATTTAAAGAAATTGTAATAATAACAATTTTTTTTTAAAACTCAAAGAACTAAAATTAATTGATATATCAGAAACTAATCCACTATATAATACCTTCACTTCAACACATTATTCAAATTATTAAAATACTACTAATTAAAAAAATTATTAAAATACTACTAATTAAAATAAAAACTTATTAAAATACTAAGCCTCTAAAATATTAGGCACCAAACCTCCAAAAAAAATTACCAAAAACCAACAAAACCAAAACTACAACAATATCCCATATCCCATTATCCCACCCCAAAAAAATCAAAACAAAAATTCTAAAACCCTCAAAACCCCTAGAACTCAAAATTCAAATTTCAAACATCAGAATCCCGTTTGGACTCAACCAAACTCTCTCCATCCTCCCCTTTCTCATTCCTCACCACTTTCTCACTCCTAACTGTGACAGACTGCTGATACAAAACACCGCCAATAAGACTCATAACCAAACAAATTAACCCCAAAACGCCCGCGTGTTTGTCCCAAATCATGACATTAATTCCCACCGTCAAAAACTTATTTACCACGCCAGTCACCGTAAAAGCTGTCGCAGAAATCGCTCTTCTGCATGCGAATCCGAAAAAACTTATTAATAATCCAAATACACACGACGCAAAAACCGCAATAAATGCATCCATTTGGAAATAATTATCCGATTTGTTTTGTTTAATTGAGTTGTAAATTTCGGTGTGCTCGCCAGTTAGAATCCAGAAAATCGGAGAGAGAACGAGAGAGAGGAAATTGTTGTATAATACGTAGCCCCACGTGTTTAACCCTAAGTTTGAGACGATATGTTTGATATAAACCATTTCGGTCGTAATCGTGACTAAATACGCGAAAGCCCATGAATAAGCAGTGAGGGTAAAACCGTCATCCGTCAAAACATAACCAACCGCTCCGAATAAGATAATAAAGAGGGACAGAAACGTAATTTTGGACGGGCAGGGCTGCTTTCTGAAGGCTGTATCCGCGATTGCGACAAGTAGAGGGGTCAAACTGCGAAAAACTATAAAAGTGTCCACATTCGCATGTTTTAACAAATTCGTGTTGGTGAAAATGGCTAAGTAAAAGACAAGGGCGGCTGGGAGGAATTTCTTGGCGGTTTGGAGGGTAAATTGGTCATGATGGAGGAAATTTAATTTGCCGAGAGTGTAAACGCCGAGCGCTGACGTGGCGTACTGTAAGAAGGTGAGTAAGGCGGGGAAGGGCATTTTGGTAATTGCGTATTTGTTGATTATCGCAAGGAGGCTTGAGGAGAGAGCATAGCCTATTATCAGGCCGGTTGTGGTGAAGGTGGCTTGTTTTGGGGATTCGTGTGGCGAACTCATTGCGAACACCTGGTAAATGAAACAAAAGGTGAGAAAGAGTATAGTGAAAATGGGGAGAATGAATGTAAAGAAGAGGATTTGTTTTTATTTATAGTTGGAAAAAGAAGAATGGGATGGAGTTTTAATTGTGAGGATTTTTCTGATTTGGCTGGTATAGAGAGTATTGGTATGAAGACACGGAATGAAATTCTTTTTCTAAATATAAAGTTGGCTGAAATGGGACATATGTTATGAATAATAATGTTTTGAAATTATTCAAATTGTGATTATGCATATGAGAAAAAGAAAGTATTATTACTATTATGATACAATTGATTGTAACTTAAGCTTAAACCCAATTACAATAGTAATAAACCTTAATTGTTGATAAAATCTTATTTGTGGAATAATGATGTGACGTTTTTCTATCCCATATAAACTTCAAACGAATTTCAAGTTGCAATTATAACATTTAATTGGTGCAAAACTCCAAATGTACAAGATTTGAGGAAAAAAAACAGATAGAAAAATGATAAATTACACATTCACACAAGTAATTTCATTATTTTACAAATGGATATCTCATGAAAAAATGAAATGAATCACTTTGAAAACAATGAAAACTGAGAGGTTACAAGAATCCTTGGTCATGAATCATTCTGAGCTATTTCCAAACAAATTACAAATTGACTGAAAGAAACACAAAAAGGCGGAATCTTTTTCATTCAAAACCTGACAAATTCAAAACCAATCAGTTCAATGACTGTACAAATGCGCCAATTAAACCACAACCAAAATCACTAATCGAACAAATCAAACTCAATCCATATATCCCTCTACCAGATCCGTCGCCCGAACCAGCACCAGATCTAATCAAATGCATTATTCAAGAACTAACTACCCATAAATAAAACAGATTTGTAAAGATTGCGTTAAGACTGACCTCACCGTGATGCGAAAGCTCGTTGCTCAGGTGAAGTGAAGGCACAGAAAAGAATCAACAGAGAGAGAAGAGAGGTTCGAGAAATAGCTGGCCTCGCCGATTGGCGCCTCGTAAAAATCGGAAATCCACTGACTTTCTTTCGGTAAAATAAAAAGGCGTAGAGGTGTATGGTGGACTTAACATATGAGAGAAGGCCACGTCGTGGATTTTGTCCAGGTAAGTAAGTATTCACACACTGATTTTCAGGGGTTTACTTTCCACTTTCCAGACTTTTGACTGGAGATATGAGCTCTGTTTAGGCCAGGATAATCTCCGTTTATTGTATTCCGGCCATGTCCATTTCGAAATGAGTCTTTACTCCTAAGCCCCAAGGATGCCCTCCAAAAATGCCCTCCATATGTGATGATGCTATCAGCGTACATATCAGCAAATCACCGATAAAAAATTTTACAGCTTTCTAGCAGTGATTTGATAGCTGTTAATATTTTTTAGTGGTAATTTGATAGCTGTCGTATTTGACATTCAGATTTGACAGTTTATTTTAGCAATTAATTAAATCTCACCCATGAGACAAATGTCAGGTAATCATGACACTTTTTCATCAATAAAAAATTCCTAAAAAACTCAAAAACCACTTAGAAATTAATAATACCGCCTATTTTTCTGATTATCACCAGTAACTGACGTCAGCTGGTGGCATCACCAATGCTGTGGGGCAAGGAAGATTTTTCCTTTCAGAATTTATTTGAGCCAAATTAGTGTTGTAAAAGTCAGAAGTTGAGACTGATAGGCAGCTCCGAAAATTTAAGAGTAAAAAATTAATCAAGATTAGTCGAAAATTAGTAGATCAGTTCTAAACTTCTAGTCGGATTGAATTTTTATATATTTTCTAAATAATATTAACATTTAACAAAAAACTTTTAATATTTTAAACCTAATCTGCTCAAATCTGCACAAACCCTAGGTTAAATATGCACATAAAACCCACTCAAACCAGCACAAATCCTAGGTTAAATCTGCACACGTGAGATCTCTCATAACTCATAAGTCTCATCTCACGAGATATCTTTGAAATCTCAAGCAGGAGTGGCACAAACCTTACATTTGTGTTAGTTGACACACAAGTTCGATGGACAAGACTACACCAGACCCGAGCAACTCACAAGATTGTTGTTCAATTTTTTCCAGCACGTACAAGCATTTAGTTGTACATCTTATTTACGTTGGCAGATAAGACATTTTTGGAGCTGCATATCAATTTTGTTTTGTGACAGATTCGAGGTCTATTTGAAGGCCATTTGGTGCCGATTTTGTGGCCGGTACGAGGCTGGTACGGGAAATAATTTTGTTCGGTTGCTGCCTGGATTTTTGGCGGAATTTGGCAGCGAAAAGGGATTGTTTTCTCTGCTGTTTTGAGGCGATTTCTTGGCTGCTTTTGGATCTGCACTTCGAGTCTGTTTTGTGACAGATTCGAGGTTTGTTTGGACGCGATTTGGTGCTAATTTTTTACCTGTACGGGTTGGTATGAGGCTGAAAACTACAGGGTCTAATTTGGCATAGCTGAGGTATCAATTTTTATTTTTAGAGGATAAATTAAGAAACATGCTTACTCTAAAGTTTGTATTTGAAAAATGACTTATTATCACATCTATGTAGTAATATTTTATTTATTTAATGAAAGTCTAATATTACATGTTCAGCTACATTTTCAAAATAAAAAAAAAATCTAAACTCAAAATTTAACTAAATCATAAACATCTAAAATTCAAATATATAATTCAATTTCTTAGTCCAAAATAACACATAAGAATATCTTAATATTTATGCTATAGAAATTAAAATTGAGTGAACCCTAAACTCTGTAATGACATGGATAAAACAAAAAAAAAATGAAAAAAAGTTAAAAAGAAAAAATGAACCAAAATATAACAAAATTGTCAAGTGGACTCAAAAGTCAGTCATTCTCAGCCGAAAATTGATCAACCGACTTTTACAAAATAGACTAGACATAGTCGGATCGGTAAGATGAAAATTACGAATTAAACGAGTTGAAACTAGTCAAACAACTAATATGGATTTTTACAATAGTGAATCAGATTTACTTCTTCTCCGGAAACATTATTACTAGACAAATCCAGTATTTAAAAATGGAGATGATCCGAATCACAGTTCCAAACTCCAAGGCCTTGGTTTTACAAGTCTACGGTCAGCTTTTAATTACCGTGTCGCACCACTCAACCCATTCTATAACTCCCACTGACAAGCAGGCCCCACATTCCCCTCAATTAACAGCACTCAGTTCTCATAAACCATTTCCTTTCGGCATAGAAGAGAAATCTTTCCAAAGAAGTGGCGCTGGGAGAGAAGAAAACGAGCGGGTGATGAGCAGACAGTTGGCCGGAAAGATGGCGGAAGAGATCGGAAGAGTCGCCGCGCGAGAATCGCAGCCGTCGGTTTCGCCTTCGAGGTGGACGTGGCCGTCTGCCCTCCGTTGGATCCCCACCTCCACTGACCTCATCCTCGCCGCCGAACGACGCCTCCTCTCCCTCGTCAAGTATAAAATAATTAATCAGTCAAACTGAAACTCAACACGAAGAAGATTGTAATCTTTTGTTTCATCTTCTTTGATTATTCAGGACCAAGTACGAGCACGAGCAGGTGAATATCGGATCGGGGCCGCCGGGATCGAAGATCCGGTGGTTCAGATCGGCCAGCGATGAGCCGAGATTCATCAACACGGTTTCGTTTGAAGGGAAAGAGAATTCGCCGACGCTTGTGATGGTGCATGGATATGGAGCTTCGCAGGGTTTCTTCTTTCGTAATTTCGATGCTTTGGCTTCGCGATTCAGAGTCATTGCAATTGATCAATTAGGGTTAGTTAGTTAATTAATTAATTAATTTCTCCAATATTAATTTTATTTATTTATTAAATTATCATGACTATTATTTTTCAGTTGGGGGGGATCGAGCCGACCTGATTTCACATGTAAAAGCACTGAAGGTAAGTTCTTTATTCTTTTTTTAATAAAAAATTTAATAAAAAAAGAGTTTTTACAGTTATATTTGTATCTTATATTATTCAATTAAATTTTTTTTTTTATTCAACAGAAACAGAAGCATGGTTTATAGATTCATTTGAAGAATGGCGCAAGGCCAAAAACTTGTCCAATTTCATTTTACTTGGCCACTCATTTGGCGGATACGTCGCAGCCAAATACGCCCTTAAGGTAAAATCACATTTCCAAAATTACCAAAACGCCCCTGCACAATTATTTATTTATTTATTTATTAATTTCAGCATCCTGAGCATATAAAGCATTTAATACTGGTGGGTCCGGCCGGATTTACGTCAGAGACAGAGCAAAGTTCAGAATGGCTGAGTAAATTCAGAGCGAGTTGGAAAGGCATGATTGCGAATCATTTGTGGGAATCTAATTTCACTCCTCAAAAAATCATCAGGTCCTTAAATTTAATTAATTAATTAAATAATTAAATGAATAATTAATATTTAATTTATTAATTTTTATTTTAGAGGGTTGGGACCGTGGGGACCGGATTTGGTGAGAAGGTACACCAGTGCTAGATTTGGGTCTTATTCAAACGGATCGGTTTTATCAGATGAAGAATCAAATTTATTGACAGGTAAATATTAAATAAATAAGTTTGTATTTTCTGAAAATGAAAGAATTACGATACTAACGGTTATGTTATATATACTTTGCTTTGTAGATTATATATATCATACTCTAGCGGCTAGAGCGAGTGGGGAGCTCTGCTTGAAATACATTTTTTCTTTCGGCGCATTTGCAAGAAAGCCCCTTCTCCAAAGGTAAATAAACAAACAAATAAAATTTAGTTAATTAAATAATTAATTGGGGGTTTTGTGTTAATAATCAGTGCGTCAGAGTGGAAAGTACCGACGACATTTATATACGGGTACCAAGATTGGATGAATTATGAAGGGGCTCAACAAGCTAGGAATTTTATGAATGTTCCTTGCGATATTATTCGTGTCCCTCAGGTTTCTCTCTCTATCTCTCTCTAGATATAATTATTTATATGGTGCTAAATTCAACAAAAAGTTTCATGTATGCCCCTCCAAAATGTGAAATTATCATGAATAGTAATTTGCCTATGAAATATAAGAAATATCAACAACATTCTTTCTCTTCTATTTTTTTTTTAAATTGCTGAAACTCTTTTTTTCTCACGGATTCATATATAAGAATGTAAGGGTTATATGGGAATATTTGTTGAAGTAAATATATAAATAAGGGGTATGCTTGATATTTGTATATAGGTTATATTTGACATTTCCTATTTTTGTAGGGGTATATATGATATTTTAATATTTTATTGGAATACACATGAAATTGATACAATTATTTATAGAGTGGTAAGATAATTATTATTAATTTAATTTATTTTTAATTTGTGGAAATAGGCGGGGCATTTTGTGTTTATAGATAATCCGTCAGGATTTCACTCAGCAGTATTTCACGCTTGTAGAAGAATTCTATCGAAAGATATTTCAGAGGAGGAATTGCCTCTCCCTCATGATCTTATTTCCGCTTGATTAATCAGATACTTGTACTATGTTTGTAGAATGTATATTTATTTATACTTAGGAGAGGCTACATTTGATAAACAATTGTTGTTGTATTTCAAAAGCATTTGTTTTCGTAAATAAAATTGTTGCGTCAGTTGACGGCAACATTAGAAGAATGTACATGACTAGTTTGTTGAAATGTTGATATGAAATTGTCTACTCTATCATTCACACCATCATCCCGTCATAGATCCTTTACTCACCGCCTCACGCTCAGTTGGTCTTTTCACAAACCAGCAAAAAATCTTCCTTAAGAGACATCGACATTTCATATGATGTACCACTTACAGGGAATCTTGTACCACAATAAAATAGCAGCGAAAAGAGGCACAAAACTATTGCAACATGGTTGACATCATCAGCAAATGAAACAAGTTTTAGCTCATCTATTTTGCATTCTCCCTTATCCACCGTAGGCACAATACCTGCTAGTTATGCACAAGCATTATTGAACAAAAAAAATGACACTAAGGCACTAGCGAATTAAAATATGTCTGGCATGCATAATTAAAAACTCGCATCCAAAGCATCATTTTGCCGTACTCTTGAACAAAGAGAGAAAATTGTCACAGCTATTCCGACGCCTTCGGATGTATTTAATCCGGTATGGTATAATACTACAATTGTTTTCATAAAGGACACGTCGCAAAGTCATGCAAATTTCGATTCAATTGTACAACTTGTGACAAAGCAGGACATATTGCTTGATATTGTATGGTGACCAAGCTAGCATCGCAAACATTGGATATTCCATTGTATGCACCTCACGATTCTTATGCAAGTTGTGATTTCATAGAAAACTATGAAATCAAATCAAAAAATGAGCACAAATCTCAAAATATCGACTCCTTATTAGAGTTAGAAAATCAAAATTTTATCAAAGAAAAAACAAGCACATTACTCAACAATAGCAAAATTCATGATGAAGAGGATAAAGGCACAATGATATCCCCAAAAGAGGATCAAAAGAATCAAATAAATTTGCATATGCACGCAATGCATGTTTTAGACAATGGTCTCCAAATCGACAATGTGGGCCAACATGATTTGGCCAATATTTCGAGAAACCTTTATTGATCGAGGAGAAAATGGCGCTCGAGCCAAGAGCCAAATGCAAAATAACAACCCAATCAATTTTATCCGTAGCAACAATTGAGATGCTGTTAACAAGTCTCGAATTGGATACCCTGCAAAAATACCACCTAATGATGAATTGGCAAATATCGTAGCTCAATATTGCGGGATAGACAAAGAAATAATAAGTACCATAGAAGACGATACACAATCACCAAATATTGGGATTTTGAAGGTTGTGAAAAAGTCAATTTGCTAGACGAGTGGTTAAATCTGGAAGAAGATTGGGAGGAAGAAGAAGGATGGTCCGAGAAAGACGAGGAGTAAAGATTCATGTGATGTAGCAAAGTCCTTTTTCAAGTACAATATCTGATGACTTTTACTTAATTTTACTTTAGATTTATCTTTAGTAAAATTTTAGCTAATCTTTATGTTTTTTGTTTTATTTTCGGAAAATTTGTACCAAATAATGGTAAAGATCGTGGATCCAAACTTTTGTAACTTTTTTTTTAATTATTAAAAGTTTTTAGTAGGCAATTTGCCTAGCATGTGTAAAGTATTGTTATTTTGCTCACTATAATTTGCATTCTTCTATAATCCTCCAATAATTTCAGTTAATAGATTAATGAAATCTTACTATCTATTATGGTGAATCAAAAGACAAGGTTCCCGTAGAGCCATCAAATTTAGGTATATAAAAAGATCATCTCAATTAATTTACCAAGGGAGATCTCCATTATTTTAAAATGTACATAGATTTGATTTATCTTTTTGGATTATGTTGCACCGCTTGATTTTGGGATATTTGCAAAAAGATCCCTATATTATATTAAAATTGAAAACCCTTATATTATTAGAAATTATGAAAAAGTCCTTACTCAATAATTGCAAAAAAATATTTAAACATTTATTAGTTAATTTTCAAAGGGCCCTTATTTTATTATGATATTGCAAAAAGGTCCCTACAGTATTGAAAATTACGAAATTCCCCTACATCAAATAAAAAATTACAAAAGAGCTCCTGCATTATTTAAAATTACAAAAAAGTCCTTACTTAATACTTATGAAAATTTGTAAAAAGCCCCTATATTATCTTAAACTGGCAAAATAATCCTTGCATTATTGAAAATTTCAAAAAAAAAAACATACATTATTGCCAAAAAATATATCATTAGTTATGAACAAGCAGTATTAGTTTTTTACTCTAATAATTTAAAAAATATTAATTAATATTTCTTCCTCTTGAAATAATTAAAAAATATATATTGAGTTTAATAAAAAATACTTAAAAGTTTAAAAAATCTTTAAGTTCAATTAGTCTCTCTCTCACTTGAAAAAATTCTTAAATTTCATAAAATTTTATTAAAATAATTCTAAAGATTTACTTAAAAAAGTATACAAAAATTATTTTAATAAGATTTTTAAAGTTAATTAATATTTCTTAGACTTAATTATAAAATATTAATCTACTTATTTAAGTTTAAGAAAGTTAATTAACTTTAGAAAAATATCATGAGAGAAAGAAAAAATATTAATTAATATTAAAATAATTTTAAGTTAGTTTGTTTCAAAAATATTAACTTATTCATTAATTTATAAAAACTAAAACAAGGATTGATGTGGTAGTAAGCATATATAGTTATGATAAACTATGCATAATTTTTGTTTGTAATTTAATATTTTTTTTAAATAATATCTTTAAACATTACAATTTTTTTTATCTTTCATAATAATTTTATACCCGCAGCAACGCGCGGGTGTCAACTTAGTATACACTTATCATTACAGTGCGTACTGTACCTCAATTGCCCAAGTAGTTATCTATCATATAAATTGAAGGACCAAGCTACAAAATCAATGTCTTTCTACTTCAAAAAAATAGTTGTTAGCCAATTGCACTTCTAATATATTTTTAATATACAATTATGGCCCCATAAATGTGGCAACCGAGCCTCACAAAAGATAAGTATTTCCAAATTAATGTTTGTTTTTGTCTAGGTAAATTAGAAATCATGCGGGGATACTATAGCGACGGATTGAAATTATATATTTTTTTCTCACGTTTCTATATATGATATATACTGTTTTCATTTTTTTAAATATATATTGTTTATCGAATAAATTTTTATATAATGTTTGTTTTCAGTTTATATGTTTGAATATATTGTTTTCATTTTTTTTTAAATATATATTGTTTTATCAAATGAATTTTTATATACTGTTTGTTTTCAGTTCATATATTTGTATATACTGTTTTCAGCTTTTATATACCATCACTATAGAGTCGTTACAGTACGCACCGCTCTCTTTTGTTTATCCATAAAAAATATTTTCTAAAAAAAAGCTTTGGCCCAAAAAAGTCCACATTGAAGCAAAATAACGTCCAGCCAATCAAAACGCAACACAAGAATCGTATAGTCTATTTCTTCAAATGCAATCACGGCCGTCCGATTAACTAGATTAGTTTTAAACCACACAATTAACCTCCTTAATGATGATCTCTCTCCTTTTTAGTTTTAAACCGCACAATTAACCTCCCTAATTATGATCTCTCTCCCTCTATAAAAGACTCAGATCTAATCATTCTAAGCTCATCTTGGACACTGGTACCCTAACCCTAATTCGATCAAAATTGGAGCCCCAACCCTAATTCCAAGAATTGGAAGAAAGATGGCTTGTCCTCACACAAATCAACTTGCAACCATGGTATCTTTTAATTCTTCTTCTTCTTCTTTTTATAACCATTCTTCTTTTTGTTGTTTTCAATAAAATTAGCAATATGTTTGAATTCGATTTAGCTCATTTTAATCAAGGCAATTGCCTATAGATCTCATTCTAGTTCTCTCTTTTCTTATTATTCTTTCTTTTCTTTTTATGAATAGGCGATGGGAAAATCTGCCGAAAAATGAGAAACAAAAAACATGTCTTTCCAACGTGTGGCATAACTCAAAAATGAAAAACAACAGGTAGCCTGAAGAAGCCGTACTGGTACCGGCCTATTACTGTGATGTGCCGCTAAATTATGAAATAGTAGAGAGCTTTTGACCAGCATATTGTCAAATAAATTGCGCAAGATTTCAAGACCGATTGGAGGGTTTCTGAGTCAAGCCATTTTGGCTCTTCAAGAGATGGTTGAGAGGGCTTAAGATGAATTGTGTTTGATTGTTAAAGAATTGATTTAGGAGTTCTTTTTTTCTGTTTGTGTGCATGTGTTTTCTTTTTTAAGGGAATTAGGGGACTGCATTTAGAGTTAGGAGAAATTTTCTTTTTGAAAGAATATTGTGTGTATGTATAAGTTTAGTAGATGAATTAGGATTAGCTTTCAAGTGGGATCACTATGTATTACATGTTTGAAATTAATTGAATGGTTTAATTTGAATATTTTTGTTTGATAAATTTGTTATTTAGTTTTTACTTTTTGGTTTGTTTGACTTTCCAACATCTTGCTAATAATCTGAATTTGTCTTATTTCTCTTCCCATTAGAAATTAAAATGAAAGATTGAATATATCTTTATCATTTTGATTCCTTACATCTGAACATTTTATAAATCAAAACTTTATATCTTGAATTATAAAGGAAATCTCATTTGGATTTTTTAATAACTGAAGGCATTTTAAATTATTAAGGTCATAGTAGGACTCAAATCTCAAATTAGAACACAAATTTTCAATCAGGTTATAAGAAATTTAATATTGACTATAGAAGACCATCTAGAAAAATATCAGTATGTGGTCAATATTATCAGACCATTTAGAAAATTAAAAGAAGGTGATGATGAGGGAACCTTTATTCGCTGCATCTCCATTGGCTACAAAGCGAAACCCTTCTTCTTCTGACTGGAGCAGAAAAGGGGAGAAAATCAACGGATCTATTGGGTCTCGTTCTGATATCTCATGCGATGCACCTTCACTGATTCCATCTCGTGATCCATCCTCCTCAAATTGGAGTGAAAAAGAGGTGAATGTTAATGAAAGAAAGGGGGATTTTAGGGAAGATACTATGAATCATTCCAATTTCATAAGAGTTTTAGGGACTAAATACCATGAATCCACTGATAAGAAATTGATTATCTCTGGATGCAAAGAATATGGAAATGGAATTTCATATTTAGAGTCATTAAAGAAAGGATGGGGAAAGAATCTGAAATTTATGAAATCAGTGAGGGGGGATGGATTAGGGTAATTAGTAAGAAAAACAAGAAGATTAAGAATGTGGAACAAAACCACTACCCTTATAAAAGAGAGGCCTTCTGATGCTTCTCACGAAATCACCTCAAAGCCAATTGTAAAAACAAAATTGTTTGTTTCGAGTGCAATATTCCAGGTCGCATAGAACGATTTTGCAGGAAGAATATCTCTCAGAAAACAAAAAGCAATATGCAACAAATTGTTCTTCATCAAGAAAGGAGGCAAGAAGTGATGAAGATCTATGGGACGCCAAGCAATCAATTTCGATCTGAGAATATTTGTAACATAAGATCCACATTCATTACATTCGACACATGAGATCCAAACCAAGAATGATGCGAGATACTGTCAAGCCAATCCATAGTATATGTGGGTGGTTTCTCGGCCAATACCTTTTACATCGGTACTGCCCTCGACCCTTCTTACTCATCTGTAGCACGACTATACAAGGGATAAAGTGGTGGTCAACACGGTGACTGAGGCTCAGTTTTCGGTTGAAGCCTGGTTTTTTACGCACGGATTCCGATATGCCCCACCAAGGTACCAAACTCAAATCAACTTGAAAAATGCCCCCTAATATATGAAATCAGGATGACCTTAGAATAGTTTCTGGTCATATGCATCTTCGCAAGGTCATCATGATTTTGATCTTGAAGGAGCACATTTCTCAAGTTGATTTGAGTTTGATACCTTGGTGGAGCATATTGAAATCCGTGCATAAAAGATCAAGTTTCGACCAAAAACTGAGCACCGGCCACTGTGTTATAGTGGCTGTTAACTACCACTTTATTCCTCGTGATAGTGTTACAGTTGTGTAAGAAATGTTGAGGGTATTACCGATATAACGTGTATTGGCCGACAAGCCCACCCACATATATTATGGATTGTCTTCATAATATCTCGCATCGATTCTAGGTTTGGATCTCATGTGTCGAATGTAATGAATGCGGATCTCGCAACACAAATATTTTCAGATCGAAGTTGATTTCTTGGCGGCCTATAGATCTTCATCACTTCCAGCCTCCTTTCTTGATGCAAAACACAACTCATTGCATACTGGTTTTCATTTTCTAACTTCTAAGAAATATTCTTCTTGCAAAATCGCTTTATATGACCTGAAATATTACATTTGAAGCAAACAATTTTGTTTTTACAATTAGCTTTGAGGTGATTTCGTGAGAAGCATCCGATGCAAAGCATCTTTCTTTTAATTGAATTGCCACTAATTGCATTTTCCATCTGTTGACTAGTGTTCAAAATGCTGAAATGTAGGCTTGGATTGGGAAGTACTTGAAATAGAATTAGATTACTTTGAAGCATTGTGATATACAAGTATATACTAATAATAACTAGATAACTAAATGCATGTGCATATATTTTTAGGATCATTTTGTTATGTTAGTAATTCATCATAACCAAATTACAAACTATGCTCTATTGACGAAGATTTTGGTTGCAAAGTACATGAAACAGAATCTGATTACTTTGGATTTGGAATATTATGGTAAAATGACTAAATGGGTGTATAACATTATATATTGAATAATAACAAGACAACATGTAAGTCCATCATCCATGTAATTTTTAGGACCACTGATATTATGTTCGTATTTTGGGCACATCACAGGTATAGTTGCATACTATACTACCATCATGATAATCATGATATCAGAGGGACTTTTTTTAGCTTTAGAAAAAGACAAAGAAATAAGAAGAGGAAAGGCAAATGATATGAACAGCAAAGCATTTGATAAGGGCATTAAAAAGTATAGTAAAATAACATTTTTATTCTATTTATATATGTCAATTAATTAAATGAAAAAATATAAGAAAATATTTTTGATTCTTCTCTCCTACATTACAGCCATTAAAATTCATCAAATCACTAAAAGGCAACTAACTATTTTATTAGATCTAAATCTAAATTTATGATATGTTTTAATTTTTTTAATATTAATGTCTCTTTTCACGACATCATTAATTATATTAATATGTTTCTCCAATTACTAAAGTTATTTAAAAAATAAAATGTTGAATAATATTATGAATGATTTATAGTAAAAAGATATTTCATAAACAAAAAAATGTGTGTTAAAAAAGCAAAAATGACCAACTCATATTTTTGCTTATTCATTAAATAAGACAAATGCGGAAATGGGAAAAGAAAAATGCTATAGAGAGATAATCATATTATTGGTGCATTTATTATCCAATTCTTTATTTTTTTAATTCATTTAATTGACATATACAATAAGGGTAATATCATCATTTTCTAAAATAATTTTCTGCCCGCATCAATTGTTTCCTGTACATATCACTGCTCAGAGAAAAAAATACAAAGTTTATATTTGGCAGCAATTGCAATTGGCATAGAATTAATTGATTGAGATTGAGACCCGACCACGTACTAAATACGCCCATGCTTTGTAGAACATAGATACTATATAGAAACTGACAGTTGACCTACTATTTCTCACTCAATTATCATGATGCCATGTAAAAGAACCATTGAAAATTAGTTCCGTAATTTAGAGAACACAAAAAATTTGGATTAGTCGCCAAAATTAACCAAGTTGAATACATGAATTAGGATTTGTTAATGGAAGCATTGTCACACAAGATTGTCATGCATAAAGAACCATTTTTGTTCATTTTCTTACAGGTGGAAATCAAGAGAAACCAAGAAAAAAAAACTACCACAAAATTAATTACAAAACAAACTACCATCTTACGATAAAATTATAATCTCAACACCAATTCTTCTACTCTGCAACAACCTTTCTATCCAAAAAACAAAAAACAAATAAATAACAACTAATAAACCAACCAACAAACCCTACCAACATAAATATACTTTCCAGTCTTACTAACATATATTATCCATATAACTTATATAATAAACTTGTAGTTCTTTTTTTTTTAATTATCTCATACTGCTTCCTGTCTTTGCTGTTGCTGTTGTTTCTGCTGCTGCATTTGTTGTTGCTGTTGTTGCAAATGCATTTGTTGCATTTGTTGCATCATTTGAGAATTGAGAGAAAATTGCTGATTAAATCTCTCTTTAGAATTCGAATTGAGATGCGATTCGTTTATCTCTCCTGTTTGTAGTTTCAACCTTTGCACCTCTTGAGTCAACGCCTCATTTAGAGCTGCATTATTTTGAATATATATTTTACTTGTCAGACCATTTTATTGTTCATCTTAATTACAAAATAATAATATCATCAAGTATATAGTATAATATGTATACAACTTGTGCTTATAAAATGCAATGAATGCATAATAATATTCACATGAATTGTTATGTCATATCTTTCATGCAAGTTGTAATTAAAAAGATTATACCAGATATGGTCGTTAAACTACCAAAAATCAAGGGAAATCTAGTAAAAGATTATTATGATCTACATTAATAAAAGGTTTAGGAAATAACTTAATTTACCGTCTCTAAGTTGCGCTTGTTGCTCCATGGATTGTAAACGAATTTTCAGCTCATTATTCTGATTCGCAAGACCAGCTGAATCTCTCTAAAATAATATAAAAAAAAAACAAAATTATTATCAGTAAATCAACCAAATCATATGCAAAATCAAGTTAATTAAAAGACATAAGTATGTCAATATTTAAATAATAAGAACAGTAATAATAAACCTGTAATAAAGTGAGCTGAGCAGATAAAGTAGTGGCCTCAGTTTGTAAGGTTTGAACTTTATGCTCCAATTCAGAAATATATCGCATTTTTCTCTCCTTTGACCGAGCTGCAGATTGTCTATTCGCCAAAATTCTACAATCCCAAATTCACAAATCAATATTTCACTAATTGCCCTAAAATTCTACATTTCATTAACAAAATCAATCAATCAATTAATAAATTACCTTTTGACCCTCTTAGGATCAGTAATGGCCATCTCAACGAGCTTCTCATTAGCTTTAATCTTCTTCATCTCCAACTCACTAAAATCTCCATTAACAAGCTCAAGACCTCCAAATCCGGATCCATCCATCGACCCGCTTCGCGAGTGCCCCAATTTGGGCGAATCCTCTGAGAAATTCAGCCTCCCCATTAAGCTATCCATCGACAAGCTCCTACAATGGCCGCCGCGGTTCGCCGGAGCCACCAGTTCGCCGGCCGGACCTCTCTTGTTGGTTCCGTCCTTCCTCGCACTACACCCTCCAGTCTCGTTCAAACTCGAGCTCTCCACCTCATTCTCACTACTGTCCTTCGTCCCGCTCGCCTCCGACGAATTCAGCATCTCCAAGTTCTCCAAATTCATGTACGCATTCACCAAATCATCCGTGCTCACTAACTCGTTCTGGGTCGTCTCTTTCTTCACAGCCGGCTGCGTGAAATTCACCGGCACGTCACTGTGACTCCTCCGGTGGAACTTCCTCGGCGGCAGTCCCGTCCCCGTGCGCGGCGAAGGCGAAGGGGAAACCGAAGACGGATTTAGAGGCGGCAGCGAATCCAACGAAAAAAACGAAGGCTGAGAGAGCGAGCGAGAGTGGTTGGTCGGAATCGGCACCGCCGTGGGAATCTGAGCGAGGCTTTGAGGGGAGATGTAGTGCGGCGGGTGAGGGTGCGCGGGCGGAATGCCGGCCGGGCGCTTGGCCGCGGTAGTTGGGTAGCCGGCGGCGGCGGAGCGGGAGGAGGCGAGAGGAGAGAGATCTGCTGCTTCCATTAGAGAGCAATGGAGGTGGGTTTTTTCGGGTTTCTTTGTTTTGTTTTTAGTTTGTTTGTTTGTTTGGTTGCTTGCTTGGTTTGGTTTGGTGAAATGAGACTTGAGAGAGAGAGAGAGAGAGACATTAATATTTCGGATTTTCTATGGTTTTTGTGTTTTTCTTTCTTGGAATGATATTTAGGAAATTATTAGGGAAAGGAAATGATTAGGGGGAGGAAATATTTGATTTGAAGAATAGAAGGAGATAGGTTATTTTCATATTTGTATTTTATTTTAAAATATTTTTATATTTGATCATTAGTTTAGACAGTTTGTGTTTTGGTAATTAGTTAAGATTATGCTATGTAAAGATGTTATATATCTTAATTTTTATAATATAGTTTCTCACTTAGTTAATAAGAATTATTTCTTCTTCTCTATTATTTATCTTATGAGTTATCTCTCTCTATATCTATGTTCTCTCAATTACCCTAATAAGTTTATATATAAATAGTTTTATGTTTATAAGATTTATTTTATTTTATATAATTTATTGGAAAGAGTAATATAAAATTTATAGATTTGAAGTTATTAATTAATGACAAATCAAGTTTAAAAGATGTCATTTTTTAATATAATTATTTCAAGGGAGAATAAACTGACAATATCCCTTCTTTTTGTCTTTTGCATAGGATCTTATTTAGAGGGTTGTTTACGTTGGAACTTTTAGAATACGGATGATGCCTCATAAAATATCTATCTACTCAAAAGTAAGAAAAATATTTCATAATATTGATATGTGCATTAAGCTTAAAGCTAACAAGTGACATAGAGCTATACATGTAGCTACACGGATACATCCACAGGGAATCTTAAAAAACGGTGGGTTATGTCTGAAGACCGGTTGATAAATAAGTGGGTGCAAAACCGGCGACGTGTAGCAATTAAACTGACGTGTTAAATTGGAAATTTGGGATTATATATTTATAATATGGACGCGTGATTTCGCATTTGACCTTCTAAATTTGAGCACTATTTCTTTTCTCATTCTTTAAAGAAAGGAAAGAATTAATTTGCATTTATATGATTTGATTTTAGAATTTATTTTATAATTACCTGTGCGTGAAATCCGGTTTGATCTTTGAACCAAGGCCGTCGGGTCCAAAATGGTTGAATTTGCATTTATAATAATATTCATGAACAGGAATAAACTTTGAGATATATAATGTAAATATATGTTGTTGCTGCGGTTTTCATTGAATTTATTCAGATTGGTACAATTGAGATTATGATTATTCGTTTATTGATGTGTTTATATTTTGGGCATTAAATAATAAATCACGGTGCATAAAAAAAGTTTAATGGGCGGATAATACGGCTGTTTAGTCACTAATTTCGTCAACGTTGTGGTTTCATGCATCCTGTTCAAATAAAACTGGAGTTTTCTTGATTTTGAAATAAGGAGATGACAAATGAAAAAAGAGATCTTGAGTGTTAAAAACTGGAGGGAATTGAGTCTTCTTATCCTTCGGCCGTGATGTGCGCCCTGGATTGAGAGAAGAATATCTTTGATGGATTAATAATGAAAGATTATTGTTTGATATATAATTGGTTGAAAAATTATAGGACAGTTTTTTTATGAGATTATGGGATAAATGAGATATTAATATTATCTTGTAATATAAAATTACTGTTGATATCATCAGTAGTTTGAAATGTGTAGACTGTAGTGTATAGTATAATGTACTTTTATAAAATTATGTGATTTGGTTAGTTAAATACAAATTTAACAATTTAAATATGTTGACAAACCGACTTCTCTTTCTTCTTTTTTTTAATAGATGTTTCAGTTCAACTTGTATAGTCTAACCAATGTCCGATCTTGATCCGAATTTTTGGGGGACGGGAAAGTCGTAGTGAAAAATACAGTAAAAATATTAGGGAGATAGAATATATATAATATATAAATTTATCAACAGTAATATTACCATATATATATATACTAAAATTTTAAAATATTAGGGGACATCTGCCTCTTTTTGTCCCTACTAAGATCCGTCACTGAGTCTCATCTCAGAATCTGTGTTGTCTTTTATTTTCAATGCTTTGTGACACTATTTATTTTCTTTTGATCATGATCACAATACATTTGTATTTATGATCTAAAAATCTATTTTATCTAAACTAAGAAAAACTTCCTTTATATTCTATTGAGAAAATTCTATTTTTGACCCCTCAACTATTCAATTAGTTTATTTATAGTCCCTTAATTTTTTTTATTGATCCAATTTTAAACCTTCAACTATTGAACTCGTCTTTTTTTTGTCATTTCATCAATTAAATTCTTATATGTTCGTTAAGTTGACACGTAAGCGATGATTTATCATGTAATTATGACGTGATAATTACGACATGAGAATTGTACGATAGAAAGAATATGAGAGGAAAAAAAGAAGAGGATTAAGATTTTTTTTATATTTTTTCAAATAATTGACATGTCGCAATTATCACACTATAATTATATATCAAATCACCTTTTACATGTCAAGTTAAGAAGCAAGTAAGTATATCGGATGGAATGACAAAAAATAAATTAGTTGAATAATTAAGAAGTTAGATCGGACCAATAAAAAATTAGTGGGCCAAAAAAATACTAATATAATAATTGAGGGTCAAAAATCAACTTTTCTCAATTGGAATGAAAAAAAGAGCATGTATGTGTTTGCGTCGGTGCCCTGATTGCGGGAAGAAAGGTAAAACCGTAAAAAATCAGTTGACACGATAATCCACATAATTGAAGAAATGAAAATAGATTGATTAGATAGGGTTAAGGTCCTTCTGATTGCACGTTCTCATGCAACGTGGCTTGACCACTTTGATTGCGACCCCAACCTTTTTTTTTCTTTTTTCATCCCTCTTTAAGTCTAAACAATGGGTCTACTTCAACAGAATACCACAATAAGTTGATAATATCATGTCAAATTTTGAAGTGCAACAAAACTGGTAACTCACATGGTGCAACAAGTTATTTGACTAATTTAACTTGCCAAGTTGCTATCATTAAAGTCACTTCTGACCCGGTCATTTTGTAGACTGTGAGATGAGAGGTTGTTTATTGATTAATTAACCCCATGCTTATCTCATTTGATTACTATCTGGTTAGAAAAAATTGCACCGTTCATGACTCTACTAGGCATTATATATATTTTTTCTGATCATCCGCACATTTTTCTAGTTAAATATCAATATTAATATTATTATTGCTTTATTTTTTTCAACCAAATCGTTAATTTTCATTCAATTTTTGTTCCGGCCTAATTAACTTTAATAAATTGGGATTAATAATTCGGCCTTTGAACAAATTAATGATTGGGCCTGACTAAATACTAGTTCACGCTAATTAATAATTTAGGCTTGGCCCAAATAATTTTCCATTTTATTCTGCTCCTTTGCTCCAGAACAATTACCTAGTAAATAAATCCCAACAAATCAAATTTCTCACACTAAATAGCTATATACTAAACCATCATAATCAATTTATTTATACACATTTTTCTAAGATTTTGTAGAACTTTCTTGGGAAGCTTTGTAAATACGAAAAGCAGCAATCATCATGGTTATGTTGCCAATTGTTGTCAATGCTCCTTGAATTGCTACCAATATCTACAAATAAATTTCAATTATTACATAATTACTTGAATTTTATTTCAAAATTTCAAAATTCATCCTCAAGCTAGCATTAAAAAAAAAAATTCAAAATTCATGAATCTTACCTCAAGAGACTCCGAATTATAGAAGAAATGCCATGTACATGCACACATTGCTCCTCCTAGCAATGGAACCTACATTAAAAAAAATCAAACAAAATACATATTAATTAGTTAATTGAGTTAATAAGTGCAAAATATGAGAAATAAATGAAATAAAAATTATGATAAATTCGACTAACCATGCCCCATGAGAGACCTTTCCAAGCAGTGTGTCCTGATTTCTCACCATACTGCCAGACCAAAGCCATTGCTGTAATCCTGAATCAATTACCATTAACCAACTTACAAATTAATCAAAAACTCAGTAACTAATTCATCCCAGTTGCAATCCTTGTACTATACTGAGTGTGATTTGGAAAATCAAACTGTAACTAATTGCATAAGAATAATTGATTGAGAGAGATGAGAACCAAATACCATTCAACAACACTGGACACATGTACGGCCCAGGTTGGGAGAGAAAGAGCGTTGGATGGTTCCTGTAGAACAAGCGCTAATGGCAGGAGAATACTGGAGTCTACAGTTGTTAATGGTAGTGCAAACGAGCTGAAACGGGGGCGAAAATGGAGTTTGTTGCTATTCTTCCGTTTGAGATTAAATGGAAGAGAAGGAGAGAAGGAGCGATAAGAAGTTAAAGAAACTGAGGATCTTGCTGTAGTCATTGTTGAAGCCATGGCTGAGCTTCGAGAAGTTGGAGAGAAAAGGAGATGATAAATGATAAAAGACTGTATTTCAAATCCATCGGTTGGTATATGAAACGCGAGATTTGAAATCCCTGTTTTGCCTCAAATCCGGTTTTGAAATCTTGGATTTTTTCAAACTCTGGATTTCATATCCGGGGCTCTTCTATGATTCTATCAACTCCAATGAACAATTAAAATTTCCAAATCAATGTGATTAAAAATACAATTTCTACAAAATCAAATGCAGCAATTGCTAGCTGAGCTACTCGTGGTAATAGTTTAATAATCTCACTAATAAAAAGTGACAATAAAATAAAATAAATAAATAACTAATGTGTTCTATTTCTGCCTGGTATAAAATTGCTTTCTAATCTTGCTTCTACTGATCTATTCTTGCTTCTTCTTTGACCAAAGCATCACAAGACCAAATCCCATTAAAGACATCAAAACAACCTACAAATAATCAAAATTAAACAACAAAAAATCAGTTTCAAAATTCCATTTCATTTTCCAAATATCATAACAAAAATACAGCAAAAAAAATAAAAATAAAAAATAAATAAAAAAACATACAGATATAGCTGGTGGCACTCCAACTAACGGATCCTGAAAAAACTTATTCGCCAACGCAAGCGCCAAAAGACTACTTTGCATCCCTACCCAAAACAAATAAACAATAAAAAACAACTAAAAACATAAACATAACAATAACAATATACCACAAAATCCACCAAACATACCCGTTTCAAAAGAAATGGTCCGTTGCAAGGCTTCCATGTCCTCAGAACCGCGAAACAGAATCCCGCTGAATCCGTAGCCCAACACAAAAGCCAGGAAATGGAATCCGAAAATGAGAACCAGGACTCCGATTCCAAAAGGTGACAAAACAGCCTTTATGTTGATGGCCAATGGCGAGCCGACACATAGCGCTGTGACAAACACTGATAGTGGAGGTAAAAACGGCTTTATCGCCTCACAAACCCTCGGTAAGAATCTGAAAAATGCGAAAAAATTAAACATTCTGAAAACTTGTTTTATTTTTGGGGAATTTGCAGAAAAGACCTTGCGTTATTGCAAAATTACAAAAAAGGCGTTGTATCATTGGAAATTGCAAAAAGCCCTTACATAATTGACAAAATTGCAAAAAAAAAAAAAAAAAAAAAAAAAATACCGTTTGTTCTTGCTATAATTATTTGAACAAGGTAATCTTAAAGTTAGATTAATCTTTTGAAATAAATTTTTTTAAAATGCAAAACACTAACGATGTTAACTTCTAACTAACGGTACAAATATTTTTTCAATTTAGGCAATAACAAGGTTTTTCTATTTTGCAATTTCCAATAACATAGGGATTTTTTTTGCAATTTCACCATAATACAGAAACTTTTTCGCAATTTTCCCTCAAATCCTTAAATCCTTTTTACCAATTCAATAACAGGCCAAAAGCAATTGGAAATACAACAATCTGAGTAATGCTACTCATCATGCCTCTCACATCGACCGGTAACTTTTTCCCGATTAGCAAAAAAGTCAGGGTCGGAGTCACAAAAATGGCGGTGGCGGTGGAGATTGATGTCATGACGATACTTAAGGGTGCGAATTTGGGGTCGGTAAAAATTCTAAAAAAATGATTTATTTTTTGGGAAATTTGCAAAAAAGTCCATGTATCATGTCAAAAATAGCAAAAAAGCCCCTATATTATTGCCAAAATTGTAAAAAAAAGCCCCTACATTATTGTCAAAATTGCAAAAAAAAAAGAAGTACTCTTAGTTAGAAATAAACACCTCGAACTAACGGTAGTTTTTTTTTGCAATTTTGACAATAATGCAGGGGCTTCTTTACAATTTTCCTTACCTATTTAACAACAGGCCAAGAGCAATTGGAAATACAACAATCTGAGTTATGCTACTCATCATGCCCTTCACGTCAACCGGCAACTTCTTTCCGATTAGCAAAAAAGTCAGGGTCGGGGTCACAAAAACGGCGGTGGCTGTGGAAATTGATGTCATGACGATACTTAAGGGTGCGAATTTGGGGTCGGTTAAGAACGTCGCGTAGTTGGATAGTTGCGCTCCGCTCACACATGAAACCAGCATTATTCCCGCTCCTGAGTTAGAAAAATGTTGGAAAAAAAGAGGGAAATTAGTAGATGTTTTTTATGGAAGGAAATTTGCAAGAAAGCCATTAAGTTATGCTTGCATTGCAAAAGGAAACCCTCTATTGTTGAAAATTGTGAAAAAAAGGAGCTCTATTTTTTCGGAAATTGCAAAAAAGAAAAAAACTACGCTTTGTAAGGATCTAATAATGCCAATTTAGTCATCTTAATCACTCTGGTTAACATTTTTCGAATAAAAAATTAATTTTATTTCGAGAGCTGACAAAATCTAAAATAAATTTCTACATATAGTTCAGAAGAAGGAAAGAGTAAACAAAATTAATTTTATTAAAAAAAATATAACAATTGGAATGATTAAGATGAGTAAACTAACAGTCTTATATTTTGACAAATGATTGGGGCTTTTCTGCAATTCCTGAAGAATAAAAGGTCTTTTTGCCAATTTCCAGTACAATTTTAGAAAAATGCAGTGGCTTTTTTGAATATCGCATTTAATTGTTTGATATAATATTTTGTTTTTACCGAGTGGAGTGGGGAGATTGAAAAAGGAAACGGATAAAGTTCCGAATAAAAATCCTAAAAGGGGTTTAATACAAAATTGACCGATATATCCAGCTATAATGGCTTGAGGTTTATTAATTGCTTCTATGAAATCGTTTGGACTTGAATTTACTCCAACTGCAAACATTAGAAACCCTAAAGCTGGTGCGTAATACCTGAAATTTGAATTTTTTTTTGTTTAATTGAGGGTCTAATTGAATAAACTTAGGAAATTTTAGAAGAGATTAAATTAAGGACCTGGTTGTAAACCAAGTAAAAGAAGGGGGATAAATTAGAGCTAAAACGGTGCTGAAAAGAACTATGTGTGGAATTACTGAATTGGCCTTCTGAAGAAGTTTTAAAAGATCGATTTTTTGTTCCTTGAGAGCCTGAAATAAAAAGAAATATAATGCGTTTAATTTAAGGTACTTGGTTTGTCAAATTTCAAAAAAAAGAAATTTAATATAGAGTAAAATAATACATGGGTTGGAACGAATTGGTCATCTCCAGTTCGATTCTGCTCGAATGATTCGCTCCCACTACTCAAAACCCATTTCTTTACTGAGAATCAAATAATATCACAATTAGCATTGATAAACAAATCAGAAAGTGAGCTTAATTAATTGGACTGAATAATAATAATAATAATTTTAATAAAATTAGACAGAAATAATGTTGTAAATTCTAAATAAAGGAACAACATACTTGATAAGTTGGATTTACTCAGTCTTGTAAAAGACAACTCTGAAATGAAAAAGAAGATAAACATTAAACACTCATGGAGTGAGTTAAACACAGCAAAAAGAAGAAAAGAAAAGAAAAGAAAAGAAAAGAGAAAACCTGATTGGTGAAGAAAGGAGGGGAATGAGGCGCTGTTATTTAAGAACCGGTTCAGGCGGACTGGCTGAACCGGGCGGTTCAGATGAACGGCGTAGTGAGCCATGGCCTGTAAGAACATACAAGTGAAAATAGAAAGTAGTTGGTTTGACTTGAGCCGTTCTTCTTCTAGAAGCATAGGAATGCTTAAAGTTAAGAAGCATTATTAGTTAATTGAGTGATGTGATTTGGTTATTTGGTGGGGGCTTCTCCAGGTAATTGGATGACTTATATTAGTTTGTAATAATTCTTGAAGCTTAAGATGCACTAGCATTATTGATTATTTTGTAATTGGGTTATTTTGTGGGGCTTCCCAAGATGATTGGCTGGCTGATTAACATTTTTGTATTAGTTTATGTTATTTTGGATCTTCTGAGATTACTTTTAGGGAAATTCTTCAAAAACCCCCTAACTTTTCTAGAATTTATCAAAAAATCCCTATCTTTTCAAATTCTTCAAAAACTCCCTATAAAGTGAATTGAATTTTTTTTAACCCCCTATGGGGTTAACTTTAACTTTTCCATCCATTAAACTTTTTAATGGACCAAAATGCCCTTATATAATTATTTTTATATTTAATTTTATTCAATAAATATATTTTACATCAACTATTAATATTAAATGAGAACTAAAATATGAATAAACTTATATAAATAGTAGAGAAGAAAATAATATTTTATGCAATATGAAATTATAAATTATATAATAATAAAATATATTATGTAACATAATATCATAAAATGAATTAATGCATCAAAAACGATATTATAAAATATCTTTAAAATAATATCATGAAATATTATATTAAAAAATATTATTTTTCATTCATTTATTATTTTTAATTGGATAAAATAAAATTTGAAAATAATAATGTAAGGGCATTTTGGCCAATTAAGAAATATTTTGGATGGAAAAATTAAACATAACACCATAGGGGGCAAAAAAAAATTCAACCCACTTTATAGGGGATATTTGAAAGAATCTAAAAAGTTAAGGGGTTTTTGATAATATCCAAAAAAGTTAGGGGGTTTTTGAAGAATTTCCCTTACTTTTATACTGTTTGTATACATTTTTCATTTTAAACAATTTTTAATAATGCATGGCTTTAACACAGGCACAGATATGGATACAGTATCTTATCCGATATATACGGATATGGCAATACAATAATTTATAAAAAAAAATCTAAATTTATATATTATTTTATTAATTATTTTATATACAGTTAAATATCATAATTTGATGTAGAAGATGTTAGTAGTATGCCCCAGGACAATGTATTTGAGACCTAGATGTATGGATTGTGTTAAACAAACATTGTTTTTATTTAGAGATATTTTATATAATAAATGCGTATTGGTTATTTTATTCTTATTACTAAAATGAACATTGAATATGATATTCAGCTTTATATCATCAAAGTATGTGACTTTGATAGTAAAACTATAAAGTATTATGAATGATATTCTAAACTCGTCCCCGATCATTCATAGGATGTTTGTGAGACAAACATACTTTATGATAAGCTATAAATGTACATCGGTATGTTAGTTGACCGATGGTCACGTTTTTCCGATCATGAATAAGAGTTATTAAGTCATTAACATAAGTATATGTTAGAGACCATATACTGGATTGACCCACTGTGAGAATACTAAATGGTTCGTGTCATTAGTTATTCTCAGTAAAGAATGTATCTGTAATCCTTAGACTTGAGATTATCTCTGTTTCCTACATGAGAAATTTTATACTTTAATATAATCTAACATCGTCTTTAACCGGGCGGTCATAAAGATTATAATTAGGTATATAATGAATTATGCGGAGGAAAGAGTTTAATTAAGATAGGATTTGTTCCTCTCATAAATTGAGAGAGATATCTT
This sequence comes from Juncus inflexus, assembly GCA_024447665.1. Lineage (NCBI taxonomy): Eukaryota > Viridiplantae > Streptophyta > Magnoliopsida > Poales > Juncaceae > Juncus > Juncus inflexus. Next base: position 10,759,509 of record JAJHPC010000015.1, on the reverse strand, counting down.
TAGGCCTCTTGATGATTTGATTGAAGAAATGCACGGCCGTGCTCAAGTGAATTAATAAAGAGTTATTACTTGTCATTTCATGTTCAATCAAATTCGGTGTCAAGAAATATTTATCGACCAACATAAGGTTGACACATACCATGCCTTATGGACGATATAGATATCGTGTAACAAAAGGATACAATGCATGACATAAATTAGGTTTGATCGAATCATCTATATTTGCTTAATTTGGGTAATCATGATGTCTTGCTAGAGGCCGCTCATGATTTATAATCCGTTGTGATTATTGCCAACATTAAGTAAACCTACAAGGTCACACACAAAGAACAACTATTGAGACGTACACAGAAAAATCATAACTTATGTGATAAGTTGTATGGAGAGCTACATAGTCAAGTGACACATCCAATCCTACATCTTATATGATAAGGTGTGTTGCATATATGGTTACATAGTTACCATGCATATAGGATATGAAACTTATGGACTATGTAGGCACAAGAGACACCCTAAAATTAAAATAAGGATTATAATAATTTCGTCCATCTTGTGTGAGACAAAGAGGAGAGAAAAATCCGAACATTATTCTCTTGTTATTTCTGTGAGAGAAATGAAGAACGGATACTAGCATATATCGTTCTTTATCCGTTCAAAGGGGTTGTTCGTGTGGATACCGGTAGAGGACGAAGCGAAGTGCGGCGTCTTTGTGATTCGGGTTGAAACCGTGGTTTTGTTTGGAGAATCGGTTTGCTTGGAGAATCCGTTCGTTTGGAGATCGGTTTGTTAGACCGGTTAGGCGAAATATACAAAGGATCGGTTTGGAAACCGGTTTGGAATCAGGCAACGAGAAGCGTCAACCATATTCGCTTTTGATCATCACGGATTAAGCGTAATCCGAAGGTACAAAGTTATGAACTTTTCTTTGATTTAATTGTAATTCACGGATCCTTCTTTTGGGTTTCGAATTCGATTTTGTTTCGTTTTGTGTTTTCCGCTGCGTTATGAACGGTAGAAATCCCAACAGAAGATACTACAAATTTATTTTATTTTAAGATTTAATTCACAATTTGTGATAGAGGTGTACATTAGCCGGGTTGGACGGGTTTGTATGAAAGTTACAACCTAACCCAATAAGAACGGGTTTACATTTTTTCAACCCAACCCGACCCATACTACTTAAATTTTTTTTAACCCGACCATAATTGTCTTGGGCGGGTTGGACGGGTTTGGCCGGTTGATAAGATTTTGAACTTTTTCTAAATATATATTGTTATAACATATATTGACCAAATAAAACATACGATTTTGATATATGAATATACAAAAAAAGATAAAAATAATTTATTATTTTAAAAATAAATCATTTTTAACGAAACAAGCATACTTTATTTTTGTATAATGTACCTTGATAAGTTTTTGTTATGCTTTATTATTCTTCAAGTGAAAATATTATAAATGACTGATTATAAGGTTTGTCTTTATTTGTGAGATGTACTATACTCGGTATAGAAGTCTTTTTAATGTTAAGTTTATAATTGGAAACTAAATATATAATATATAATTCTTTTATGTTAAGTTTATAATTGGAAATTAAATAATATAATATAACATAGAAATTTGATGTAGAATAGGAAACAAATAAATTGAATATAGTATACTCCATATATAATTTTGGTATGTACGGGTTGGGTCGGATTAATACAGGTTTACAACTTAAAATTCGCAACCCGACCCATAACTTCGGGTTATTCAATATTCAAACCCGGACCCAATCAAACTACTTCAAAACCCGCAAAAAATGGGTCGGGTCGGGTTGGGTTGGACGGGTTGAACGGGTCAGAAAATTTTATTGTTGAAAGGGATATGATATATCATGACGATTGACATCAGCACCATTAATTACGTCTTAATCACGACGAGTTCCCATTATCACTCCTTAATCACTTCGTTTGGAGAAAATATTCGCATCATCCGCTTAAATCCCGCCTAAACAACGCCACCATACATTTATAAATTTTAAGTTGTCCACTAATTGAGCTCATTGAAAAAAAAATCGTTTGTATATTATACATTTATATGTGTTCATTCTAACTTTTTGTTTATCAATGTACTTTTTTGTAATTCTCTTATACCTTTTTGAATTTGGGCAATGCTGGGCGGCAAATAAGCCGGCGGTGCTTATCGAGTCTCATAAATATGACATAACAATTTATAATTCAGACAATATATATATATATATATATATATATATATATATATATATATACATATATATCGGTACATTATTCAGACAACACAATATATATATAACAATATATAAATCATCCAATAACAATATATATGGCCGTCATGCTGGAGAAAAAAAGAGCAACGGAAAGAAAAAATAGGAGGCGTAGTCGAGAGTGCTGTAGATGGGCCCAACAAGTCGTGATTTAGGAGTGCTCCAAGGGTTAACATATTTCCCTTGTTGAAATATCTTGATTCAAAATGTTTGAATTATCGCTAATTATATAATTAGATATCTTAATTTTATATTTTTTAATTTTATATTTGTTATCATATGGTTTAAGAATATGTATGTTTTAAGAATATATATGTTCTTACGCTAAATGTATCTAATGTGGGTGCGAGAATAGTCTATGAATTATTTGTTATTATTTTAGAATAAAATATTATGATACGTCACGTGATATATCTGATTCGGATACCGATATATTTATGATATGATACGACTGAATTTTTGAATTATCAGTATTACCTAGTTCACAATACTTACTTCTTGTATACTTACTTTGTTTATATTGTTAATATATTTTATTGAAGTATTTTACAAAAATGTATTAAATTGTTGTGAATCAACAAAAACACATGGGTTGGGTTTTATGAAACAAGGATTAAGTAAAGCAGTTACAAGCAACATGTGGTAGTTGGTAGCTATTTTAGTGTAACTAATTTATTATAACCTGTATTTTCCTAAATTTTATTTGATATTTATAGTATTAATACTTTCCAAAAAATATAAAAATAAAAGTGGGGTCATAAAAAAAGAGGGCATAGGATGATGCCATACTTGGAAAAGGATAAGATGCATTATGTATAAATCTATGTTCAGAATGAATTTATGATTGGCTTGTTATATGATTTTCGGATATAAATGCTGCTTATTCTTTTTTCATTTGCTTATCACAACCACCTCCTGTCTGCATTCTTTTTACAAAAACTCAAGACATATATTTGATTAGTTGGTTGAAAAACTTTAGAAAAAATTTGGCTAATTAATAATTTATTTTTTTTCATAGAGAACTTATTTCTCTCATTCTTCACATATAAAAATATTGTGAAAACAATTCTCAAATCTAGAGATCTTCATATCTAAATATAAGAACCACATACCACCTTGCCAACCTAGTATTCATATGAACATATATATACATTATCAGAGATGGAGCTTAATAGAAACGGATGGCATGACTATCTCTCAAGTTTTTGACAGAATAATATATATTAGTAGTGTTTTAATGAAAAAAAATAAAATATATATTTCTAAGCATTTGACCCTTCCAAAGTTTGTTTACAATGGTAATCAGTAGAGATAAATTTTTTTGGTCTCCCAGTAAATTTTGTCAAGTTCCGTCCTTACATTCTATAGTCGAAGATCTTGATTAAACTTTTTGAACAACATCCCTATAATATACTAAAGTTATAGGAATATTTAATTTTTTATTAAAATTCATCACTGATTGATATATGGGCATCAGATTACCAATATTTGTGAATAATTGTCCAGTCTTAATTAAGGAAGATGAGTCATGTTTTTTTTTTTTTTTTTTTTTGAATAAAATGAGAAGATGAGTCATTTTTCGACCCCATAACAACATTAATAAATGATTGTGACAACATTAATACGGCCCATGCAATCACAACCACTCATATGGTTTTAGTTTAGACAACTCATTATGGTATGATTTTGTAGTCAAAGTTTGACGAAGTCAACCTAACCGGAACTCTTTCTTGCACATCCTACTCATTGTTATTTGTCAATTGTCACAAATAAAAAAAAATGAAAGTAATAGTTTGCAATAGCTACACAGAGGACCACAGACAAGGCCCATTGGGCCGAGAGAGGATCTATTTATCAAGTGACGCTGTCTAATCAATTGATTTTCAACTGTTAACTGATCCGGATCTTATGTAACTTGCGCAGTCCTGTGTGTCCTGTGCTCCTTTCTACATGAGATATGCAAATCATACATTCCTTAGAAGATTCAATTGCAATCAAACCTTATTTAATCTGGATTACTACTCATATTTATATATTTTTTTATACATTTACAGTTATTCATTATACTTTTATAGAAGTAATTTAAAATTAATATATTTTGTATATTGATATCTTTTATATATCCATTCTACCTTTTGTATATTAATATATCGTTTTGTAATTTTGTTTATATCTTTTTTTTTTATTCTCCTAAATGGTAATAGCCTTAAAGGGGATCGAACTCAAGACTTTTGAGTAACCACGCAGATGGTCAGACCATTGAGCCAAACACTTTTTTGTATTTATATATATTTTTAATTTTGACGATGTTGATGATAAATAAGCCGGTGATGCGTATTAGGTTTCTTTTGTAAATTATTTTTTGTATTTGTCAATTAAGTTGTGTGTTTGTTGTGTTACAATTGGGACTAGTTTCATTGTTATGCGGCAATATAATACATCATTTTTTTTTATCTAGATCCGTCCCCTGCATGAGAGTAAGTTTATTTAATTAAACATGGTATTCTAATCATAATTAATGTATCATAATATAATGTCATATCATATATACATATAAAGTTATACATCATAATATTAAATATACTAGACTTCTAGTACATGACAAATTAGACTTACATTTCATTGCCATTAAACTTGCACAGTTACATTGTTATAAACAGGCCTAAATTTAACAATTCTGAAACACACAGAAGCATCCGGCCGGCCCCAGAACTTCCAAAAACATCATTTCCGCCCCCTACTCATTTTGCTGTACCAATCAAAATCTTATGCATGATTATTTATTGCACGGATAAGGGGATCTTTTAATAACATAAATAAATAAATATATAAATTATAAATAAACAAGTAAATGGAGAATAGGAAAATATTAAATGAACAATACCAAACTTTTGGCAGATGATAAGAGTGTCACTTCATTATTTCATAAAATTAGTATGAAAAATATCTTCTATTAGGATGTTAACCGGCCTACCACCAACTGATAAAGTGATAAACTTTGCATTCTATTTTAGCAAGGGTATATATCTTTACCTATATACGCAATTAAAAAGATTAACTTAAACGCAATTGCAATTATATATCTTACTTGTAAGAGTACCAAATTATATGTTTTTTTCGAAGATGCCAAATTATATGTTTCACCTGGGTTTTCCACTCAAAGAATTATACTATCACTATACATAAATTTACTTATATTTTTTATTTAAAATATTATCTAAATTACAATCATTATAATGCGAAACATTAATTAACGGAAGTAGACCATTTATTTTGTGTTAAAATACAAAGATTCATTTGTATATTGAAGATATTTGCATATATCATTTTTAGATGGTCAAGTATTCAATGGTGTGGTCTTCAACACACAGTATGGTCTTTAAATAATAGTGTGATATCCTAGAACATTTAATTGATTAGATGTATCTAGAATAAAATATGTATAGAATAGTTTAGAGTTAGTGTGGTTAGCCTATAAATAAAGAGGTTTGTGTGTCTTGTAAAATACTACTCAAATAATAACATATTGTAATCTCTCACTTACTCTTGTAATAAAGTTGCCTTTTATCTTTTTACAAGTTCTACTGTTGAATCATTCTTCTTCTATTATTGGTTTCATCTTGACAGTGTGTAATTTATTGCTGCACTACTATTTTCATTGTTGTGATAATCACGAGATCACTTCTGTTTCACTGTTGTGTAACACTATTGTTCCGCTACTCTGATAATCACGCGGTTATATGGTACACCCCCTGCTGTGTTCTTTACATGGTATCAGAGCTTCAAGGATGGTAGATGACACACGGTGGTGTTAGAGGTGGAAGATGATGTTGTTCTCATTTTCTTGGTTAAGAGCTTCAAAGATTGTTTATTTCGGCATTGATGGAGTTGAGAGGTCGAGTTAGTGGACTTGGTATTGAGACTCTGAATTTTTCGAATTATAAAATTTGGAATAGGTGTATGGAAGCTTATATTAAGAGTGAAGATTTGTGGGATATTGTTGTTGGTACAAACGTTACACAGGCGCCTGTTATCGTTACTGATGATGCGGTAATGAATGTAGAAGTAGTGAAGGAGTGGTCGACTGAGTTTTGGAGAACTTTTGACGAGTTGCTCAACAAGAAGAACACGGCATGACTATAATTCTTAGAGAATGAGTTGGCGAGTTGCACACAAAATAAACTCTTTATCTCTCAATATTTCTTAAGAGTAAAGAGTTTATGTTCTGAGGTTTCTACCTCGGAACCGGAGGATGCTATTTCAGAGATGCGGTTGAAGCGGTATTTTATTCGCAATCTTCGGAGAGAGTATGTTCCGTTCGCTATTTCAATACAAGGGTGGGAGCAACAACCATCCTTGACGAAGTTCGAAAATTTGCTCGTTTAACAAGAATCGTTGGCTCGACAAATTGCAAGTGTTTCGGTTTCCGAAGGCGAAAGTCACGCTCTTGTGTCTAACAAAGTGAAAACTTGTTATGATCAAGAGAAACGTAAGAAGGAGGTTACGAAGAAGGGGGAGTCTTCTTCCAATGGTGATTTTTGGCTAGCTCTCAAGTGTTACCGATGTGGACATGCATAATGCAGTGGAAAACAAAATAATTTTTATCCAAAACCAATTCAAGGATATGTGCGTATCGGTTAAATCAAAGAAATAAAACTTAAAAATAGCTTTCGGATTACGCTTAATCACCGACGCTCAAACCATACGTGCCATCAAGCGCTTTTCAATCGGTTACCGTCCAAACCGATTTTTCATCCGTCAAAGCCGTCTACGTCGGATTGTGCAGAAGGCATCTATCACACACACAACCGGTCTCCACCGAAATTCTTAGCAAATCGTTCTCAACTTCTTAGGCAGAACAGATCACAAGCGTCGATAGTACGAAGGCCTCTACTGGTATCTACACGAACAAACTTCTTAAAACGGAAAGAAAAATAATATATATGGTAATAACTTGCTCTCATCTTGATGGTGTTATGCCCTAGGCCAAAATGTTTGTGACCTAGATGATGGATTGTAATAACAAACATAATATTTATTCTAAGATATTTCTTATAATATGTGCGTATAGGTTATTTTAATATAATTAAAATAGACCATGAATTTGCAATTCAGCTTTATGCCATCAAAGTGCGTGACTTTGATAGTAAAACTATAAAGTGTTATGAATGCTATTCTAAATCGTCCCTGGTCATTTATAGGATATTTGTGGAGACAAATATACTTGCGGATACATATAAATATATATTTATATACAAGCTATAAATGTACACCGAAGTATATTAGTTGACTGATGATTATGTTTTACTTGATCATGGATAAATAGTTATCAAGGCATTAACATAGGTATATGTTAGAGACCATATCTTGGGTCGACCCGCCATAAGAATGCTACATGTTTTACGTCATTAGCGATTCTTGTAACATAAAGTATTTATAGTCCTTTGACCCGAGATTGTCTCGGTTCCCAACATGAGTAATTTTATACTTTAATATAATCTAACACTTGCCTTTAACCGGGTGGTCATAACGGTTATGATTAGGTATACAATGAATCATGTAGAGGGATGAGTGCAATCAAGACGGAATTTGTTCCTCTCATAAATGAGAGAGATATCTTTAGGCCTCTTGATGAATTGAACTGAAGAAATGTATGGCCATACTCAAATGAATTAATAAGAGTTATTAATGTCATTTGTTCTTGTTCAGTTTAATTTGGGATCAAGAAATATTAATCGATTAATATAAGGATGGCGTATTACATGCCTTATGATCGATATAGATATCGCATGACAAAGGGACTAAATACGTGATTGTTGATTAGGTAAATCGGATTACCGATATTCACTTAAATTGGGTAGTCATGATGGCTTGCTAGAGTCCGCTCATGATTTATAGACTGTCAAGTCTATTGCCAACATTAAGTGAACCTACAGGGTCACACACAAATAACAAACTGAAACGGGCGCAGAAAATCCTAGCGACTTATATGATGAGTTGCATAAGAATGTCACAAAATATATTGTCATCTTATATGATAAGATGTGATATATATGTATATAAAGACTATGAGCACAAAAGATCATATAATCTAGAAGAGTCTAGATGATGGCATATGGATAATGATGAGTGATGTCATACACATCTTTTAGTGTGAGGAGACATGACTCTTCACCTCTATATAAGGACATAGAGGGCTCCAAATTCAATAGACCAAATCATTCTTTCTCTCATTATTTCTCATTCTCTTTTGTGAGACAAAAGAGAGAAAAATATCCTTTCTCATTTGTGTGACAAAATTACGAAATGGTGCTTTCCTTTTTGTATAACTACGAAAGGGTGCCATCTTTTGTATGACAAAATGAAAGGGTGCGATTATATGAGAGGAATTATATACATCTTTTGTGAGATAAAATAAGAAGAGTTTTCTTATGCAAGAGGAGAACAAGTTACTAGCATATATATTGTTCTTCTTCCCATTTTAAGAAGTTTGTTCGTGTGGACACCGGTAGAGGCGTTCGTACTTTCGGCGCTTGTGATCTATTCGGCCTAAGAAGATGAGAACGGTTTGTTGAGAGTTTTGGTGGAGACCGATTGTGTGTGCAGTAGATGACTTCCGCACGATCTGACCTGGACGGCCTAGACGGACGTAAAATCGGTTAGGACGGTAACCGGTTTAGAGGCGCATGGGCAATATGCATGGTTTGAGCGTCACAGATTAAGCGTAATCCGAAAGGTATCTTTAAGATTTATTTCTTTGATTTAACCGATACGCACGAATCCTCGGATTGGTTTTGGACGAAATTTTTATTTTTTGCTGCGTTATGCACGTCTGAAACCCAACACCTCTTGCATGAGAAAAACTTATTTATTTTCTTCTTATTTTGTCTCATATCATGTGTAATTTCTCTCATATAATATCGCACCCTTTCATTTTTGTCATATAAAAAGAAAGCACCATCTCATAATTTTGTTATACAAAAGAGAAAGGAAAATTTTCTCTCTTTTGTCACATAAAAGAGAATGAATTATTATGAGAAAGAGAATAATGTGGTACTAAATTTTGGACCCCTCTATATCCTTGTATAGGGGTGAATAGTTGCTTCTCACACATCAAGAGATGTGTATGACATCCTTCATCTTTATCCATATATCATCATCTAGACTCTTCTAGATTACTAGATCTTTTGTGTCCATATTCTTTATATACATATATATCACATCTTGTCACATAAGATGATAATATCTTTTGTGACATTCCTATAAAACTCATCATATAAGTCGCTGGGATTTTCTACTCCCGTTTCAGTTTGTTCCTTGTGTGTGACCATGTAGGTTCACTTAATGTTGACAATAGACTTAGTAGTCTATAAATCATGAGCGGACTCTAACAAGCCATCATGACTAGCCAAATTAAGTGAATATCGATCAGTGATCCGATTTACATAATTAACAATCATGAATTTAGTCCCTTTGTCATGCCATATTTATATCGATCATAAGGCTTGTAATATATCATTCTTATATTAATTGATTAATATTTCTTGATCCCGAATTAAACTGAACAAAACAAATGACATTGATACCTTTTATTAATTCATTTGAGTATATATGGCCATGCATTTCTTCAGTTTGATTCATCAAGAGGTTTAAAGATATCTCTCATTTAATGAGAGGAACAAATCTCATCTTGATTGCACTCATCCCTCTATATGATTCATTATATACCTAATAATAATCATTATGATTAACCGATTAAATGCAGTGCTAGATTATGTTAAAGTATAAAATTACTCATGTTGGGAATTTAGACAATCTCAGATCAAAGGACTATAAATATTTTATGTTACAAGAATCGCTAATGACGTAAAACATGTCGCATTTTTATGGCGGGTCATTCTAGTATATGATCTCTAACATATACCTATGTTAATGAATTAATAACTATTTATCTAGAATCAGTAAAATATGATCATCAATAAACTAATATAATAGTGTACATTTATAGCTTGTCTACAAATATATATTTATTTGCCTCCACAAGTATATTTGTCTCCACAAATATCTTATAAATGACCACAGACTATTTAGAATAGCATTCATAATACTTTATAGTTTTACTATCAAAGTCACGCACTTTGATGATATAAAGCTGAATTACATATTCATGGTCTATTTTAATTATATTAAAATAACCTATATACACATATTATATGAAATATCTTAGAATAAATATTATGCTTATTATTACAATCCATTATTTATGTCACAAACACTTTGGTCTAGGGCATAACACCATCACTATTAACTATGAGGGTGATGGGATCGTTGGTTCCGATTGTGTTCATCATCTTACTGGTGATCGTTCCAAGTTTTCTTCACTTCGTGGATATAAGGGCAATACTGTCTTTGCTACTGCCGATAGTTATGTTCATCTTGTGCTGCATGATGGCGTGGTAGTTGTTTATGATCAAAACAACAAGTCGATTACTCTTGACAATGTTTATCACGTGTCTAGTATGAAGAAGAATCTTCTATCGGTGGCGAATACGGTTGATGCGGGATACTATGTTTTGTTTGGACCGAAGGATGTGAAGTTCCTCCGGAATGTGGAGGAAGTGAAGAGTGATGTTACTCACGTCGGCAAGAGAGTAAATAACTTGTATGTTCTTTCAACTTCTTCCTCATACGTTAACAATATGAGCAACAATGATGACGCATCTGTTTGGCATACTAGGCTTGGCCATGTGGCTATGGACAAGTTGAAGGAGATGGTTTCGAGAAATTTTATCAACGGGCTTATGTCTCTTTCCTTTTCAAGTGGTGTTGAGGTATGTGAGGGTTGTCAATATGGAAAACCTCATCGGTTGTCTTTCAAGAAGTCTTGTTCAAGGTGTAAAAGTGCGTTGGAGCTTATTCATGGTGATTTGATGGGTGCGACGCAGACTTCTCATATTCGGGTGCTCGGTATATGTTGGTACTCATCGACGACGTTACACGTTACACTTGAGTTTATTTGTAAAGGAGAAACAAGAGGTATTTTGTAAATTTCGAGAATTTAGAACTATGATTGAAGGAAGGCTCGGTAAGAAGATCAAGAAATTTCTAACTGACAATAGAGATGAATTTACCTCCAAGAATTTTTTTCTTGTTTTGCGAGAATCATAACATCAAGAAGAAGTTGGCTTGTACTTATACACCGCAGCAAAACGGCGTGACGGAGTGAAAAATTCGACATCTTGTGAATAACCCACCTCAAGCCTATGTTGTGTTCTTTAAATTTTGTTTTTTCCATTTTTTTTTCTCTTTAGATTTGAAGAATTTTTTTTGAAAGGGTGCTTGAGATGGGTTAATCCCACGCTCTAAGCTAGAATTATATTAAATAACAAAACATAATAAATAATTTTACAAGTATCGAACAAGGACTTCCAACGAGGACTTGAGGACCCCATCATCCGCGAAACTGTCAGTGAATGGAAACCAACTCAGTCCAACACCAAACCGAATTAACCCCCTTTTTACATAATTAAATTAGCATCCTTATGTTCCCACAATCTAAATTCAGCTTTGGCAGATGCCCGCCACCCCCAAAAAGATAAATAAGAATCGTTAAATATTTTATTACAATGCTCTTTCCACAATTGAAAAAGAAAGAAAAAGGTCAAATTTTGAATGGAGTTTATATTGAATCCGTGACCAGATTTGTAAACTTGCCGGTGAGACATAAGACTCAAGAGTTCTTCCTAAAATGCCAATGGTATAAGAGATCTGATATTCAAATTTCAACAACATTTATAATAGAATAAAATACATGGCAGTGAGAATATAACATTTTTCAGTCACTGGAATAATGTCTTCCAAAAGCATAAAATGCGTAATTTCATGTGATTCGGGTTGTTGCTACGTTGAACATATATATATATATATACATATATATATATATAATCACAAAAATATATATTAATTTCCAGTGTACAAAATAATTTCACCCCACTCATTAATCACTTCAATTCATAAAAAAAAATAGTCACTCATATAATAATGAGAAATTATATGCTATAATAATACGGTTTATCGTTCAGAAATATTGTTTTGCGTAAAGAATTAAGCATAACCTGTGGGAGATGAGATGACCATCAAATCATGCATGTTACAAACGCCAAAAAGATAAAGTTAATTGTGCCAGATTGTGACAATTCTTGACCGAAAAACGTAATGAAAAACAGTAATAAAAAATACATCAAAAATCCTCTAGTATTTATTAAGATACATCAATGATGACCGATCAATAAATTTGAACACCATATTAACCAAACCTATCAATAGTAAAATATTTATAACCTAAACAAGGGAGGTACTCCTATTCAATCATTGATTAAACGATATTTCGATGGGTTAAGAAGCCAGCTCGCGCATTAAAATAATTTCTTTTCATGTATAAGTTTCAAATGTTTATCCTACACTGTTTAAGTTAATATAGCATTACTAATTTCCCCTACGTATAAGTAAAACGATTCTCTTAATTATAAAGGATGAGAGGTACAAGACCAGATTTTAAGATGGCCATGCATGAATGCATGCACTCCTCTTTTTATCCAATATTTCAACTTCTCTCATCAGAGATTTTAATAGTTTGGGGCCACTGCCCATTCTCACATCTGTATTCGTGTCAAAGAGACAGCTTCTACAAACATTACTCTCTCTCTCTCTCTAGAGTGTCAAAACCCTGCCCCCTTTAAATGGACATCCATTTTGCCAGGGAAACTCTCATAAGCCCATAACCTTGGTTATTTTTGTGTGTGATCAGAGAGAGAGAGAGAGGGAGAGAGAGAGAGAGAGAGGAGAATGAAGAGGAGAGCGGAACCTCCTTTAACTCATGCTGATAATGAGGAGTTCCTTAAGATGCTTAGAGAGAGAAAAGAAAGGTGACAAGAAAAGAAAAAAATCATTCATTCAGGAACAAAACAAAACTTTCTGTATGATGCTTCAAGTTATGATTATATCAAAAATTTTGATCTATTTCCAATTTCCAATGTGGATGGTTTTGCCTTCTAGTGTCTTGTCACCTATTGAATCGCATTTTTATCCTTGAAGCCATCGCCGTTTTTTTAATATAACTACTATATATAAAATTATCGATATAATAATGTAGCAATACACTATAATTTATATATTAATATAATATATTATATATGATAATTAGGTTGGGCGTTCAAGCCATAAAAGTAGAAGTGAAATTTGAGAATTTGACAGTAGATGCTGAAACTCAAGCTGGGAAAAGAGCTCTCCCAACCTTGCTTAATTCTACTCTTAATGGTGCACAGGTAATTTATGAAAATTCACTATTGTTTTTTTTTATGATTTTTCTTTCTTCTTTAATCTTGTGTTTTTTTTTTTTTGTAATTTCTTGGTGCAGGAGATAGCAGGGTTATCACCTTTCTGTGGCGAAAAGAAAAAGCCCATTAAAATTCTGAATGAATTAAGTGGTATAATAAGACCATCAAGGTAATATTTGAAAATATGATACTTTTTGTTTTATGATTTATGAGATTGAAGCCAAAAAAATTTCAATTTTTTTCTTTCTTAATTAGGATGACTCTTGTTCTTGGACCACCTGGATCAGGAAAATCAACTTTTCTAAGAGCACTAGCAGGAAAACTTGGTTCTACATTAAAAGTATATAATATATAATGTTGTTTTAATTTCAATAAACTGATCATCAGTAATAATTTAACTACTTAATTTTATATATTTTTTAATGTAGTTCAAAGGAGGGGTCATGTATAATGGAGACAAACTTAGTTCATCTACTCCTCAATTCATGAGAGCTTATGTTAGTCAAAACGATTTGCACCATGCTGAGATGACTGTCAGAGAAACGCTGAATTTCTCTTCACAGATGTTAGAAACAAACAATGCATTTGGTAAATTTCCTTTTTTTTAGATTCCACCCCCCAAAAAAAAAAAGATATTTACAACTAACCGGATTTACTGTCTAGCTCTAGTTACAAGATTTCTGTTAATAGAGCTGGAATGCAGATCCAGCCAGCTGTAAATATCTTTTCTTTAATTTAATGAAACTTTAGTAGGCTTTGACCCTACTCTTAAAAAAAATGAAAATTTACTATTTGTTATTACTTAGTAATAACAGAGATGATATAAATTAATTAACTTTTTTTGATAATTATAAATTAATTAACTGTAGAGATGCTGGGAGAAGCAATAGGAAAGAATAAGGCTGCTATAAATGAACTGGACTTAAAGCTTGATGCATCTGTCAAGGTAGAAATTTAAAAATAATTTTATTTAAATTTTAATTCCAATGTTCAAATATTTCTAAATTAGAATGTGTTAAAATTGTTTTATTCGTAACACAGGCGACCACTTGTGGAGAAGGAAGTAACCTTACAACAAACTATATAATCAAGGCAAACATTTTTCTATTTTCGTTTTTATTGTCATTAAATACATAAAAATATTTCAATTTATATGTACTTTCATAGAATTTCTCAACCAAAATAGCTACATGCAGATGCTTGGTCTAAGTGAATGTGCTGATATAACAATAGGAGATGAGTTGAGAAGAGGAATTTCAGGAGGGCAAAAAAAGAGGGTTACAATTGGTATACACAACAATTAATTTTTATGTCTTATTTAGTAGTACAAAAATTAATTTCATTTTTTATTTCATTATTTAACTAAATAATTTGAAATATTTTGAAAATAGGTGAGATGCTGGTTGGCCTCGTGAGATGTTTTTTCATGGACGATATATCAACCGGTCTTGATAGTTCCACCACATTTGAAATTATGAAATTTTTACAACAAATGGCTCATTTAATGGATTTAACCATGGTTATTTCCTTACTTCAACCTCCTCCTGAAACATTTGAATTGTTTGATGATATTATTCTTCTTTGTGAGGGAAAAATTGTTTATCAAGGGCCTCGTGAAAATGTCACTGAATTTTTTGAATTTATGGGGTTTAAATGTCCAAAAAGAAAAAATATAGCTGATTTTCTTCAAGAGGTAAATATATAACTTGATTTTATATAATCAATATTATACTATTTGAAACTTATTAATGTGATTAATCTTTATTTTGAAAATATTGATATTAGGTTACTTCAAAAATGGACCAAGAACAATATTGGTCAAGCGAAAACCCATATAGTTATTACTCCATTGAGAAATTCAAGGAATCCTTTAAATCATTTCATAGTGGCCAACTTTTGCAAAATAGCCTCCAATATCCAAGCAATTACAAAAACATCACAAATCCTTCAAACAAAACTCGAAAAATCTCTAAATGGGAAATTTTCAAGGCTTGTTTCTCACGTGAGTTCCTTCTCTTAAAACGGAACTCGCCGATTCACATTTTCAAGACGATTCAGATCGGATTTCTCGCAATTGTAATAATGACTTTGTTTCTGCGGACTGAAATGAGTCATGAGTCAATAATCGATGGAAATAAATATTTAGGCGCTTTATTTATTTCAGTGGTGATTGTGAATTTCAACGGCATGACTGAACTTGCCATGACGATAAAGCGTTTACCCATTTTTTACAAACAAAGAGAATTATTAAATTTACCTGGCTGGGCTCTACTTTTGTCAACTTTTATTCTAAGTATACCGCTTTCAATTTTGGAGACCGGCATTTATATCAGTTTGACGTATTATGGTATTGGTTTTGCCCCTTCACCACTTAGGTAAAACTGGTCAAATAATAATAATAATAATAATAATAATAATAATAATAATAATAATAATAATAATAATAATAATAATAATAATAATAATAATAATGTATGTATGGGTTAATTTTGTAAATTTGTTTGTAAAGATTTTTTCAGCAATTCATTGTATTTATTGGGATGCATCAAATGTCTATGAGTCTTTATCGGTTTATCGCTATGGTTGGAAGAACACAAGTCATGGCCAACACTGTTGGAACGGGCACTTTACTTATGATTTTCATCTTTGGAGGATTTCTCATATCACGAGGTGAGTTAAAAAAAATAAAAAATAGAATGATACAAACAAAAATAATGAGCTAAGTCACTATCATAGATGTTTTCCATTTTATTCATTGTTGCAAGAGACTGGGTTCTTGCTCTATTTAATTTCTTTTATAAACTGTAAATTGTAACTGTATAATTTTTATTAATGAATTTGCGCTAAAAGGCCTAAACTGCGTTCAAAAAATTATTATGAACTAATTGGTACTAATTATTTTTTCAGATCATTTGCAACCTTGGTTGAGGTGGGGCTACTGGATATCTCCATTTACATATGCTCAAAATGCGGTATCTCTTAATGAATTCCTCGATCCGAGATGGTCTAAGGTGAGTTTCATCAGTAAATATTAATATTTTTTTTATAAATAAAATTTAAATAAATTAAATAAATGACATAACAAAGTTTGAAAATAACAATAGTTTGATTTTACTAAATCAGGAATTTCGTTCTGAAAACATGAAAGCTAACACAATAGGGAAGGCAGTGTTGGAATTCAGAGGCTTTTTTTTGACTGAATGGAAATGGTTTTGGATTTCTGTGGCCGCTTTGTTCGGTTTCTCTGTCATTTTTAACATTTTAAGCGTATTTGCCTTAGAATTTCTCAATCGTACGTACTTCAAATTTTAAAAAGAAAAAAAGAAAAAAAATTCATTTTTGTTCATAAAAGATACATAAATTATAAATTTCATTTGATTTTATTTGATTCAAGACAATTTCAAATTATATGCAGCTCCATACAAGCCACAAGGGGCAATTAAATCCCAAGAAATAAATCAAAATTCAGAACATGATACACCTAATGGGGAAGCGCCATGTCAGCAAGTCGTCTTTCCATTTCAACCCTTGACACTTGTATTCAAGCATATCAATTATTTTGTCGACATGCCCAAGGTAAACACATAAATATATACAAAATACTCAAGAAAAATATTCAACAAAAACTCTGTACTTGGTTGCATATCCGAACATTTTTTCTTAAAATATTTTTTTAGGAAATGCTAAAATACGGAGTAACTGAAAAAAGACTTCAACTTTTAAGAGATGCGAGTGGCGCATTTCGACCTGGAATTTTAACTGCATTAATGGGAATCACCGGTGCTGGTAAGACCACATTACTTGATGTTTTAGCTGGAAGGAAAACTGGAGGTTACATTGAAGGATCTATCAGTATCAGTGGTCATCCCAAAAATCAGGAAACTTTTTCCCGTATTTCGGGATATTGCGAACAAACAGATATCCACTCTGCATTTCTCACCGTCTACGAGTCTTTACAATACTCTGCTTTGCTCCGCCTTCCTTCAAATGTTCAATCTCACCAAAGAGATGTAAATTAACTAAATCTTAATCAATAATCTTAAATTGTAAAATATTCCAGTTTATATATCTTTATTTACTTATTTTTCGTGATTTTTTTTGTGATTTTTTTCATAAACAGATGTTTATAGAAGAAGTGATGGATCTAGTGGAACTAACAAGTTTGAGAAATGCAATGGTTGGTCTAATGGGTCAAAACGGACTTTCGGCGGAACAAAGAAAGAGATTGACTATAGCGGTTGAACTAATATCGAGTCCTTCGATTATTTTCATGGACGAACCGACATCTGGTTTGGATGCACGAGCCGCTGCCATTGTAATGAGAGCTATTAGAAAAACGGTCGATACGGGCCGGACTGTCGTTTGCACGATCCATCAACCGAGTATTGAGATTTTTGAAGCTTTTGATGAGGTATATTAAAGGAGAGGAATTTTATTATTTATCATGATTATTGTGAAGTGTACAACATTTTCTGTTATGAAAATTGAAGAGAAATATGTATAACTTTTTATATTATGAAAATTAATTATAATTAATGTAATATATATGTACAACCTTTTATGAATGTAGTTGATCTTAATGAAGAGAGGAGGGCAGTTTATATATAGTGGCTCTCTTGGGCCTTTGTCAGTCAATATGATACAATATTTTGAGGTAATTATACTGGTTTAGCTTTACTTTGTTATTTTCATTAAATTTGATGATGTATATGCTTATTTGTATTATTATATGTTGCAGTCTATACCAGGAGTTCCAAAAATAAAAGGTCAAAACCCTGCAGCTTGGATGTTAGACATTACTTCACAAACAATGGAATACGTGATTGATGTGGATTATGCTGAAATTTTTCGTAATTCATCTCTCTACAAGTAAGCATAATTCATGACGGACTTCAATTCCAAATTTGAATAAAGCAAGGAATCCAGTTCTCATTTTTAATGTTACAACTATAACAGGGAAAACATGGCTATAATAGAGGAACTCGATCGGCCGAAGCCGGAAAATGGAGATCTCCATTTCCCTCCAGAATACTGGCAAAGTTTCAAATCACAATGTTTCGCGTGTTTATGGAAACAACACTGTTCATACTGGAAGAATCCAGAACATAACGTGGTCCGTTTCGTAAATACATTTGTCATTTCTCTTCTAATGGGAACTGTTTTTTGGCAAGTTGGTTCTACCATGTAAGTTTTAAAAATTCAAATTCAAATTTCAAAAAGTATTTGATTATGTCATATTAATTTTTTTTGAAACAAATGTTGTACTAATATTTTTTGTATAAATGTTCGCAATTAATTAATAGAACGAAGGTACAAGATGTATTTAATATACTTGGGGTCGCATATGGATCCGCATTATTTTTAGGGTTTGTAAATGCAACAATATTACAACCGGTTGTTGCAATGGAGAGAGTGGTTTTTTATAGGGAAAGATCGGCTGGTATGTATTCATCCATGCCATACGCAATTGCTCAGGTACAAAAAATCAAATGTTTAATATTTGACAATAAAAAATCTTCATAATTTATGATTGTTTATTTTTTGTGTAGATGCTAATAGAGGCACCATACATGATAGTCCAAGTGCTCATTTTTTCCGTGATTATATATCCAATGGTTGGATTTGAATTTACAGTGGCCAAGTTTTTGTGGTTTGTTTGTTTCTTGATGCTGAGTTTCATGTATTACACGCTCTACGGAATTATGACCGTTGCTCTGACTCCAAACGTAGAAATCGCCGCTGGACTTTCTTTCCTGATTTTCGTCTTATGGAATGTCTTTTCCGGATTTATCATCCCTAGAAAGGTAAATACAAAAGTAACATCATATTGTTTTATTTATGAGAAATTGGATATCACGACGCTTAAGAGCAAGGTGGATTTTTTTTAAAAACATTATGAATCTTATTTTTATATATATTGCTTTGTGTTATATTTACTGTTTTCAAAAATATATATTTAAATATTAGATTTATATTTTTTAGTTTTAATATTTATTTTTTATTTTTTTGTATATAGTGTCTTTTCCAATTTATATATTGTTTTAAAAATATAGGGATTTATGTACCCTTTCCCAAAAAAAGGGGTCTTGCAGTATCACATCTTTTTATTTATAACTATATTTTTCTGATTTATACAAATTTAATGTAGATGATACCTATTTGGTGGAGATGGATATATTGGGCTGATCCCGGTGCATGGACGGTGTATGGGGTCATGTTCTCTCAATTGGGTGATAGAGATGAAATTATTCAAGTACCAGGAGGGTTTGAAGTGACAGTGAAGGAATTTATACAGGAATATTTAGGGTTGCAAGATCATTATTTCAACCTAATTATAAGCCTTCATTTTGTTGCAATTATTTTGTTTGGTTTTCTTTTCGTGTTAAGCATTAAGTATCTTAATTTCCAAATGAGGTAATTAAATTAAAATGTATATTTGCTTAAAAGAATAAAATAAAAATAAAATGTGCATGTACAATGATGATTATAAGATTCATAGAAGAACATAATATGTAAGATGAAAATTTTGTAAGGAAACGACATTTGAGTGATTTTTTTTTTAACCTTCAGCAGGCGATTTCCTTACGGAGATATTATTAATTAATAAATAGTTATAATATTATATATCAAGTAGATATATAAAACAACTAGGAGGTAATTAATCTAGGTTCCTATTATCCTAGTTAAGCACCCCTCGTCCTAGCAGTATTGCCTCCATTTTTCTGTATGTTGATTGCTCTCTGCTAGGAGCTCTGTGTGAGATGTGTTAGGAAATCCATAGCCATGTACGTTTCATGCGCAGCGGAACCTATGAATTTAACCCGCCCTATGATCTACGTTAAGGGAATAAAAGTACGAGATTAACCATTAAAATTTATACCTCGGATCTTCCTGATCTGCGAGATGAAGAACAGATGTAGGTCTGAACTATTTTGACTCGCAACCGTCTCCTTCCCGAAGCTCGGCTCGCGAAACTCCTTCTTGACGCTCGGCTCGAAGAACTCCTTCTTAAAGCTTGGCTCGAGAAACTCCTTCTTCTCTTAGGGATGAAGATAGATCGCTCGCAAGTTCTCAAGATAGAGAACCTCTACTCGTATCCACGTGAACTTTAGTCATACGGAATAACCGGACTTGGATAGACAAGTCCGGAATTCTGAATATCTCTCAAAACTTTCTCTCTCTTTTCTGTGTAATAGACTGCCTCTAAGGCTTCTGAGTTGTGTATAGAATAGAGAGACTATGCCCTTCTATTTATACTAGAGAGAGAGGCGAATGATTGCTCAGTTATCATAACTAAAACCCTAATCTGCGCCTATTCTATTGCCAACGGAATAGATATTTCCAAAATGAAATACTTGGTAGCTAAGATTATTACAGTTTCCATGTATATTCCGTTGGGAACGGAACTATTCCGTTGCCAACGGAATGACACTGTTTTGTTCCATCAGTTATCCAATAATTGATTATTTCGTTCACTAATTTATACATCATATGTATAACTGTTTTGAGGCATTTTCATCCCGTATGAATGGAGTTCATTGTGTGACTGTGTAGGTTCCATTTAACGCTGGCAACGATCTTCTAAAGATCGTAAGTCATGAGTAATCTCTAGACTGATGTCATGACTACCCATGTTAAATGAAATGATCAGCGATCATAAACTTATCTGAATAGATATTTGCTTATTCCTTTTGTTCTACGATATACGTTTTGATCACAAGGCACGGTAATATGTCATCCTTGAGTTTGATCAAAGTCTCTTTCCTGATCGAGAATTAGACTGAGTAAATACAAAATGATATTAACAACAGATGTTAATCCATTTTGAGCATGGCCATGCATTTCCTTCCGTCCTAGTTCATCAGGAGGACCAGAGATATCCTTGCGATTGCACCTTTTCGGTCGTACCTCTTAGTTGCGCATGTCAATTATACCCGTTGGTCACACCCATTCGTCGCACCCTTATGGACGTGACATTTGGATCGCATCCGTTGGTCACACCATTTAGTCGCACCCTTTGATCGCACCTATTCGTCGCAACCTTATGGACGTGACATTTGGATCGCATCCGTTGGTCGCACCCTTTGATTGCAACCTTTCGTCGCGTCTTTTGGATGTGATATTTGAATCGCATCCCTTGGTCACACCCGTTAGTCGCACCCTTTGGTCGCACCCTTTGGTCGCACCCTTTGGTCGCATCCGTTGGTCGCAACCTTTCATCGCGTCTTTTGGATGTGATATTTTAATCGCATCCCTTGGTCACACCCGTTAGTCACACCTTTTGGTCGCACCCTTTGGTCGTATCCGTTGGTCGCAACCTTTCATCGCGTCTTTTGGATGTGACATTTGAATCGCATCCCTTGGTCACACCCGTTAGTCGCACCTTTTGGTCGCACCTTTTGGTCGCATCCGTTGGTCGCAACCTTTCGTCGCGTGTTTTGGATGTGACATTTGAATCGAATCCCTTGGTCACACCCGTTAGTCGCACCCTTTGGTCGCATCCGTTGGTCGCAACCTTTCGTCGCGTCTTTTGGATGTGACATTTGAATCGTATCCCTTGGTCACACCCGTTAGTCGCACCTTTTGGTCGCACCCTTTGGTCGCATCCGTTGGTCGCAACCTTTCGTCGCGTCTTTTGGATGTGACATTTGAATCGCATCCCTTGGTCACACCCGTTAGTCGCACCTTTTGGTCGCACCCTTTGGTCGCATCCGTTGGTCGCAACGTTTCGTCGCGTCTTTTGGATGTGACATTTGAATCGCATCCTTTGGTCACACCCGTTAGTCGCATCTTTTGGTCGCATCCGTTGGTCGCAACCTTTCGTCGCGTCTTTTGGATGTGACATTTGAATCGCATCCCTTGGTCACACCCGTTAGTCGCACCTTTTAGTCGCATCCATTGGTCGCCAACTTTCGTCGCGTCTTTTGGATGTGACATTTGAATCGCATCCCTTGGTCACACCCGTTAGTCGCACCTTTTGGTCGCACCCATTCGTCGCAACCTTATGGACGTGACATTTCGATCGCATCTGTTGGTCATACCCTTTAGTCACACCCTTTGGTCGCAACTCTTGGACTCAACTTTTGAATCGCTTTCCTTGGTCGCACCTTTTAGACGCAATCCTTGATCATGACCTTTGGATCATATTTCTTGGTCGCAACTCTTGGATGCAACACTTGGACGCAACCTTTGGATCGTATCCCTTGGCGGCATCTTTTGGACACAACTTCTGGATCACATCTATTCATCGTATCTTTTGATCGCATCTCTTGGACATAACTTTTGAATCACATCCTTTGGTCATATCCTTTGGTCACATTCTTTGAATGCAACTCTTGGATCATATCCATTAATCGCATCTTTCTATTAAGAATATTCAACACTTGAATATTCTTTATGCAAGCCTTATAATTATAAATCAAAATTATAAATGGTATCTAAATAGTATATATCACATATATACCGACTCAATTTAACCGAAATACGCACGTTGCTCTGATACCACTGTTGGGATTCGGACGTGCATAACGCAGCAGAAAAACAAAAATTTCGTCCAAAACCAATCCGAGGATCCGTGCGTATCGGTTAAATCAAAGAAATAAATCTTAAAGATATCTTTCGGATTACGCTTAATCCGTGACGCTCAAACCATGCGTGTTGTCAATGCGTCTCTAAACCGGTTACCGTCCTAACCGATTTTACGTCCGTCTATGCCGTCTAGGTCGGATCGTGCGGAAGTCATCTACCGCACACAATTAGTCTTCACCAAAACTCTCAACAAACCTTTCTCATTGCCGAATAGATCACAAGCACCGAAAGTACGAACGTCTCTACCGATGTCCACACGTACAAACTTCTTAAAACAGGAAGAAGAACAATATATATGCTAGTAGCTTGAACTCCTCTTGCATAAGAAAACTCTTCTTATTTTATCTCACAAAAGATGTATATAATTCCTTTCATATAATCGCGCTCTTTCATTTTTGTCATACAAAAAGAAAGCACCCTTTCATAATTTTGTCATACAAATTAGAAAGTATATTTTCTCTCTTTTGTCTCACAAAAGGGAATGAGAAATAATGAGAGAGAGAATGATGTGTTGTGTTTATGAATTTGGAGTCATCTATGTCCTTATATAGAGGTAAAGAGTCATGTCTCTTCAAACTAAAAGATGTGTATGACATCACTCATCATTATCCATATGCCATCATCTAGACTCTTCTATATTACATGATCTTTTGTGCTCATAGTCTTTATATACATATATATCATATCTTATCACATAAGATGACAATATATTTTGTGATATTCTTATGCAACTCATCATATAAGTCGCTAGGATTTTCTGTGCCCGTTTCAGTTTGTTCTTTGTGTGTGACCATGTAGGTACACTTAATGTTGGCAATAGACTCAACAATCTATAAATCATGAGCGGACTCTAGCAAGCCATCATGACTACCCAATTTAAGTGAATATCAGTGATCCGATTTACCTAATCAACAATCACGTATTTAGTCCCTTTGTCACGCGATATCTATATCGATCATAAGGCATGTAATACGCCATCCTTATATTAATCGAATAATATTTCTTGATCCCAAATTAAACTGAACAAGAACAAATGACATTAATAACTCTTATTAATTCATTTGAGTATGGCCATACATTTCTTCGGTTCAATTCATCAAGAGGCCTAAAGATAACTCTCTCATTTATGAGAGGAACAAATCCCGTCTTGATTGCACTCATCCCTCTATATGATTCATTGTATACCTAATCATAACCGTTATGTCCACCCGGTTAAAGGCAGTGTTAGATTATATTAAAGTATAAAATTACTCATGTTGGGAACCGAGACAATCTCATGTCAAAGGACTATAAATACTTTATGTTACAAGAATCGCTAATGACGTAAAACATGTATCATTCTTATGGCGGGTCAGTCCAGTATATGGTCTCTAACATATACCTATATTAATGACTTGATAACTATTTATCCAAGATCAGTAAAACATAATCATCAATCAACTAATATACTGGTGTACATTTATATCTTGTATATAAATATATATTTATATGTATCTGCAAGTATATTTGTCTCCACAAATATCCTATAAATGACCAGGGACGATTTAGAATAGCATTCATAACACTTTATAGTTTTACTATCAAAATCACGCACTTTGATGACATAAAGCTGAATTGTATATTCATGGTCTATTTTAATTATGTTAAAATAACCTATACGCACATATTATATGAAATATCTTAGAATAAATATTATGTTTGTTATTACAATCCATCATCTGGGTCACAAACACTTTGGCCTAGAGCATAACACCATCAATAACACCATCAATCTCCCACTTGCACTAGGCCAAATCAACGAAGTATCTCATACTCATTGATCTATGTGGTATCGCATACCAGTTGACCTAACATGATCACCATCATTTAAGGGATTGTGTTCTTAAATAGATTTTCAAACATTGTCATATGCAAATACTTTGCATATTTTTATGTCCACCATAATCTAAGAAGAATACTTTATCCTTCTCAAGTATATAATCATACTCTTAATTATTATTTAGTGACTTTCACTAAGATTAAACTTATGTGTGCTTGTTACACTTAATTCACATCATATGTAATTATGCTCCCACTGAATTTCTTGTCAACATAAGATTTATCTTTAATTTTTGATAAAACCAAACTGTTTGGTTATTTCATCAAATAATAAATATTCACTTGGAGATGTTTGCTTTAATTCATAAATGAATTTATGCAACTTGCAAACTCTTTTCAAAAATTTTAGGATAGACAAAACTCTCAAGTTGTATCATATACATACTTTCATATGTTTCTATTAAGAAACAACGTCTTGACATCTACTTGGCATCTTTTATAGTCATACTATGAACATATGCCCAAGAAAATTCTGAAATACATAAGTATGATGACTTGGAAAAATATTATCATAGTCTATACTATGAGTTTAACTTAACCACAAATCATGCATTATATGTTTGCACATTATCCATGTCGGTCTTTCTTTTAAAATCGTATTACCATCTGATGGATCAATCAAATTCAAAACTTGATTATCTGACATGGATTACATCTCAACTTTCAAAGTCTCTAACCATTAGAGCCTTGACTCATCATAGTCTCTTAGTAGAATTTGGACTCATCATCTATGAGTACGAAATTTTTATCATTAGACACGAAAAATCTATATTTTTCGGGCCTGCGATAAATTCTAATAGATCTACATGAATACACTTATGTTATATACTCAGACTCTTCAACATCTTGAGAGTCTAGTTGATTAATTGTAGACTCAATCACTAGTTGAAATCTGAATTAATTTCCATCCGAGCATTACTGCCAGTATGTGGAATTTGAACTTTTCAAATTTACTCCCACTAATTCTTTTGGAAACACTTCTTCCAAAGAAATATAATTTTTGAGTAACAAACACTTTGTTCTCATATTAATTATAGAAGTAATATCCTTTACTTTTCTTAGGATATTCCACAATAATCACTAATCCGATTAGATGCATGATGCTTCAATTAAGTATCATATCCTCAAATCTTGATAAAAGATAATTTGATACACCTACCAGTCCATATCGCATATGGAGTCTTTTACAACTGCTTTAGATGGAATTATATTCAGTATGAACACAATAAGAACGTAACCCCGAAAGAAATAGAAGATATATTTGACTCATCATAATCGAACTATATCTAATAAAGTTCGATATAGTTATCATGATGATCAAACACTTGGTTCTCGACTCCTCGATCTCATCAAAGAAATTTAATTTTTCGAAACCAAGTTTTATTCTCTACTTCATTATTTGTAACTTTTAAACTTTTCAAAATGTTCAAATTTATTATTTTAATAAAGCGATGAACTAGTTTTCTCTAGCACCTTCACTCATTGATGAACATACATCACTATATATAAGAGGCAAGAAGTAACTTGCTTTCACCTTACTTTGTGAAAGACGTATATGTCATCTTGTCTAATAAATAAGTTACACATATTTCAAATGATTCAAAATCAAATGAAATTGAAAATCCATCTTAATGGATTTAATAAATATTCATCTTATTTAAGTAGACCAAGCGACAATGCTAGATTTAAATTCTTAATATTAATGTTATAGATAAACTTATAATTATCTTGTTTGATATAACACATAAGTTAATTTTCTATTGGAACATTTCCAAAGAAAATTGACATTTGTGTATGGTGAAATTATTATTCTCAATAATAAATTAATAATCATTCATAGATAAACTCGAACTATAGATAATACAAAATTTGTTGTCGACATTAAATAACAATTATTTATGTCGGCGATAAGTCCAAAAAGACTGTAAATAAATGAGTTACTTGAGAAAATACAACAATTTTTGCTACATTTGTCACTCATATGTCAACATCATATTTACTCAATAGTCTACAAATTTGTCAGCACATTTTCACAAATGTGTGATTCACATCGTGTATCTAATACACCTGTTGGCACCGGCACTTTACTTATGATTTTCATCTTTGGGGGTTTCCTCATATCTCGAGGTGAATTAAAAAAATAAAAAATAGAATGATATAATAAAATATAATGAGCTACTCACTATCATAGATGTTTTCCGAGAGACTGGGTTCTTGCTCTATTTAATTTATCTTATAAACTATATATTGTAAATCTTATGACTGTATATTTTTTATTGCTAAAAAGCCTAAATTCCCTTCAAAAAGTTATTTTAACTAATTGTTACTATTTTTTTTTTTTTCAGATCATTTGCAACCATGGTTGTGGTGGGGCTACTGGGTATCTCCATTTACATTTGCTCAAAACGCGGTATGTCTTAATGAATTCCTCGATCCGAGATGGTCTATGGTGAGTTTCATTTTTTTTTGATAAATACTAAATTTAAATAAATTAAATAAATGACATAACAAAGTTTGAAAATAACAATAATTTGATTTTACTAAATCAGGAATTTCGTTCTGAAAACATGAAAGCTAACACAGTAGGGAAGGCAGTGTTGGAATTCAGAGGCTTCTTGACTGAATGGAAATGGTTTTGGATTTCCGTGGCCGCTTTGTTTGGTTTCTCTGTGATTTTTAACATTTTAAGCGTATTTGCCTTAGAATTTCTCGATCGTACGTACTTCAAATTTTAAAAATAAAAAAATGCATTTTTGTTCAGAAAAGATACATAAATGTTACATTTCATTTAATTTGATTCAAGGCAATTTTAAATTATATGCAGCTCCATACAAGCCACAAGGGACAATTAAATCCCAAGAAATAAATCAAAATTCACAACATGATACACCTAATGGGGAAGCTCCACGTCAGCAAATCGTCTTTCCATTTCAACCGTTGACCCTTGTGTTCAAGCACATCAATTATTTTGTCGATATGCCCAAGGTAAAAACATAATACTACAGAAAATATATAAAAAAAGTTCAGAAAAATATTCAACAAAAACTCTCTGAACTTGGTTGCATATCCAAATTTTTTTTTCTTAAAATAAATTGTTAGGAAATGGTAAAATACGGAGTAACTGAAAAAAGACTTCAACTTTTACGAGATGCGAGTGGAGCATTTCGACCTGGAATCTTAACTGCATTAATGGGAATAACCGGTGCGGGTAAAACCACATTACTTGATGTTTTAGCTGGAAGGAAAACTGGAGGTTACATTGAAGGATCTATAAGTATCAGCGGCCATCCCAAAAATCAGGAAACTTTTTCCCGGATTTCGGGATATTGCGAACAAACTGATATCCACTCCGCATTTCTCACAGTTTACGAGTCTGTACAATACTCCGCTTGGCTCCACCTTCCTTCAAATGTTCAATCTCATCAAAGAGATGTAACTTAAGTAAAATCTTAAGCAATAATCTTGAATAGTAAATACTCCTTGTTTTATATATTTATTTATGTTTTTCGTGTTTTTCTATAACCAGATGTTTACAGAAGAAGTGATGGATCTAGTGGAGCTAACAAGTCTGAGAAATGCAATGGTGGGTCTAACTGGTCAAAACGGACTTTCGGCAGAACAAAGAAAGAGATTAACTATAGCAGTTGAACTAATATCGAGTCCTTCGATTATTTTCATGGACGAACCGACATCTGGTTTGGATGCACGAGCCGCCGCTATTGTAATGAGAGCGGTTAGAAAAACGGTCGATACGGGCCGGACTGTCGTTTGCACAATCCATCAACCGAGTATTGAGATTTTTGAAGCTTTTGATGAGGTATGAAAGGAGAGGAATTTTATTGTTTATTATGATTTACTTTTATGAACGTAGTTGATATTTTTTTCATGAACGTAGTTGATATTAATGAAGAGAGGAGGGCAGCTAATATATAGTGGCTCTCTTGGGCCTTTGTCAGCCAATATGATACAATATTTTGAGGTAACGATACGTACTACCTTTTATTTAGTTTTTTCATTAAAATTTGATGCAAGGATTTTAGAAAATTAATAAGATTGATATGTTTATTTGTATTATATGTTGCAGTCTATACCAGGAGTTCCAAAGATAAAAGGTCAAAACCCGGCTGCTTGGATGTTAGACATTACTTCAGAAACAATGGAATATGTGATTGATGCTGATTATGCTGAAATTTTTCGCAATTCATCTCTCTACACGTAAGCATAATTGATAACCGGACTTCAATTCCCAATTTTGAATAAATCCCGGGATCTAGTTCCCATTTGTAATGTTACAACTACAACAGGGAAAACATGGCTATAATAGAGGAACTCAATCGACCGAAGCCGGGAATTGGAGATCTCCATTTCCCTCCAGGATACTGGCAGAATTTCAAATCCCAATGTTTTGCATGTTTATGGAAACAACATTTTTCATACTGGAAGAATCCAGAACATAACTTGGCTCGTTTCATAAATATTTTTGTCATTTCTCTTTTAATGGGAACTGTTTTTTGACAAGTTAGTTCTACCATGTAAGTTTTCAAATTTCAAATTTAGTTTCAAAAAGTATTTGATTCTGTCATACTAACTATTTTTTGAAATAAATGTCGTACACGTACTAATACTTTTTGCATAAATGTTGGTAATTAATTAACAGAACAAAGGTACAAGATGTATTTAGTATACTTGGGGTCGCGTATGGATCTGCGCTAGCTATTTGTAGGGTTTGCAAATGCGACTATATTACAACTAGTTGTTGCAATGGAGAGAGCGGTGTTTTATAGGGAAAGATCAGCTGGTATGTATTCATCCATGCCATACGCAATTGCGCAGGTACAAAAAGGTCAAATGTTTAATATTTGTTATTGTTAATAAAAGAATTAATTCTAACTCCTTAATTTTCATCTATTTTTTAGTCTCCTCAAAAAGCCACATAATCATTTTTATTTGGACCATTCGATCAATTTTTTTTGTTAAATCTTATTTATTTTTTGTTTTCTCAAATTTATTGATAGTTTATGGTAACATGTGTGAAGTTATTAAAACATGATCATATGATTGATTGAATTGGTGTTTTGTGTTCCATCCCCGATTTAGTGAAAACCGTTTTGAATTTGTTTCTGACCATCATATCATAAGTAGATGATTTTAATGAATTATGGTGCAAAATTATATTAATACAAATAGTTAATGAAGATTCCACTCATTAAAATATAAATGATTTTTTCTTTTCTTCTTTAAAAAATTATAATTCTTAATCAAATATTTTATTTCTAATGTTAAAATCATCAAATATAAATTTGTTGAAATTTTTTCTTTATTTTGAGTTCTATATTGTTATGGTTCCAATTTATTTATTTATTCCCGATAAAATATGTGAATATAGACTATATAAGAGAACAAGCACAAAAATATGAAGAATTCACTAATTAAAATATAAATATTTTTTCATTTATTTATTAAAAAATAATATTTTTTTTAATGAGAACATGTAAAAAAATAATACGTTCATTAACTTCTACCTTATTTTTCATTTCTCATTGAGCATTCTCAAGAAGCCCATCATCAATTCTCTCTCAACCGTCGAATCAAAAAAATTCTCAAATCTCAGTTTTTCATTTGAATCATTACCACAATGTTTCGTGTTATATCTCCAATTACGTGAGAACTTTCATATCAAAAAAATCAAAGTGTTAAGAATTATATTAATTAGTTAATGCATTACGGGTTTCAAAAAATATATGTGATTAGTTTATACATAATCCATATCATTTTAATAAATTAAAAATATGCAAATAATACAAAATGTTATGGTGACATTTTTTTGAAGAAAACAATATTATGGTGAATATTATATTAGTTAATACATTACGGATTTCAAAAAATATATGTGATTAATTTATACATAATTCATATCATTTTAATAACTAAAAAAATGCAAATAATAGAAAATATTATGGTGATAATTTTTTGAAGAAAATAAGTCATGTTACAGTTTTCTATGTATAATATACATAATTTTTCCATATATATAATATCATATTATTTTTTAAACATCAAGTTAAATATAATTATTATTTTGTATCTTTCTTAAAGTTAATCATTTATAATTAAATCATATGTAGTTTCAACTAAAATCTATGAAATCAATAATCTTGTATTTTATTTTTTTCTGGTCTCCTTTATCTAAGTCCGATTAATACTTGATTTTTTTTAATATAATATGTCAAGAGATAAAGATATAAGAAATCAAAGAGAAAAAAAAATGATGATTTTTTAATCTTAGAAGTCTTAGTGCAAACATAAATTGAGATTATATATTAATTATCCAAATTATTTAGTGGGTTGTTATTTTTTGTTTCTTTTTATGAATTCATCACTTATGTTATTTTATTTTTCGTATATAAATGGGAGCTGATACTGCGCGACGGGCACTGTAGCGACCATGTAGTGACAGTATGTAAAAACTAAAAACAGTATATACAAACATATGAACTGAAAACAAATAGTATATAAAAATTCATTCGATAAAACAATATATATTTTTAAAGAAAATGAAAACAGTGTATACAAACATATAAACTGAAAACAAGCAGTATATATTTTAAAAAATGAAAACGGTGTATAGCGTATATAGAAACGCGAGAAAATAGTATATAATTTCAATCCGTCACTACAGGATCGCTACAGCACCCCGGCGTGATTTTCAATTTCCCTATATAAATTTATTTGTATAGAATTATCCACCCTTACAAAATTAAATGTGATATAGCAAATATTTTTGAATAAATAATAAATGGATAAAATATTTTATGATGTATATTCAAAATGATTTTAAATATATACAGCTCACTTAACATAATTATTATATATTATTTATGTATTATGAATTCATTTCAAACTTTTATTTTGAATTTTTATAACTCTTATTTATACATTACAAATTGAAATATTCGTAGAGAAGCGCGGGCATTATCCTAATCTTCATAATTTATTAAATTATTGCTTTTTGTGTGTAGATGCTAATAGAGGCGCCATACATACATGATAGTCCAAGTGCTCATTTTTTCGGTGATTATATATCCAATGGTTGGATTTGAATTCACAGTGGTAAAGTTTTTGTGGTTTGTTTTTTTCTTGATGTTGAGTTTCCTGTACTACACGCTTTGCGGAATGATGACCGTTGCTCTGACTCCAAACATAGAAATTGCCTCCGGACTTTCTTTCCTGTTTTTTGTCTTGTGGAATGTCTTTTCCGGATTTATCATCCCTAGAAAGGTAAACCACAAAAAACAAATCATACTAAAAATATCATATTACCCTTCAAAAGTCTGCAAATATGACAAGTGTATCATATTTTTACTCCCTCCAAAAAAATTTAAATATCATGTTTATCCTTATAAAATCCAATATATTTCATATTTACCCATCCAAATCTTGTATATTCTCTATTTTGTTTGAGAAGTATTGAATATTCTCCATTTGGAAGGGGACAAATCAGATATATCTTGTATTGAAACGGTAAATATGATATTTGCGTTTGATAGGGTAAATATGAACCACCCCCCCCAACCCCCTCTTATATTTATAATATATTTTACTGATTGATACGGATTTATTATAATTTGACGTGTAGATGATACCTATTTGGTGGAGATGGGTATATTGGGCTGACCCCGGTGCATGGACGGTGTACGGACTCATGTTCTCTCAATTGGGTGATAGAAGTGAAATAATTCAAGTACCAGGAGGATTTGAAGTGACAGTGAAGGAATTTATACGGGAATATTTAGGATTGCAAGATGATTATTTCAACCTAATTATAGGCCTTCATTTTGTTGCAATTATTTTGTTTGGGTTTCTTTTTGTGTTAAGCATTAAGTATCTTAATTTCCAAAGGAGGTAACTAAATTAAAATGTATATTTGCTTAAAAGAATAAAATGTGCATGTCTAATGATGATTGTAAGATTCATAGAACATACAATATGTAAGATTTTAAATTTGTAAGGAGACGATATTTCAAGAATTCACTAAATGTATACTTAATATTTACACATAAGAGTTTTTCTCAACAAAAAAATATATATACATAAGAGTTTATATATTCAATATTTATATAAGGAAGTTTAACTGTATAAACAGAGGATAAGAAAGGTTAATCCTAAATATATAATACAATGTAATCACTCATGAATCAATTAAAAGTAAGTTCTCAGAAAAAAAAAACCAAAAAAATACACAATCCAAATAAACAATGTAGTGGCAATACAACAAGGGAACAATAATACATCAACCATCATACAATCTCACTCCTAATCAAAATTAAAATTTTATCGATTTTGCTATAATTTTTGGGGCAACAAAAATTTGAGAAAAGCAATACACTTCTGGGGGTCAAATAAAAATTTTGATTTGAATCTCTAATTTTTGTAGTTATTTCAGTTTCAATCTCGGTTTGAGTTTGTTGGTAGATTATGCAGTAATAAAACTTCAGATGCTTTTTTAGATTGGTAGATATTGGTTAATTGTGACTTGATTACCACTAATAAAAGAAGGTTTTTTGAATCTGCCCATTTGGAAAATGGATAAAGGATAGAAACTGGAGAGTTGCATTTGATTTTATTTCCTTTTTGATGTTATGATTTTTCTTTTCTTCTTACTTTTTTGTTATTTTTAAGAGATGAGTTATAATTTGCTTTGTACCAAGTTCGCATAATATATTGATCTTATGAATAGATAAATAATACAAAAGCAGATATTTTATTTAAGTTATATGCAAGTTTATAAATTTGCAAGTCATTAACCTCATAAATAGATAAATTATGTAATAAACTAATTTTATAAATAGTATAGTTAAAATAGATAAGAGAAAATTATAATTCAAAAAATATCATGCATGTTCTTTTGATAATATACATGAAGAGATCTAATCGAATCCTTAGATTCTTTGAAATTACTTAATTTGCATCCAAACAACAATCTTTTTCTAATCCTGAGCTTTTCATATCTTTAGAAATAGCAAATTTGCAATCCTAATCCCTATAAATTTCCTATCCTATCCTCTCAATATGTTGCACATCCAAACAAGCCCTAAATGTATACTTAATATTTAGACATAAGAGTTTATATATGTTCAATATTTATATAAGGAAGTTTTACTGTATAAACAGAGGATAAGAAAGGTTAATCTTAGATGTATGATACAATATAATCACTCATGAATCAATTAAAAGTAAGTTCTCAGAAAAAAAAAAAAAAAAAAAGGAAAAACAAAAAAGATACACAATCAAAATAAACAATGTAGTGGCAATACTACAAGCAAACAATAATACATCTAATAAAAATTAAAAACCCATTAATTAACACAAAAACTCTACTTATACAACAACGGACCAGACCTTGAAACCGCGAATCGCTGCTTCGGGCTCGGGCTCGGACCCGAAACCTGACTCGAACCCGATCCATCACCTTTATTAACTTTCCGACTCACGCTATAATCCAACGGTCCGGATCGTCTCATGCTCCTCAAGAACCTCTCTCCTCCTCTCATTTCATGCACATCTTCGTGCGGACCCGGTTCGTACGGACCCGATCTGCCAGCTGGCGAGGCATGCGAGAGGGAAATGAGAGGCGATTGTTTTGGTGATGGATTGTTTAGTGATGAGTCTTGGTGATGAGTTGAACTTAGAGAGTTTGTGTAATATTGGTTGTACACGGATCGGATTATTGTATATGGGATGTGAGATTCTAATGTGCTTCGCGGTAAGTATGGTGATAATTCGCATAATTGGTCGAGAAATATTAATTTGGGAAATATGTAAGACCTACATAAAATGAGAAATGAATATATGAGATTGGGAAATAGTAATAATGTGAAATGATAATGGGAGGGTAAAAAGGTAAATTTACCGGCTGGTTTCGGTCCAAGAATCAAGAACGATGAGGGAAGAAGATTTGATGAAGAGTTGCATGGCGGATTTGATGTTCGCTTCGATTGATGCGCGATTTAACGACTCAAATTCTTGCGTATTTTCAAAATTTGATGAGATGTTTGAAATAGTTTGTCTCTGCATTTCTCTCTCCATCCTCACGTATTCGCTCCCTCCTATCACCGCATTTATACACCTAAAAATAAAAAGAATGAAAATGTTTAATAACGCTAAAATGCACGGTTAGTCCATGTACCTTAACTGGATTGCAATTTGGTCCTTGTACTACTGATTTAAACTTTTTGGCCCCCGTACTTCATAAAATTGTGCACGACTAGTCCAAGGACTAATCATGCAAGTTTTCATAAAATACAAAAATAAAAAGTTTAAACCAACAGTACAAGGACAGAATTGCAATCCAATTAAAGTACACGGACTAACAATGCATTTATCCCTCTAACCTCTAAAAATTCCCAATTTAATATATTTCTCTCTTTTTAAATTTTTAAATTTTTTTTCCTACCTCGCGAGGCAATGCAAATTATTATTAAACCCTCCATTCTTCACATCATACACAACCGAACCCCACATACTCGAACTCATAAACCCCGCACACAAATACGGCAGCAAAACCCTAGAATTATCCTCACTAATCCCACCGCCAATTCTACTCAAAATCTCACGCACCCACTCTATGTCGTGCTCTCTCCCCAAATCCACACAGCTCGCGACTCTCCTGAGTCTAATAATCTCGTTTCTTTCCGGAATCTCGTTGTCCAGGATTTTAAGAACCCCGTTCAGCAAGGAGAATATCAGAGGGACCTTTTCTTCTAGAACCTTCCCCGCTGACTCAGCGAGAAGTTTTCTAAAAGCAATCGCCTGCCCGGCTTGAATACAAAACCCAACAAGCGGTTCGATGTCCAAAATCTGCTTCAAACTCGTTTCTCTTTCGATTCTATCGCCTGCAATGATTGCGCCGGCGACGGATTCCAGAGACTCTCTGTTCGCTCTTAAAGCGGTGTCGATGCAATTTAACAAGGCGGCCGTGAGTTCTTTTAGGGTTTGGTCGAGTTTCTGAAAGCCGTAGGGGCCGAAGAGGCGGACGAGGGATTTGAGTTCGGAGAGGTTGGTGAAGGACTCGGCGGAGAATATTCCGTTTCGGTGGGAGGATCTGAAGAGGTTGGAGGACGTGTCGAAGGTGATGCCCGAGTTGGTCACGTCCTTGACTATGTGGTCCACGTACCAGTTGGTTACGATCTCTATTGCTGACCCTGCTTGTACCTGTTTCATTTAATAGTAATTTGATGTAAGGTGAGGTGAGTTCATTAATTTTTTATTTTTGGAGCCGGATTGTGCCTGTTGTGTGACAAATTTATAAAAAATAAAAAAATAAAAAAAAAACTTAATTTTGGGATATTAGAAAAACCCTAATATTTAAACTTTTCATTTTCCGAAACCCCCTGAATTTAAAATTCTATGAAAACTCTTAAGGTAACTTCTATTTTCAACCCCCTCCCCTAAATATAATGATAAAAAAAATTTAAACACATTTTACAAATCATTTATCCTTCGTTTCAAAACAAATTAAGGTTCTTTAGAATTTTAAAACTCAGGAGGGTTTTGAAAAACGAAAAATCTAAACCATCTTTTTTTTTTTAATTCCAAATATAGATTCTTTTTCACAAATACCATAAAACACATATTTTTTTCACCTCGACAGGTTTTTCAAAAAACTGGAGGTTCATAACGGGCCCACCAAAGCTCTCTTGCAACAAAACTTCTCTGATTCCTTCTGTCAAATCCATGCTTATGTGCTGCTCAGCTAAATGAACAATGCTCAAATGTCTTATTAATAAAGATTCCATAACAGAAGGCCTTTGGAGACAGTTGTTGTCGGTTTTGAGGATCACGTGCAGACGTCTTTTGAAGTTTGTTACTATGCAATCCCTCATGTACTGCACAAAAAAATTAAGTAAATGAATAAGTAAATAGGAAAAAAAAATGAATGAATTGGGTAAGGGAATTTGCAAAAGAGCCCCTGTTCTATTGAGGAATTCGGAATTTAGACCCTCCGGTTAGTTTAGATTTTGCGTTCTATAATAATACTTTTTTTTTTAATTTTGCAATAATATAGGGGCTTTTTTGAGAATTGTCTGATTAATAAAAATGACAATATTATTTATTAACCTCTCGAAGGACAAAAACGTGATTAAGCACGCAAATCGGCTCCATGTCGTTAAGCACCGAACAGAGATTAGTCAGCCTTTGCATTGCCGCCTCTAACCTGTATACAAATAATTATAATATTACACATGATAATAATTTCAATTTTTGAGGGACTGAAGTGAGAAAAGTGCTTACATTTTGATGGAATTACTATTTTCAGGGAAGCTTTCGTGACCTGGAGCTAATAGACCCGAAACACCTTTCGTTCTCATCGTGTTGTTCAAACGGATCGCTGCTTGTTCAGGACTTAGCTGCGAAATTGAATTATACGAGGGTTTATGTGTAAAAATATATCAATTATTAATGAATGAATCAATGAATTGATTAATTAATTACCTGCATTTCTAAAGAGCCGATTCCTCCTTCGGAATCTAGAATGTTTATTAAGCCTTCTAATCCGCCCATTATTGACTCGATTAATGATTCTACATACATTATTGCGTCACGGCCGATTTTGTTGACCTAAAATCAAGTGTGATTAATCATTTAGTATGTATTTTTATGAGATATTTTCAGTAAAACCCTATATTTTATGGTGTTTATGAAAAGCCTCCTCTTTTGGTAAATCATTAAAAAAACTAACTTGAGCTTACGTTTTTTTTCAAAAAACCCGTCACTACAATGTTTTATTTTCAAAAAAAAAAAAAAATAACTCATTTTGAAATAATATGAATAATATTTAAACACCTTCATTTATTTTGAAATAATTAATAAATAATATGTAGTGTTTTTTAATACAATTAAAATCAGTTTTTCAGAACTTCAAAAAAAAAAAAAATTAGGTGGTTAATTTTTTAATATTCCTAAGAGGAGGGGGCTTTAACAAATAACAACAAAATATACAAGGGGTTTATAAATATCCTCCTGTTTTATAATAATTTAAATAAAATAACAATAATAATTACTTCTTCAGGCACAATTGGTGAAGCGCAATCAGGAAAGCTACTCGCTACACCGAGCCACGCGCAGCAGTGCTGCGGCCTTCCTTCCGGCCCGAACATCGTGTTTCTAAACACCTGTCAAATAAAACAGTATATCAGAAAAATAAAAATTAATAAAAATAATACGAAAATAAAGAGAGTTAATTAATGTATAATGATTGGTATTTATTAATTACGGCTGTGAGGTGTTGGTGGTAGAAGTAGAGTTTCTTTAAGCTTGCGTGTTTTGATAGTTGTGTTTCCAGCTCATCCACACATCTGTAAGGTTAATTATTTAATATAACATAAAATAGAGATATTTGCACAAAAACCCTTTTATTATTGGAAATTGCTAAAAAGACCCTCTATTCTTTAGAAATTTGCAAAAAAAAATACAATTTATTGAAATTTAACGCCATTAGTTTACTCATTCTAGTTAATATTTTTTGAATAAAATTAATTTTTCTTTGCAAATTTAGCATAATACATGGGCTCTTTTGCAAAATTCCAAAATAACGAATAGAAAATTTAGGAAAATAAATACTAAAAAATGAATGACCTGGACCAATGATAAGCGGAATTTCCTTCGGAAACCAAGCCTTCTTTGCCGGTGGAAACGGTGGCTTTCTCCAAATGCCGGATATTTATCGACGATCTTGATGATGTCACTATCATCAGAATCGCCAGCCAGTGCTTCCTCAAATCCTTCAATATATATACGACAGTTTTGTCAATGACTCAATAACTCTCCCCCCACCCCACCCCCTGTGTTTACCCGTATTTACAGAAAAGCCCCTAATGTAGCTTTCCGTTTTTAAAACAACACTAAAAATGTTTTAATATAATATATAAATAATGGATAAATATTATGTGTTCACATAATATTTATCCATTATTCTCTCTCTCAATTATCCATCATTTACATAATATGTCAAAATGACTAAGTTGGTCAAATAATTTTTTTTTAAATAATAATAAAAGATACTTTATTAATTTATTTTTCTCACCGAAAGATCGCAGTTAACGGCCGTTATATTCTCCCCATGCAACTTTGGCACAGACTCAAGACAATGCAAAACCTGTCATCACAAAACCAAACAAAACAAAATCAACAACCTTCTCTTCCCTTCTCAACACTCTCACAAATTCCACCAAAATCTGCTGAAACAGCCCTCTCAAGCCCAAATCCAAATCCAGAGCCACCATACCGGGCGAAATTATAAAAAAATCGGGAAGAAATAAATCAACAAACTTTTCTTCTCAAATTATAATTAGGAAACCTGATATGTCACGACAGCACTGTAGCATGCAGGATCACGACGACAGTATATATGATTCATTTTTTATAACAGTATATAAAAAACAAAATAGTATGTTAAAACAGTATATACAAATTCCAAAAGTAAAATAAATAAAAAATACATAAAAACTAAAAACAGTATATAGAATGGTAAAAAAAGTATATAATAATCTATTGAAAGTGAAAAAAACAGTATATATGCTGTCCGTCGTGATCCGGCGTGCTACGGTGCCATCGTGATATCAGATTTCCCTTATAATTAATACTAAATTTATTCACCTGCCGAAACAGTCCTCTCAACCCTGAACCCAGATCAAGCACGACCATGCCGGGCGAGCCCAGCAGTCGGAAGAAATAAAAAAATTTGGAAGAAAAATAAAAAAAACTTTTCTTCTCTAATTATAATCAACACTAAATTTATTCACCTGCTGAAACAGTCCTCTCAACCCTGAATCCAGATCAAGAGCGACCATGCCGGGCGAGCCCAGCAGTACGAAGAAATAAAAAAATTCGGAAGAAAAATAAAACAAAAAACTTTTATTCTCTAATTATAATCAACAGTAAATTTATTCACCTGCTGAAAGAGTCCTCGCAGGCTGGAATCCAGATCAAGAGCGACCATGCCGGGGGAGCCGAGCAAGAACCGGATGCGGGTTGCGCCGCCGGATAAGAAGGAAACCGCGAAGCCTTTGATGGCCGCGATGTACTTTCTGACGAGGGAGGAGAGCCGGTCGGTGGTGTCCAGGAGGAAGCCGATCGTGGGGTCCGCTGCGTCCTGGGAGGGGAGGAAATGCTATGTTAGACTCTTAGAGGGGAATTATGCACAAAGACCCTGCGTTTTCAGGTATTTATGGAAGGAGTCCGTTGTGTTGAACTTGGGAAAAGATGTACGTTATTTGATTGTTATTTAGAGGGGGTTTTGGAAGGAAAAGTTAAGGGAGTTTTTGTGAAAAGGGAAATGTTGAAGGTAGGGTGGGGTGTTTTTGAATATTTCAAAAGTTAAGGGTTATTTTGATAAATTTGACTTACGATGTCTATAGGTTTGACTCGTGACGGTTTGGAATTTGACGATGCAATTCCAATGTGTTGGAAATACCAAATCGTCTCGCTCTGAGCTAGAGCTAGAGCAGAAAATACCATCTAATAAATAAATAAATAAAAATTATATTAGGTTTAATATTTGTAGTGGTAATTTGGAATTCGGAAATGAAATTTATGTTACATAATTATAATAAAAAATAACCTGTATGTTTGGTGCGAGTAAACTAGGCTGATCAGTGAAAAACAAAACCATTCGATCGATTTCTTGTTTTAACAAAATTCTCCTTTCGTGATGTATCGCGTCAGAATATAATAACGCTTGCTCATGTACCTCCCTAAAATAATATTATTTTACTTTTCATCACAAAAATTAACTAAAATAATATTTTGATGATATAATATATTTTTTTAACTTACGCTAGCATTTTTTCGACTTGTTTTGCGACATTATATTCAAGATCCGCTTCCTTTTGTTTCGCTCGACCTGATTTTGCCATTTTCTTTGATTCCAAAATCTTTGGAAGAACGTGATATTGGTAGTTTTCATGAAGAAGAATATACTATATTGTAAAATAAATAATAATAAATATTTGTTAGATATAATATAAGTAGTTAATTATATTTATGTTTATTTTGTTAAGTTGAAATATGAGAAATTATTAGCACCTCGTCTCTGAATAAGGGGAGAATTAAATGCTCCTTTAATACAACCTGGAAAAACAATATAATTTATCAGTGAGACACAAAAATAATAAATATAAAAAATATATTTATTAACTTAAATATTAGTATTATTAATACCATAGCAATGTCTATACTTGTAACTCTAAGTAATTCATCCGGACAAACAAGGTAACCAAGTAAAACCCACTCTCTATATGAAGTAACATTAGCCAAATCTTGAGCCCTCTAAAACAAAAATAATTAAAAAAAATTTAAATAAAGCACATTATATAATATAAATAATTATGAATTATTGCAAAATTTAAAACCATTGGATGAGCAGAATTTGTCAATATATCAGGATATCTTGGGTGAAAAGGGCTCAAAAATCCTTCGTTTCTTAGCTTTTTTGTATCGGTTGAGAGAAATATAATGGGCCCCACCGCCTCCAAAACCTAAATAAAGAAATAATTAATAAGAAAAGATAAATAATAAGTAATTAATTTAAATGATTAATTGAATAAACCTCTCCGATTCGTGGGCTGACAAAATTGAGATCTTCTTGCAGCCCTTTAAGTGGTGGGTCATATGAATCAATAAATTGAACCAATCTGAAAATTAATAAAATAATTAAAAAATAAGTTTATGAAAAATATTAATGAAGAATTAAAATTTAAAATAATAATATATTACCGGTGATAAAATTCGCAATCACGTCCAGCTTTAAGCATGCTGTGCAAAATATTGTACACTTGAAGCATCATTTTTCTAGGTATCTGAAATTAAATACAGAATATAAATTGAAAGAAGTACTTTAATAAGAATAAAAAAGGATATTTATTTATTTTGTTACCTTGTCTGAAAAGAGGTTCACTTTAACAAAAGAGCAAAAGAGGTCCATAAAAGCATGCAGGATCAAGGAATTTTGATGA
Source organism: Juncus inflexus (assembly GCA_024447665.1). NCBI lineage: Eukaryota > Viridiplantae > Streptophyta > Magnoliopsida > Poales > Juncaceae > Juncus > Juncus inflexus. The sequence goes on along the minus strand of JAJHPC010000015.1, from coordinate 10,717,411 downwards.
GGCTGAAAAAAATTAAATTAATTTTTAAACTAACTTTTTTCCAACAAAACTAGGGTTTCAATATTAGAAAATGGCTTATCTTTTTATATTTTTTTTCTTACCAGTAATGTGATAACCGTGCTGCTCAGATCGAGAATGAGACGAAGGGCTTGCTCGCGAAAAGCCATTAAATCAAGAAGCAACTAAAAAGAAAGGGATAAACTTGAACAATAATAACTAAATTTCACAAAAAATATGTAATATTAAAAGAATAATAAAAAAATTCATACCATGATCCAAGGTTCTAAGTTCTGAAAATATCCTTCCGCATTTTCATGCAACGCATCAAATCCAGCCTTATCAACCTAAAATCAAACTAATTCTGTCAGTATTTAATATTATCCACAAAATTTCCAACTTTTTAGGGGTATATGTAAAATTTTGATCAACACTTACTCTCTCAAGCTGAAGCCTGTTAGGATGTTCCGGAAACTTCTTAGAAACCAGGACGCAGATTCTCGGAAAGTTGGGCAAAATCCCGGAATTCCAAAACCCGTCGGAAAAAGAATGGGATCCCAAATCCGGGAAATCCAGAATGCTGCACAGCCTGTACATTTTAGTTAACAGTCCCTCAGCGACTTGAGAGAGCTGCATCACGGATTCCAACTGGAGGGTTTTGTTTGCCGCCCTGCCCGCTCCGGAATCCGCGCTGGAGCTGTTGTTGAATCGGGAAGTTGAAGGAGAGGAAGAGTAGAATTCTCTTTCTTCTGTGTTGTTTGGTGGTAAGTATTCGGACCAGCGGGATTGAGAGTCGGGCTCTGATCTGTGTTTCATGGATTTGGGAGGCGAGCTTTGGTCCGAGTAGAGTTGTCTCGGTCCAGACATTGCTGAAAAGATGAGAAATTCCAAGGAAAGATTAGAATTTCTGCACAAATTGGTAGTGATTTAGAGCTCGTACAGAATCACATCATTACAATGAGCAGAGAAAGTAAAATGTGAGGGGGGAAAAGACGAATTAGAAATAATAAGCTCACAGAAATGTGGTTTTTGACCTGAATTGAAGAAGTGCGACACCAGATCGGATTTCGAAATTCCAATGCTGCAGTTTAGATCTCAATTGAACATTGGAGAAGATGGTCAGAGCTGCTCAGCTGCTGCCAACTTCCTGGAATCAAAACAACAAACCGAAATCACAGAGGAGAGATCGAAAGGGGTTAGTGGAGAAAGAGAGGCGATGACAGAGAAGTGAGATAGTCTATTTCACTGTACTCAAATCCTCTCCATTAGTAGAACATCTTTTACTACTAATTAAGTTCCAAGTTCAAGTAAGAATGGGCTATTCCAGTTTTATGTAATGGAGGGAAAGATGGGCAATCACTTTATTACCGAATTTTTTGTCCGAATAAACGACTATTTAGTATTTATTGCTTTGTCTTCACTTCAAAGTAATAACTCTTCTTTCTAAAGGCCCAAAGTCTTAATAAAAAAAGCCCAGCCCAATAAAATGAAATATCTTATCTCACCGCCTTGGGGATGACTTGTGACGGTCAGATCATTGCCACGTCGACAGCAAACCAGAATCAAAAGCGGCATCTTCAACGAATCCAAATTTTCAGTGTCTTGTTTGAATGTAGATAAATTCGTAACGAGTTATAATAAAATTTTAAAATGACTCTGTACACGAAAGTATACATCGCCGTGATGCAGAAATATAAGAAAGCCTTCTCGTCTAGCTCTAGGGTTTCTTTCTTTCTTTCTTTCTTTCTTTCTTCGAACCTATAAAGCCCAAAACCCTCAATAAACTCCTCCTCTTTCCCGCTATAGTCATAGCGGCGCCGCCTCCTTAATCCTCCGCCGTCGACCTCTCTTTCCTTCTGTGTTCGACTATCAATGCCTTCTCTTGTATTCTCCGCTCAAGAGGTAGAGACCATGAAGCCCACAAAGTCGAAGAAGATGAAGGAATCCGACGACATGGAAATCATCGAGAAGAAGAGTTCCAAGAAGAGCCGCAAATCGGATTCCGACGAGGGCGAGATCATTGAGGATGCTACTCCGTCGAAGAAGGAGAAGAAGGACAGGAAGGAGAAGAAGGAGAAGAAGAAGAGGAAGAAGGAGTCTGATGACGAGGAGAGGAGCGAGACCAGCTCGGATTCGGAGCTGGTCGAGAAGAAGAAGGCCAAGGTTGAGGACCCCAATGCGGTCTCGAATTTCAGGATTTCTGAGCCGCTCAGAGAGAAACTGAAGAGTAAAGGGATTGAGGTGCTGTTTCCGATTCAATCCATGACTTTTGACCTGATTTTGGACGGAAATGATTTGGTTGGTCGAGCTCGCACTGGTCAGGTACGAATTTTCTCAATCTTATTCAGAAGAATCATCTTTTTGCTTTTGTAACAATATTTTCCTGTGATTAAAGCTAAAATCATTATAAAGCTGTATCTTAATTTAATTAAATTGTTGAATTTTAGGGTAAAACATTGGCTTTTGTGCTGCCAATTTTGGAGTCTTTAACAAACGGACAAAACAAAGATCTAAAAAAGACAGGTTACAGGACGCCAAGCGTCATAGTTCTTCTCCCAACTAGAGAGCTCGCAAATCAAGTAAATACTACTTAACCTAATTTCACATTTAATTCACAAATTTGTGTTTAATTTTCTAATTATGATGAATTAATTATGTTTAGGTCCATGCTGATTTTGAATTTTACGGAAAAGCTGTCGGTTTATCAGCCTGTGCTGTTTATGGTGGGGCTCCAATGAGGGGCCAAGAAATGTCTCTTAGAAGAGGAGTTGATATAGTTGTTGGTACACCTGGCCGTATTAAGGTATTTTAATACCAAAGTTTGTGAATTTATTTAATTATTGTTTTAAGTTTGGAATGTTGATTAATTGTTGGGCTTGTTTATGTGTAGGATCATTTGGAAAGAGGAACTCTTGATTTGAAAAACTTGAAGTTTCGCGTGCTTGATGAAGCCGATGAGATGCTCAACATGGGTTTTGTTGATGATGTGGAACTTATTTTAGGTATATTAATTTGTTAAATTAATTATTCTTTATTCTAAATTATTCAATAACTTCATAATTTTACTGACATATTTTCTTAACTAAATATTTCAGGTAAAGTTGCTGATGTAACCAAAGTCCAAACACTTCTATTCAGTGCCACTCTACCCACTTGGGTCCAAAAGGTAATTCAAAAAACGAAAAATTAATTACAATTATATTATTTAACTCAAATTACTTAATTTATATTTTATTATATTTTGTAGCTATCAATGAGGTTTCTTAAAAGCGACAAAAAAACAGCTGATTTAGTAGGAAATGAAAAACTAAAAGCAAGTGCAAGTGTGAAGCATCTTGTCATGCCGTGCAGCAAAGCCGCCAGGCCTCAATTGATTCCAGACATTATTAAATGCTACAGCCAGTTAGTCACAATCAAATAAAAATAAAATTATTATATTTATGTTGTTTGTATTATAATGATAATTATTAATGTTTTTAGTGGTGGGCGAACGATTATTTTCACTGAGACTAAAGAGTCGGCTTCTGAGCTGGCGGGTTTGATTCCTGGCGCGAGAGCTTTACATGGAGATGTTGTTCAAGCTCAACGCGAAGTAATTAATTTATTTAATTTATATATTTTTTAATAATGTAATAATTTATTTATAGTTTAGTATTAATTTATTTGCTGATTTTTATAGGTAATCTTGGCTGGATTTAGGTCTGGAAGGTTTCTAGTTTTGGTGGCGACTAATGTGGCCGCTCGCGGTCTAGACATTAATGATGTTCAACTAATTATTCAGGTTTTTATCTTATTTTTACTACAAATAATAATTAATTACCAAAAAGTGAAAATATTTCTCAATTCGAAATTAATATTTCAGTGTGAGCCACCTCGTGATGTTGAAGCCTACATTCACCGTTCCGGCCGTACCGGCCGAGCTGGTATAAACAATTCTTCATTAATCCTACAAAATTATTAACATAATAATACATAATATTCAATAATAATATTAAATTTTAATCATTTAGGAAATACTGGAGTTGCTATATTACTATACGAGCCGAAATATTCTAGAAGCGTACAAAGAATAGAGAGAGAATCCGGCGTGAAATTTGAACACATCACTGCTCCTCAGCCCAGCGACGTCGCTGAGTCAGCAGGCACCGAAGCTGCCGATGCCATTTCCAACGTCTCTGACAGGTCAGCATTAAAATTATTTTTTTATTTTTCCAAGGGTATATTTGTAATTTTACAAGTTTTAATATTATTTTTATTTTATTGTTTTGTGTAGTGTGATTCCGGTGTTTAGGAAGCAGGCGGAAGATTTGATGAACAATTCTGAGCTGAGTCCTGTCGAGTTGCTCGCCAAAGCTCTTGCTAAAGCAGCTGTACGATTTGTTATTTGATTTCTTTTTTTATTTTTCGATTTTTTGAATGGAATAATAGAAATTTGAATTTTGAAAAATGATTTGTTTTTTGTTCAGGGATACACTGATATTAAGAAAAGGTCACTCCTTTCTTCGATGGACGATCATGTCACGCTTATTCTTTCGGCGGGGTCCACCATTTACACTCCATCGTAAGATCAGCAAATTTATTATTTAAATTTGAATAATTTATTTTATAATTTTTTTGACAAATATATTTGAAATATTTGTGTAGATTTGCTTTTACAATATTGAGGAGATTTTTGCCGGACGAGAAAGTATCGGGCGTGAAAGGCATGGCTATTACTGCTGATGGAAAGAGCGCGGTTTTCGATGTTCCGTCTGAAGATGCCGACTCTTATATTGAAGGTATTATTTATTTATTATTATTATTATTTTATCAAATAATTTAGGGATAAATTATTCCTTATACTTTAACTGGATTCCGATTTGGTCCTTGTAGTACTGATTTAAACCTTTCGGTCCATCTACTTGATAGATTTTGCACTGTTAGTGTAGACTCGAGGACTAATTGTGTATTTTTCATAAAATAGAGGATCAAAAAGTTTAAAATCGATAGTACAGGACTAAATTACAATCCAATTATTAGGGACTAATGGTGCGTTTATACCAGTAACTATCTCCCTATATATAAAACCTTGAAAAAGTTATCTCATGACCTTATATTTTACAATGTTTCAAGGTCAAGAGAATGCGAATAATGTGACAATAGAGGTTCTAAAAACATTACCTCCATTACAAGAGAAGGAAGAAGGAAGAGGCGGTTATGGCGGTGGCCGGAGATTCGGCGGCAGCGGTGGCAGCCGGTTTGGAGGCGGCGGTAGAGGTGGTGGTGGCCGGAGATTTGGTGGTGGCGGAAGAGGCGGCGGCGGTAGATTTGGTGGCCGGAGAAATTAAGTGTCATTAGTATTATCTATTATCTATTCCTTTGTGTGTTTATTGGGAGTACACAGGTTAGAGTTATTTATTATCATGTCTTGTGTTTTAGTTATACAGGGTTGTTTGTTTCTGCCTGAGTGTTATATTTTATTTATCAAGAGTTAAATGTTGCATTTTTGTTTTGAGAAGGATTTTGTCAAGTACTTTGTATTAACGAGACTTTGTTTAATGGTTTGCGATGGATTATTAATAGAGATTTTTGTGTTTGATTGCTTGTATGTTCTTTCTCGGATTCTATCAATCGATGATGTCTTACATTGGATGTGTAAAAAAAAATTTCGACAATATCATGCCGGTAGGCCTTCTTTTCATTCATAAAATATATCAATGTTTACATCGTAATTCATCTCATACAACAGAAGACTTAACATATTGTTACAAATCACACACAGTTATACATATCAAATATCAAACCACAAATAGCTTACATAACCTCCAACTGAAATATGTTCCAAGCATATAATAATCCGTATGCTGTCGAAATATCAGCTCAGGCAGAGAAAAAAATCTTATTGGTCTTGGTAATCTGTGTAAAAATTGGTAGTGATATCATGATGCCATGTTTTGTAAGTTTATGTTAATGTGCCATCTTATTGGTCTTGGTAATCTGTATTATGTAAATGCACCACAATATTAACCGTTAGTTACATAATGCAAAGGGAAAAGTTTCTGCGCTCCTTAAAATCGAACTCGTATTACCTATTATAATGTGCTTAGTGAGATGCATCATGAGAAATGTGGTAACTCCTCCAAATCGAATTCACTTCAATGCATATGATAAACAAGAGATAGATTTGAGGATTTTTTGTTTTCTTTTGGAAGGGCATTGTATCAAGGAGTGCGTAGTAAAGGTTGATAATGATACGCATTGGTGGCGGAATCATGTTTGAAAGTTACTCAAAAAGTGACGCCTTTGTTCCAAAGGAATTTAAGAGATGAATGGTTCACTAACAGTAGGAATATATTCATTTAGTTGGTTGTGAAGTGAGCAACAGGTCATGTTAGTGCTACATTCTTATAGTTGCCGTCCCATTCAATTGTCATTTTCATATCCTTGCATAGCCATTATTATCCTTGTACCAAAAGAAATATATTCATTCTAGTTTGGTCTAGTGCTTTGTTTTCTGGTACAGTTGGTTGTTGCATACGTTTCATTTATTGACAAGTTTACAGTAGGAAATTTCTTTAACAATAAAAGTATGTATATTAAAAGACTTTCTTCATTTAAGAAAAAATAAAATTAAAGGACATTGTCTTATTTGCCTTGTGATTCATTTTTTTTGGATGTGATTCATGAATATTGAAATAAAAACAGAAGGGACTCCCCTTTTTTTACAAATGTGGGGAACCTTATCAATGCAACAGGACACATCCTGTGAGCTCTAGCTTGGTCCCTCAATTATTCTTAGATCTATGTTTAATTTTATCATCTACTTCATAAAGGGATCAAAATGCAAGCCCACCGCCGACACAATTGGTGGCCCCCTCGACTCCTTAATCCAAACCCTAATTACCTTACCAAAAACTGGCCATTTTAACCTCTCTAGCCTTTTATGTCCAATTGTCGTACCATTTACCACTGAAATACCATCAATGGACACCTCGTAACGTTTTATCCTTTGTCCCAATTGAATTGCCTCTTGAATCCTAATCACATTAAATGCACTACTCATGTCGGACCGGCTTAGTTCAATCCAATAGCCTTGCCCATGGCTGCCGTCTCTTTGTTTAGGACACCAATATGATTCATCATTTCCATCTATCACATTAAATGCCGTAAAACTGCCATATGTACCGCCTCTTTCGCTACTTGCTTTTGTTTCACTTCCCTTGGCCAAATCAGTTGAAAAAATCATCTGAATGGCAGAATGAAACTCTTTCAGTCGAGAAATGTCTGGCTCTGATATAAGGCCGGTTGAGTTTGGTGGTACGTTTAACAGTAGCACGCAATTCCTCCCGACCGAATTGTAGTAGATCTCAAGTAATTGTTTTAATGGTTTAGCTGTCTCATTTTGGTGCCAAAACCAGCCTGGCCTGATCGACACGTCACACTCTGGTGGAACCCAGTCAGTCCCGTGTGGATCCCCCGTGTTCAAGTACCTGCATTTCACACAGAATTATCCATCTAAAGCTAAAAATTAAGTTAAAATCCATCTAAAATGAAAAATTATCAACTTTTTTGGTTGATACAAATAGTTAGTTAAGAATTTACGTTTCAGTGCTTGCATCTCCAATCTTGAGCATGGTCCGGTTCACGGTGGACCAACAAGTCGATCCGGCTGAACCAAACTCGTCTCCAACCCACCGGATGTCCGGGCCAGCATCAGAGAATATGTTGATTGATGGTTGCAATTGTTTCACCGTTTCGAACCATTCTGAAAAATGGTAAGTCATGTTGGTCGCATTCTTCCCTTTCGCACCATCAAACCATATTTCTTGTATACTCCCATATCTAGACAAACAAAATGAAAAAAAAAAATATTAGGAAATTGTGTTCCATTATTAGAACTTATGAATAAACGACTGCTAAATTTTCACCTCTAATTTCAATAGTTTCATGATTTCAATAGAAAAAAAGGTTGTACGAAATTCTAACTATATCATGGATGATGTATAATTAATTATGCCATGGATGATGTATAACTCAACTTTAAAATATATAAAATTGATAGATGATGAGTAATTCAATCCAACTCCAATGACTCCACGAGCAATATAAAAGTAATTATCAATATATATTATGTTATATATCCACTTAAAATTCATCAAAATATTCGACCACTCTATAAAAATAAAATCAACAAACCTAGTGAGCAACTCATTCAATTGTGCGAGATAGAACTCATTATATGCCACCTCATGTCCATACGTACTCTCATGCCGATCCCACGGCGACAAATAAATCCCCGCATCAATGCCATGTGTCATCACGGCATCCACAAATTCCCTCACCACATCACCTTTTCCTTCTTTCCAAGGACTCCCCTCGACAGAATGGTCTGTGTATTTTGAAGGCCACAAACAAAATCCATCATGATGTTTTGCGGTTAATATGACAAGTGAAACATTTATATCAATGGCGGTTTGGATCCATTGGTTAGTGTCGAGTCTAGTCGGGTCGAAGATTGACGGACTCTCTTGCCCGGTCCCCCACTCTGAGTCAGTGAATGTGTTCATGCTGAAATGGAAGAACATTATGATTTCGCGACGTTGCCATTTGAGTTGAGAGTAGGAGGGGATTGGGGAAATAGGGAGGGGTGGAGTTGTCAGTTTTGATTGAGTGAATTGAATTTGGTAGAGTAGAGATATGATGAGATATTTGAGTATGTTTTTCATGTTTATATGAAGGAAAGAGAGAGAAAGTCTCGTGAGAATAATAAAGAGGAAATAATGTATATGACACGTCCCTAATTTCTTATAGGAGATTTCAATTATGGTAAACTCGTTGAGGTAAAAAAAATTGGGAGTTGATACTGCACGACGGGTACTGTAGCAACTCTGTAGCGACGGTATATAAAAATTGAAAAAAAATATATAAACTGAAAACAAACAGTATATAAAAAATTCATTCGGTAAAACAATAAATATTTTAAAAAATGAAAACGTATATAATTTCAATCCGTCACTACAGAGTTGTCACAGTACTCCATAGTAATTTCTCATTTCCCTAAAAATATATAGTTTCTAATTTGGATTATGGAAACATAGGCTTTCTTAGTTCTTATGGTTCAATGAATATGAATAAGAAATTGAATTTTGCCAAAGAAAGAACAAAAACAAGAGGAAACGGAGGTGATTGGAGATCACATGGTGGTCGTGCCTCAAAATTCACCAAAAAGAAATCTTGGAAAAAATCACCAAAAGAAAACCAAACAAAGACAAGTCTTGCTTTAATGTAATTTTGGCTATTCTTACTTGGGAACTTTCCGCATTATTTATCTTCCAGTGTATATACTGCTTTTGGAATGTTGGACCTTTCGGATCCACTTTTGTATGAAGATAAGAAATGATTGAAAACCAAGATATAATAAAGACAATATTACATTTGTAACTAGTAGAAGCTTTTTTTATCGAGTAGGTTGTTATATCCCATATTTAAAAATAATAATACTAATAATAATAAAGGACTAAAGAGCAAATTCTAAAATTTGATGGACCCTTTCATAATTTTTCAACCATTTATTTATTTTTACTTCACCAGCCATCCGTGACATTGGAGCATGTTGAGCTTGTCCATCCATCTTTTATATTTGGGCCAAACCATTAATATTAGAATAGATCCCTTTTTTTTATACATTTTCATTCTTCCATCATTTAATTCATTAGACAGGCTTCCTCCGGTCAATAAACGCCTCAAGACCCATCCGTTTTATTTCCTTCCTTGCCTTTAAAAGAAAAATAGACTTTATTGTTTAAATAGCCACCAATTACCTTTGTTGCCTTTCATGTCAAAGCCACCGCATCTTCTCCTAAGAACAACATGAAATATAGCATCTTTTATTCCACCAATTTATTTTCCTTACTCTCTTTCACTTCATCTTTTGAATTTGGATATGTCTTTCGATGTTGATTGGTTCGCAGTCATTGAGGTAACTAGACTTCAATATGTACTAAATTATTTTTATTATGATTATGAAATATTTATAAAATATATGAGTCGTAAAATAGCCACATATGAGATTGCGAAACCGTTGCCGCACATGGGATAGTAAAATCATGGCCGCTTGATAATAAAAATATAGCCGTACGTGGGATGACAAAACCACGGCCGCTTGATAAGTATATATTTAATACTTATATTATTAGATTTTATGTACTTAAAACTATATTTTCACAAAATGATGGTCATATAAAAGCTGCGTCATAACCCAACTAGTTACTTAGATAAATCCATTAGCTAATGATTTCTACTTGTTTTGTTTCTTCTTATCGGAGTAGGTATTTTGACGGGATGGACGGGCGATTCGTGAGTTTCGATTCATTATGGAATGACTTGAATTTGGTGTATGTCGCTTAACATGACTAATAGGTCGTGTCGCGATTGTATCTGGGTTCAGGATGTAACAAAATGGTATCAGAGCGATTGAATTCTCGAACAATTTGTTAAGTACTCTGTTTTCCGCTGTTAGGGTTCGTAGTTTCCTTTTTTCATTTGTCTAAATTTCGGGGAAGAAATTTCTAAAAGCATGGGAGTATGTATATCCCATATTTAAAAAAAATAATACTAATAATAATAAAGGACTAAAGTGCAAATTCTAAAATTTGATGGACCCTTTCATAATTTTTCAACCATTTATTTATTTTTACTTCACCTGCCATCCGTGATATTTGAGCATGCTGAGCTTGTCCATTCATCTTTTACATTTGGGCCAAACCATTAATATTAGAATATGATCTCTTTTTCTTATACATTTTCATTCATCTATCATTTAATTCAGAATTTTTTTGAATAGTAGCACTATTTTGAAGAATAATTAATCAGATAGCATGATTTTCAAAATATTTGGGTAGGTAGCACTTCCGCCAGACCTTCTAGCGGAACTGAAGTAGTTCCGCCAGAGGGTCTGGCGGAACTAGGGAATTTTTTTTTTTGCTAATCTCGGCCATTTGGCACCCTTAAACAAATTAATTAATGAAAAAGGCTAGTTCCGCCACTGGGTCTGGCGGAACTAGGTAAAATTTATTTTTGGCCCAATTTAGACGGTGAAATTGGCCCAAAAATAACGAAAATATATGTTCTGCGAGACCCTCTGGCGGAATTACTAGTTCCGCCAGTGGGGAACTACACATTTTCCCAACTTACAATCTTTTTTGGGTCAGACCCACTGGCGGAACTAGATAGTTCCGCCAGAGGGTCTGGCGGAACCTATATTTTTGTCATTTTTGAGCCAATTTCACCGTCTAAATTGGGCCAAAAATAAATTTTACCTAATTCCGCCAGACCCGGTGGCGGAACTAGCATTTTTCATTAATTAAGGCAGTTTAAGGGTGCCAAATGGCCGAGATTAACAAAAAAAAAAAAATTCCTTAGTTCCGCCAGACCCTCTGGCGGAACTACTTCAGCTCCGCCAGAAGATCTGACGGAAATGCTACCTACCCAAATATTTTGAAAATCATGCTATCTGATTAATTATTCTTAAAAATAGTGCTACTATTCAAAAAAATTCTTTAATTCATTAGATAGTCTTCCTCGGATCAATAAACGCCTCAGGAGTCAAGACTCAAGACCCATCCGTTTCATTTCCTTGCCTTTCAAAGAAAAATAGACTTTATTGTTTAAATACCCACCATACCTCTGTTGCCTTTCATGTCAAAGCCTCCACATCTTCTCCTAAGAACAACATGAAATATAGCATCTTTTATTCCACTAATTTATTGTCCTTACTCTCTTGCACTTCATCTTTCTAATTTGGATATGTCTTTCGATGTGGATGTTAATCGATTCGCAGTCATTGAAGTAACTGAACTTCTATATGTACTAAATTATTTTTATTATGATTATGAAATATTTATAAAATTTGTGAGTCGTAAAATAGCCGCACACGAGATTGCGAAACCGTGGCCGCGTAGCCGCACATGGAATAGCGAAACCATGACCGCTTGATAATAAAAACATAGCCACACGTAGGATAACGAAACCACGGCCGTTTGATAAGAATATTTTTAATACTTATATTATTATATTTTATGTAATTAAAACTATATTTTTACAAAATGATGGTCATATAGAAGCTGCGATAACCCAACCAATTACTTAGTTAAATCCATTAGCTAATAATGTTTTCTACTTGTTTTGTTTTTTCTTATCGGCGTAGGTATTTTGACGGGATGGACGGACGATTCGTGAGCTTCGATTCATTTTGAAATAGCTTGAAATTGATGTCTGTCACTTAGCACGACTAATAAGTCATGTCGCGGTTACATCCAGATTAAGAATGTAACATAAGAGGCTCTTTCCTACTACTTCCAATGTCCATTAAAAAAGTAAAATAATTACAAAGAGTATTATAAGAGTAGTGTATATAAGAGTTCATATATATCTTGTAGAGGATTGTAACAGATTGTAGAGGATGGATTGTAGGGTGTATAGGATTATTATAGAATAAGATTAGGTAGGTATTCAACTCTATAAATAGAGTGTTCATGTATAGTCTAATCAATTCAATTAAATCTAATCAATGATTATTCCACAATAATCATCTCTCTCACTTCCTATTAAGTGTTGTAAAAATAACAGCGTAGTTACAAACATTAATGCCGATCCTAGTGCACAAAAATCAAACGGCTTTTATTAAGCAAAGATCAATCATGGAAACCTTTCTAGCAACGAGGGAAATCTTGAATTTCTACCATAAGTGAAAAATTCCGTCTATTATGCTAAAGGTAGATTTCAAAAAAGCATTTGACAGTGTATCTTGGCCCTTCCTTCTCCATCTCTTTCAGTCCCGAGGCTTCCCAAACCGATGGATCACTTGGATCCATAGTCTACTCATTACCTCTTCCTCCTCCATAAATGTTAATGGCACTCAAGGGCCCTACTTCTCCCACCAACAAGGGCTTCGCCAAGGCGACCCACTCTCCCCCCTTCTCTTCAACCTCGTCTCCGATTCGCTACAACAAATTTTGCACAATCTACAACCTTTCCTTACAAGCGCGGCGGTCCTAGCACCACAAGCACTCCAATATGCGGATGATACTATCATCTTCATTGAAGCACACCCGCAAAATTTGAAAATAGTAACGTTGGCCCTTGATCTTTTCGCGGACATGTCCGGTTTGAAAATAAATTGGATAAAAAGTGGTTTCATGCCTATTGCAATACCCGACGATTGCATCCATGTGGTGGAATCTCTACTTCGTTGCTCTCGACAATATTTTCCGATTAAGTATTTGGGTCTCCCTCTTACCATTAAAAAGCCATTGAAGGTAACTTTTCTCCCTCTCATCCAAAAACTTCAAACCCGAATTGAATCTTGGAAAAGTAAACTATTATCGTATGGGGGAAGGAATACCCTAATCAAGGCTAACTTGGGGGCACTTCCGGTATATTATATGCAAGCTTTTAAGTTACCGGTTTGGGTGATCAATCAAATTATGAGAGTAACAAGAGCCTTCTTTTGGAAAGGAGAATCAACGTGTTCGGGCGGCCATTGCCTAGTCAATTGGAGGAAGGTATGTCTCCCAAAAAAATACGGTGGATTAGGTTTGGCGAACCTTAAAACCCAAAATAATGCACTCCTCCTTAAATGGGTTTGGAAAATTGATGTAGATAAGGACGGACTATGGGCACAAACCGTCGCACTCACACAACGTATAACCGAATCGGCTAACCTAGTGACTACACCTACCACTACATCCTCCTTCTTCATCAAGAACCTTGCTTCCCTCTTACCAATCTATAATACCTCAACCGAACTCGAACCAACCACAAACCGCCTCTTGTGGAGATGGAGAGCCAATGGAGTGTACTCCTCCAAATCGGCTTATGACTTTCTACAAAACCCCGGTGTAGTATGTCCTCGGTATAAAAGGCTTTGGAAAATAAAGTGTCCGCCTAGAGTGAAATTATTTGCATGGATTCTAATGCAAAATAAAGTTCTCACGGCGGATAACTTGGCAAAGAGAAATTGGCCACACAACCCTATTTGTGTGATGTGTAACCAAGTCAATGAAAATAGAGAACACCTATTCCGAGAATGCCCCTACACCAGGTGGTATTGGATGGCGGTACTCTCTACTATGGGTATCACAATCGATCACGATATTCCATTTATAGATCTTTGGCTTTATTATAGAGGTATGCTCGCCAAGGAACAAGCGCAAAAATGGGATATACTTTGGATAGCCGGAATATGGTGTGTTTGGTTAGAAAGAAACCGACGGATATTCACCAACGTCCAAAGGACGAGAAGCATTCTTCTAAGATGGTCGGCAACGGAGGTGGCTAAGTGGATGCAAAACTGCTAAAGACAATCGAGCCCAAGGAACTCTCTGGAGTCCCTTCTTTTATTTTCTTCTCTTCTATCTTTTCTTTTTTTTCTTGTCTTTTATTTTTAGTTATGTAAAACATTAATGTAATGAGCATGCGATCGCATGTGTTTACGCATCAAAAAAAAAAAATAAAATAAAAAAATAACAGCGTAGTTACCTAACTGGTAGAAGGTTAACGGTTTAGCTTTTTACTCAGAAACAAAATAAGTCCACGTAATTCTTGTATAACAAATCACACTTCATCTTGTATTTGGGCCAATAATAAGGATCGACAAACAACATTAGATTTGGATTGGGTCACTTTGAGTTCAAACAGCTTATAAAATTAGGATTTAGAGTCTAAGGATTGGGGCCAAGAAAAAATCAAATGGGCTTTAAATAAATGGTTAGGGTTTAAGCATTTGGACTGAGAAAGAATCATAGTTTAGCAGCCCTACAAAAGTTGAATCGTATCACCTTTTTTTTTCTTCTACAATCCCATCACCTTTAAAAAAATAAAGAACTTAATAACACTTGGCATAAGTTAGCAGATGCATTGAAAGGCCATTACACTTGGTCGGCTATTCGGCCATCTACTCTCAACGCACTTAACACCCCCTCAACAGTTTTAGTCAGACAAATCCATCGGGCTCTGAACGTCAACACATCTTTTATGATAAATTGATGATCAATAAATATCAATAGTTCAATACTCATTTTCATTCAAAAAAATAGACCTTTTTTTTTTTTAGCATTATTTCTGAAAATAATTCAGCAAATAGCACTGTTTTGAAAAAAATTAGGTAAGTAGCACTACCGCCATCAGTAGTGGCGGTAGATACCTTCTACCGCCACCATCAATGGCGGTAGTGTGCCTAATTTTCAAAATTTTCAAAATTTACCGTAAAACAGAGTAATTAGATACAAATTAGCCTCTACCGCCAGGCCTTCTGACGGTAGTGGCATTGTTGTAATTTTTTTCTGATCCAATCGGATATCAAACCCGTTAATTAATTAAAAAATAAAAAGAAATACCTCTACCGCCAGGCCCTCTGGCGGTAGAGGTATTTTTTTTTTTTTTACGGATTTGATACCGATTGGATCAGGAAAAAATTACAACAATGCCACTACCGCCAAAGGTCGCGTAAAAGCTAATTTGTATATAATTACCCTGTTTTAATTTCATTAACGGGAAATTTTGAAAATTAGGCACTACCGCCATTAGTGCTGGCGGTAGAAGGTCTCTACCGCCACCACGGGTGGCGGTAGTGCTAGTTATCTATTTTTTTTCAAAACAGTGCTATTAGCTGAATTATTTTCGGAAAAGATACTAAAAAAAAAAAAAGCTCCAAAAAATAAACCCATTCAAAACCCTAGCTATATAAATCCTACCAAGCACCGCCGACACCTCTTTCTTCACTAACCGCCCAGCCCCTCAAACACCACCAGATATATGCACACTCAAGTCCAAACTTTACAATCACAACTAATGTGCATTCAAAAATGGAGATATCTCACAAAGACCATCTCTTCTTTTTCCTCCACCATTTCTCAATCCTTTTCTTTTTCCTGTTTTGCGTCTCCATTGAAGCCTTCATCTTCCTCTCCAAATACCACCACATTTACCATCTAATTCCAATTTCATTCACCATTTTTCTCCGTCGTTGCTTCTCAATCTTTTCTCATTCTCAAGTATACATAGTCGATTTCTCATGCCTCAAACCACCAAAGAATCTAAGAGTCCCCATTTCGAACTTCATAGAACACCTCTTTCTGATCAGTTGTTTTGACAAAGAGAGTGTTTCTTTCATGGCAAAGGTTATCACCTCTTCTGGCATGGGAAACGAAACCTATTTCCCCCCTTCGCTCCATCTTATCCCTCCTTCATGCAGATATCAGGACGCTGTTAACGAAACTCACATGTTGTTCTTTCCTACACTCGATGAACTCTTCAAAAAAACAAATGTGTCGCCTCAAAAGATTGACTTGATTGTAGTTAATTGTAGTGGTTTTTGCCCCTCGCCATCGCTCTCTTCCATAATAGTGAATCGATATAAAATGAGATGTGACGTGAAGAGTTATAATATTTCCGGAATGGGTTGTTCTGCTGGTGTTATTGGTGCTGATATTGCAAAACAATTTCTTGAAACAAGACGAGTGAAATCCTACGCACTCGTTGTGAGCACAGAGATTGTCTCAACTGGATGGTACTACAGAAATTTAATGAACCTTGATGCAATGTTCTAAAGAAAATTTCCTAACTTGTCTTCTTGCATCCGTGACACGTGACACGTACCATATCTATCATATATTGTTGTTTTTAATGTTCAACTCATTTGATTGAGAGATTTTTGCTAAATATAATATATTATATTTGCCGAAAATTAAATTAATATTTTTTTACTATACATATAAATACTTTAACTAATTAGACTATAAGTCATTTGTACTTATCATATATTTTGTTTACCACATATCTCATTTAACACTTTGTAAATATTCTAAGAGGACAAACTAACTTTAGGACATTCATTGTACTATAGTTCATCATTTTTACTTTATTTTATTTATTTGTTTACTTTTGTTGCATTTATAGGTATAGTGGAAAGGACCCACGCAAGTTAATCTTGAATTGCTTCTTTCGCACGGGCTGCTCTGCTGCGTTGCTAACGAACCAAAGCTTAACTGGTACATCACGTCCAAAATACCGTATATCTCACTTGTTACGGACGCAACATTCAAATATCGACCGTGCGTACCACTCGACTTCACGTGAGGAGGACGACAAAGGAATATCAGGCTATTCAATTGAGCGGTACTTAGTCGATGTTGTTTCAAACCTAGTTAGATCTCATATTATTTCCCTAGCACCAATAATTCTACCATGGCAAGAAAAACTACGTTATGTCATTTATTATTTTCGCAACAACAAAGGAATTGATCATCATTACGTGCCAGACTTCAGAAAGGTGGTGAACCACTTTTGCACGCCTTCGTCTGGAAAAACATTGATTAAAAGAGTCGGGAAAGGATTAGGGTTTGATGATGTGGCACTTGAGGCGGTTTTAGCGACATTTCACCGATTTGGGAACCAGTCATCAGCATCAATGTGGTATCAATTGGCTTATTTAGAAGGAAAAGGGAGAGTTAATAGTGGAGAAAGAGTGTGGCAACTTGGATTAGGAAGTGGACCCAAGTGTAATAGTTTGGTTTTAGAGTGTGTTAGAGACATAAAAAGAGATGAAAATTCCGGTCCATGGAGTGATTGTGTGCACCGGTAGGCGATTCTGATGAATCATGAAGTATATGGTTTGTAGTAAATAATAATTAATGGATGTAATAAGTTTGGTGAATTTCTTTTTTGTGAAAAAGTGAACCGTTGTACGATTTGCATTTATATTTTATATATTAATATATAAGTGAAATGGATCAGATGTTTGAAAAAAACTATTTATTTTTTGTTTTTGAAACTCTGAACTTTTTTGCGAAAAATAAGTCCGTTTGTGAGTTTTAGTTTGTAAGTTGCAATTATGCTTGGTGTATAAATATATATATATATATATATATATATATATATTTTTGAAGGAAATACGCAAGTAGCGTCAGTTCGTTTTGATAAATTGAAAAAGAGAATTTACAAGGGGATATTACAGAATCGGTCATAGCTACCAAAGCGTAAAACTACTACTATTTTATTAGTCTTCCTATTGAAACCTAACACCACTTCTTCCATTGACTGACTTCATCCACCGCCCTCTTTGCTGTTATAAATGGAGGAACCTTCTTTGAATTGAAGATTCTAGCGTTTCTCTCCCTTCAAATTTGCCAACATACCACTATCCACATCGTGTCTCATGTCTTTCTTAACTCATTTGCATGTCTTTTTCTATTATGATGTCAGGCATTAAAGACATCTCCAGTGAGTATTGTCCCAGTCGATGAATTAATGTAATGGTCGGTCAATTTCCAAGTCGCTCTCGTATAGGAGCAATGTACAAAAAGATGATTTCTCGACTCTAAAACCGCCCCACACAGAGAGCATTTGTGGTCATGAGGCCACCTTTTTTTGCTAAGTATCTCAGCCGTATTCACTCTATTGTGTAGAGCTAGTCAGAAAAAAGTTTTCGCTTTGTTCGGTGTCTTGATCTTCCATATGTATTCTCCCCATTCTTTGGTCACTCCCGGATTTCTAAGGAAGGTGTATGCTGAAACAGAAGAAAATGCTTTATTCTTCTCCCATTTTCATTCTATCGCAGCATCCTCAGCCTCAGCTGAGGTCTGAATCGATGTTTTGTAGGACGGCATTAGTCTAATGAGATCATTTAGAATAAATGAGAGTGTAGCTCTTTGTATAAATGTTCAATAGCATGTTAGACATGACTATGGCAGCCCTTTGAAATTGAATGCATATAGACTGGTACAATCATCTCATACTATCTAGCTTGATTAGAAAGAGAACCTTGAATTGAATTAATTGTAGATCTCTTTCAAAGAGAGAATAAATTGTTGATTATGTTTCTTAGGAGGATTTATGAGTGTGTCTCTGTCCTAGCTGGTTCCCATATGTTGTATACTTCCTCTATAGACAACCGTTGGAAATAAATGCAAGTCTAGAAGGGAAATGGTATCCTTCTTTTGTCTTCGTTTTGATTAATTATATTGATGAAACCGCTTAATATACAGTTTTCTATGTTTAGTATATTTTTTTCATATCAGTACATATTCCTCAATATGGTCCACATGCAAGAGAGTAGTCATCTTATACTTCATTTATGTAGCGGCAGATCCTGACGTTAGATAACGAGGAGTCCAAACAATTTCCAGGGCAGATTTTAGAATGGACTGTAAAATTTTCAACCGCTTAATATTCAAGTGTTCGATTAACCACATAATAGTGTATTAAAGGTGTTCGACAAAAGTAGTAAGGAAAAAAAAATTGTTTGGGTACACCCAATTTTTCTATAATATTTATATAGCTTTAGTGTCATTATATTATCACAATCAATAAAACTTACTGTGTTGCCTCCCCCTAATTTACAAATGTAAGAAAACACAAAGCAAATGTTGTCCCTACATTATTTGGGGTCACGATATAAACTTAGTTTCCATTCAAAAGAAATGTACTATGCATGCCAAAAAGATAAATTGATTCTACACCCAAAAAAAAAAATATTCAGTTTTTAAAATTAGTTATTCAATTTTGGTAATTTATATTCTTGAATTGTCAAAACATTTTACATTGAAGTACAAATTTGTTAGTATTTTACGTGCAAGATTGTATCCTCAATCCTCATTTGAGAAAGAATATGTTTCAAATCTTTTATCTTTGTGTATCCACATGTATAGGTTTCATGCTAAAATTTAGACCATCAGAAATTATGAACAAAGAAATAGTAAAATTCAGTTCCACTAGAAGGAAAAGAATGTAGGAAAAAAAAATTCCAGATAAAAAGATTATATCTGCTATATCTTTTCTTTTCTTTTTTTGAGATTGAACCCATAATAGTAAGCTGATAGATTTTGTTAAATATGTGTTAAAAAAGGTTACATTTGCGGAGACTCAAATATGAAATTTCTCCTGAAGTTCTAAGATGTCTTACCGCTTGAGCTAGCAAACTTATGTCTTATATATACTGTATCAACATGAATTGATATTGGAATTGGAATATATTATTTCCAAAATATAAATCTATTTTCTCAATATCCGGCATGTATGATTTGGGGTATTTTGAGACACATGAATATATCAAATACATGAATCAAAAAAATGCATGGCTATGATAATCCAAGTGAGTTGTACTTCAAAATCATGTATTTCTATTATTTTTATTTGATTTATTTTTAAATCATAAATTTGTGTTCAATTGATTAATTAATTAATTATAACCGTTTCAATTAAAATTTATTAAAATGAATATTTTATTTAATTTTATATTAATTAATGTGTTAGTGTATTTCATAATCCTGTTTAAGTGTTTATTAAAATGAATATTTGTTTAAGTGTATTACAAAATATAATTTTGTGTTTTGTGTTTCACTTTCAAAGATATAATCCAGACATTTTTACTTCTAATATCATTTTCAGTAAAGAATCTCAGAAACATAATATAATTCTGAGTATTGGTGTCGTTAAGCTTTAAGCAGTTTTCTTATTCAGACATAATTTCAAGAATTCAAAATATTCTTTATATACAAACATAATTTCAAACCATGGGCCTTGTTAATAGAAACATTCTCTTGCTGGCCAAATTACCATTTTACACTAATTTTACCATCTCTTTCCAACGATGGGCCTTGTAAATAAAAATAACCCAGAAGTAAGTTAGGGGTAAACTATCCAAAGAAACAAAATTGGCCAATTACCATGATGAAAAGCTCCAAAGTTCCTTCAATAGTTGGGCCTTAAAACCCAATTGTTGCAATAAGAACCTCCAAATAATAAGAGAGGGATAATCAAAAGTCTAAACCAAACCAATAAGCAATAACCAAAGGTGAAAGATCTAATAAGCAGTGTGAAGTGTTAGGCTGTGTTTGGATGCACAAGGATTTGATAGGGTAAGAAAGGACCTTTCTTAGGGATTAGGATTGTGAAATGGGGGAATCCTAAAAGATAAGTAATATATAGGGATTTTTTAAAAATGTTGTTTTAGAAAAACAAAGGAATTTATTTTTATATTATGAAATAATTTTTAATTTGTAATATAATAAAATAATATGAAATAAAATAATATAGTATAAAATAAAATAATATTACATAAAATAATATAATATAATATAATTTAAAATAATAATATAAAATAAAATAAAAGGAATTAGAGGAATCCAGGCTATCCAGCTACCGGATATTCTCTGGCCACGTCACAATAAACACGTGTCATCCACCTTACAAGGTCCCAACATCACATTGGAACACTCGTCCATCCTTTAACCGACACGTGTGCTCAGACCCCACCTTTCCTTTCCTCTCGCTTTTCCCCTCCAAATTCCTCCTCTCATCTTCTCCATCCAAATCCTGTAACAGGTCGCCTGAAAACAACACTCTCACTCAATACAAATAACTAAATAGAGTCTGAGATAGATGGAATGTAAGTAACTACACAACTCCTACTACTACTACAAGTGTGACCCACAGAACGGTCATTTCGAGGCGTTGAAGTAGAGACCCCATAGCCTCGTTTTTTGAGCTCTCCCAACCCTACAAATCTACACATTTTCCTCCCTGCACCCTGTCCATCCACCAAACAAATAACCACCATTCACTCAGAATTCCAAACATTTAATAATAAAATTAAAATACGAATAATACATGTTCTATTATTTCACAAGAAAAATTCAAGAATAAACTAATTTTCGAATATTATTAGGAGAGAGAATAAACAAAAAGTGCAAATATTAAATGTGAGCTGGTTTTAGAAGAAAGAGACACATGAGAGACAGGTGGAGGCCCACATCCCAACCTCTTCTCATCACCCCAACTCCCAAGGCGCGGTCCACGGAATTCCTTTGACCCACAAGTCTCGGTCCACAGACCCACTTGTTTGGTGGACCATCTCATCATAAACAAATAAATAAATATACCCCACCCATACATATACACACTCTCTCGCACGTGCGACTACTGCACACTTGCACAGCTAACCCTCTTTTTTTAAAAAGAATTTTGTTTTTACAATATGACCCTCTAAAAGATGTGAATTTACAGTGAAGTATTGTAAAGGTTTATTTGACAAATGATTTGAAACAGTTTTGTATTGTAAAGGTTTATGTGAAAAATGATTTGAAATTTTGCATGCAAGGTTAGGTTAGTCATAGATTCAAATTCAGATGAGGATCAGATTTAAGAACAGAGTACAATGTATTTCAATTTCAAAATTGGAAAATTAAGGGCAAGAATTATAATACAAAAATAATTGCACGCCTGTTTATAAACAAATTCAGATCAAAACCATAGCTAGTGTAAAGAGAAAGTATCAATTGTTCAAAACCTTACAATGCATCAAACACCATTAATGATTCAATATCCATATACGTGAATCTAAATTGCATAGTCGTTAGTTCGATACAAAATAGTCTTCTTTACTCATGTTTCGCTAGTCATCAATAATCAGTTTAAAACTAAAAAAGAAAATGAAGATAGAAATTCCAACAAATTAGATCAGGGCTAAACTCTTGTTAACAATTTCTCTACGCCACTAATTCTCTAGATTAACCCCAAATAATAACAATTAACATTTCCTCCACCCCTAAGAAAAAAAAAGTAAAACCCAACCCAACAATTTCACCTAAACACCCTCAAAGAAAAAAGAATCGCCGAAACGCCCTCATTCCTCACGACTCGAACCCGACTGAGGTGAGCCTGACGCTGGCTCCTCATCTTCTTCATCATCCTCAATCTGTTCATACCGCTCCGTACCGGTACCGTTTCCTCTTCTCTCTGTACCATTACCTGGTACGGATTGATGCATGTCATAACCCGGTCCGGCGGAAGCTATACTGATCCCCTGATACATCGCTCCGGCCGGAATTGGTACGGCTTGTACCGGTTGCCCGCCTGAAATATTTATTATTTGATGTCCAGATGGTACAGCCCAAATCTGGTTGCCGGTACCGGCTGCTCCGGTTGGTACCATATAGAAGGCACCGGCTGGCATGTTAGCCCCACCAGGCTGAGCCAAGGCGATGAGAGGTACCAGACCGGCCTGAGCTCCGGTCATGGGGCTCAGACCTGTAGAGATAGTCATGGCTCCGCTTCCGAGCAATGGGTCGCCTACAACAGAGTAATATCCAGCTGGTATGTTCTGAGCTGCAGTAATGGTACCAGTGGTACCGGTGCCGGAGCTGTTACGTGTTGGCTGTAGCTTCTTTCTTCTCTTAGCGCTACTGCCGCCGCCGTCCGCCCCGTCGGACACCGTCGGTCCGGCGAGGGCGGACGGCTGCGTGGGAATCTTCAGCACGCCGTCTACAGTGGTGGCAATGGCCGGTACAGTACCGGTACCGGTGGCAGCAATAATAGCCGGCTCAGCCTGCTGTAACAACCAACGAATCGTCTCTCCGTCCGACTTGTGACCTAACTCGCGCGTCAATTGAAAAATACGCGCCGCACAAGCAGCCGGCATGCGGATCCTCCTCCCGCGCCCCTCCACCTTCGTATGCCTGTCCCTGTTCCTCGCCGGAGCCTTCCTCATCACCTGCATCCCCCCGAACAAGTCCATCGGCTCCGGCTTCGGCGCGATGCACCGCTGCACAGGTATCGCCGTCGGTGTCACCGGCACGATCATCCCTCCTCCGCTCCCCGCCCCCGCCGCCTCCTCCTCCGCCTTGTCCTTCCCGTCCATTACCCTTCTCTTTTTGGCAACTTTTTTGATTTGAGAGCGCGAAAGAGAGAATTTGCGTGAGACTTCTATTCTATCTATCTATCTATCTATCTACCTATCTATTTCTCAATGCGGCTCTTCTTCTTCTTCTTCTTCTTCTCTCTTTTCTTTTCTCTTTCGGAGAACTTTTCGCGTGTTTAAATCGGGGCCCAGCGGGCTCTTTTGTCCAATCGGACGGCTGAGATTGAGACATGGACCCACCGCCTCTTCGCTGAATTAATAGGCGGATCCAACGGCGGAAAATGACTTGTCGTTTACCTTACGTGCGCTGTGGGCCCATTTTGGACATTTAAATTTAAATTAGGAAATAATAATATGTCAGTGCGTTGTTGTTTTTACACATTGGCCCCTTCAATTGTGGAAATTACTCTCACTCATGTTACTATAATGTACTGCTATCTTTCGTGCGAGTCATTTTTATTATTCTGAATGACTCGTTACACAGTGAAGAGTGTTGAGAAATGAGTTTAGAATAAAGTTTATCACGTGCGCGAAATCTGATGGGAGAATATTAGCCGTTGGATTTATTTTGATAAGTAAAAGCGACGGCTGAGATTTAATTCCACGCTTAAAGGGAGTCATAGCAAAACCTAGTGAGCAGTGAGGGTATCTACACGTGAAATGTTCTACTCCTGTTTACTTGGACGTCTTAGGTGATTTGTGTTTGTATGGTCAAACGGAAGAGGTGAGTAGAGAGTCGTGGGAAATGTGGGGCCGGGATTGGGCCAGCTGTATATAACCGAGAAGCGGGGACCACGCGGAGGATATTGGGGACCACGCCAGTTAAAATGTTATTTTATTTTAGAGGAATTAATAATTGTTTGTTTTAATGAGATAATTTTTCGAAAATGGAGAGGAAATGAAAGGTTTTTATTTATGCTGAAAAGTGAAAATGGAGAGGGAAATAATTAAAGCCTGTTTTGTTAGTTGTATTGAATGAGAATTTTATGATTAAGGTCCATAAATATAATTATAATGGGCTGTGGCCCATTTAAAGACGGCAAGGGATTTTGTTTTATCTAGTAATTTTGATGGAGAATAAATGGAATAAATAAGTAGACAGATTAGAGTGCTAGAACGTTTAATTAAAGAAATTAAAAAAAAAGATCTCTAGTTAAGTGGGTTGCAATATGATTGCTTGGAATTTGCTGATGTCATGACTCTGCAGGCATGCAAGAAGTGTGCGAAGTCAGGTCATATATCAACTTTATTTCAGACTAGTTTAAGTAATTTTGCAAAGTACCTTATGTTGCTAAATTATTGATTTGTACTGTGTTATAAAGGAACTACATAGTATTATTTTATTGGCTTGACATGCAACCATGTTTAGCCAATTATTACTCTCATGGAGGATTATTCTTATATTGTGAATATATTTTTTTTATTTGTGATAACATATAAATAATTAAGAAGACTAGCTTGTTTTAGCGAATAATGCTTATTTTTATTGCTCTTACATGTATAAAAATTGTTTTTAATTTTTTAAAAGTCGTATCTTTCTGTCTGATGAATAATTGAAGGCCAGAACTGGAAAAGTACCAAAAGAACATTATACAAATTTTCAAATCCAAGCATACTAAATATATGAAGTAATTTTTTATTATTGAAAATCTCTGAGTAATTTATGTAATTTCTTCTACCACTAATATCGAATATAACTAAGTAAACACTTGAAAATTCGAAGATGCCAACATTATATCAAGAATCATTAAAACTGGATGATTGTAACTTTCTTTGGAGGAATGGATGATTCTACCTTCAAGCAAGCATGTAATATAACATAATTTAATAATGATATTGAAGTAGTAAGCAAAAAATGTGGAAAAGACTTTAAAAACACCACTTCAAAGAAAAATAGACTGTTAGGAAAATGACACATCTATTACAAGTATGCAGTAGGTCATAGCTCACGTTAATAAATAATTGTCGTTTTTGTCTTAAATGAAGATCTAAAGGTTTCCAATTGTTTATTTCCAAAATTAAGTAGCAAAAAATTAAAATGGTTCTTTTCATGAATAAATATATATCTTTTACCAATATAAGGTAAAAGTAAAATGGCTAGACCAGCTGAGAAAAATATAATTTATGCATGTCTTTCATTAATTTTCAATATACATACATAACATAAAGGTATTATTATAGAGATGTCAAAAAATATACGTTATGTTTTTTGGATGAAAAACATACAATGCAAAATATGTATTATATCATTAAAAATTCAAATTGTAACCGTACGAATGAAATATATATATTTTGAATATATTATAGATTAATTTTCACAATAATCATAATATTATATCATTATCATCGATAACATCTTATGATAGATAACATCTTATGATAGATAACATGGTATTTTTAAATAAAACATATTGACTTATTGTCTCTACTCTATGATCATTTGAATTTCAACTCTTATGTTATCATAAAAGCCACACAGAGTATTGAAAACAACAAACACAATTATACAAAAGCCACACAAAATCTTGCAAGAACTGATCCATAAGAATCCTAACAGCCGAATGGCATTTTGATTTTTGAGCCCACATTCTTACAAAAACACACAAAAAGATTCTGTAAACTCTTCACCATAAAATCTGTGCAGCACATCGCTCTAACTACAAAAAATAGATATTCGACATTTCTCTTCAAATAACTAAGCTTATGAATATAATTTTGATACAATGATAATAAAAACAATATTTAGATATTCTCTCTCTCTCTCCCAGAAAAAAAAACAATATTTAGATAAGTCAGACTGGGACGAGACAGGTGTGATATTCGTTCGTGCAGGTGCAGTTTTAATTATTTTATTATTATGTGGAATTTTATATTGGACTAAAAAATTGCCCTTTTGTGTGCCTCACGTGAGATGTGTCATGTGTCTCGACCCCGCCAGTATCAAATATGTTAAGTCTCCAGTGTCTTTCTTCCAGTTGAATTGCATATCTGTTATGAGATTTGTTACATATGACTTTAGTTTAAATGATTCATTATCAATTTTTGGAAATATATAGCTTATTATTATTATTATTATTATTATTTTATTGGATGTGAAAATGATTCATTATCAATTTTTTTCTCATGTCTTTTACATGAGTTGAGAGATTTCAAAATTGCATAATTTTGTCATATAGTAAAAAATTTTAACGATGCTCTTAAAACATAATAAATGAGATATTCAATGCTAGTTGTATAACACAAATACTTATAATATATATATATATATTAATTATGAATTCTGGCTAGTTTTTCCTGACGTTTCAGATTTTTAACAAAAATAATACGGTAAAAAATAACGAGAAAATGTTATAATTTCGTAAATTAATTGTCCAAATTCAAACATTATGTTCATTTAAAATATGAAATATATTGTGAATATATGGTATGTATTATTATAATAATATATATAGTCGAATTAATTGTCTAATTCAAGTATTATTCAAATAAGGTACTTAATTTCAAAATATAGCAGGTTAAATGTATTATTCTCACCGCTTTGTTTTAGACCATCATACAATGTTTCGTCATAAATAGAATTTAACATGTTGCACAAGAATGCACTTACTAATTACATAAATCCTTATAAATAATACAATTAATTAAAAAATAAATACAAATAAAAATATTTGCTCATTTTAAAAACACAACATATTTTGAAAATGGGATTTTTAGGATTTTGTACAAATATGCAGTTACTGATTACATAATTTATTATAAACCAAACACTTCATAAATCATACATGCATATTTCCCAACATCCATCACACCACCAAAACAAACCAAAATTTCTTCGAACAAATACATCTTCATAATGAATCTGTATTTTGTTCAAAGAAATGTTTGTTCTCAATTCTATGAAGTATATTCACCAACCCCAAACTCGACATATCCATTTTGTATAAACAGGAGACGACGAGATCTGCAAAAATGCAACTGTATAATCTGTGAAATTATTATAATTTACAGTTGAGACAATCTCATTACTGCATTGCATCTCATCAAAACGCGATGACGCCTTACGTGGCTCAATCTCGGCTCCCCACCTACCTCCCAACTCAATCCCAGCCGTCCGTCAGTCTACAATATCAAACTGCACAGAACGCACAAGTTTTTCTATATATTCAATAGAGGTCTTCTTCTTAAACTTCTCTCTCTCTCTCTCTCTCTCTCTGAGTAAGAACACGAAGAAGATTGGAGTATCTTTGTTTGGCATAGGGATTAACGAGTGAGAATAAGGGGACCCTTTTGTTTGATTTTGAAGGTGTGAGGATTTGAGTGAGGTTGAGGGGAAAATGGATTGCAAAGATGTGGGAATCCTCGCCATGGATATCTATTTCCCTCCTAGTTGCGTGCAACAGGTATGTTGGGATATTTTTGTTGGTTGGTTTGTACGAGAGTGTGGAGAAATGGGTCGATTTTTGTTGGGTTTTTGTGTTTGTTGATTGATTTTTTTTAATCTGGGTTTTGTGTTTGTTTGATTTTGATTTTGATTATGTTTTTGTTTTTAGTTCATTCTTAGTGAGATTTTAATCTTTGGATTGGATTGGTCCGATTTTAAACATTTTGAGCATTTTGAACGTTTTTGGTTTGAGTGGTGAAGAGAGAAAATTGATCAGGAGGCGTAGGGTTTAAGAACTAATCTGTTGGTACTTTTCTTCCAAATTTGGATTACCGTTTGTTTATACATGCTTTCATGAGCTTGCAAGCGACTGCTTTTTATACCAATTGAACTTTTTTTTGTTGCTTTTGTCTTGGAATTACTTTACTTCACCGTTTAATTTTGAATGTAAGATACAAAATCATGAATTTGACACATGGCTATAAATTATTAAATTCTAAAACGAGAATAGATTTCTAATAACTCCAAATTTTCATGTATATCTGGGATGTAGAAATCGGGCCCCAAAACTCTAGTATTAAATAACAGAATATTTAAAAAATGACTGAATTTAATTGAATCGGCTCGAAATAACTGAATTTAATTTCACAACCGTAAAATTGCATCAAAACACACTCAAATCAACACAATCCACTGATTCTAACTACCGCAATTTTAAAAAAGATCCAAACTTTACTTAAACAAACCACACAATTTCCAAAAAAGATCCAAACTTCGCTCAAATCCCCCTCTTTTCACTCAATTTCAGGAAGCCTTAGAAATTCACGATGGAGCGAGCAAAGGAAAGTACACGATCGGCCTCGGCCAGGACTGCATGGCCTTCTGCACCGAGGTCGAAGACGTCATTTCCATGAGGTATATTAATCAATATACTCCTTTTTATTATTTTCTCAATTTAATTTCACATTTTTTAATATTTTGCAGTTTGACTGTCGTTTCGTCTCTTCTGAAGAAATACGAAATCGACCCCAAAATGATCGGGCGGCTCGAAGTGGGCAGCGAGACTGTGATTGACAAGAGCAAATCCATCAAAACCTGGCTCATGCAAATCTTCGAGGTAACAAACAAATCATTCAACTGTTTATTTCAATTCTATGAATTTACAATTGGGGGGAATTGCAGGAGAGCGGGAACACGGATATCGAGGGAGTGGATTCAAGCAATGCGTGTTATGGTGGGACTGCGGCTTTATTTAATTGCGTGAATTGGGTGGAGAGTAATTCTTGGGACGGACGATTCGGTCTTGTTGTTTGTACTGATAGTGCGGTAATTTTTTTACCAAACCCTAGTTTTGTATGAATTTGGTTGAGGAGTTTGGAATTTGGATGTGATTGTTTGTTTTTTGGGGAAATTTTGAAAAATTCACTAACTTTTCTTGATATTAAAGAAAACTCACTTTTAATGGGAAGTTAAAAAAAACTCACTTTTTTGAAAATTTCAAAAATTCAAATCCACTTTGTAGAAGGTCTTTGAGGGAATCTAAAAAGTTTGTTTTTTTCTTAAATATGTAGAAAAATTACGGGGTTTGGTAAAATTTCCTTTTTGATTTATTCTAATTCTTTTGTTAGATTTTTTGTTTACTGAATCTAAAAAGTAAGGGCTTTTTTAAAATATTCATAAAACTCAGGGGTGTTATTGAAAGAAATCCTAGTTAATTTTTTTAATATTTTTAAATTAGGTTTATGCGGAAGGGCCAGCAAGGCCGACAGGTGGCGCGGCGGCAATCGCGATGCTGATTGGTCCACACGCACCAATTTCATTTGAGAAATACAGAGCCTCTCATATGTCTCATGTTTATGATTTTTATAAACCCGATTTGGCCAGCGAATATCCGGTTAGTTAATTATATTTATTTGTTTAATTGGTTGGTTTTGATTTTTTGCAATTTGGTCCTTGATTTTTTGTGTTTTTTGAAGGTTGTGGATGGAAAATTGAGTCAGACTTGTTACCTTACGGCGGTTGATATGTGTTACAGAAGGTTTTGTGACAAGTGAGTTTTGTTTTGTTTTTGTTCAGTTATTATTTATTTTTGTTTGTTTTTGGTGTGTTTTTGTGTTTGTTTTTTATTTAATTTTGGAGATTTTGATTGATTTTGTTTTTTGTGGTGATCAGGTATGAGAAGCTTGAGGGAAAGCAGTTTTCGGTTTCTGATGCTGATTATTTCGTGTTTCACTCGCCCTATAATAAGGTTAGAATTTTATATCAATTATTAAGTATTTATTTACTTCATTTGATTTTTGAATTTTAAACCTTTCATTTTTGTTTTTAAACAGCTCGTGCAAAAAAGCTTTGCCAGAATTTACTACAACGACGTCTTGCGCAATTGCAGGTTTTTTTCCTTAAAACTTTTATTAATTTTTAAAGGGCCTTTCTGAAATTATGTAATTTTCTAATGTTTTTTCGTAATTAATTCAGCACTGTGGATAAAGAAGCAATGGAAAAGCTTCAGCCTTTTTCAAATCTTACTAGAGACGAGAGTTACTCTAACCGAGACCTTGAAAAGGTAATTCATTAATTTATTTATTGATTATTTATTTATTTATCACACTATTTTATAAAAAATATTTAATATTATTATTAATTTGTATAATCTAATTATAAAGATTATATAAGAAAGGTATTATATATATCACTATTTTATTAAAAAAATTATTCTAAATATTAATTTCATTTATATTATATAGATATCTCAACAAGTGGCAAAGCCGTTATATGAAACAAAAGTGGGGCCATCAACTTTGCTCCCAAAACAAATCGGAAATATGTACACCGCTTCCATTTACGCCGCTTTCGCTTCGGTCATTCACAACAAACACACCACTCTTGTACTTTCTCTCTCCAAAAAAAATAAATAATTGCAATTATGAATTAACTAATTAATTAATTGAAGTATTTGTTTTGTAGGCGGGACAAAGAATTGTTATGTTTTCGTACGGAAGCGGTTTGACATCAAGCATGTTTTCGTTCAAAATTAATGAAGGGAAATATCCGTTCAGTTTGGAAAATATCGCGTCGGTTATGAACGTATCTGAGAAATTGGAAAACAGATACCAGGTAATTATTATTATAATATAGGAATAAATGCATGTTTTGTCCCTGTACTTTAATTGGTTTGCAGTTTTAGTCCTCGTACTGCTGATATAAACTTTTTGCTTCATGTATTTTGTGAAAACATGTATGACTAGTCCTTGAGTGACGGACTAATCATGCACGATTCTATAAAGGACAGGAGAGCAAGGACTGATCGTGCATTATCTCTTATATATTTATCTATAAAATAGCATTGATATTTATGTCTGATTTTATTATTTTTATTTTGAAGGTTGAGCCTGAGAAATTTGTGGAGACGTTGAAGCTGAACGAGCACCGATATGGAGCTAAGGATTTCGTGACGAGTCAAGAAACCGGGATTTTAATTCCCGGTTCTTATTACCTCACGAATGTGGATTCCATGTACCGACGGTTTTACAAGAAGAAGGGCGAAGAGGGAACAAAAGTTTCAAATGGCCATTAATTTGATTGATGCTAAATTAATGAGGGAATTGTGCGAATCTATGCTGATGTGTTTGTTTTATTGATGTGATTCTTAAGTTATTTGATTTTAAGAGTTGTTATGGCTTTGTTGTTTAACTAGTGATTCTAGTGGTGTGGTTTTAATAAGTAGTGTTGTTTGTTAAATGAAACGAGTTTAAACATATTCTTTCTGTTCTTTTCATTACTATTGAGTATTTTTTATGTTTTATTTATTTATTAATTCAATCCTTGTAAGTTCCATATATTGCTCAGAGTTTCTACATACATCTAACTAAAGCCATCTTGCTCACAAGCTGAAAATAAAAATACAACCACATTTTATTCAAAAAAGAGAAAATGAAAGTTACAAGTAATTATTTATTTATAAATTGAATGTGATCTGATTTGTATTGTACATGGCAGTGGCAGTTAAAGAAGTGCCATGTGCATACTTGGCAGATAACACGTGGAAGCATGTGATGTGCATTTTATTCTGTAGTTGCTCTCTCATGTCGTCTTCACTGTTTTCTATCCATACTCATTAAATTTGGGAGGAACATTGATGAATTTGGATTAAATTTAATAATTTAAAATTTATCTTATTCTTATATCGAACAAAATTAAGGATTTTGAGAAATAATTATGGTGTGTGGGCTCACTATTTCTCATATCAGATTGTCAGTCCATAACTCACACTAATATTCCATGTGAGAACTACATATTAGGGGATTAATATTGATGACTATATAGGTCGGTCGACCTAGACGAATGATGAATTTTAATTATATAATAGCACCAAAATAACGTAAATATCATTTACCTACATTAACATATAAATATTATCACTAAATGTATTATTTATAAGAGAAATGTACAAACACTATTTTCTCATTTTTATATATTGTTTTGCCATTTAATATATTGTTATTTATGGTTTGTGTATTTTTTAGTTTTTTTATTTTTATATTGTGTTTTCCATTTTATATATTGTTTTCACTTTTTATTTATATATTGTTATTAGAAAATAAATTATATATATTGTTATTAGAAAATAAATTATATATACTTGTTATTGGATCCATCTGTGAACAACCGTGCTACATGTATATGAAAGAAGAAAAATAAAGACAGATCTATTGAAAAATTATACAAATAAAATATTTAGTTAGACTAAATCGGCCTAAAACACCTAAAGTATTAAAAAAATGAAGTCATGAGTTTACTTAATGAAAGGATTCGAACAAAAATTAAGTCATGTTCTTAAGGCAGTCGTAACTCATATGATGAGCCAAATTTGATTTAATGTGATCATAATGATCCCAAAAATTGGTCTCCATTTTTATCAATATGTTTCTATTAAAAAAATAGACCAGGTCGAATCAGATTGTGACAGTATACTGTATTTTATTCACAGCTTATATAAGAACCATACATGATTTACTGTTAATAAAAAAGAACTAAAATAGAGAGAATTCTTTCAAAAAAAAAAAACATTTGAGAGAGATAATAAAGAAACGAGATCCCTACAAAGTCTTGTACACAAAACATCATTACAGAGAAAAGGCCCATTCGTTTTAAGCCCAAAACAGACCCAACAAATGTAAGCTTCACTTCATCTTATTCTTCCTCGGTCTGATTCAGAATTGGTTATGTGCATCTTCTACAGATTTTGATAAAATTTCTTGCAATTCTCTTCTCCATTCATGAGAGTACATTAATTTTTCATCATTAGCATGAGTAACTACAAAAAATAGCTTGCCTAAGGGCTTTTGATTAAATAAAAAATAATACAAAAAATAGCTAAAATAATACTCCAAAATTCTCAAGTTAGATCAAATGCACAATGCTCGGTGTATTTTTGTTTTTTATTTTGTTTTTTTCATTTTCAATTTTGACGTAGTTTTTATTTTTATTTTTTTTCTGCAACTGTAAGACAAACCTAATGCCTCAAGTCAATTATTTTAATTTTTGTTTTTAAAATATAACTTTCTTTACAAAAAAATTATAAGGATCGTTGAGTTCTTTTATTTCTCGGAAAATTGTTGTGCAGACCTTTAATTACTTGGTCATGTTATCCATTGTTAAGACATAAGAGAAGATCAGAAAATATCGTCATATGGATATCAGGATATGGTTGTGAAAACATAATCAACCTAATATTATTTTTCCTTTTTTTAGGAACAAGCTAAATGATGTTTCCATTAGTACTCATCTTAATCAGAGGAATGTAAGATTGAATATAAAATCTTCAAACATTTTTAAAATAATTGATAGAAAAATATATTATGTTCGTGAATATATATTTATGGATATAAATGTCTCATCATACATGCTTGAAGAACAATTACCAAACTCAAACGTCACAAGATTCACAACCTGATTTTGAGAATAAACATAAGATACAACTCCAAACTATCTTCTTAGTTTAATGAACAAGCTCATGTAGTAAAAGAAGAACAAAACGGCCAAAATTCAGTCTATAAAACCATCAATTTATGAGAGCGCATTTCTGATAATATATGTACGTAGGGAGACATTTTCTAATACTGAAATTAGTTGGCAGTTAGTGTTGAAAATAACTTGCATCAGACACCTCCCATAGTTCATGTATAAAAATGAAAACATAAAATATATTTTTGACTTAATAAATCTCAATACACTTCGTAGAAACTTCATTTTATTTTTAACAAACCTAGCATGAGAAGCTTACCTTGCATTTTTTCATGAGAGGCTTTTTTACTTAGAGCCACTCGGCCCACTCGCATGGCAATTAAGAATCAACTATAGTGTAAGCTGAGGCTAGTCATAGGGCAACTCTCCTTTGGCAAGCACTTGATCTTGAGTAAAGTAACATCTCTCTCTTTCTCTCTCTCTCTTCATCACCGCCTGCCAGAGGAGGGAAGCCCTAAAACCGCCTCGCTTAGTCATGCTTCACATTTCGCCATGTCTTGTCTCTCCTTCAAAGGAGTTCCAACCCCTTTTATAATGCTGATATTCTTGGCCCAATGCAGTCACGAAGAAACGGCATATTGAGTGAGAATAGCGGAGAAAAAAAGAGGGTTTTATACCATGGATATCCTTCTCTCTCTAACCTCATGTCTCTCTCAAAATTAAAGCTCTCATCCTGACTAAAAGTGAGATTCTTCTCACCACACTCTTCTTTGCTTTAGATCCTTATTCTCTCTTTTTATTTTTTTGAAAGAAGAGAACCGTCATTCTGTTTCTGTTATTGCCTGATCTGTCATGAGATTTTTGGGATATTATTATTTATTGGAGAGCCTGATTTGCATCTCCTTTTTTCTTGTCGTCGAAAGGAATATTTTTAGCAACAAAGTAACATTTTTTGTGTGCAAAACATTGCTAAAACATAGACGTCAAATAGATATAATGATTGTAAAATAGTAGAAGTATGACCACAATGAGAGTTTGAGCGACCAACCACTCTTTTGTTCAAGTAGCAGTATGACCATAAT
This sequence comes from Juncus inflexus, assembly GCA_024447665.1. Classification (NCBI taxonomy): domain Eukaryota; kingdom Viridiplantae; phylum Streptophyta; class Magnoliopsida; order Poales; family Juncaceae; genus Juncus; species Juncus inflexus. The sequence goes on along the minus strand of JAJHPC010000015.1, from coordinate 10,682,313 downwards.
TTTTTTTATAAAAACAGTATATCATATAATATAAAAAAAGCAATATATATAAATATAAATATAATATAAAACAATATACAATACCAGCAAAATAGTATATATATGTAACATAGTATATAATAATTATAAAATAGTAAAGTAGTGAAATAACAGAGTTGTATAAATACTTCACATTCGGGCTCCCTCAAACCTCTCGATATTGACTTTAGCATATAATGTTTTACACATTTTATATAACATTTTATAAAAAAAACAATATATAAAATGTGTAAAACATAAAAAGACAATGTATAATTATAAAATATTATATAAAATGTGTAAAACATTATATGCTAAAGTCAATATCAAGAGGTTTGAGGGGCTCTAATGTAAGGGGGCAATAGCATATTCCAATGTATATACCTACATAAAGCTATTATGCTTTTAAGACGGGACATATTATTGCCTCACTTTTATTTTCTGATTGGAAAAGTATATACAGACCCCATTTACCAGCCCCTCCAATCCGCCATTTATCACTGGTAAACGGACCCCACATATATTAAAAATAAGTGGGCTCCGTTTATCAATGGTAAATGACGGATTGGGGGGGCTGCTGGGGGGTGTGTATATAAACCCTTTCTGATTTCATAAACTTCAAAGAGAATTATGTTCATACATTGATAAACATTCAAAGAATGTCACATTTCATAACAATACATGCAATATTGTGGCTATAATATATTCATTCAGGGGCGTTTGGCATGCGGAATTAGTAGAATGAAGCCGGATTATAAGATGGAGAAATAGAAAAATCTGGAATTAGCTAATTTTATATTTTGTTTGGATGTTTGAAAAATAAGATGGCGGATAATATAATTCTTTGTTTGGTTGCTTAAAAAATTCTGGATTTTTATTGTTGTTAAAATTGAAATAATAACCTAATTATCTAAAAAATAAGAACAAATATAAAACATTAACTAGAGAAAAATAAATTATGCAAATTACCTCTTTAGTCCCAACATAATTTTAAATATTCAACACAAAACGCAAAATAATTTTAAACAATCAACAACACAACAAACGATCAACAGCACGACATAAAACATAGTTTTAAACATTCAAATATAGTTTAAGATCCAAATAAATAACATTGTAACAATTCCACATTTTGTTCATTTGAATTTGATTGTGTCATAGTTCTCTAATGGAAATGAGGTTTATCGTTGGATGAACTGCATTGCTGATATTGATCATAAAAAAGAAACGGTAGGTACAGCTAATCCGTGAACAACCAACCATCGCACTGTAAAAATTGGATAAGTTTGATGTAATTTTTTTTTACCTATTAACAAAAATAAATCCTAAAGTACGGCACAAAAGCACATTAATTAAGATTAAATTCTTTGTTGAGCTCCTTGCATGCAAAGTGTATAACGGTGCTCTTAAAACCTCGATCTCTCTTCAAGTAATTCCTAGCAGCTTCAGCCAAGTACTTGAGAAGAAACCCGTCATTCTTTGGTTCCATTGAGCATTTTTTCGAGTATTACGTTGGGTTGAAGTATCTTCAGATTGCAAATGTTCAAGGAACATATAATTAGCATAATTGCCTTTAATTTCAGTACTTACTTCTAGCTTAGTCCTAATTCAGTAAAGACAATTTGCAAAAGTAATCAGCTAATAAAGACATAATTTGGGATCTTATCCATGGATTAAAGATGGAAATTTTTGCAATAAATAAAGCCCGCAAGTAGTGTTTTTTAAATAAGTAAAAATAAAACTATGTAATAAATGCAAATTCTGAAGATTCTGCAGACTGACATACATCAGAAAAGAGAAATGACCAAATAACGACTGATCAAAGCGCATCAGTATTTATCTTTTCTTCTTCTTCTTTTCTGAGAATAATATACAAAAACTGAGCTATTGAGAAATTACAAAAAAGGTACTCGAATTAATCCGAATTACTCAAAATTCACAAAAAGTTCAATAAATAGTCATAATTACTTAAATCAGAGGTCAATAAGAAATATTATTTACTAAATTAAAGCATCAATTGAACCTTAACAGTTCAAAATTAAGAGAGAAAGAACAGATCTTTCGAATGAATGGTTATATCAGTACTTGATTTGCTCTTAATTTCTCTTCATTATCTCCTTCAGAAATGGATCAGAGGAAATGAGCAGAGCTGGAGACTTATACAGAGAGAGATTTAGCGCCTTAATCTTTTCTCGGTTCTTGGCGCTCTACCTTTTTGGAGTGAAATTTTGCCGGTAAAACATGAAAAAAACAGGAAAATGTGCAAACACGACGTCACTGTAGATTTACTATTTTTTTTTTCATTTTATATATTATTTTCTCATTTTATATACTATTTTGCCATTTAATATACTGTTGTTTATTATTCGTGTATTTCTTATTTTTTTACTTTTATATACTGTTTTCCCATTTTTATATATTGATTTCGCTTTTTATGAATATATTGTTATTAGAAAATAAATTATATATACTGTTATTGGATCCCGTCGTGAACAGTCGTGCTCCATCGGCTCCCAAATACCCGCAAAACACAATTCCTATTTCTGAGATGTGCCAAACAAAGAATTAATATTATCACGGAATTCAAAATACAAATTCCACTCAAAATACTTGGTTCCAAAGAGCCCCTCAGAAAATTTGGTGGAGTAATTTTAGAATCACTAACCAATAATCATGAATGAATAAATTTCCAAACATTATTTAATCTATTACTCAAGAACATATATAGCTTACTCTTCCCTCTCTAAATAAGAAGACTACATCTTATTCTAAAAAAGTCAAGATACAAATACAACAACACATTACATAATGAGTAACCCCGTGCGATTCTTTATACTCAACTTACTACACAAAATACCACACATAAAAATTATAAAGCAATACATAAAATAAAAGCAGGAAAAAGAATATAAAGAAGAAATAAAAGCAAAAATTCCTCACTTACCGCATTAAATTAAATGATTTAATTCAAACCTTTTGTTTGCCTTTTTTCACTCTATCTAATTCAAATTCGGCCTCTTTTAATTGAGATTTCAAAATCGAAACTCGTTCTTCAAGCTCTTCAATTGAGCCTCTAATTAATCTCGGTTTATAAGGCGTGATAAAATTCCTTGAAAAATTCTTCAAAGCTTGAACCCCACATACCTAAATAAAAATAAAAATAAAATTAATATTTCAAAATTAATTGCACTAATTTCAGTCATTTATTAAATAAAGGAGCTTTTTTATACCTCTTGTGGAAGCAGGGGCAATTTGGTAATATTGAAATCTTCATATAACGTATAAAACTGATCGATGTATTTCTGCTGCATTTTTATCCTTGCTTTTAGTAGTTTCGACTCGACAGCTGTACGAAACAAAAACCAATTAAAATTCTCAAAATTACAAAAGAAATACAAAATCAAAAGATAATCAAAGTATTTATGATTATATTTGCATACCTTCTTCTTCAAAAATAACTTGATTAATAATAATATTATGAGAATCAATTTCAAATTTTGCCAACTCTTGAACCAGCCTTTCGGTTTCATATAGAGAGAGAAACTCAGGAATGCAAACACATACAAAAGTCGTCATGTCCTTCAAATTAAAAATAATAATATTAGTAATTAAGAATAAAAAAAAACTAAAACTTTAATAAATTATTAACTTACTGGATCTTTAAATTGCCTATTGACTTTTTCAATTACGTCCTTCATACTTTCCAATTTACTGAGCATTGCATCTTCACTGAATTCATCTCCAAGCCCAAAAAGCCTCGTCGCCTAAATTATAAAAAAAATCAAATTAATCCCTAAATTAATTAAAAAATGATCTAATTAAATCAATTACCTGATTAATTAACCCTCCAAATTTATTTTTGAGAGACATGAATTTCTCCAAACCCTTTTCTAAAGTGGAAGGAAACTGCAAAAGCCGCAACGTGTGGCCAGTTGGCGCCGTATCAAACACAATCACTGAATAATCCATCGTTTGCACCAATCTAAACAAAAATTAAAAACATAATTATGTTTTGATTAATCAATCAACTAATGGCAATCTCTAATTTTCAAAAATTACTTGAGCATTTCAGCGAAACTCATCGCTTCGTCGACTCCCGGAATCGCGTTCGTCAATTCCGAAAATATCCCGTCCATTCCATCATCATTCGCAAGCTCATCGTTCTCAACCTTCGGATCGACTTCCTAAAAAAGAACCAAAACCAAAACCTCATTAAACCAACAAATCAACACAATTAAATCTTCATAAAATCCCCAAATCAACACAATTAAATCCCCAACCAATAAAAATTAATTCTTTGAGCAATTACCATAGCATACAAATTTGAAAAGCCGTTGACGAGGGTGGGGATCTTGGTGAAGCGCTGCTGGAACGCGTCGCTCAAATTATGCGCGGGATCTGTCGAAATAACGAGCACGGACTGCCGCACCTCCGCCAGTAAAATAGACAGGATCGAGCTGCAGGTCGTCTTCCCCACGCCGCCTTTCCCCCCGACGAACACCCATTTCAGACTCTCTTGCTCCAGCACGTTCTTCACAGATCCTTCCGGCAATTCCATTCCTTCCCTTTCTTCCCCCTCCAATCGAATCGATTCAATTGAATTCCTTGTGTTTTTTGAGATTGAGGGAAGAGAGAAGAAGGAATTGAGGTTCGATTCTTGGCAGAAAAGAGGAGAGAACTGGAGGGGAATTTGTTGCTGGACGTGTTGTTTGAAAGACGGGGTTGATGTGGGGAGTTAGTACGTGTGGAAAGGATGAGCCGGGTTTATTTGATGTTTTTGTTTATGTGGGGACGGTTTGATGTACTTGTTAGTTTGTTCAGTGAAACATGAGAAATTAATTACTCGATTAGTAAATTTATGGAGATCTCTGGTCAGAAAATAGGTAATAAACCCGACCCGATATGAATTTAGAATTTGGGCTTGAACTTTCCTAAGAAATAACTTTCAGACCGAAATAAATATCAGCAGTTTCAAAATAAAAGAAAAATAATTGAACTGACGAGTAAAAAGACCAAACATCAAATGCCACGACCAATTTTTCTCAGACAAAGAAACAAATAAATACTAGAAATAAATATTAAATACAAAATACTAGCAATTATTCAGTGCATTTCGAAATAAACAATAAATACTGACAAATTTCGCGAGAAAGAACAGAATAAACAACCGAGCTGACAACTCAAAAACCTCAAAACGTATTTCTCAAAAGTCAACATAATACACATCAACAAGAATAAAATAAAAACCAACTCCCGCTTATCAAAACTTAACATAAATCACACACGACAAAAATAAAATAAAGATAAAGTCCAATTTTCTTTCCTCTACTATTCAATAATGTACTTATTTGGATACCAAAACCAAAAATAAAGTACTAAAATTGGACCAATAAAAAATTGAGCTACTTGAACAGTTGACGGTGCAAAATCAAACATTTCTCTAAAACAAACATCACAACCACCACTCCTTATCAAAAAAGGGAGCGGTAAGTGTATAAGGTGGAAGAAATCGTCAAAATGCAGACGACCAAAGAAGGGATCAAGGTCGCGTTGAGGAGTTTTTCCTCGCCGAACGAGCCGGCGATCGTGATGGCGCAATCGGCCAGGACGCGCGCGAACGTGCCGGCCTCGGTCGAGAGAAGACCGCCGTTGTAGGTCCCGCGGGACAGCCGGGATGACATCACGCGTGACAGCAGCGAGAGGTTCACACCTGATTGGATGGATGGATGGATGGATTGATGGGTTAGTTAGTTAGTTAAGTTAGTTGTTTAGGGGTGTTTTATGAAAAGACCCTTGTGATTTGCACAATTTTTTTTTCTTTTCTTTTTTTTTTTTTTTTTATGAAACCCGTGGGCTATGATTTGCACAAATTTATAGAAAACTTCCTACTGACTTGCTTTTCATTTAGAAAGAAGAAACTGAAATACAATTTCCAAATATAAATAATAGTAATTTATTTATTTTCAATTCAACAAAATATATTTAAGGTGATTATGTAATTAGAAAACGAAAAGCTATATATTTTAAGGTGATAAATAATAATGATTAGTTTAGGGTTGTTTATCACCTATATTTTCACATATTATAGAAAAGTACAAAATATTTCGAATATTCATAAAGAATGATTAAAATGAATAAACTGACGGTTTTAATAAATAAATTTTCAATGAATTTTCAATGATTGAGGGGCTTTTTTGTAATTTAAGAATAATGCAGAAACTTTTTTGCGAGTATATATTTATTACCTTCAAGGACTTCAGCAGAAACAAACAAAAGTAAAGCTCCACAAACATATTGTGCGGCAGTATACGAACCAATCACATGAAAGCTAAACATCACGCCAATCAACACCAAAATCTCAGATACCACAAGTATTTGCCTACCAAAAAAATTTAATAAAATAAAACCATTTGATCATTTTATTTATTATTTTATTTATTAAATTTGTTTAGTTACCGGTCCTCAAACATGTTGCTGATGTAGTTTCCAACAATCACGTTGACTGGAAGAACCGTCAGACCTAGAATCGCTAAAAATATCGAAACTGAACTCGTGTCCCAATTAAAATAAAATGAAGTAATTACGCTGGATCCAGACAGTAAAATCTCCATCACGAATTTCAGCATAAAATACACAAACAACTGAACCTGCAAAAATTAAAAAAATGAAAATGAAAATCAGTGTTAACTGTTAATTCAATAAATCGCTTCTAAATTATACATAAATTAATTTAATAATGTGATTAATGGACAAACTTTGACAGATGGCGTGAGCAATTTGTACGCTTCAGAAAGAGATGAGGCGGGTTTGCGCGCGTCTTTTGATGAGTCATCACTATCAGACAAATCATCATTATCGCCACTTGTCTTCTTCTCATTGGTTAAGAGCAATGGTTGTGCAAGCCCGTCCTCTATCTCCTCATTATTCACACGATTTCCTACATTAAATTGTTAACCCGTTCCAAACCGTTATATTGAGAGCCAATATATTTTGAATAAAAGGGAAATTTTTCAAATACCCCTTAACTTTTCTGAATATTAAGAAATAACCTAACTTTTTAGATTCTCTCTTTCAGTCCTCTAAAGTAGGCAAGAATAACTTTTTTTAACCCTTGATGGGTGTTAAAGCTCATAAAATATTATCATCAAAATAATATCATGAAATATAATCCCGCAAAGCATTAGATGTCCTTCATTTCGTAATTTCCATTGAAAAGAGGTAGAATCTAAGGGTTCTTAAAACATCCAAAAAAATCTCATCTTCTTTACTTTCCCCTAAACAAAACAAAACAAAACAAAACACGAACCACATACCAGAACTAGACCCAGCTCGCCGACCACCGCTGACATCATCGCTGACATCGTCATCAACATCTTTCTCAAACTCCGGCTCCTTAAACCAGCACCCCAACAAAACCAAATACACCACCCACGCGAAGGCCATGACCCAGCCGGGCAGCGTGTTCTCATCAACGGTAAACCCTAAAACTTTGAAGTTGGTTTGGAGGAGGCCGGAGAGGGCGGGCCCGCAGGCCATGCCGAGCGCGCTGGCGCTCACGAAGGCCGCCGAGGCCTGCATCCGGTATTTTGTCGGCACCTGGTCCGAGATGTACCGCCGGTTCACCGCTCTCGCTGATCCCATCCTGTGTTTGTTAAGGGGGAATTGTCAAAAGATGTGTAACTTTTTTTTAATGTTTAAAAAAACGCCTCCTCGGTTTTTAGATTCGGCAAGAGAAGAAAACCCTTATAAGGTGAATTGAATGTTTATTCGTGTTAGTTAACTTTAATGTTTGGTCAATGTTTGTCTTTTTCTTTTATATTTTGCTTTATGCAATCTAAACTAATGGATAAATACTATGCATACCCATCATTCATATTCGTTTCAAAAGTGCCACCGAACTAATAAACAAGTGGGAAAAAAGGGATAATTTAAACTAGTAATATTTCTTATGTTCTACAAGGGCATTCACAACACCTCACATTTCGGAATTTAAACTAGATTCACACTCACCCACACAAAACTCGTCCGATGAGAAGCACCGCGAGCGAGTCCAAGTCATACGCCAAGGCATACAAAACATTCCCAAGGCAAAGAACCACACAGCTGAACAACAGCGGTTTAAAATAACTCTTATTACTCCACGCGCTAAAATAAACCGACGAAAAAATCTGCGCGACGGCCATCGATCCGATAATAATTCCGCAGACCGTGGGGGCGGCGCCGAGGGACACGGAGTAGTCGTCGGCGGTGGGGACCACGATGTAGGTGTTGACCATGTATAAAAACGTGTTGAATAAGTTTAGGAAAAGAGACATGAAATGATATTTTGTCGAGTCGGGCTTTGACTGGGATTCTGTCGAGAGGTAGGGTTGGGGGATGAGGGCGGACTGGCCGAGGAAGCGGAGGAAGTTGGTGGAGTTGGTCAGGGAGTTGAAGGTTTCCGTGATTTTGTCGACCATTGGATCCTGCGTTGATGAAAGTTCGGTGAGTTTTTAGGGTTTGGATTGTGAAAAATGGGGTTGGATTAGTTAGTTAGTTAGTTAGTGGATTAAGTGATTAGGTAATTAGTGTGGTTAATTGATTAATTTGTAACGTTGGTGAAGGTCTAGATTATTTTGTCGACTATTGTACGAGTTTTCATAAAGTACAGGGATCAAAATTAAAAAAAGAAGAAGTTTAAGGACTAAATTGCAATCCAATTAAAGTACAGGGACTAACGGTGCATTTATTTCTTACAAAAAAGAGGTTTAGGTAATTAGTTAGTTAATTAATTAATTAATTACGTTTGGTAAAGATGTAGGTTGGTCGTAAATTGATAAATAGCTTCCTTGAATTTCTCTTAAATCCGTGAGATTACGAGTTAATGATCCAATAACTGCTCCAATTCCCTGAATAAAATATAAATAAACAGTACATTATAAAAAGTAAGAAAATATGAAAAAAGTTTATAGTAATTTTTAAAAATATTAAATATACCACATATTTGAAGACTTGTTTGAGCTGAGAGTACTCATGATTGGACCGAGTGGTTAAATAATAATCTGTAAATTTATATCCGAACCGTTTATCAAATTTCTTAAGTATTTTTCTCACACCAGTTTGATTTAGGTCCACAAAACCAAGTAGATTCAAAAGATCCTGTCCCACTTTTCTATAAGATTCTCTCAAAATTGATAATTCGTGTATATTTTGATTTTCTAATGCGTTTTTACGTTTCGTTAGTTCTTCAAGTCTTTTTGCGAGCAGACCTTGTTTTTCCAACATGAATAAAACTATCGTCTCAACCTAAAGAAGAAAATGAATTTCATTTTATTAGTTGATATTTTTATTCAATAAAAGTTGAATTAAATACAATTTAGGAGCTATTTTTAAGATTAATTTTACTTACCTGATCGTCAAGCATTTTGGAGAAATCTTTGAGAACTTGGCGGCGCGTTTTTTCATTATTTTGAATTTGTTGGACGTATTGATTTACGCGACTTTTCATCATTTTATAGTTTATGTAATATCTACAAAAAAAGGTAAATAATAAATAATTAATCATGAGAAATCATTGAAAAGAGATGAGATTTGGATTTGTGAAAGTGGATTGATCAATAAATTGAAAGCATACTCTTTCCATTCTTCAATTTGATCGCTTGTTAGCCTCCTTGCAAAGTTAACCATGTTTGATATTTGCAAAAAATTAATGGCTCGAAAAAATTGAACTTTTTTGGTAAAATTAGCTTTCAAAACTCAAAATACGATCAGAATTTATAAGGAGACCATGTGGAGCTTAAGCTTTTCAGCAATGTGTATTTTTACTTGGAGAAAACAATTTGATTTCTCTGTTATTGAAATAAAAAAACAATTTGACTTTTTTAAATTATCATTTTTCTATTTAATCCAGCAAATCAGGAATAGATCAAATCAAGATCAAAATATAAAATCAAGCTGATTTTTTAGAAGTTAATAAAATACACTTTTTAATCGCGATACTTTATTAAAAAAATCCATAACTGATCCACAGTTGAGAATTTCAGGCACAATATATTATAAACCCTGAAAAGTTGTCCTAATCTTCCCATTAAATACAAAATTAAGAAATGTCAATCACTGTTTTAAATTTTAATATCCAAATGTAAACGGAATAAAGGAATAATCACCAGCATCTCAGGCGAGCCGATTTGGTAAACAAACGCACAACAAAAATCCATTAGAAGTCCACAAACCTTGCGAAGAATTGACAGCTCGTTAGCCCCATTCATCCTTGAGAGAGAAGAGACACCACAACCACCTTCCTACCTTCCACGTCATCATCGGAGCTACTTCTCCTTCTCCCTTTTTCCCGCCGGAGTTCCCTCCGGCGATCGATGGAGCGAGTGAGTCCATCCGAAGAAAGCGGGACTTGAAATGTCAAATAATCAACACGGGAATTGAAATCCCGGTTTGTGTAAAAAATGGCATTCCAAATCATGGATTTCTTTGGTTGTTGGGCCATTAGTTTCGAGTTGGATTAATATTTAACACTTTCCATTGGCCATAAGAAAATGATGATGATGTCATAAATGACGTCAGGGAAAACTGGATAAGTAAGAGCGGGACCAAACATCAAAAAAAAAATCTTTCTTACTCGATCATAGTTCACTGTTTTTATCCACTAGCTCTGAAACAGAAGAATCAATCAATCTCTCTCTCTCTCTCAATTCAATCTAATACTATCGCTTGAGTAGAATTTGATCGAAGAGAGATGGGGAATGAGGCGAATTTGGCGGCGTGGTTGGTATCCGTTAATACTCTCAAAATTCAGCCTTTTGAACTCCCGCCCCTCGGTACAAATTTACAAATTTGGGTTTAATTTGATATTTTTGTAGTATTGACTAGGAATTTTTCATTTGTTTTCAGGCCCTCATGATGTTCGTGTGCGGATGAAAGCCGTTGGTATTTGTGGAAGCGACGTTCATTACCTCAAGGTGCAATCTTTTCTCTTTCTATCACTTCAATTCATTCGCAAAACCCTCTTTAATCCTAAATCCCCATTCTTATTCCATCTCTAATTGAGTAATATCCTTGCAACTTTATATACAAATATACAATTCTTTTTGACAGAAAATGAGGTGTGCTCATTTCGTGGTGAAAGAGCCGATGGTGATTGGGCACGAATGTGCCGGAATCATAGAAGAAATCGGAAGCGAAGTCAAATCTTTAACCATCGGAGACCGTGTCGCGCTCGAACCAGGTATAATTATTTATTTTTCTTAATTATTTATTTATTTATTTTATTTTATTAAACCCTAAATGCTAAACCAGGTATAAGTTGCTGGAGATGCAAGCATTGCAAAGGCGGGCGCTACAACCTTTGTCCTGATATGAAATTCTTCGCTACGCCACCGATTCACGGCTCTTTAGCAAATCAGGTCTTCTGAAAAAACCAGACTTTTAAAATACTGAAAAAACCCCCCTAATGGTAACTTTTTATCTTCAAAAAAACCCGAACTTTAATGTTTCATTTAAAAAAAATTTACTCATTTTTAAATAATAGAGAAATAATGCGTAAACAACTTAATATATTCTGAAATAATAAATAAACTAGTTGCAAAACGTGTTTACATATTACTTATCACTATTGCATATTATTTAGCGGGGTCTTGAAAATTAGTTAAAATTAAATTTTTTTTTTTTTTTTTAACTTCAAAAACTAAGAGCCTTTTGGAAAACGAAAAGTTAAAAGCAAGGATTTCTTTTAACATTCCAAACGTTGCGGAGATGATTTCTTATAAAATCGAGAATATAAAATAATGTGTAAAGAACTCAATATATTTTGAAATAATAAATAAACAATTTGCTACAAAATATGTTCACACATTATCATCATTATTATCTATTTACCATTTGACGGCGTCTGAAAACAGGAGCTAAAGTTAAGGGTTTCTTTTTCAACCTTTAGGATGTTCCCAAAAAACTAAAAGTTAAAAATAAAGTTTTTTGAGAAATTATTCGGAGTACCAAGAAGTGACCACCATACAATTTTAGCTGTACACATATATATTTGCACTTGGATATAACTTTTGTGTTTACAAATATACATTTTTGAAAATATACCTTTTTGTAATTTCACTATACTTTGTGTGTTTACAAATATGCATTTTTATAATTCCATCGTACATTTTGTAATTGGGTGCTTCTTGCCACTCCCAAAGTTTGGCACTCCATATCTGAACCCATGTATCTTTTCAATAATCTAAAAGTTTGAGGATTTTCTTAATCAGGTCGTCCATCCGGCGGATCTATGCTTCAAACTCCCCCCAAACATCTCTCTAGAAGAAGGCGCGATGTGCGAGCCCTTAAGCGTCGGAATCCACGCGTGCAGGCGAGCCGATGTTTCGCCTGAGAAGACCGTGTTGATACTCGGCGCGGGACCCATTGGATTGGTGACTATGCTCGCAGCCCGTGCATTTAATGCGCCGAGAATTGTTGTTGTCGATGTGGATGAGTATAGACTGAGCGTTGCCAAGTCTCTCGGTGCGGATGGGGTTGTCAAAGTTTCGACCGATATAAAGGTTAGAAATAAATAAATAAATAAATGGAAAATTTGAGAGAGAAAAAGCCCCTATATTATGCTGAAATTGCAAAAAAGTCCCTGCATTATTAGAAATTGCAAAAAGGCCCCTGGATTATTGCCATCATTGCGAAAAAAGCCCCTACAGACTATTGTTAGTTTATAACTTACGGTAGCTTTTTTGCAATTTCCAATAATATAGGGGCTTATTTGCAAATTTCCCTAAGTAAATAAATAGTTGGGGCCCACCCCATCGGGTAGGTAACTATCCCTCATGACGCCCAACCGATACTCCTCAACAACATCTCTCTGGAAGGAGGCGCGATGTGCGAGCCGCTCAGCGTCGGAATCCACGCGTGCAGGCGAGCCGACGTTTCGCCGGAAAAGACCGTGTTGATACTCGGCACGGGCCCCATTGGATTGGTGACTATGCTGGCGGCCCGCGCGTTTAATGCGCCGAGAATTGTCGTAGATGTGGATGAGTATCGGTTGGGTGTGGCGAAGGATCTCGGTGCGGACGGAACGGTTAATGTCTCGACTGATATAAAGGTAATTAATTGGTTAGTTAATTAGTTAAGTAATTATGGTGTGCCGAAATTGCAAAAAAGCCCCTGCATTATTGGAAATTGCAAAAAAGCCGTGTTAGTTGTAACTAGCGCTAGGTTTTTTTTTTGCAATTTTGGCAATAATGCAGGGGTTTTTTTGCAATATCCAATAATGTAGGTTTTTTCTTTCAAATGTTCCTAAATAAATAAATAATCGGGGTGGGCCCCATCGGGCTCATGACCATGCTTGCCGCGCGCACGTTCAACGCGCCGACCGAGAGTGTAATATTTCTCTTTCAATTTGAACATGCAGGATCTAGATTCAGAGGTGGAGCGGATCCAGCAAACGATGGAGGGAGAGATCGACGTGAGCTTCGACTGCGCGGGGTTCAGCAAGACCATGTCCACGGCGCTGAACGCGACACGCGCCGGCGGCAAGGTCTGCCTCGTCGGCATGGGCCATAACGAGATGACCGTGCCCCTCACTCCCGCCGCCGCCAGGTAGGAAAATTCTAAATTATTAGAATTAATTATTCGGTTCAGTGGCGGATCTTAATTGGGACTGAGGGGGGCTCTGCCACCCCGAGATTTTGATTTTGTGGTATGTATATATGGTTATACTACTGTATTTTATATAGAAATTGAAAACAATGTATACGCCGTCCCCCCTAAATTTTTGGTGTATTTTCATTACCGTCCCCGCTATGTTTTAGATCAAGATCTGCCACTGATTTGGATTGGATTCAGTTAGCCGATCGAAATATTTGCGACCGAGCCCATTCATTATGCCTAAATTGCAAAAAAATCTATTCTTCAAAAATGGAGGGGTAAAAAGAACTAACGCATTAAAAAAACTAACTTCTCAAAATAGTTTGAAGACACTTCACTTGTTAGATTCCCTCAAAAACCACATAAAATATAAAACAAATTATAAGTTGAGAAAGAAAATAGGCCCTTGAGTTGGTCAGAATGTTTGAGAATGGGCCCTTGAGTTGGGCCTAAATTGTGAAAAGAGTCCCTCTGTTCGTTCAAAAATGGAGGGGCGTGCCTTATTTAAAATTGCAAGAAGTTAATTCAATTGAATATTTGAATATTTGAAATGTAGAGGGTTTTTTCCGCAAATTTCTTTTATATTTTATTATGTTAGCATTTAAGTGTGGTTATATAAAGCGAAATCCAAGATTAGGGAAAGTACGAATCTTTTTCTTGTTTCCACAAATTAGAGAAAGTAAATAATAATGAAGGATAGTGTGTTCAAATTGGGGAGTTAGTAGAAATTAAAGGTTTAATTTATGGAATTACGAAAGGAAATGAAAAAAGATTTGTACTTTCTCTAATTTGGGATTTTGCTATATATCGTCATACTTTTAACGTCAACTAATATTTACAACTTGATTTTATGCATATTTTTGTAGGGAGGTGGATATAGTGGGGATATTTAGGTACAAGGACACGTGGCCATTGTGTTTGGAGTTTTTACGGTCGGGAAAAATCGACGTGAAGCCGTTAATAACGCACCGATTCGGGTTCTCTCAAAAGGAGGTTGAGGACGCGTTTGAGGTGAGCGCTCGTGGCGGAGATGCAATTAAAGTCATGTTTAATTTATAAGTTGGGTTGAGTAAATTATGTGGGAGTATAAATAAAGTTGTAATAATTATGTGATGATGGTTGTGATGGTTAGAGTCGTGTGTTGGAGAAATAGTAAGTGGTATCATGGTATGATTTAGTATATATATTATGGTGTGATTATATGATCTGTTTTTTTTTCTTTTTAGTTTGGTGAAAAAAGTAGAATTGCATAACTAGAATAGCTATTACAATACTACTACTACTACTGTGGATTAGGTTTTAGGATTGAGAAGTATAATTGATCTTAATCTAGGCTAGGGGGGTCAAATGGTTCACTTGTTTTTGTTCGAACTTTTTCTCATTTGTCCACACTGGCCTTGTTTGAATTGAATTCATGGTTCTCATGCATCCTTTACCAAAACATACAGAGAATCATTAGTTCTGATAGTAAAATTTCCGAACAAGGCAAAACAATGCAAGAAATATGAAGAGAAGGAAGAGGTCATAACTAGCCACATTCAAAACTAGCACCCTCTTTTATGCCTGCTATGTTCTTCAAGATGAAACTAACAGTTTCCATTAATGTCAGGGTAAATGTAGCATACAAAAATTCAAAACAAAATCATTTTCTCTCTCATGATTGCATGGCTAGAATAACTATTACAATATACTACTTTCTTCTACGGAGGATTAGGTTTATAGGTTTTAGGATTGAAAAATATAATTGCTCTTAATCTAGGGTCAAATGATTAACTTGTTTTGGTCTAAACATTTTCACATTTGTCCAGATTAGCCTTGTTTGAACTGAATTCACAGTTCTCATGCTTCCTTCATCAAAACGTCTTGATTAATTCTTCTGGTAGTAAAATTTCCAAACAAGGCAGAAAATGCTAGAAACATGAAGAAAAGCAATAGGTAATAATTAGTCACATTCAAAACCTAACACCCTGTTTTATGCCTGCTATGTTCTTCAAAATGAAATTACCAGTTTCCATTAATGTCAGGATAAATGTAACATATACATGATAAAATTTCAGCACAATATCATTTTCCAGTCAATGAAACAAACTGTAAGACATATGAAGAAAGAAGAAATATGTAGTTAGCCGCAATCAAAATTAAGACTTCGTTTTACGCTTTTCAGAATGAAACTATTAATTTCCATTAATGTCATGATAGATACAACATACATTCGAAACAAAATCATTCTCTCTCTCAATACTCTCATGGTTGCAACTGGACCCACTTTCCTCTACTAGGTACACCACCATGCACCACAAAAACCATGTAATACCCAGGTGGCGCCACATCAGCACTCGCTGGAGAAAAAACATCCATTGTATATCTCTCTTTGAACAAACCAACTCCTTTTCGTCGTACTGATTGGACGCTAAGTACCAACACTCTTTGACTCATGGAGAAAGAATGAGTCGTAAAAGTCGGTGCAACCATTGTCACCTTTAACTCCTTCAATTCCTCAATCTTCATATTAAACTGCACAGAAAATTTCTCAGCGTAACGAATTGTGCCATCATTTGTACTAACTCGAGCGATTACAGGTCTGTTTGCTCCAACATAAGGTGGCGAAAAGGCTTCTAAACTAAGCTCAGTTGGAAACAAAACGTTAGAAAATTCGTAAAACACATTAGGGTTACTACCACCAACTAAAACCCGTCCATCCACCATTAACTGTGCCGAAGAGTGATAAACTCTCGGAATTTTCGTCGGGTTCATGACTTCAAATCTAGGGTTTTCATTTCTCTCTTCAGAACCGATTTTGTAAAGAATAGGATTCAGAACCGGCTCACGACCCATTGTCCAACCGGCCGAGCCTCTGCTCACACCATTTATTATAAGCACATCTTGTCCGGTCGGTAATAAGACCATATCACCCATTACTCGACCAATCGGCATCTGTTCTATTATCCACTCAGGCGATTCATCTGTAATGGTAATTCTTCCACACGTATTACTGGCCGGAATAAAGATTTTACTTGTATTTGCTAGATGCATTGAGTTTGGAAATGTACCGCCACAGATCATAACTTGAGCCCTCAAATTATTGCTATTTTGATTCAACCAAATAGGTAGTAAAACGGAGGAACCGGTGCTTGGATAATTGCGCGCAATTCCACCGGGGATTTCAGGATACGTTCTCACGATTTTATTATTTTTATAATCTAACAAAATCGACTTAGTATTTGCAAAAATGAAGAGATTTCCGTCTGTTGAGAGATGAACGAACGGATAGAGATTATTCTCCCATTGATCACTCGTTTCTCTCAAAAAAGGCAACGCGTAAATCTCCTTCTCTCCTCTTTTCGGTACAAACTCGTAACTAAATTGCCCTCTACCACCAACCACAATCACTCGACCATCCGGTAAAATATGATTCGTAGCGTACCACCTTCGCACCGACAATCCATTCGGATCCTCAGACCAATCACAACCCTCACAAGGCGGAAGGTACCGAATGATACGCTCTCCATCTCCAAACCCACCAGTTTGCACTAGCGTTCCGTTAGGCAACAAAGCGCCAGAAGAGCACCACGTGTCAGTACGGACCGTTAAAGGTCTTACTGCTCGGTTGACCGGGTCAAACTCGATGGAGTGAGCTGTACAGTCATGACGTAAAACTTTGTCGGTTTTATCGTCTCGACATCTACCGGCCGGTAAGGAGATGTTTGACACGCCAAAATCGGTACGGTCAAAGGCTACATGCCGGCCAGAAGGAAGGAGAGCCACGTGCATGGCTGAGATGCCGATGCTTCGCTTGAGAAACTTCCATTTCCCGCCATTGTTGGCCTGTGCGAGAGCTTTCGGAGAGGAAGAAAGAAGAAGAAGGATTGTTATAAGGAGAAGAATTCTTTGAATCATTGTTTTGATTTTGATTTTTGTTTTACTGTGTTTTTGTTCTGTGATCTGGTGAGGAACGAGTGAATGATATAGGGAAGCTGAGAATTTATAATGTGGAGGGTTCATTGTGGACTAATCCAATGCGAAAACGCCACGTGATTAATTTTGTGATGTGGCATGTTCTCATTGCTCAATCTGGCTGGACAAGTCTTATGATATAATTTTTCCAGCAGTGGTGCATGAACGAGTTTAATGTACTCGGATAGGATGTAAAAACAAAGATACGATTCAGTCGAGTAATGGCAACGAGCCACTCTCTCCAATTTCCCAAAATCTTATTTCTTACAACTCAAATGAACAAGCATTGCATGTAAATGGAGCTGTCTAATTTAATTACTGGAGGGGAATACTAAGCGTTCATAATATGAATCAGGTTTCTAGTTTGTAGGCTTTTAATTTAAGCACGGTAATCGAAGTTTTTACTTGTCTTACGAGCCGAGTAAAATTAAATTCAATTTTTAACGGACTCAATTCAAAACCAAAAAGACCAGCCCAAATCAAACTTCCAGGTTAAATTAAATTCGAATTATTTTGTATTCACCTCAAAACTAAAAAAAGCCCATATAAACAAACTTCCCGGAACCAAAATCCATTATATATATAATTCAGGATTTGAAATCCTTCCAACCCTCTTCCCAAAACCCTTCTTCTTCTTCTTCTTCTTCTTCTTCTGTGAAGCTCTGATTTTCTCTCCAATGGGGGTAGGAGGCAACTTCTGGGATCTGCTAAAACCCTGCGTTAAGCACGAAGGCGTTGACTGGCTGCGCGGCAAGCGGGTGGCCGTCGATCTTCCCTTCTGGATAGTGCAGCACGACGCCGCCATCCGTGCGCGCCTGCCGCGCGCCCGGAACCCTCATCTCCGCACCACCTTCTTCCGTACCCTCGCTCTCTTCTCCAAGGTTTGTCCATTCTAATTCCAACATTTGTTGATAATTTGGGTTTGTTTAATTTCTGTTTTTTTTAATGCAAGCTTGAATTTGGGTTTAATTTTTGGATTTTGGTTTGGGATTTTAGATGGGGGCGTTTCCGGTGTTTGTGGTGGACGGAAATCCGTCGCCGATGAAGTCTCAGGCGAGAATCGAGCGGTTTTATCGATCGTCAGGATTGGATCCTTCTGAGCTTCCATCGCCATTAATGGCTTCAGAAGGAGAAAGAGAAACGAACTCCGTCAAAAGAAACCCTGTTTTTGCAAGATACATTCAACAATGCATCGTACCACTCCTCTCTCTCACCCTTCAAAATTTCAACAAAGCCCCCAACTTTTTCTCTAAATCGCGAAAAACCCCCTAACTTTTTTCCAAAAATCGTGAAAAAGCCCCTGATTTTGATTTTATTTCAGGAATTGCTTGAGTTGCTTGGAATGCCGGTTTTGAAAGCGGAAAGTGAAGCTGAAGCTTTGTGCGCTCAGTTGAATTATGAAGGCCATGTTGATGCTTGCATTACTTCAGATAGCGACGCTTTTCTTTTCGGCGCTAAATGCATCATAAAATCCTTCAATTCCAATTCTAAAGTATATATACTTAATACTTGTTCTTATTAGTTAATTAATCAATCAATTCATAAAATCCTTCCAATCCAATTCTACAGTGTGTATTTTATTTTCCGTTTAATTTAATTTAATTTTCTTATTTATTTATTTATTTTTATGTTTTTGGGTTTGGTAGGAACCGTTTGAGTGCTATTATTTATCAGACATAGAGTCAAAAATCGGTCTGAAAAGAAATAAAATGATAGCAATTGCATTATTAGCTGGAAATGACCATGCATTAAATGGCGTGCCAGGTTTTGGATCTGAAAATTCCCTTCGCCTCGTCAGACTATTTAATGAACATGAAATATTCGATCGGTATTTAATTAATTATATATTTAGTTAATTTTCCTTCGTACTTTTTCAGTTATTGAGCTTTATTTTGGTTAAATTTTTAGGTTGCGAGAAATTGGTGAAGGGAATTTCCCTTCATTAGAAAAGGCAAAAGATGATGAATCTGATAATTTTGCAAATGAGACCCTGAAAAGTTTGAGAATTACGCATTGCTCAAATTGCGGCCATCCAGGAAGCAAAAAAACACATCGAAATGTCGCGTGTGAATATTGTTTTGTTAATAATGATAATAATGATAATAAGTTGGAATTTTGTGTTGAGAAACCAAATGGGTTCAAATGCATTTGTCCTTCTTGTGATGAGGTACTTAAAAAGCTATATTCTTTTTTTGTATATTTGCAAAAAAAGTCCCTGTATTGTGGCTTAATCGCAAAAAAGCCCCTGGAAATTCAGAAATTGGTCTTTCTGTTAGTTTGTGATGCGTTTGTAGGATTTCTTGAGGAATAAAGGGTTTTCTTTGCAATTAAGGCACAATATAAGGCTTTTTTTGTGAATTTTCTTTTTAATTTTTGGCAATTATTTATGCTTTGGGTTTATTTTTAATTTTTTGTAATATTAGGAACGTAAAATGAAGGAGAAGAAAAGGCAAGAAAATTGGCAAATCAAATTCTTTGAAAAAATCGCTTCACAGAAGAGCTTTCCAAATGAGGAGATAATTAATTTATATTTAAAAGAAAATCACGGAGATTACAAAGGTAATTAATTAGTTTCCCTTAATACAAATACTTTTTTCTAATCCCCAATTTTTATGTTCCTATCATTTTTAACAAAATAATTTATTCCAGAAAATGGTGGTCCAAATCTTAAATGGGAAAATCCAAAAATCGAAGAATTAATCGATTTTTTAAATTACCACCAAAATTGGAATCCTTCTTACATCCGTCAGAGAATATTCCCTATGCTAACAACTATATATTTACGAAATATATCCCTCAATAACAATAACAATAATAATTCCTCCCTTATTTATGACCAATTTGAGTTTGACTCGGTCAAACGGGTCAAAATCCGGTGTGGCCATCCGTATTACTTAGTCAAATGGAGACGAATCGGCGCGAAATTAAAATTAATTAAATCTGAAGAGGAAATAACGGATTTGGATATTAATGAGCATAACGGTTCGGATCCGGATTTATTCAATGAATTGGATCCGATTGAGATTAATGAAAATGAAGGAATTATTTTGACGGAGGAAAATATGGAGCTCGTTAGAGCGGCTTTTCCATTAGAAATTGAGAGTCTTGAAAAAGAACAGGTAATTTAAATAAATAAATAAGTTTTAAGTTATCTTTTTATGTAATTAATCTCTTAATTAGAAATTGGGAACTTTTTAAAAAAATGAAAAGAAAACCCCTAACTGTTGGAATATTAAAAAAACTACCTTTTACTTTTTTTAAAGTTCTCAAAAGAAATGAGTCGAAGGGCTTTTTTGAGAATAAAACATTAAAGTTAGAGGCATTTTGAAAATAAAAATTAATATTAGGGGTTTTGTAAGTATTTTGAAAATCAGGGTCTTTTTTAATATTCCAAAAGATATGGTTTTTTCATAAATACCAGAAAATAAATATAGGGTGGTTTTTTAAAAACTCCCCGTATAAATTTGTAACTTAAATCTCATTTTCATTTTTCTTCTTTTTTTTCAGAGGTTAAAAGAAAGAAAATCAAATAAATCAAGTGGCAGTACACAGTTAAACATAACTGGATTCTTCAAATCTACAAAAGCACGTGCAAATGGAGACTCCAGTTCAATTGGAGAAGTTCAAAAGCTTAAGCGCGGTAAAGAAAAAGCGGCGTTAGATTTGGATAAGAATTTGCCTAAATCTGTTAGGCGTAAGCTTTTGTTTGACTAGATTATTTTTGTTTAGGTTTTTATTAGTAGGTTAATTTCGTGTAATTTAAGGGGGGAGGGTGTAAATTAATTGATTAGTAGGTGGTTTTGTGTAATATGTAGGTTTTTGTGTAGTTTAGTTTTAGTATGTTTATGTTGTGATGATGCATGGAATTTGTTCGTTTGGGAAAAAGTATATTAGAGTAGAAAATGGTTTATTGGCATGATAAAGTTAATTATTAGTACTCGTATGATGGAAAGACGTACATATTTACTTTACTGCACACATCTTTCAAAAATTCTATACTCACTAAATATGTTACTTTTTCTCATTGATTTGGGTTTTGCATGATTTAAGTTTGCTAGGCTTTTGGAGGTCAAGAATTTGAGGTGGAATTTTGTTTCTAAAAATATTTAAATAGTTGTATCAATATTTTGAGGTTGAAGAAACTATATTTGTTGGTGGCTTATACTTATTTTAATAATAGTATCAGTTAAGTTTTCTAATTAATGAAAGACAACGAAAATCTAAGCAATCTACTGATGAAAGACAACGAAAATCATCGTTGGCTAGCAGATAGTATTACTGATGGAATTGTTTAAATTAAATTTCTCAAATAACAAAGGAAACAATATTTCTCAACATGGCAAAGCCAAAAAAATTCTCAAACTTAGTAGACACGAAAATTTTGTCAAATAACCTAAGAAAATATTATAATGATAAAATAACATAAGAAAACAATAGTAACGATAAAAAAATCTATCAATTTTTTTTTTCTAATAGTAGATAATGATTCTAAACATTATGCTGGTACCACATAGCGGGCGTTGGCCAGAATGAAAGCAAATATTGAATATTAAATCTCTCAATCACACGATTTTCTTTCAAACCAAACACGACATTGTCAAACTGATATCCATGGCCTTGTTGATTATATCGAAGATGCTCGTCATCCACAAAGTAAATGCAATCGGGTTTCAACCAAGGGTGATTTTTCATCGAGACTGAGATAGAATCACGCGATCCAACAAACAAAGACTCACTGCTCAAGTTATTGACACTTGTCCATGTTTCTTTATCCTTGCCTAATCTATAAACTGTGAAGTACTTGTTATAGAAGGCCTTAGCTGTTGTTTCGTGCCGTGCGTAAAACAGTGAGCTCCATATCTTTGGACATATAATAAATCTCCACACAACATGATGACAAGGTACTGACAGTATACATTATACGATCATCTTCCTCAACGCGCGGAGTTCCAATCTAATACTTGCAATTGTTCTAACATTATGAGGTCCAAGGTAATCGAATACCTTGACAGAAAGTGTCTCAAGTGCATAGACATTTCCTTTGTGGCATATTATATCTCCAAAACATCTATGAACTTCCGAATGGTGGCCAGTAGTTCTAGCGGATAACACGGTCCAATCCTTGTCACCAAATCTACATATGCCTAGCTTCCGGTCCTTCGAGAAAATAATGGCAATAAGAAAATTCAATGGCAATATAGAATCCTCCATTATAATAACCTTCTTCATATAAGAGTCTCTCGCATAAGAAGGTTTAAAAAGTGAATTCAAAACAAGATAATAGTTGATCGTAGCCAAGTCAAGCCTAGGAAGAGGCATTCGGGCTCGAGTAAGAGGATTTAACAACTCCAAATCTAGATTATCATTTACAGAACCAAGCCACCCACTAGTACATCCTCAAATCCAACATGGCGGGTGAAGCTCGACTAAGTGGAGATTGTAGATTTGAGACTTTTGAAGGTTGAAGAAATTAAGCATTTTTGTCGTCTCCTTGTAAGTAAGCAGCAACAAAGTGGCACCGGCATCAAACGTTTGTAACTATTCCTTTGCGACAAGATGCCAATTCTTGCAACATGTTGTAAACTTTTGCAAGTCGGGAAGGAAGGTTAGTTTTGATCTGTAATAAGACCTAATAGGTCTTCTAACTGCTGTGACCAGTCACTTAACCTACAATTGTATAATTAAGGTGCCTTGTAAGTTTATTTGTTAAGCAAAAACTAGTACCTGACATGAAAAAAAATAGCAAATCCAGCCCAAAAGAGGCTTAAAAGTATTAATGAAAACAATTGAGAAAATAAATTTTGTATCCGAGTGAGGTGAGCGGACCTGTGTACGTGCGAGAATAAGAAGACGGGAGACTTTAGCTGTTTGAGATGACCCTCTGAAAAGAGCTCTCGAACATACTCGAGACCGGTATAGCAGCTAGTATGATCCATTCTGAGTTAAAAATATCGATGCGCCATATTGCTTCCCTTGTAGGGTTTTGTTATGATACAAAGGCCAATTTTTTTATTTTATTTTGGAATTTAGTGGAGCGAGAGAATTAGGTAGAACATGAGAAGAAAGAGAGAAAGATTTAGAAGAAGAGAAGTGAGAGATGAAGAGAATTAAGAAGGGAAATGTGCAAACACGACGGCACTGTAAATATATTATTTTTCTTATTTTATATATTGTTTTGTCATTTATATATTATTGTTTATTCTTTGTATATTTTTTATTTTTTACCTTTATGTACTGTTTTCTCATTTTATATACTGTTTTTCCCATTTTATATACTATTTTTACTTTTTATGTATATACTATTATTAGAAAATAAATTATATATACTGTTATGTATATATTGTTATTAGAAAATAAATTACATATATTATTATTGAATCCGTTGTAAACAATCGTGTTACAGTACCGTCGTAATTGACACGGACTCAAAATCTAGTTGCCAAATTTGATTTTGGGCAATAAAGGGACAATTTTACATATATAACCAAACACTTGCTAATTATAAAAAACTAAATTTGCATGTCATACTAAGATAATCCAACGGAAGGGGTGAATCATCAGTTAGTAGACACAAACGAATGGAAAAGTTGCAATACAATTGTCTAAAGTAATTATAATGAAATAGTAATTAAATTGCAAAAATAACATAACAACCAATATTTCTCAACATGGCGAAGCCAAAAGAATTTCTCATCATACTGAAGTCAAAAAAGATTTCTCAAATAACACGAACATAATATAATGATAAAATATCATAAGAAAACAGTAATAATAAAAAAACTCTTACAAAAATTCCTTATAAAAGATAATAATTCTAAATTTTTTGCTGATACCACATAGCGGGCATTGGCCAGACCGAATCCGAATCCTTAATATCAAATCTCTCAACCACACGATTTTCCTTCAAAGAAAACACGCCATTGTCCAACTCAAATCCGTTCGGTTTAAACTCATCTAGAAGATATAAATCATCCATGAAATAAACGCAATCAGGTTTCAACCAAGGCCGCTCTTTGGTCGAGACCGATACAGAATCATTCGATCCAACGAACAAAGACTGACCCTCCAAGCTATAAACCCTAATCCACGTTTCTTTGTCGCTACCTAATCTGTACACTTTGAAATATTTTGTCATAGCAAGTTTCAACGGCTCGTTCCAACGACCGTATATTGGTAAACAATATTCGCCGTATCTTTACACATATAATAAATTCCCACACGACATGACAAGGTAGGAACCGTAAGAAGTGGTTACTCCATATTCTTCATTTCGGCCTGGAATTTTAATACTTGTTGTCGCTCTGACATTACCAGGCTCAAGGTAATAAAATACCTTGACAGAATATGTCTCAAGTGCATAGACTTTTCCGTTGTAGAATATCACATCTTTAAAACATCTGTGATATTCAATTTCGCCAGGAGGAGGCTTGATTCTGGCGGATAACACGGTCCACTCTTTGTCGGCCAATCTACATAAGCCTAGCGTTTGTTCAGCTGAGAAAATAATGGCAACAAGAAAATTCAATGGCGATGAAGAATCCTCCATTATAGTAACCTTCTTCACATAAGAGTTTCTCGCATAAGAAGGTTTATAAGCTGAACTCATCTCGAGATATTTCTCAATTTTAACCGAGTCGAGCCTTGGAAGAGGTACACTAGCTCGCGTAAGAGGGTTCAACAACTCCAAGTCTAGGTTATTATTTGTAACACCAAGCCAACCGTTAGAAGATCCATAAATCCAACGTGGCCGGCCAAGCTCGCTTATGTTGAGATTGTGGATTTCAGATTTTTCAAGGTTGAAGAAACTAAGTGTTTTAGTTGTCTCGTTGTAAGGAAGAAGAAGCAAAGGGGAATCGGCATCGAACGTTTGTAACCTTTCCTTTGCGAAACGATCCCAATTCTTGCAACAGATTGCAAACTTTCGCAAGTGCGGTAAGAACCAGAGTCGGTCCATAATGAGACCTAATACGTCATCTAGCTGTCGTGCCCAGTCACGTGATCCTTTTAGGGTTTTGCTACGATACAAAGGCATAGCATTCTTGGTAACTTTTGGGTTTAGTGGAGCCAAAGAATGAGAAGAACATGATAAGACCTTCTGGACAGCAGCCCACAGATCGGCCGAGGTCTCGCAATCGATGAATTGGGGAAGAATTGCTTCGGAGATGGAAGCAAGAAGCCATCCGAACAATAACTCGTCTCGACGGCGCCAAAGAAGATATTCTGGGTTCGTTTTGGGCGGAGCCGGATCGGATCCGGTGAGCAGGCCGAGCGAATTGCGGCCGTGGATGACCGGCAGGACTTGGGACTTCCAAAGGAGAAAGTTCTCACGGTCGAGTTTGATCGAGGGAGGGTGGGAGGAAAAAGACACCGCACCATCGGCGGCTGGGTCGGAGAAAGGCGGAGCGGCGGCGGAGGAAGTGGAATCCGACATTGGAGCAGAGTGAGTGATCGGGTGAAGAAAGGGCAAAAAGAAAGACGGAAAGAAAAAGAAGCTACTGGTTTTAATTGTGGCTTTAATTTTTTTTTGTTCTTTTTTAAGCTTAAAGCCCTTAAGCATCTTGGATTAATTTAAAGGGATTAAAGTCTTTACAGCCCATAAAGAAAGACTTATTACTAGGCCTTTCTAAAATTTGGGTCCCTAAGCCCAAGACTTATTTTCACTACATCGTTTCGGCCTTAATTTATATCTTCAAAATAACTTTTAGTTCTAGCATAGATATCAAGATTTTTTTTTTATATCATTTTCATCAAAAATAAACTAATAAATACCATCCCTTTCAAAATAATATGGTATCTATCATTTCCGCCACTACCAGTGGCGGAACATGTGAATTTTCAGTTTTTTCAAAAATTTCTCATTTGACTGACTAAGTTCTTCTTTAGTAATGGTTTTTAGGGAAGAACTGTTACTAAGTTTGAATTTAGTAACGGTTATTTTATAACAACCGTTACTAAAGGAAAAAAAAAATTTCCCAAAAAAACCGATACAATACTAATATTTAGTATCGGTTTTTTATTAAAAACCGTTACTAAACCCTAAATTTTGAAATTTTTTTGGGTCAGATGGAAAATGGTCTAGTTCCGCCAGACCCACTGGCGGAACTAGACCATTTTTTTGGACTTTTTGATTGTAAGTTGGGAAAATGTGTAGTTCCGCCAGACCCACTGGCGGAACTAGCTAGTTCCGCCAGAGGGTCTGGCGGAACCTATATTTTCGTCATTTTTGGGTCAAAAATAAATTTTACCTAGTTCCGCCAGACCCAGTGGCGGAACTAGCATTTTTCATTAATTAAGACTGTTTAAGGATGCCAAATGGCCGAGATTAGCAAAAAAAAAAATTCCCTAGTTCCGCCAGACCCTCTGGCGGAACTACTTCAGTTCCGCCAAAGGTCTGGTGGAAGTGCTACCTATCCAAATATTTTGAAAATCATGTTATTTGATTAATTATTCTTCAAAATAGTGCTACTATTCAAAAAAATTCAGAATTGGGATCTTTTCGCAACGGAAAGATTGCAAGCGTTTGATGCCGACGCCTTTTTGCTGCTGCTTCCTTACAACGAGACCAAAAAAACACTTAGTTTCTTCAACCTTGAAAAGTCTGAAATCCATAATCTCAACATAAGGCAGGTTGGGAAATATTGTTGGTGATGTTATTTCTGCAATTTAATTAAATGATTTTATTATAATTAATTTGAAGAATTGCATTGTACTTTTCCATGCGCTTGTATCTATTATCTGTCGCTAATCTTGGGCTGAAGTTACACCTAATTTGTGTCTAATCTTGGGATGCATTTAATTTATCAGCCCAACTACCTTTATATTCCTTTTTTTTTTCTATCGACTTGACAAAGAAATATTAAATTATTATATAGTGTATTAGTTGTATGATATTATTAGAATTTTCGGCTGAATTGTTGTTTCTTAAGTTATCTGGACAGTTTAATAAAACAGTTTTATCAACTGATATTTAATTAGCTGGTGTCATTTGTGTGAAATATGTGGGCTTTTTCTATATTTATAGTTTGCTTATGTTATGATCATGATTCATAATGTTTGAATTTAGTTCGTTGAAAGTAAAATGGAGGAAAGAATGTATTGACATAAAATTATGGCCACTGATTCTCGGAAGTCAGTATTAGTATGACTTTATGACGTCATTGCCATACTTTTTGAAGTCGACACAATAAATTGTCAAATAATGACCAAAGAAAAATATATTGTTATACTAAATGCGTAATTGCTGAATATCCAGAATTCCGAAGATTCATTCAAACTCAGTTTCTGAAATTTCTAGAATTATTACCCAAGAAACTTAAATTAAAGATTTCTAGTTTACATTTATTTAGTTTAGCTGTCGTATTACTTCATTATACAAACGTGACAATAATTTAGTTTGAAAAAGAAATAACCGGATTATTCTCCGTCGATGTCGATGCGTCTAACCAAAATAAAAAAATGCAACATTTAATAACAATAAATTCCTACTCTTCTTATAAAACTATACAAATAAAGAAAACAAACAACAAAATGAAGAAAACAAACAAAAAATGAGTCCGAACTCTCCATCTTACTCCAGCTGTCTCAAATCCTTACATCCTGTGTAACGAGTCATTCACACGAGAAAAACAAAACGCTAAGAATCCAATAAATGACTCGCTACACAGATCACAAGAAGATCTAGAAACCACGTAGCTTCTTCTCGCCGTCTCCGTTTCTTTTCCCGCGCTAAAAGTTTGCACCGCCAAATAATATAAAACTAATTCTTAATAGTATAAATACTTCTCCGAATCTAAAGTCTCTATACGTAACAGTTACACATCTCTTTCTTCCTCTCTTCTTCGAAATGAAAAGAAAACTCGAAGACTCAACAATGGCGTACTTGCCATCTAAGAAAATCTCCAGCCGATCGAAAATGAAGGAGATGGCTCATCCGGTTTACAGAGGGGTGAGGAGGAAGGGAGATTCTGAGAGGTGGGTCAGTGAGATCAGAGAGCCGAGGGAAAACAAGAGGATTCCGCTCGGCACGTTTTCGACCGCTGACATGGCGGCTAGAGCGCATGACGTGGCCGTTCTGGCCTTGGGTATCGGATTAGACTGCTTGAATTTCCCCGACTCGAAATGGCTCTTTCGTCTCCCTGCTTCGTACAAGACTGTGAAGGATCTTCAGCTTGCGGCCTTGGAGGCAGCTGAGCTGTTCAGGCCGAGAGACAAGGCAGATTTTGCGGAAGACGCCCGTTCTTCCACGTCGTCAGACAAATCCACGGAGGAAAACGAGGTGACGTCATTGCCCTCTTCAGATGCGGATAACCCAACTAAAGAGATGACATCAGAGTCTTCTTCTTCTTCAGGGGTGACGTCGGAGTTATCGACTTCTTTGGAGGAGGAGACGTCAGAGTCTTCTTCATCTTCTTCTTCAAAGGTGGAGTACGATGCGATGATGTTTGATTTGGAAAAGAATGGGGAGATGAATTTGTGGACGTATTATGCGAGCTTGGCTGAAGCGTTGTTAATGGAGCCTCCAGTGCAGAGATTTTGCGGCGATTGGGAAGGTGAAGGCTGTGGGATTGAAGACACTCTTTGGAGTTCTTAGAGCAAGCTCTGTTTTGATTTTCTTTTTCCTTTGATTTTATTTTCTTTTTCATGCCCAAATTGTGGTGGGTATTGTGCGGAAATGTCACTTGCAAATTGTATTTTCTTTCTTTTTTTGAATAGATCACTAACATATACAAATTGTAATACTGCTTACAGTTTTAATTTGGTCAAATTGATCCAAATAATTACTATATAAATCTTGATGTTTTGGTTTATTTCCTTATGAATTGTTTCAAAAAATTTAATTATGTTTTATTCATTTAATATGTTAATTTGTATTATTTGTATACAATCTTTCTAAGATATATATACCATTGTAATTTTTTATATCAATCTGTATTATATAGTAATGATTTGGTGATTTATATATAATTCATATAATACTCCTTATAAACAGTTCCCTTAATGGTATTTTCATTAAATATTATTTGTATAATTCATAGAATCTTGCTTATAAACAGTTCCTTTAATCTGTACATACAATATTTTTGTGAGTTTATATAATTTTTTTTTTATTTTTTAAATACACTGAAAGTCAGAAATAGAGTGCCAATTATGTTGCCACAAATAACTGGCGTCTACATACAAAACCATTCATTCAGTCAAAACTTAAATCACTACAAAACCGTAGCCTCTTTGTCTGGTCGATCAGCGTTGACGTCATACTCTCTCTCAGGCCTCAAAGTCTTTCAAGAATATTCCTCTTCTAGATAAAATTAGTAATAACTAGGAATCTAAAATATATTCCAATTTCTATAAATGAACTAATTCGATGTGTACATTAACTGAATAAATGCTTGTTTACATCGCTATCAAATCCTCTCCATTCAAAAACGAAAAAGAAAAAAAGATCCTAAGGGGAGCTATTTTTTTTAACTTCAATTCCAAAGAGAAACAGGGGAGCCCCATTGATTATCGTCCAAATCAGCGAACCAATCCGCCTGGGGAACAAATCCCTCCGCCAATTCCATCTCAAATCCTGTCATAACATTATAATCCATCTCGAAATTCATCGCCTCATGAGAAACCATGGATGTAATCTCTTCAGCCACCTGTTCAACCGAAGAAGAACGAGAAGTTGAAAAAGAATACTCCTCTTTAATAGGCCTGAAACTCTCAGCCACTTCAATGGCGGCTTTCTTTATATCATTCACGCTTGAGAAGGACTCAGGGAGCTTAATCAGCCACGCTGAGTCCGCAAAGTTTAAGCAAGCTGATCTTCCCTTTAATGCCATCATCGCCATGTCATGAGCTCGAGCTGCCTTGCCAGCAGTGGAGAAAGTTCCGAGCCATATTCTCGACTTATTATTTGGGTTTCTCACCTCGCAAACCCACCGGTCAGAAGTTCCTCTCCGGCGAACTCCTCTGTAAACGGGGTGACGTGTCTCCTTGAACTTGGTCCGGCCAGAGGGTCGTTTTGGCGGCGCTAAGTGAACGTTGGTGTATTGATCAGTCTCGCTAATGGAAGAAGAAGAGGATGAATTCATGGTGGGTTGGTTAAGTTTGAGTGTTACTCTGTTTTGAGTTGAGTGAGAGGGGTCGAGTGTAAACTGTTGGATGAGTTCTCGTTTTAGTGAGGAAATGGATAAGAGAGAAGAGTATATATAGGTTTTGATTCTATCGAAAGGAGAAGAAGGAAATGGAAAGTCATATAACGCGGGGGAGAGGGGGCTAAGGAAGGAAGGAAAGTGACTATCTTGTTTTCTTGCGACAATATACCGTTTTATTTAGTTTATTTTATTCAAATGATACAATTGGGGGCGCGTTAAATAATTTTCAGCGTATATGATGCGAATCACCTGATGTTTCTGCTGGGATACTGCTGGCCATAAGCAAGTCCCGAATGTTCTTTTTATTCTATTTGATAATTAGTCCTGACAGACACCTTTTGCCAGAATTAATCAATTAACCCAGCAGGGTTTATAATTCTAGATAATTCTAGAATAGAAGTTAAGGATGAATTAACCACAAATTTATTAACGAACTATTTCACAACTTTTATCAATTATCTATAATAAATAGATGATCGAAATATCTGGGGAGGAGCCTACAAAATAAAGAAGAGCATTGTGGAAATGGTAGCCAATGACGGAGCTTAATTATATTTACAAGGACCAAAAATATTTTTTGTTATTGATTAAAATTGTAAAAAATGAGGATCAAATATGTATAAATATATGTATTTTAAAATTTTCATCACTAAACATTAATAATATATTTTATTCTATCAAAATCTTAGGAGGTCATGATCATCCGGTTTTTATAAGTCATACTTCATGTTTATAGCATCATCCATTTATTATTGTAACATGTTAAAAAAAAAAGATTCAGACATCATCATTAGATTACAAAAGGTATGATGAAATTAAAAAAAAATATTTTTGTAAACATAAAAAGTATAGTAAAATTACAAAAAAATATATTTTAAAAAATGTATATTTATAAATACAAAATGTATATTCAAGTGTAAATATATATATGTACAGTTAAAATAGTATGGTGGCGATTCTGGGCACTCTAAAAGCTGGGCCGAATAATTTCTCAAAAAAAAAAAAGAACAAAATCAGATTCAGCGTTTTGTGCTTGCATTCAAATTCGAAACTTCCAACTAAACTGAAGGCTACCTTGAACTGACTTGACCTAATCCGACCCACTCGTCGCATCCGCTGTTAGCCTTGAAAAGACAACACCTCATCTCCCAAAATATTCTAAAAATAAATAAAAAAAGTCGCGCTCACTTTTCAGTCTTTCACACTCACTTAACTCTCTATCTGATGGGTGGTGATATGGGCAGGAAAACAATTGATGCCGGCAGGAAATCATTTTAGAAAATGACATTATTACCCTTATTGTATATGTCCATTAAATGGATTAAAAAGAAAATTAAGAATTGGATAATAAATGCACTAATAATATGATTATCTCTAATTTATCCATAACATTTTTCTTGCTCATTTTCGCATTTGTCTTATTTAACGAATCATCAAAAATATGAATTAGTCATTTTTGTTTTTATAAGTCATACTTCATGTTTATAGCATCATCCATTTATTATTGTAACATGTTAAAAAAAAAAGATTCAGACATCATCATTAGATTACAAAAGGTATGATGAAATTAAAAAAAAATATTTTTGTAAACATAAAAAGTATAGTAAAATTACAAAAAAATATATTTTAAAAAATGTATATTTATAAATACAAAATGTATATTCAAGTGTAAATATATATATGTACAGTTAAAATAGTATGGTGGCGATTCTGGGCACTCTAAAAGCTGGGCCGAATAATTTCTCAAAAAAAAAAATGAACAAAATCAGATTCAGCGTTTTGTGCTTGCATTCAAATTCGAAACTTCCAACTAAACTGAAGGCTGCCTTGAACTGACTTGACCTAATCCGACCCACTCGTCGCATCCGCTGTTAGCCTTGAAAAGACAACACCTCATCTCCCAAAATATTCTAAAAATAAATAAAAAAAGTCGCGCTCACTTTTCAGTCTTTCACACTCACTTAACTCTCTATCTTGATGGGTGGTGATATGGGCAGGAAAACAATTGATGCCGGCAGGAAATCATTTTAGAAAATGACATTATTACCCTTATTGTATATGTCCATTAAATGGATTAAAAAGAAAATTAAGAATTGGATAATAAATGCACTAATAATATGATTATCTCTAATTTATCCATAACATTTTTCTTGCTCATTTTCGCATTTGTCTTATTTAACGAATCATCAAAAATATGAATTAGTCATTTTTGTTTTTAACGCCCATTTTCTTGTTTATAGAGCAACTATCCAACTACCCACCCACATAATAAAATTAAAAAATAATGAAATATTTTTTAATTTAAATCATTTATAATGTTATTCAATGTTTTATTATTTAAATAGTCTTAGTAATTGGAGAACATATTAATATAATTAATGATGTTATGAACAGAAATATTAATATTACAAAAAATTAAAACATATCACAAATTTAGTTAGTTGTCTTTTATACATTTTTGAATTTTAATGGCAGTAATGTTGGAGAGAGAAGGATCAACAAATATTTTATTACCTTTTTTAATTCAATTAATTGATATATAAAAAGAGGATAAAAATGTTATTTTAGTATAGTTTATCTAATTTTTCTTGCATTTGTCGAATATTTGACTGCCCATATCATTTGTCTTATGTTGTACAGATGTGGACACGGGTGTCATGTCCGACACAATACGGACACGGCGACACAGCGAATCTCAAAATTCATCAGGACACAACACGTTTTATATATATATTATTATATTATTTCTATGAATAAAATATATAATTTAATTATTGTATATATTATTTATGTTAATTTTATTTTATTTTAAATGATTATACATAATATTTTTATCTTGTAATTAGAAAGTTATACGTAATATTTTATAATTAATACAATACATATAACATTTGAAGTTATACCTTTATACGTGCATACAAGATATTTGACATTTTACATATTTGTGTATGAAAATAGAAAACTTGACACTAAATAATCAAAATTCACTTTAAATGTTTAGTTCCACAATTATTGGAATAGAAAAGTAAGATTAACTAGTCTCTAAAATATGAGGATGATGGAATAGTGCAATAATTGTGCTAACAACACCAATGCACGTATCTTGAGAAGTGTCCTGGGAAGTGTCTGAGAAGTGTCCTGACAATTTTTAATAATAAAATATTTGATATGCCACGTGCTGTGTCCAACACGTGTTCGAGAAGTGTCTGAATAATGTCGTGTCCGATATGCTGTCCGACACGATCGAGTTTTTGAAGTACCCAGACAAAGTAGCATTTGCCCTGGCTGATTCTCTTCCAACGGCATCCCCTAAATGGCAACCCCATCTCTCTTTAATACAACTTTATATGGCAAACTTCCGACATACAACTTTCTGGCTCTAAAATGCCCAAGAGCAATGGAACCTGTTTAAATTGACAGCTTTAAAATTAAAATATAAATACCTAATGTGGGTAAGTTCAATATTTTCATTGTTTTTATTTATTTATGGATCGTATTATTTATTAAACATGTGGAAATAAGACCAGATGATTCTTATCTATCGATCATGAATTCAGGATGCGTCTAAATGTTAAGACGTAGAGGATCTAAAAGTTTTCTTCTCGTTCCCAGCCACGGCTCTCGCAGCCTCCGTTCCTTTCCCGGGGCTAAAAGTTTGCACCGCCAAATATATGAAACTAATTTAAATACAACAACTTCAAATCGTATAAATACCTTTCTGAATTCCAAAGTCTCTGTACGGAACAGCCATCTAAGAAAATCTCCAGCCGATCGAAAATGGAGGAGACGCCTCGCCCGGTTTATAGAGGGGTGAGGAGGAAGGGACATTTTGATAGGTGGGTCAGTGAGATCAGAGAGCCGAGGGAAAACAAGAGGATTCCGCTCGGCAAATTCCCGACTGCTGACATGGCGGCTAGAGCGCATGACGTGGCTGTTTTGGCCTCGGGTATTGAGTTCCCTTCCTTGAATTTCTCAGACTCGAAATGGCTCTTTCGTCTCCCTGCTTCGTACAAGACTGTGAATGATCTCCAACTTGCGGCTGTGGAGGCCGCTGAGCTGTTCAGGCCGAGAGACGACGCGGATTGTGCGGAAGACGCTCGTTCGTCCACGTCGTCAGACGAAGTCACAGAGGAAAACGAGGTGACGTCATCATCTCCTTCAGATTCGGCGAAAGATATGACATCGTCATCTTATTCTTCTTCTTCAGAGGTGACGTCGGAGTCTTCATCTTCTTCTTCAGAGGTGGTTTATGATGAGATGATGTTTGATTTGGAAAAGAATGGGGAGATGAATTTGTGGACGTATTATGCGAGCTTGGCTGAAGCATTGTTAATGGAGCCTCCAGTGAAAAGATTTTGGGGCGATTGGGAAGATGAAGGCTGTGGGATTGATGCGACTCTTTGGAGTTCTTAGAGCTTGCTCTGTTTTTTTGTCCTTCTTTTTTGATAGAATTTCGTCCTTCCTTGTGATTTCTTTTTCATTTTGATGCCCTAATTGTGGTGTGGATATTATGCAGAAATGTCACTTTTTAATTGTGCTTACAAATTATAATTATTTTGAATAGTTCACCTGCAAATAATAACAATGTTTACAGTTTTAAATTTGGTCAATTTGATCAATTTAATTCAATTCACCTCATATGCATTGATTGATTCCCTCGTGAATTGTTACATTATATTTATAAACATTCTGTTCATTTTATATGTTATTTGTACTATATTTGTATACAATTTTTCTAAGATATAAATACTGTTTCATCATATTCACAATATATATAATCATTCTATATTATCTCTATATATATATTGTTATGATTTGGTAATTTGTATATTATTTTGTTATTTTTTATGTCTTTTCGATATTTTCTTTATACATTATTCATGTTAATTCATATATATTCCTAATAAACAGTTCCCTAAATCTCTACATACAATATTCTTGTGAGTTTCTATAGTTATTTTTTTTTAAATACACTAAAAGTCAGAAATACACTAAAAGTCAGAAACAGAGTGCCAATGTTATGTAACCAAAATGCAAGTAACTGGCGTCTACATACAACAAAACCATTCAAAATCTAAATCATTACAAAACCGCTGCTTCTTTTGTCTGGTCGCCAACTGTTTCTGGTTGTAAGACCCAGTCCATTTGACTCTGATAGTGACGTCATCTTCTCTCTCAAGTCTCAGAGTCTTTCAGGAAGGAATATTCCTCTTCTAGGTAAAATTAGCAATAACTAGGAATCTCAAATATATTCCAATTTCTATAATGAACTAACTCGATTTGTATATCAACTGAATTTATGTTGTTTACATCACTATCACTCCTCTATTCAAAAAAGAAAAAGAAAAAAAGAGAGCTATTTTTGTAACTTTCAGCTCCAAAGAGAAACAGGGGAGCCCCATTGATTATCGTCCAAATCAGCGAACCAATCAGCCTGAGGCACAAATCCCTCCGCCAATTCCATCTCAAATCCGATCATATCACTATAATCCATGCCGAAATTAATTGTCTCGTCAGAAACCATGGATGTTATCTCTTCAGCCACCTGTTCAACCGACGATTCACAAGAAGAAGAACGAGAAGAGGAAGAGGAAAAAGAATACTCCTTCAGCCTAAAACTCTCAGCCACTTCAGTGGCGGTTTTCTTTATGTCATTCACGCTTGAGAAGGACTCAGGGAGCTTAATCAACCACGCCGAGTCCGCAAAGTTTAAGCAAGCTGATTTTCCCTTTAATGCCATGATCGCCACATCGTGAGCTCGAGCTGCCTTGTCAGCAGTGGAGAAAGTACCAACCCAGATTCTCGACTTATTATTCGGGTTTCTCACCTCACAAACCCACCGGTCTGAAGTTCCTCTCCGGCGAACTCCTCTATAGACAGGGTGACGTGTCTCCCTGAACTTGGTCCGACCAGATGGCCGCTTGGGCGGCGCTGAGTGGATGGTAGTGAATTCAGTGTCGCTAATGGAAGAAAAAGAGGAGGAATTCATGGAGTTTCTTTGAAATTGGGTGTTGCTCTGTTTTGAGTTGAGAGTTAAGAGTGAAGATTGTTGAGTGTAAGCTTTCTTGTATGAGTTTCGAGTGAGGGAAAAGAAGGAAAAGTCATAACGCGGGGGAGAAAGAGTGAGAAAGAAAGAAGTGTCAAGGAACAGCTAGAAAGTTGGAAAGCCAAATATACCATTTTTTATTATTTTAATAATATATTCGGGGGCGGGGCGTGTTGATTCAGATGTGGGAATTGTGATACGGCTGGAACTGGAACCGAGTCTCAATCATCAGCCGTCGTTTTGGTTTTGGTTTTGGGTTGATAGTGATTACTGAGTAGTGGCAGCCACCATTTTTGCCAGAGTTATAACAGCATGATTTCCCTTCTTTAATATCAAGAATTATCCCGTGAAAGTTTGTAAATTTTTTTATATGAAGAATAATATGATAAACGTGGTGAATTATCTTGGTGAGGAAAAAAAAAAATGTATTTGTTATAATTCATTTGAAAATTTATGGTTCATATATGAGAACCAGCTGTACCCGATTATAAAAAGACATGATGAAATTATAAAAAAATATATTTGTAAACATAAAAGATATAGTTAAATTATAAAAAAATATATTAAAAGTATATTTTCAAAAAGCTATATTTATAAATACAAAAGGTATATTCAAATACAAATATATATGTGTACAACAAAAAGTTATATGGTGACGCTTCTGAGCACTTTGAAAACTGTACACTCCGAATAATTTCTCTATTAAAAAATATATAATATACATATAAAAAGAAATAATATTTATATCTAAAAATATAATAAACAAAAACAACTAAGAAATATAAAAATATAATATTAAAAGATGCTTAAGCTAAAAATGAAAATATTTTCTCAATTAAATTTAGCCTATAAAATATTAATACTTTCATCGACTAATAATACTAAATCCCTCAACAAAAACCAGATACCACCACCACAACTTTTTGTGCTTGCTTTGAAACTTCTGACTGACTGACTGAATCAAGCTGCTCCTGATCCAACTCAACTTGCCGCATACACTGTGAGCTTGGAAAAGACAATACATAAATAAAAAATTTCGCCCACAGTTTCATTTCAGTGTTTCACTCTCACTCGACTCTCCAGCCGTGTCTCTTCCAACGACATCTCCCCCTTCTCTTTCTCCTTATAAATACTCCTCAATTCTCGGACCAACTCAAAATGAAACAACGAACTAAACTTACCAACAGAACAGAGCATCCTTCCTTCCTTCTTTCTCTGATCAATGGATTCATCTTCCTCTTCAACCAGCGACTCTGAACATTACTCAACCATCTGGTCTGCCCCTCCTAAGAAACCGTCCGGCCGGACCAAATTCAGAGAGACGCGTCACCCGGTCTACAAGGGGGTTCGTCGGAGAGGAGCTTCTGACAGGTGGGTCTGTGAGGTCAGAAACCCCAACGACAAGAAGAGACTCTGGCTCGGAACTTTTCCGACGGCAGAAATGGCGGCACGAGCTCATGACGCAGCAATGATGGCCTTACGCGGAAGAGCGGCTTGCTTGAACTTCGCCGATTCGGCATGTCTGGTTAAGATTCCGGATTCCTTCTCAAGCGTGAATGAGATTAAAAAGGCTGCAGTTGAAGCAGCTCGGAGTTTCAGCAATGGACATACAGAGGATGCTTCTTCACCTTTATACGTTGCCAGTTCATCAGCTGAAGTGGTGATGGAGGAGAAGAACAGTTGTAGTGTGCTTGGATTGGAGGGTGATTTAGACATGGATTTGAGGAGCCCGAGCTACTATGCGAGCTTGGCTGAAGGGTTGTTAATGGAGCCGCCGAGCTGGGAGAGATACGGAGATTTGGAAGATGAAGGATGGGGTGATGAAATGTCGCTATGGAATTGATTTTTCAGAAGTTTATTATTTTGATATTAGGAAATTCTGTGTTTAATTGGTTCTTTTGTAGTAACAGAGTTAGATGATCATGGATTAACGAATAATGGATGTGATTGGTTTGTTAGAAAAGTTCAATCCAAATTAGGGAAGTATTAGATTTTTTAATTTAAATTTTCCACTCTCTGTTCTTGTAAAAATATTATTTTGATGTATAATATGTAAGTTTTTTTTTTATTTAGAAGTTTGTTGTGTTATATTATATTGTGATAAAATTTAAAAAATATATTATATTTGAATTTTTTTTTCTTCATCCCTTTCTTCAAATTATTTTAAAAACTGGCACGAGCAAAATTCAGTTCTAAAAAATATAATGTGCACCAATATCACCGCAATATTATCCTGTTTTTCATCACATAAATCAGAATTTTTTTATATTCTTTAACTGTTTACATTCTTTTCAATTTTTTACTGATTCATAGTAATTGCAATCATGTAATAATTTGTAAAAATAAATAAAAGTATTTCAACTTACTGCAAAAAAAAAAATTTAAAGCAACAAATTTATTTATCATCTTCATATTAAAAAAGAGAAAAGATGTCAATCCCCGGAATCACCGCCAAGTTTTGGTATTCATATTCTTTTTTTAATAAATAGATGGTCATTATTATTATAAATTAGTGATTATTTAAATAATAATTATATGTGGTTATTCTAAAATATTGGATGGTTATTAAAAACCAAAAAAAAAAAATTAATATAAATAATTATATTAAGGATGGTTGACCATTTTAACCATAAATTTAGTGATGATTCTAGAAATTGAGCAACTAAGTCTATTAAAATAATAAACAAAAATTTACTCAACAAAACAAATAATGCATGCTGGGATAATTTTGGCAAAAAGTGGTTGTCCCGTCTCAAAAATCCACAATCGCCAAAATGAAGGCGATTGTGTCTTGCTTACTAGGTGACGCTGGTTCATAACGCTGATGCATGAAACAACCCCATAATATGACGACATGTAAT
The DNA here is from genome assembly GCA_024447665.1 of Juncus inflexus. Lineage (NCBI taxonomy): Eukaryota > Viridiplantae > Streptophyta > Magnoliopsida > Poales > Juncaceae > Juncus > Juncus inflexus. Next base: position 10,642,660 of record JAJHPC010000015.1, on the reverse strand, counting down.
CATGTTGGACTTTTATTTCTTTATGTGAAGTACAATTTTGTTGGATTTGTATATATATTTACAAGAAATATTTCATTAATATTTGAGAATTTATTATTATTATGCTATTTACAAATATTTTTAATGTTTGAAAATAGTTAAGATTATTTTTATAAAATTTATTAAATATTTTTATTAATATATTATTATTTTTTTAACAGTTGTACATATTCAAATAAATTAAAATCACTCTAAGATGTTTTTGTTAAATTCTATAATTGAAAAAAGTACATTATGTGCAAAAGCTCCATTAAATTCTATATTTTTTAAAAAGAAAATTTGATCTCAGAATGTAAAAAAAAAAATTAAGGCTAGAAGACTAAATATCTTTTTCCATAATAAGTAGCTAAAGGGAAATGGGAAATCAGGACGGGAGTACTGTAACGACTATGTAGTGACGGATTGAAATTATATACTGTTTCTCGCGTTTCTATATACGCTATATAATGTTTTCATTTTTTTAAATATATAATATTGACCGAATGAATTTTTATATAGGATTAGGGTTAATTATACAGGCTCGAACCGTAGACCTTCTCGGTAAAACATATAGTTTTATTTGTTTTTATATACTATTTTCATTTTTTAAAATATATAATGTTTTACTGAATGGATTTTTTATATACTGTTTGTTTTCAGCTTTTATATACCGTCGCTGCAGTGCGACGGTATATACCGTCATGATATATCAGGTCTCATGGCTAAATTTCTTGATTTTTATTAACTTAATTTTTTAGACCAAAATAAGTAATAAAAAATAGAAAATTGATCTTAAATATTGCTATTGATACAATGTTTCAGATTGGAACAAAAATCTTCAATTTTAAAGGGCATGAAGCGTCATTTTCCAGCATAGGAAATGGGTTTTGTGGTAACTGGTAATAGGTCCCATCATGCTGGACCTATTATGTGACACGTGCCATGAGACAACCAATGTGATCGCGCCACCTCACACTACAGCAATCCACTTTACCAATGGTTCTTCAAAATACTCCGTACATTTCCCTGTGCAAGAAAAAAACACAGAACCCCTTCAATGTTGTAAAAACTTTTTTATCTTTAATATTATATAACAAATACAACTTTTTCATAATAGATATGTTTATATGTTAGTGCATTAACTACTAGTAATATTGCTAATTAAGTTTAAGTCTTTTTCTAAATAATATGGTGTGAACTTAAAGGTTAGGATGAGTCGGTTAATATATTGGATTCTAACAAAATGATTTTTACTTTATTTTGTTATGTTAGAATTAACAATTAATCAAGTTTTTTAAACTCACTAATTTCTTTATTTTTTTGTGAGAAACCATAATTTATAATATAGAAATATTTAGACAATTAGCCTTAATGTTTATAAATGTTCTAGAATTCAAACTTTTCTTTATTAAAAATAATTCTAATAAAATTATAACACCTGATTATTAGTGTTAAATAGGATGTAATTCTAATGGATATTTTAATAAAAGTTTTCATGCTAAATTAATTTAAAATATATGGTAATAGATATGTCCTAATAATAACAATGTAACATTCTGTTACAACTCGCAACTCTCAACTTCTCTGCAGAATATTTATTGTGAAAATATATGAGCATTCTCTTCTTAATTTCAAATATAAGAAAATGAAAGGTTGAGAATATTAGCATTTGAAGGACATATGTACAAATATTTCAAAATATACACACACTAGAGACTGAGAGTGTGTCCATCCAAGTAATTTTATTGCCTTGGAAAAATAATGGGATGGTTGCTGACAGAATAAAAAATTGTGGACGTGACATTTTCTTATATGTAGTATCACAAGATCAGATAAATGGACGCGTCTCATCTAATAATTTCTCATGTTGACGTCTGTGTTGGCGTGTTTATTTCATGAGGTGTCCAACTGATATTGGTTTGTTTCATGTGTCGTGGTGGCACCGCGTTATTCAACAAATTGTCCAGCAGTACCACTGCCCCGACATCAGGTGAAAAATGATTTAACGCGCCCAAAAATAGTATATTCGCACGGTTAAACAAGACAGGAGTCGCTTTCTTCCTTTCTTTATAGCTGTTCTTTACGACCCCACAGAAAACTTAGCAGCAACGGCTTTCTCACTCTCTTTCTCCCCGTGTGACATTTACTTCTTTTTGGCCCTTCCAATGTAATATATATACTCTTCCCTCTTATCCATTTCCTTAAAACTCATCAAACAGTTTACACTCAACATCTTCACTCTACTCTAAACAGAGCAACACTCAAATTCAAATAAGCATCCATGATGTCTTCTTCTTCTTCCAATAGCAACACTGATCAGTACGCAACCATACATTCAGCGCCACCCAAGCGGCCCTCTGGTCGGACCAAGTTCAAGGAGACACGTCACCCCATTTACAGAGGAGTTCGTCAGAGGGGAGCTCCTGGCCGGTGGGTTTGCGAGGTGAGAAACCCACATAATAAGGCGAGAATCTGGCTCGGAACTTACTCTAATGCTGAAATGGCAGCTCGAGCTCACGACGTGGCAATGATGGCTTTACGCGGTAGATCAGCTTGCTTGAACTTTGCTGACTCGGCATGGCTGATTAAGCTCCCTGAGTCCTTCTCAAGCGTGAATGAGATAAAGAAATTCGCCATTGAAGCGGCTGAGAGTTTCAGGCCTAAAGAGGATTCTTCCTCTTCTTCTCGTTCTTCTTGTGAGTCATCAGTTGAACCGGTGGCTGAAGAGATAATGGTATCTGATGAGAAGATGGATTTAGAGATGGATTATAATTGTATGATCGGATTTGAGATGGATTTGGCCGAGGGATTCGTGCCTCAGGCAGATTGGTTCGCTGATTTGGACGATAATCAATGGGGCTCCCCTGTTTCTCTGTGGAACTGGAACTGAGAGGTACATAGACTATGAATTTTTCTTCTTCTGTTTTTTTTTAATTGAGCATAGATATTGATGTAAACATGCATAGATTAAGTTAATAAACAGATGAAGTTTATTCATTTTTAAACTGGATTCATCTTAATTAGTCATTAATGTTTTATGTAGAAGGGAAAATATAACGCTTCTTCTGAGGAAGAACTATAGGTAATGGCCATCTGCTTCGTTCTCTTTATGATGGACGCATATATTTTTTTATGAATTGTAAATCAATTCTGCCAGATGCAAAATTCGATCCTTCTATTTATAGAAAGATAAACTTAGTATCATGCAACTAGAATATTTTAGTGGTGATTTTTTGATGTAAAAGGATTTCGTAGGGTATTATCAGAAAAGATGGACGGATACAAATACCAGTACCGTATCTGATACAATAAATATGGTCATACGAGAATTTAAAATAAAACTTGGATACGACAATTTATATATCAGGCTTTTCGAAATGTGAGGAAGAATAAGAAGTAGAGAGAAGAAAGAAGGCTTTGATATTAAAAGATAGTGAAGATCTGGAAATATAGCAGTGAAGATATAGAAACGTTTAATAAACGGTAATTTGTGAACATTACCTCACCAAAAGCATTAGAAATAACAACCGCTTATTAGAAACAAAATGAGAAAAGAGGAATGACAAAGCCGTCTATACCACAAGTCAGCCGAAACTTGTTCGCCGAGATATAGAAAAGGTTAATTTATTTGTGCCAGTCTCTTGGATTGGCGGTAGAGGCCATTGTCAAGAACCACGCTAAACACGATTTTCTTAGAAGCCTGATCTTTTATTAAATAATCAAATGGGTTAAATTCAAGGGTGATGTAATTGTCTCTTTTTATTTGTGAGATACTTACTAGATTCTTGGTAATTTTGTCACATGAAATACAATTTTTAAGAACTAAAGATCCATTCAGTAATTTAATGACTGTTTGACCAATGTTTTGAAACGGAATGCCCGCAGCCGCACACTTACCGTTTCGGAGTCATATAAGATTGTTACTTATCAGACAAAATTGAACCCAGATAGTTCAGTTCGAAAATATAAAGCATGACTTGTGGCAAAACGATTCAAGCAAAAGCATGGGATCAACCATTATGAGACGGTTGCTCCAGTGGCATGACGGGAGACGATCGGGATGATGATTGTTTTAGCGGCACAAAAAAAGTGACAACTACATCAGCTAAATGTTAAATCGTCATTTCTGAACGGCTATCTAAAGGAAGATATTTATGTCGAGCAGTCGGAAGGTTTTATAGTTGAAAGGGGGAGAAAAGAAGGTGTGTAAACTTAGAAATACATTGTACGGATTGAAGCAGACGTCAAGAGCATGATATAATCAAATTGACAAGTATTTCACAGACAACGGTTTCGAGAAAAGCAAAAGCGATTGGGGTAAATTATATAGATAATTATCGCCGATTGTGTATCTTATTTTATGCACATCTATTAGTATTTTAGTTTTATTTTAATTCAAGAATCAAGTTATTGTTGAGGTCATGTGTGATTGTAGGAAATGGAGCAAAATGGTCAATGAGCCAAATCAGAGACGCAAGAAAACTAATTTGCGATTGGAGCAAATGACGCGCCGTGGTATCACCTACATGTGAGATAAGCTCGATCTGTTGGCGCGGATCCGAAGTAATCGTGACTCAGGGAGAGCAGCTCGCTGACACCTAATTAAGGAAATAAAACTGAGGCTACAGGTCAGATTTGATTGACAATTTAATTGGCGAATAGAAGAAAACTCTAGTTACTGATGATTATGTTTGGCTCATTGACCTGTAGCCTAGTATATATTTATATACAAGCTATAAATGTACACTAGTATATTAGTTGACTGATGATTATGTTTTACTGATCATGGATAAATAGTTATCAAGTCATTAACATAGGTATATGTTAGAGACCATATACTGGACTGACCCGCCATAAGAATGCTACATGTTTTACGTCATTAGCGATTCTTGTAACATAAAGTATTTATAGTCCTTTGACCTGAGATTGTCTCGGTTCCCAACATGAGTAATTTTATACTTTAATATAATCTAACATGTCTTTAACCGGGTGGTCATAACGGTTATGATTAGGTATACAATGAATCATGTAGAGGGATGAGTGCAATCAAGACGGGATTTATTCCTCTCATAAATGAGAGAGATATCTTTAGGCCTCTTGATGAATTGAACTGAAGAAATGTATGACCATACTCAAATGAATTAATAAGAGTTATTAATGTCATTTGTTCTTGTTTAGTTTAACTTGGGATCAAGAAATATTAATCAATTAATATAAGGATGACGTATTATATGCCTTATAATCGATATAGATATCGCACGACAAAGGGACTAAATACGTGATTGTTGATTAGGTAAATCGGATCACCGATATTCACTTAAATTGGGTAGTCATGATGGCTTGCTAGAGTCCGCTCATGATTTATAGACTGTCAAGTCTATTGCCAACATTAAGTGAACCTACAGGGTCACACATAAAGAACAAACTGAAATAGGCGCAGAAAATCCTAGCGACTTATATGATGAGTTGCATAAGAATATCACAAAATATATTGTCATCTTATGTGATAAGATGTGATATATATATGTATATAAAGACTATGAACACAAAAGATCACGTAATCTAGAAGAGTCTAGATGATGGCATATGGATAATGATGAATGATGTCATACACATCTTTTAGTGTGAGGAGACATGATTTTTCACCTCTATATAAGGACATAGAGGGCTCCAAATTCAATAGAACACATCATTCTCTCTCTCATTATTTCTCATTCTCTTTTGTGAGACAAAAGAGAGAAAATATACTTTCTAATTTGTATGACAAAATTATGAAATGGTGCTTTCCTTTTGTATGACAAAAATGAAAGAGTGCGATTATATGAGAGGAATTATATACATTTTTTGTGAGATAAAATAAGAAGAGTTTTCTTATGCAAGAGGAGAACAAGCTACTAGCATATATATTGTTCTTCTTCCCGTTTTAAGAAGTTTGTTCGTGTGGACACCGGTAGAGGCGTTCGTACTTTCGGCGCTTGTGATCTATTCGGCCTAAGAAGATGAGAACGGTTTGTTGAGAGTTTTGGTGGAGACCGATTGTGTGTGCGGTAGATGACTTCCGCACGACCCGACCTAGACGGCCTAGACAGACCGAAAATCGGTTAGGATGGTAACCGGTTTAGAGGCGCATGGACAACACGCATGGTTTGAGCGTCACGGATTAAGCGTAATCCGAAAGGTATCTTAAGATTTATTTCTTTGATTTAACCGATACGCACGGATCCTCGGATTGGTTTTGGACGAATTTTTTATTTTCCGCTGCGTTATGCACGTCCGAGACCCAACATTCCCTTACTAAGAAACCATCCGGCCGGACCAAGTTCAGAGAGACACGTCACTCGGTCTACAAGGGGGGTCGTAGAAGAGGAGCTTCTGGCAGGTGGGTGTGTTAAGTCAGAAACCCTAATGACAAGAAGAGACTCTGGCTCGGAACTTATCCGACGGCAGAAATGGCGGCGCTAGCTCATGACACAGCAATGATGGCCTTATGTGGCAGAGCGGCTTGCTTGAACATTGCCGACTCGGCATGGCTGGTTATGATCCCAGAATGTTTATCGAGTGTGGATGGGATTAACAAAGCTGCTCAGAATTTCAGCCATGGAGAAACAGAGGGTGCTTCTTCATCTGTATCTGTATCTGTATCTGTATCTGTATCTGTATCTGCAGACACTTCATCAACTGACGTGGGGATGGAGGAGAAGAACAGTTGTATGATGTTTGGATTGGAGGGCGATTTAGATATGGATTTAAGGAGCTCGAGCTATTATGTGAGCTTGGCTGAGGGGTTGTTAATGGAGCCACCGAGCTGGGAGAGATACGGAGATTTGGAAGATGAAGGATGGGGCGATGAAATGTCACTATGGAGTTGATATTTTGAGAAATTAATTATTTTGATATTAGGATATTTTACTTTCTTAGCTAGTATTTTGAACTAATTCTTTCATTGCAGCGTAATAGAGCTAGAATTAACGGATCTGATAAGTTTATTGGAAAGTTGCATCCAAATGAAAATAGAATTTTGGGTAAATTTCACCCCAGGTCACTCAACTTTTAAAAATGACCAAATAGGTCACTCAACTTTCAATTGTCCCCTATAGGTCACTCAACTTTCAAAAATGACCAAATAAGTCACTCAACTTTCAATTATCCCATATAGGTCACTCAACTTCAAAAAAATATTCAAATAGGTCATTCAACTTTCAAAAATTATCAAATAGGTCACTCATATCGGATGACTTATTTGTATTTTTCAACTAATTGGGTGACCTATTTTGGTTATTTTTGAAAGTTGAGTGACCTATAGTGGACAATTAAAAGTTCAGTGACTTATTTGATATTTTTTTTAAAGTTGAGTGACTTGTAGGGGACAATTGAAAGTTGAGTGACTTATTTGATTATTTTTTGAAAGTTGAGTGACCTACGGTGAAATTTTTGTTTAGTTCTTTACACTCCCAGTTCAATCCGAGTGAAAAATAGAATTGTGATGGATAATAAATCCAAGTGAAGAAAACTCCAGTTACTCGAGGCAGTTGTTCATAAACTAATTCTCCCATTCAATCCTGATCGTCTCCGGTCATGCCACTGGAGCAAAAGTCTCATAATGGTCGATCCCATGCTTTTGTTTGAATCGTTTTGCCACGAGTCATGCTTTATATTTTCGAACCGAACCATCTAGATTCAATTTCGTCTTATAAGTAACAACCTTATATGAGTCGGTATCGGTAAGTGTGCGGCTGCAGACATTCTGTTTCAAAACATTGGTCAAGCAGTCATTAAATTACCGAATGGATCATTAGTTCTTCAAAATTGTATTTCATGTGACAAGATTACCGAATCTAATTAGTATCTCACAATTAGCAAGAGATAATTACATCATCCTTGAATTTAATCCATTTGATTATATAATAAAAAATCAAACTTCTAACAAAATCGTGTTTCGCGTGGTTCTTGACAATGACGTCTACCGCCAATCCAAGAGACCGGCACAAATAAATTAACGTTCTGTATTTTTCGGCGAACGAGTTTCAACTGACTTGTGGCATGGACGGCTTTGTCATTCCTCTTTTCTCATTTTGTTTCAAATAAGTAGTTATTTCTAATACTTTTCGTGAGGATAATGTTCACAAATCACCGTTTATTAAACGTTTCTGTATCTTCACTGCCATATTTCCAGATCTTCACTATCTTTTAACATCAAAGGCTTCTCTCTTCTCTCTACTTCTTCCTAACATTTAGAAAAGCCCGATATATAAATTGCCGTATCCTAAGTTTTCTTTTAAATTCTCGTATGACCATATTTATTGTATTGGATACGGTACTGGTATTTGTATCCGTCCATCTTTTCCGATAATACCTTACGAAATCCTTTTACATCAAAATGTCACCATTAAAATATTCTAGTAGTATGATATTAATTTTATCTTTTTATAAATAAGAGGATCAAATTCTGCGTCTAGCATGATTTATTTACAATTTATAAAGAGCATATGCCTTTATTCTAAATAGAACGAATGAGAATCAGGTGGTCCTTACCTATAGTTCTTTCTCAAAAGAAGCGCTATATTTTCTCTTGTACATAAAATATTAATGACTAATTAAGATTGAATCCAGTTTCTAAAAATGAATAAACTTCATCTGTTTAATAACTTAATCTATGCATGTTAATATCACTAACTATGCTCAATTCAAAAAAGAAGAAGAAGAGGAAGAAAAATTCAGTCTATGTACCTCTCAGTTTCAGTTCCACAGAGAAACAGGGAGGCCCCATTGATTATCGTCTAAATCAGCGAACCAATCAGCCTGAGGCACGAATCCCTCGGTCAAATCCTCCAATCCGGTCATATAATTATAATCCATCTCTAAATTCATCGTCTCATCAGATATCATTATCTCATCAGCCACCGGTTCAACTGACAACACACAAGAAGAACGAGAAGAAGAGGAAGAATCATCTTTAGGCCTGAAACTCTCAGCCGTTTCAATGGCGAATTTCTTTATCTCATTCACGCTTGAGAAGGACTCAGGGAGCTTAATCAGCCATGCCGAGTCAGCAAAGTTCAAGCAAGCTGCTCTACCGCGTAAAGCCATCATTGCCACGTCGTGAGCTCGAGCTGCCATTTCAGCATTAGTGTAAGTTCCGAGCCAGATTCTCGCCTTATTATGTGGGTTTCTCACCTCGCAAACCCACCGGCCAGGAGCTCCCCTCTGACGAACTCCTCTGTAAATGGGGTGACGTGTCTCCTTGAACTTGGTCCGACCAGAGGGCCGCTTGGGTGGCGTTGAGTGTATGGTGGTGTAGTGATCAGGGTTGCTATTGGAAGAAGAAGAAGACATCATGGATGTTTGTTTGAATTTGAGTGTTGCTCTCTTTTGAGTAGAGTGAAGATGTTGAGTGCAAACTGTTTGATGAGTATAGTAAGGAAATGGATAAGAGGGAAGAGTATATATAGGTATACCCTGGATGGGCAAAAAAGAAGGAACGCGGGGAGAAAGAGAGTGAGAATTAAAGGGGTATTGTACCGCTAAGTTTTGTAGCTAGAAAGAAAGGAGGAAACTCAGGAAAGTGACTGTGTCTTGTTTAATAGCTAGAAAGAGACTGAAAATTAATGAGTAAGTAATATACTATTTTTTGGGCGCGTTGAATCATTTTCTCCTGATATTTTGGCAGTGATACTGCTGTACAACTTATTGAATGACGCGGTGGCACCACGACATATGAAACAAACCAATATCAGATCGCCACCTTATGCACTGAGCGAGTGAATACTGAAATGAGGACTAGACTTATTAGATGACACTCGTCTATTTAGATTTAGCTAATCTTGTCAAAAGACAAATATGACAATGCCCTGTTTTCCTCTTTCAGCAATCATCCCATATTTCCCAAGGCAATAAAAGTAAGTACTTGGATGGACCCACTCCCCTAGATATTTTTAAATATCTATACATATGTCCTTCAAATATTAATATTCTCAACTTTGTATTTTTTTATATTTGAAATTAAGAAAAGAATGCTAGTATATTTTCACAACAAATATTTTAATAAATAAATATTCTGCATAGAAGTTGATACTTGTAAGAAGGAAATAATCTAATTATATTACATTGTTATTATCAGGATATATCTCTTACCATATATTTTAAATTAATTTCACATGAAAACTTTTATTAAAATATTCATTAGAGTTGTCAAACCACTTCTAGTACAGTGATAATGCACCACCCACGAACCTCAAAGTTGTGAGTTTAGTACTTGACAAAATCATTTTCTTTGAATATAGATGACGGGTATATAAGCTATCTCTATAAAATTAATAAAAAATATCCGTTAGAATTATATTCTATTTAACACTAATAATCAGGTGTTATAATTTTATTAGAATTATTTTACATAAACAAAATTTTGAATTCTAGAATATCTATAAACATTAAGGCTAATTGTCTAAATATTTTTGTATAATAAATTATTGTTTCTCACAAATAAAGAAAGAAATTATTGAGTTTGAAAAACTTGATTAATTGTTAATTCTAACATACCAAAATAAAGTAAAAATCATTTACAATAAACATATAAACATATCTAACATGAAAAAGTTGTATTTGTTATATAATATTAAAGATAATAAAAAGGATTTTACAACATTGGAGGAGTATTTTGAAATGAAGGACCAGTGGTCAAGTGGAATGCTGTAGTGTGACGTGGGGCGATCACATTGGTTGTTGCATGGCACCCTGTCACATAATTGTTTCTTACATCAAATCCCATATCCTATGCTGGAAAATGACATTTCACGCTCTCCAAAAGGAAAACTATGTTTTGCCACAAATTTCTCCGACTAAGCCTCACTGTGCATCATGATAATGTAATGAGGTACGAATTTGAACTATTTTTATGTGTGGGCCCCACAGTGAGTAAAACATAAGCTGAATTCACACCTAGTGTTAGCTTAGCTGTATTACCACCTAGCATTTAATGCAACAAAAATTTCCAAAATCCCCCCCTCCATAAATATCTGAAAATATCTATTACTGTTATAAATAGGAATGTGACTGTATGTGACGTTTTGTATTCATAATTCCAAAAATATTATGTATTTTTTTTAACTTTTTCCTTTAATATTATGTAATATATAAAAATATTTTATATTATAATTAAAATTTTCTAATGTGTAAGAAACAACAATAATTAAATACAAGCGAATGAAAATTTTTCCTTTGTATATTCTCTCTTTTTCTCCTCTTTGTTTTAATTATTTCATAACACATACATCAAGGAAACATGTACATATCTTTGGTAATGATATCATGAGCTAAATTTAAAGGTGAACTAAATATGAATAAAGGTGAAACCGAATTTGATGTAAAGTGAAGAAGAAAAAAAATTCATTTTCATTTTATTCCTACAATTTTTTTATGCACCTGAAGTTGCAATTGCAACATAACATTATATGATGCAACCGGAAGTTGCACAGTTAATAATCAATATGAAGTTGGAAGATTCTGAATCAGCCTAAAGCTGCAAATTTATATTCATTTGAAGTTGAGAAAAAAAAATTATAAACAACATGAAATCAACTTGAAGTTGCAGTTGATACTATATGAATATGAATCAAGAGTTTATTTAGGCATAACAACAAAGCTGTGTGCCTCATTAATATTAGTACGACTTATACCATAATATTTAGAAGGAAATAAAAAGATATTTCTCCATCTCATGGTGAATAAGACAAAGAAATAAATATTTCTTTTATTTAATTTAACTCTATGAAAGAGCCAATATATGCCTAAAATGGGGGACAAAAATTAAATATAAATAATGTATTAATTTCCCTAAGTCTCGAAAAATATTACTAAGTCTTTTAGATATCTATTGGATTGGAACCGATATCATGTCGAGACTATAAAGAAGATGAATGTTAAATATCTTGTATTTTGAATAATATTTCAGAAAAGAAATATATATTAGAAAAATATGTAGTGTTTCTATTGATTTATACTATAAAAGAATTAGCACAATTATAAGTTATATTTATTAGTAAAACCAGAAGTTTTGCCAACTTAAATATATTTATGCTTCTGCATAATAGATCGGGCCAATCATTCTTAGAATGCATTCATTCTAATATGTGGACATGCAGATCCGCCATAAAGACAATTCTTATTCTAACATAACGGATAGTATTTGTGGGCCTGAAGATCCACCTTGTGGATATTTCCAATTTAAGGATATTTGGGATAATAAGGAAGTGTAGTAGTGTGTATATTAAAATATAAAAATATTTGTGAGAAAAATGTCTTCTTTGCACAATAGCTCACAATAGCTTGCTTGTGCTATACATGTATTAGTATAATTTGTGATCAAGATAAATGAACCAGAAGTTCATTGATTTAAATGAAAATGATAATACCTCAATATTGAACATGAAGCTTAGATATTACTTTTAATGCGCATAAAGTTGCAATATTATTTTTAACGAATGCACCAAACGATGCGAAATAATGAATTAGTAAATATGTTGAATTGCTCTCAGCGAAAAAAATTTATGAGGAAAATCGAAGGATAATTGTTAGACAAAAGATTATTGCTCATGTAGAAGCATATATTATTATTGAACTAAGCATTATATCTTTTATCGAAGCAAGATAATGTATTTTATGGATATCGTACAACTAACTTATTTTAGTTCCCTGAAGTGAACACCGCCACTTATAAAAGGCATGATAGTGTGGTTAAAGAGGAGGAGAAGTGAAGTCGTAATAAGAAAAACCACACGAAGAAAACAATAAAATATTTTGGCTTCCGTATGAAAGCCCATTGGTCATGTACTCATCGTACATTAAAATATCTTATTGAAAATTTAATGAGGTCTCTTTAAAGGAGAATTAAAAGAGTAAGATGATCAACTGTGTTTATAATAAAGAAAATTCCAATGAGCCCTTAACACATGCTATACTTGGATGTGGAAAATTTGCTTGATCCTATATTTATTTGTATTACATATTCAACTAACAAAGAGACATGAAATTTCTTATTTTCTATATGATCCAAAATGAATGTATGCTCAACAATAAAACATGACTAGACGCTCCAAAAGAGCTTTTACTTTGATGTCTAAAGAAAATATATATGCTATATGAGCAAGATGTTCACAAAATCGAAGAGCAATTTTATGGTTTCGCCATTAACTATAAGTTTACTAATTAAAAAATAATTGTATTATTTAACATGAAATAAGATTTCACTAATTTGAAAAGTAATTTTATGAACCAGAAGTTCACCAACTTGAATAGAAATTTCATGACTTATAATATCGGAGCACTAATGATGCAAATAATTATAAGAAATTCAAATGTGCATCAATTAAAGAATCAGAAGATTCTTTTATTAAATGAATTTTCATGTGCTGCATGTTATCAAAGAAAATTTATCGTTAGACATCACAAACTAGGGTTAGGAATGAATCACCCAATTTCCTTGAGCATATTCATCGAAATATATGTGGGTTTATTACTCTTTCATGTGGACCATCTAGATATTTTATGGTATTAATAGATGCATCTATTAGATAGTCACATGCATGCTTATTATCATCTCAAAATGTTGTATTTGCGAGATTGTTTGCTCAACTATTTTAATTTAAAATAATAATTTTTGGATAGTACAATTAAGATAACTTGTCTTGATGATGACCAAGTAGGTCACATCCCAAGTATTCAATGACTATTGTATGTTGATTGAGATGATAATTATGCATTGGCCCACATACGTGCTTAGAATGATCTAACATGATATCTTGTTAAATAATTATAATTAATCATTTGCCTCTAATAATGAAATCAAAGCTCGTCTCATGATTAAGGCCATGAAATGATACATATTGCAACACTAATTAGAGTAAAGCCAACATTTTAGCATAACTACTCTCTATTATAATTTATGACTAGCTTGCAGCCAAGTAAATACTATTTGAGAAATTTGGATGTGCAATATTTATTTCGGTAGCTCCACCTCAACGCGGAAAGATGAGTCACAAATTAAAGTCGGGCATATATGTTAAGTTAAATCGCCCTCAATAATTTCATATCTTGAACTTCATGACATGAAACTTATTCATTACATGATTTTTGATTATTAATTTTTCTTTCATTCATAAATGTGATTAAGTCACATATATTTGCTGACAACATCTCAATTTGGGTTGATAGTCCTGAATGATCTTCTATTCATTTCATAACAAATGAATCCAAAACATACCTGATATGTGGTAGATTATGATGTTTATAGATAAAAACCCTAGAAGGAGAATTGAATGAATAACCAAATAAATATTGTGAAACAATCAAATATTAATGAAAAAGTTCAAAATATAGACAATGCAAGTCCTGAAGAACTTGTTCATTAATTAATGATAGCATTAGGGGGAGAAAAATAAGAGCTGGAAAACTATAAGTTATATTATATGGAATGCATCATTAATTAGATCCTCAAACATGTAAATATATTATTTCCATTGATGCAAAAATAATTATCATATCATATATTCCAGCATTAAGTGCTCATAGTTATATTAAAATAACCTTAGATAATTTTATGTTTGATATATGCTAAAAGCATGGTCGACCAATCAGTTCCAAAGATAAAGATCCAAGGAAGAAGAAAGAATATGATAAGAAAGTTGGCTTGAGGTTATCGATACTTCTACATAAATAAATTATTCTGAAAATAATATTAACGGGAAAAGAGTAGAAGACATGAACGGGCAAATAACCCAGAAGAGGTTCAAGTACCTGGCAATATTGAAATTGATGAGATCTCAATAAATTATGTCTTTACTATAAAATGGGTGGAACCGAAATAAAATCATGATTAAACAAAAGATTGCAATGTGATCGCACCACTTAATCTTGCTATTAATATAATACTTGATATGCATTTTTTTTAATACATTAGATCTAGTAGGTATTAAGACGGTATTAATCCTATTTTGCAAAGGATATAAGATTATTTTATTTTAATAGTTTTGGATCTTATTTAATTAGTTATGTAAGTGCAGTATATTTATTGATTCTGACAAATGATGATATTAGATTGGTTATTTAGTTATATATGGAGGAGCCAAGTCGTAGGAACTCTTTTATCCAAGGAAAGCATGTATTCCTTAATGATGATAATAAGACGACATTGATTTTCGAAGATACTACAACATGTATATGACAGAGTTAGAAGAATGATATATAAATATTTGTATTTGTGAAAGGGGAAACAATACGCTATGCACTCTTTTTTTCTCAGGCATGATTTTGTCCTATAAGGTTTTCCTGGCAAGATTTTTAATGAGGCAGATGTTTGATGCGTATGAAATTGAAGATGAACATTTAAGTGGGAGTGTTATAAATAATATAAATGTGGATGTCCATAACGTTTTAGATTCATATTTCTAAGGATGTTATGTATTCCTCTTAACTCCTCCTTTTAATATTATGTACCATATAAAGATAGTTTACGTTATAAATAGAGTTTTTTAATGTGTAAGAAACAACAATAATTGAATACAAGTGAATAAAAAATTTCTCTTTGTATATTATCTCTTTCTCTCCTCTTTGTTTTAATTATTTCATAACAATTACATTTATTTTACTAATAATATTGCTTTTTCTCCATTAGTAGTTTTTTTTACCTTTGTTATTTTGAATATTCGAATTTGTTGTTTTGAATATTTAAATGTGATAATTAATATAAAGATGGTATTTAAACAATATTGCCTTCTTAGATGAATATATAAAGTTGGTAATTAAATAAAAAATTCCAAAAAATTTCATCTTTACCAAAAAAACTGCCACATAATTACACAAAAAAATATTATCAAGACCATCTAAAAATAGATTAATTACCAAATATATTTAGTATATTAATAATTACCAAATATATTTAGTATATTAATAATTACCAAATATATTTAGTATATTGAATATTACAAAATAATACAAACATCAATTGTTAACAATTTTATATTATACAACTATCCAAATAAATTGGAAAATAAGCCATCCAATCAAAATTCACATCTGGAAAATTAAGCCTTCATTATATTCGTTAAAAATTCCCACCTGCAATAAATCAAAATAATTTAATAGAGTAAAATTCAGAAAAAAAGAATGTGATAGGAAAATCGAAAAAAATATAAAATTAATATACCATTACAGATTTTAATTACCATTAAAGAAAATAAACCTATATTAACCTAAATCCCACCTAAAATAATGCTAATCCACGCAAATCAATGCTAAATTCCCAGTTAGCAAAATAAGCAACAAATAATTGCAAATTCTAATAATAAAACTACTCAAAATTAAGAATCCTTAAAATGCTCAAAAATAAAAAAATTAAGAAGAAAATTGCTAAAGTATGGCTGAAATATTGGAATTAATTCCGACAATATTTTTCACACAATACACTCAGTTCATTCACAATTAACACCAAGAATTTCTATATAATTAATAAAAAAAATACAATTCAAATTCTCAAATATTTACACGTTCATTAACATAATAAATAATAACAAATTCCCAAATATTCTAACACCAAATATTTACCATGTCTAAAATTCTAAATATATTTTTAAAAATTTTATCATAATATAGCACAACAAACTTCTAAATAAAAAACATATATTATACATCAAAATAATATTTTTACAAGAACAGAGAGTGGAAAATTTAAATTAAAAAATCTAATACTTATACTTCCGTAATTTGGATTGAACTTTTCTAACAAACCTACTAACTCTGTTACTACAAAAGAACTAATTAAACATATAATTTCCTAATATCAAAATAATAAACTTCTGAAAAATCAATTCCATAGCGACATTTCATCACCCCATCCTTCATCTTCCAAATCTCCGTATCTCTCCCAGCTCGGCGGCTCCATTAACAACCCTTCAGCCAAGCTCGCATAGTAGCTCGGGCTCCTCAAATCCATGTCTAAATCACCCTCCAATCCAAGCACACTACAACTGTTCTTCTCCTCCATCACCACTTCAGCTGATGAACTGGCAACGTATAAAGGTGAAGAAGCATCCTCTGTATGTCCATTGCTGAAACTCCGAACTGCTTCAACTGCAGCCTTTTTAATCTCATTCACGCTTGAGAAGGAATCCGGAATCTTAACCAGACATGCCGAATCGGCGAAGTTCAAGCAAGCCGCTCTTCCGCGTAAGGCCATCATTGCCGCGTCATGAGCTCGCGCGGCCATTTCTGCCGTCGGAAAAGTTCCGAGCCAGAGTCTCTTCTTGTCGTTGGGGTTTCTGACCTCACAGACCCACCTGTCAGAAGCTCCTCTCCGACGAACCCCCTTGTAGACCGGGTGACGCGTCTCTCTGAACTTGGCCCGGCCAGACGGTTTCTTCGGAGGGGCAGACCAGACGGTGGAGTATTGTTCAGAGTCGCTGCTTGAAGAGGAAGATAAATCCATTGATCAGAGAAAGAAGGAAGGAAGGAAGGATGCTCTGTTCTGTTGGTGAGTTCAGTTGGTCGTCTGATTTTGAGTTGGTCCGAGGGTTGAGGAGTATTTATAAGGAGAAAGAGAAGGCTTGGAGTGAGATGTCGTTGGAAGAGAAACAGCTGGAGGAGAGTCAAGTGAGACTGAAAGCCTGAGCGCGACTTTTCTTTTTTATGAGTTGCCTTTTCAAGCCACACAGTGTATGCGGCGAGTGGGTCAGATCTGGGGCCAGCCGTTACAGAGTTTGAAGCTTCGATGCAACTACAAAAGCTTGCGCAATAATACTGGACTTTTTAATGTAAATTTAATCTAGATTGTCTGACTTTGTAGATCAAATATCTTATATAAATTTTGTGGTAATTACTCCTATTTTTTTTATCCCCTTCAGTTTGATTCGATATAAATTTTCTTTATTAGTTAAATTTTTTTTAGAAAAATATAAAATAGAAAAAATACGAGTGAAAGAAATGAGAGGTTAATTTTTTTTATTTTTTTTCAAATAATTGTCATATTATAATTGTCACGTCATAAATACATATCAAATCATCATTTGCGTGTCAAGTTAATTAACACATAAGCATTTAACGGATGGAAAAATAAAAAATGGACTAATTCAATAGTTGAGAGGCTAAAAAGACACCATAAAAAATTGTGGTATAAAAAATGGACTAATTGAGTAGTTGAAGGGTTAAAATGAATTTTTCTCATTTTAAATCAGACATGCTAAATGAGAAATTTGAACCTCTCACCAATAGATATATGGAACTAATATCTTACCACTAAACTATTTTAGTGGTGATATATAAATCTTATTAATCTTCTATAGTTTAATTCTTCGAATTTGTCTAGATTAATTAATCGATTAGTTTCTCATTTTGTTTTTCAGATTAACGAATAAAAATAGTTTGAATTACTCAAATCACAATAAGTTTCATTCACCCTGCAAAAATTATTTAATTTAGACTCGCTAAAATAAATTCAGCACGTTTATCAGATTAACTTTCAAATTAAGAAAACATAAAACAAATTTGTACTCTAAAATATCACTCATGTTGGGATAATTCTGGTTCCAGCCGTATCGCAGTTCACACGCCCGCCCTCAAAATAAAATATTAACATCATAAAATAGTATATTACTTATTTAAACAAGACGAAAGTCGCCATCCTTCTTTCTAGCTGTTCCTTAACCCTCTCTTTTCCCGCGTTATGACTTTTCCTTTCCTTCTTCTCCCTTCAAAGAATCAAAACCTATATATACTCTTCTCTTTATCCATTTCCTCATTCAAACTCACTCTTCCAACAGTTTACACTCAACTTCTCACTCAACTCAAAACAGAGCAACACTCAAACTCAACCAACCCACCATGAATTCATCCTCTTCTTCCTCGATTAGCGATACTGATCAATACACAACCATCCACTCTGCACCGCCGAAGCGGCCCTCTGGCCGGACCAAGTTCAGAGAGACACGCCACCCTGTTTACAGAGGAGTTCGCCGGAGAGGAACTTCCGACCGGTGGGTTTGTGAGGTGAGGAACCCGAATAATAAGTCGAGAATTTGGGTTGGTACTTTCTCTACTGCTGATAAGGCAGCTCGAGCTCATGACGTGACGGTGATGGCATTGAAAGGAAGATCAGCTTGCTTGAACTTTGCGGACTCGGCATGGCTGATTAAGCTCCCTGAGTCATTCTCAAGCGTGAATGATATAAAGAAAGCCGCCATTGAAGTGGCTGAGAGTTTTAGGCCTAGAGAGGAATTTTCTTCTTCCTCTCCTTATTCTTCTTGTGAGTCGTCAGTTGAACAGGTGGCTGAAGAGATCATATCCATGGTTTCGCATGAGACGATGAATTTCGAGATGGATTATAGTGATATGATCGGATTGGAGATGGATTTGGCCGAGGGATTCGTGCCTCAGGCAGATTGGTTCGCTGATTTGGACGATAATCAATGGGGCTCCCCTGTTTCTCTGTGGAACTGAGATTTACATAGAGACTATGGAATTTTTTTCTTTTTCTTTTTGAATTGAGGATTGATGGTGATGTAAGTTGTAAGGAAGCATAGATTCAATTAATAAACACAGAAATTATTCGTTTATACTTCATTCTTTTATTTTTCACTCAATTTTTCTTTCTTTAGCAATTTTGTTATGTCACACTATCTTAGATGAGAATTAATGTGTATAAATTTTAATCATTGATTGATAATTAAATTTTTAGGACTGTGATTCTGAGTTTTATTTGTACTTCATTTTTTAATAATTTTTTTCGTTTTTTTTTTATTATTAACCACCACGTTTGTAAATTGCTTTTAATTATGTATGCCTCCGCCTCTATTAGGGAATAAAGCTTTTAATAAACAATTTTGCACGAATAAAAAATGATATTGAGTTAAATAATACGTTTTTCTTGTACCTGTTCGAAATTTCTTTTTGTTTTTGTTTTTGAGCTTGATGTTGATTAGATTCAAGTTAAGTTTTCATTTACTTGGGGTATATAAAGAGAGATATGTAAGATAATATGCATAGATTTTCCTCAAAAAAGAAAAGAAAAAAGATAACATGTATAGAAAATATAATATACAACAAATGATTTTATTTTAGATTATCAACCAATTTCAAATATCACACAAAATTGAAACGTTTTCTAATGAATTTTTTCTTTGGACGTGTCCTGAATAGTATAGTGGCACTTTGGATTTGACAGATTGCAAACAGGTTCCATGGTTCTTGGATCATTTTAGAGCCAAAAAGTTATACTTTGGAGGTTTGTCATTAAATCTATAAAGTTGCATTAAAAAGGAAGATGAATGTGTGTTCAATTCTTCCTCAATTCACACTTCAAGTAGTCTTTCTTCAATTCAATCTACCAGAATTAAAATGATGTAGAAAAGACAAGGAATGGGTCGTGCAAATTGATGGATTATGCAACTTGTGTTATGGCAATGTAGTGTGCTGGAAACAGAAATGATATAAATATTTACCTAATTATTAAGTTAGAGGCTCCCGTCGATTTGGATACGGCGAAGAAATCCAGCTGAGCTGCCTATAAAGTTTCTATTGTCTTTTTTCCTCCTCATTGTATTTCTTTAATAAATTTCCTTCTTATTGTAGTTCTTTAATAAATTTCTAGGTGGGAATGCTGATGCGTGCTTTTATTGATATGTTTTTAAATTTTAAAGTACAATATGAAAATGTATCAATTTGCGGTGTTCAATTCGAAACAAATTGTATCCACATTTGTACCTTAAGTATAGTGTTATTTAAATAATTAAATAAATTTATAATCAATTTAATTTTATGAATTTATCAGTTTTGATTTAAATTTCAAAATTGTTGAATCTGAATAATTATAATACTTCTATGAATTGACAAGAAATATTTTCATTATTAAAAGTCACAATTTAAACATGATATTTATTGAAAACCCATGGTATTTACTTTGATGCTAACATCAATTTATTATTCTTTAATTAAATATCACCATCTCAATTACAATTTTAAATCATAATTGAAATCTCCAATTTTATTTAAAAATCTCATATAATGAATGGTGCCCATTTCATGCTTATTAATTTGGAGACAAAGACTAGATCATATCAAATTAAATATGCAATTATCATGATTCACACAATGTAAAATCTGAACAAAAAAATGAAAAAAAAAGGAAAAGGGGATGAATGAGAGAAATATGAGCTCCCATCGATTTGGATACGGCTAAGCAATAAACAAGTACTCTTTTGTCTTTTTTTCTCCTAAATCCACTTGCTCAATTATTATCTGGCCCTTAGATTAATTAATTTTATGTTGTGTGGATAGGAATGCTGATACATACTCTTATCATTCTTTTTTTAAATTTTTTATCTCATCTCAAACTATAATTTATAAACGATGACATACACACACATGTTTATCCAAAAAAAAAAAACTATTTCATCCAATTTTCCAACAATTCAATTCCTGTAGCGCAAACTTTAATAAAATATACTTTCTAAACTTAATTGTTTAATTACACGATTTATGTAATCAAAATCAAAACTATGACCAAAATAATTACTCTTGTAATGAGCTCAACGTCACCAATGGCAAGATTAAAAAGTCGTGAGTGCTGACACAAGCATCCAATTCCAAGTTTAAAAATTCAAAACTCAAATCCAAATTCATCACTTAAACTTACACTTAACAAATCCATTTTTAGTAGCCCAAACCAAAACCGAAGCGCCGCATTCAAATTTACCCAAATACCCCAAATCCTAACATTCCATTCCACGTTCATTCCCCTAATCTCTTTTATTCTTCCCGCGTTGAAATAAAAATCAAATCAAATCAAATCTTCAAACCTATAAATACCACACCCTCTTATTAACTCATCTTCACTTATCATCTCCAAAACTCAACAGTCAAACGAAGAACAAAAAACAAATGGAATCGTCGTCAAGCGACAATTCAAGCTCAGCAACAAGTTCATCTGAATACACAACCATCTGGTTGTCTCCACCGAAGAGACCGGCTGGCAGGACCAAGTTCCGAGAGACACGTCACCCCATTTACAGAGGAGTGAGAAGACGCGGCAACTCGAATCGATGGGTTTGCGAAGTGAGAGAGCCCAACAAGGGGTCGAGAATTTGGGTCGGTACTTTCCCGAGTGCTGACATGGCGGCACGAGCGCATGACGTGGCGGCGATGGCGTTACGTGGCAAGTCAGCTTGTCTTAACTTTGCTGATTCAGCATGGCTTGTGAATTTGCCTTCTTCTTTCTCTAGCGTGGAAGAGCTCAAGCGTGTAGCTGTTCGGGCCGCAGAGGAGTTTAATGGTGAAGTTAGTGTTAAAAGTGAGGTGATTAGTGATGAAAATTTGGAGAATTTTGATGTGAGAGAGTTTGAGGAGATGGGTTTGTGGTCGTATTATGCGAGCTTGGCGGAAGGGTTGCTAATGGAGCCTCCAGTTGGGAGATTTGGAGATTCCGATGAAGGAGAAAATGGAGCTGAGATGACTCTTTGGAGTTACTGATTGTGAAAGAGGAAGGGAAGAAAAACAGAGTGCTCTGTTATTGTCATTTTAATGGAGAGAGTTTTTTTCATTCGTTATTAGTGGAATGAGATTAGTGATGTAATTTAATTAGCTGAAATAATGATCTCTTTGTTAAGTTTTATATTATATAATTGAAAACTATAATTTATAGTACATAGACAATCAAAGTACATTTCCTTCAAAAAATGTAAACAATATAAGTATGTAGAAAGACATATATCACAATCACAACAAAAAAAAATTCAGTTGGTTGAAGGAAATTACCAAACTTGAGATTCATTCCGAGCTAGAATTAAATTTAAAATTATATTAGTTTCAGTATTTTAAATTCTTAGATGGTCATGTACAAAAATTTGCCACTTTTTAGTATCGGAAGTCATGATATCATTACAAGGATATTATTTTGGTGTCACAGTTTTGACTCTATTTTTCCTTCAAAAAAACTTTTGACTTCAGTTTTTCCTTCAAAAAAAGTTTTGACTTAATTTTTTTATTAAGTAGTTTTGTCTTTATAAATGATTATTACACAATTTAAATAACTTTAATTTCTTAATTGCAATTTCAATTGTTGGAGAAAAGGATGAAATGATTTTTAAATATTTTGGATTAACATGTATATGCATGTATGTATCATGTATACATGTTAATAAATAGAGATAAGATTTAAAATTTGAAAATAAATGATCAGGTGTATCAAGATTCCTATCCACACAAAATAAGAAAATTTAATAATTTAGATATGGTTAATAATTGAGCAAGTGGATTAAATAATAAGAAGGAGAAGACAAAAGAGCACTTTATGAGAAGGTGGAAATCTTAGCCGTATCCAAATCGATGGGAGGACTATTTCATTCATCATCCCCTTTTCCTTCTTATTTTGAAATATGTTTGTTTTATGCACATGTGCATTGTGTGATATTGCATATTTAATTTGATATGAGTTGGTGTTTGTCTCAAGAATAATGAGCATGAAGTAGATATCATTTATTATGTGAGATTTTTGTGTGGTGAGTAGAGGACATATAACTTGCAAGAGATAAATTTCAATGAATATGTTTGGCCCCATAAATTAGTTTTGTAAAGAGTCCATGGTGATTATGTTTGACTCCATAATTAAGTACGTAATTAGAGAGAAATATAAGTGATCAGCGTTAAATTATACATTATGAGTCTTTCTTTTGTATGCAAACATTATGAGTCTTTCTAGCCTAATGTTTCAAAAACTACTAGACGATTGCTCGCAAATGTAGAACTAAAAATGTAGATATTATTTAGGGGTTATACGATGACTAATCTTTCTAAATAGATGATTATTTTAATATATATTATTTTACATTAATTATACAATATCGAAATAGATAATATAAATATCATTTATGATGAAAATAACAATATAAATATCAATCTCATAGATATAATCTCAACAATATGAAACCAGAAACATGTGAAATT
Organism: Juncus inflexus; assembly: GCA_024447665.1. NCBI lineage: Eukaryota > Viridiplantae > Streptophyta > Magnoliopsida > Poales > Juncaceae > Juncus > Juncus inflexus. The sequence goes on along the minus strand of JAJHPC010000015.1, from coordinate 10,618,663 downwards.
AAGCAAAAAAAAGAACCATGTGAAATTAAAGAAAAAGTTTAATTGTGCCTAATGAGTTAGAAACTCTTAAAAATTGAAAAATCAATCCAAGTTGAAATATAATAAAAAAATATAAACAAACTGCTAATTGATGTCCAAAATAAAAAAACATAATAAAATAAATCAAAGTAAAACTTCATGTGGATCAAAAGATCATGAATTTAAGTCTCGTCAAATATAAGCAAAATATCCCAATAAAAAGTAAAACAGAAACATGTGAAATAAATAAGAGAAGCAAGCCACTGGATGAGAAAGAACACAAAAGAGTCCCTTATGAGGCAGCTCAGCTTGACTTATTTATTCCTTCCCGTTTCCAAATCGATGTAAGCTTCTCATTCATGTTTCATCTTCCTTTTCAGTAATAAATATGTCTGTTTCCAGCACATTTTATGTTCTCAACTCAACTTGCATATATAAATCACTTTCTACGACCCAATCCTTGTCTTATCTCGCATCATTTTTTATTAAATTTCAGTTATAAATTATTAAAAAAATAACAAGAAGACTCCTTGAAGTATGAATATAGATCCACCCCCCTTTTGAATGCAACTTTATGAATTTAATGGCAAACTTCCAAACTACTAATTTTTTGTCTTTAGAAATTGTTTAAGGGTTTTAATTTTTTTTTCTCTGAAGCTTTACTTTTGGTAATCTCCAAACTTAAAAAAAAAAGAAATTAATAGAATCTCAGTGAGACTTTTCGCCTAGTCCAGCTTCAAGAAAAAGAAATTGTTTAAGGGCCATGGAATGATGGAACCTGTTTCAAAGCTGTCATGGTCCAAACCGCCCCTACACTATTCAACACAGATAAAAAAGAAAGTGCAAGAAAAATTCAAACAGGGGCTTCTAGTCAACTGTTGAGATAATTACATCATATTGACCTTCAAAGTGAAAATTTTAGATTTAAAATAGAAAAATTCAAGCAGGGCTACTGGTCAACTAGTGAGATAATTTCACTATATTGACCTTCAAAGTGAAAATTTTAGATTTAAAATAGAAAAATTCAAGCAGGGGCTACTGGTCAACTAGTCAGGTAATTTCACTATATTGACCTTCAAAAAAATAAAAGTGCCATAAATAATAATTTCACCACAACTGACCTTCAAAAAGAAGTCTACAAATAAATAATTGTTAAAATATAAAGATGCATTTGTATATTATGAAGGAGGTTTCGTATTTCCATGTTTAGGTGTTAAATGGAGTAGTAATTCTTTGAGTTATTTCCTTATATTAGATATGACTATCCTATAAATAAAGGGGTAGGGGTAGAGTTTTATTCATTCCAACAACAACAATATTTTGTATATCTTTTTTCTCTCGTAATAAGAAATTTATCTTATTTTTCAAGTTCCATTGTTCAATCCTTTCTTCTTCTATTATTGTTCCTTCTTGGTAGTGTAAGCGTTTTGCTTTGCACTATTATTTCCGCCGCCGATAATCACAAGGTCGTTGCTTGGTTTAGTCTTCCGTGTTATCGTGCGATCACTATTGTTCTCCGTTTCTCCGTTAGCGACGCGGTTATCCTGGTTCGATCCTTGTGTGACCCTCCTGGTTTCTTTTCATGGTATCAGAGCTTCAAGGGTGATAGACGACGACGTTGGCGATAGACGGTGTTGTTCTCGTCCCTTGGTGAAGAAGAGGATTGTTAATTACGGCATCCATGGAGTTTGGAGGTCGGGTTAGTGGACTTGGTATTGAGACTCTAAATCTTTCGAATTATTCAATGTGGAAGAGTTGTATGGAGTCTTGTATTAGGAGTGAGGGGTTATGAGAGATCGTTGTTGGTACGGAGGTTGCACCGACGCCTGTCACCGGTACGAATGGTACGGTGACGAATGCAAGACGCAGTAAAGGAGTGGTCAAAAATGAATGCTAAGGCGGAGTTCTTGTTGAAGAGGTCGATATCACGCGATCTATTCGAGCATATTAATGGGTGCAAATCAGCGGCTGAGATTTGGAGAACTTTTGATGAGTTGCTCAACAAAAAGAACACGGCACGATTACAATTTCTGGAGAATGAGTTGGCGAGTTGCAAACAAGGTGAATCTTCTATCTCTCAATATTTCTTGAGAGTAAAGGGTTTATGTTCTGAAATTTCTATCTTGGAACCGGAGGAGGCTATTTCGGAGGCAAAGTTGAAGCGGTATATTATTCGCGGTCTTCGAAGAGAGTATGTCACGTTCGTTACCTCAATACAAGGGTGGGCGCAACAACCATCCTTGATGGAGTTTGAAAATTTGCTCAAGAATCATTGGCTCGACAAATGGCGGGTGTTTCGGTCTCTGAAGGCGAAGGTCACGCTCTTGTGTCTAACAAAGTAAAAACTCGGTATGACCAAGAGGAACGGAAGAAGGAGGTTACGAAGAAGGGGGAGTCTTCATCTATAGTGGTTCTCGGTCAGCTATCAAGTGTTACCGATGTGAAAAACTCGGTCACATAAGGAAGAATTGTCGTGTTAAGTTGAGGGAAGGAAATGCCGCAGGTAAGGAGGATATTGTGAAGTGTGAAGTTTGGGATACGGGTTTCGTAGCAGAAGGAGTTTCATTAGACGTGTGTGCTTCTGTTAACTACGAGGATAATTGGATCATTGATTCCGGTTGTGGTCATCATCTGACTGGTGACGATTCCAAGTTTTCTTCACTTCGGGGTATAAAGGCACACGCCTTTGTTACCGCCGACAACAATGTTCACCATGTAGTGAATGAGGGCGCAGCTTGTTGTTTCGATAAAGACAACATGTCGATAACTCTAGACAATGTTTACCACGTGCCCGGTATGAAGAAGAATCTCCCCGTCGGTGGCTAATGCGGTTGATGCGGGTCACTATGTGTTGTTTGGCCCGAAGGATGTGAAGTTCCTCCGGAATGTGGAGGAGGTGAAGGGTGATGTTACTCACGTCGGTAAGAGGCTAAAAGACTTGTATGTTCTCTCGGCTTCTTCCTCGTATGTTGACAAGATGAGCAACAATGATGGCGTGTCGGTTTGGCATGCTAGACTCGGCCATGTGGGTATTGACAAGTTTAAGGCGATGGTTTCGAGGAATCTTGTTAACGGGCTTCCGTCTCTTTCCTTTGCAAGTGGTGTTGAGGTGTGTGAGGGCTGCCAATATGGTAAATCTCATCGACTGCCATTCGAGAAGTCTCAGTCTTGGTGTAAAGGTGCGTTAGAACTTATTCATGGTGATTTGATGGGTCCTACGCAGAACGCGTCGTACGGGGGTGCTCGTTATATGTTGGTACTCGTCGACGATTTTACACGGTACACTTGGGTTTATTTTCTGAAGGAGAAACATGAGGCATTTTCTAAATTTCGAGAATTTAGAATAATGGTTGAGGGAAGGCTTGGTAAAAGAATTAAGAAGTTTCGAACCGACAATGGAGGCGAGTTTACATCCAAGGATTTTCTCTCATTTTGCGAGAGTCATGGCATAAAGAAAGAGTTGACTTGTGCTTATACACCGCAACAAAGTGGTGTGGCGGAAAGGAAAATTCGACATCTGGTGGAGGTATGTAGGAGTTGGGTGTACGCGAAAAATTTACCGAAGGCCTTATGGGCGGAAGGTATGGCATGTGCTACTTACGTGGTTAATCGGCTTCCATGTAGTCCGATTAACATGAAGTCACCTCACGAGTTGATGTTCGATGAGAAGCCAAGTGTGAAACATTTGAAAGTGTTCGGTTGTACATGCTTTGTTCACGTACCGGATGAGAAGAGGACGAAGTTAGATGCTAAGGCTCGGAAGTGTGTTTTCATTGGTTATGATCAAAGAAATAAGGGATGGAAATGCATGGATCCGACAACTCATAAATTCATTGTCTCTCGAGACGTGGTGTTTGATGAAGCGTCTTCTCTATATGGTGATGGTGGTTCCCAAGCGGTAGTTTCGAATCTGCCGACGTCGCCTGTTGGTCACGTGAGAAACCCGGATGCTAATGACATGGGTAACCCGAGTGAAGATCCGAGGTTTTCGTCGCCTACGTCGACTGTCACGAGTTCAAGTGAGATGGATCAAGGTGATAGGGGGAGCAACGAAGTGCAATCGCAAGAAGAGGGAAATGCACAAGCTCTAAGGAGGTCGACAAGGATGGTAACTCGACCGGCTAGATATAAAGATGAAAACTTTGTGTCGACGTATTCGTCGGATGGTGAACCTTCATGCTTTGAGGAGGCGGATGGGAGTGTTGAGCGCTATAAAGCGAGGCTTGTAGCGAGAAGATTTTCTCAACGGTATGGCGAGGATTATGAAGAGACTTTTAGTCCTGTCGCCAAGATGACATCCGTGCGAGTTGTGATTTCAATGGCTGCTTCGCTAGGTTGGAAGCTGTGGCAGCTGGATGTGAAGAATGCTTTCCTGTATGGTGAACTCGACAAGGATATTTATATGGAGCAACCGGTTGGATATATTTCCAAGGTGCGTCCTGACTATGTGTGCAAGCTGAAGAAAGCACTGTATGGTTTGAAGCAAGCACCTCGAGCTTGGTATGGCAAGATTGCGGAATATTTGCAATTTTGTGGTTATTCTTCTTCGAGTTCAGACCACAGTTTATTTGTGAAAAGGAAGGCGGGTCTACACGTGGTCGTCCTTTTATACGTGGGCGACATGATCATCACCGGCAATGATGAAGGCGAAGTTGCAAGACTTCGGGGCGAGCTCTCGATTCGATTCGAGATGAAGGATCTTGGAGAGCTTAGTCACTTCCTGGGATTGGAAGTGGAAGGTTTGAAGGACGGGTATTTTGTCTCTCAAACGGGTTATGCTGGAAAGCTCATTGAGAAATTTGGCGTAAAAGAAGGTAAGTATTGTTCGACACCGTTGGATGCAAATTTCAAATTGAGACGTGATGATGGAAAGATACTTCCGGATCCTCGGAAGTTTCGTGCTCTTGTTGGAAGCCTGATTTATCTCACGATTACTAGACCGGATATTGCCTTCGCGGTCGGCTTGGTGAGTCGGTTTATGCAAGCTCCGACAAAGTCGCATCTGGATTCAGCAAAGAGAATTCTCAAGTATGTGAGTTCGACTCTTGATCTCGGGTTATTTTATAAGAAGGATTCCGAGTTCGTTTTGAATGGATATACCGATGCTGACATGGGCGGTGATTTGGATGATCGGAGATCGACATCCGGTTATGTCTTCTCTTGTGGTTCTGCAAGTGTTTCTTGGTGCAGTAAGAAGCAAGATTCGGTCTCTCTTTCTAGTACCGAGGCGAAGTACAAGGCGTCATCACTTGCAGCACAAGAGTGTGTTTGGTTGCGGAGGTTGGTCGAGGATGTTTACAATGCGGTTATTGGTCCTACGGTTATTCGAGGCGACAATCAGAGTGCGTTGAAGTTGGCGACCAATCCTGTTTGTCACGCGAGAACCAAGCATATCGAGATCGAGCATCACTTCATTCGTGAAAAAGTGCTTGATGGAATTATTGGAGTTGAGGAGGTGAGAAGCTCAACGTGGCTGATATCTTCACCAAGTCTCTCTCCAAGGGATCATTCGAGTTATTGCGAGCCAAGTTAGGGCTCATGGCCAAATGCACTTTAAGGAGGAGTGTTAAAATATAAAGATGCATTTGTATATTATGAAGGCAAGTAACAAATTAGGAAAGATATTTCTTGGAAATAAGATTTCTTGACAAAGAATTTTGGTATTACCATATATTAGATTTCTTGATAAAGAGGTTTCGTATTTCCATGTTTAGGTGTTAAATGGGGTAGTAATTCTTTGAGTTATTTCCTTATATTAGATATGACTATCCTATAAATAAAGGGGTAGGGGTAGAGTTTTATTCATTCCAACAACAACAATATTTTGTATCTCTTTTTTCTCTCGTAATAAGAAATTTGTCTTATTTTTCAAGTTCCATTGTTCAATCATTTCTTCTTCTATTATTGTTCCTTCTTGGGCTAGTGTAAGCGTATTGCTGCACTATTATTTCCGCTGCTGATAATCACAAGATCGCTGCTGGTTTAGTGCTGCCGTGTTACTGTGCAGTCACTATTGTTCTGTTTCTCTGTTAGCGACGCGGTTATCTGGTTCAGTCCTTGTGTGACTGTCTGGTTTCTTTTCAATAATAACCTACAAAGTCAATAATCGATCAATGGCAAGATTTGTACATATATCTCATCATTTAATACCTTAAATAATTATATTGAAGTGACACAAAAAAATGCCCAAAATATGAGCAAAACATAAACTAATGGAGGTAATTTCAGACTTCAGAGCACCTTATAAAAAATCCCAGTCACCTTCACTAAAATAAAATGTCACCTAACATTCATTATTAATGACAGGCCCATGATAATTACTTAATTAGTCTCCATTGGGAATAAAAAAAATAAATATTTTTTCAAAAATATAATCTCCATTGGGCTTTTAATTTTTTCTTCAAGCTCCACAGAGATAATTACAAATAGTAGTTACTTGTGGGCTCAAATTTTTTATTACATTGAAACTAAACAACAGAAAGAAACCACAAACTCAAACTATATTTCAAATAAGGCCCTTATTATTTCATCTATTTGTGGACTAGTCCAAACAGAAAAACTATATTTCAAATAAGGCCCTTATTATTCCATCTATTTGTGGACTAGTCCAAACGGAAAAACTATATTTCAAATAAGGCCCTTATTATTGCATCTATTTGCAGACTAGTCCAAACAGAAACTATATTTCATTGGGCCTGTATTAATACTCTTACACTTAGCCCAATTTAGGCCCATTATATATTTTAATACCCGTTGAGAAAAATAAAAATCTCTCCATCTTCATTCTCCTCCATAAACAAAAACAAAAACACGAAACAAAACTGTCAACCACAAAACCCGCCAAAAAACATACAAAAAATCACGCTTCACATAACCAATGGAGATCTTCTCTCCATCTCCGCCACCACTCCGTCCCCCTCCGCCGGCGTTCATCCGGCCGCCGCCGCCGTGCTTCGACTACAGGTCCGCCGTGCTGGCGGAGACCCAGTCCGCCGTGGCCGCGCTGCACCCAGAACTGATGCCCCTCGTTCAGGACGGCTCGCTCGTGCTGGTACCGAAGCGGCGGTACGGACCGGTGCCGGACTGGAGGCGGTGGTTCGTGGAGCCTGAGAAGATTTGGGTGCTGGGAACCTCCCACTTGTCGGAGAGGTCCGCTGATGACGTGGCAAGGGTTGTACGGAGTGTGAAGCCTGATAATGTGGTGGTTGAGCTCTGTAGAAGCAGGCAAGAATCAATCTTGTTGAAGGAAAATTAAGATTTGTTTGGATTTGAAGGAATTTTTGAGCTAATTGGTTTGATTGCAGAGTTGTTATTTCAGAGCGGGAATTATGTACGCTTCGGATTCAGAGAGGAATGAAGATGGACCTCTTTTGAGTTCAAATATGTTTGCTTTGAGTGGAGCGAAATTCTTTGGAGCGATTAATAGAAGCATTAATTTAGGTAATTAATCACTTTTTTAGATCAATTCTTTGCAAATTTACTGAAATTATTTATCATTTTTTAAATTAAAGGGGGACAAAGTGCACTTGCATTAAGACTTTTGTTGGCGTTCTTTTCCTCAAAAATTTCTTCTGGAGCGAATCGACCTTTTGGAGATGAAGTAATTAATCTTTTCTTATCTATATATATATATATATATATATTTTATATAAGTTTGTGACAATTATTATTTAATTATTTGTTTAGTTTCGCTCGGCGAGAAAAGTTGCTGAAGAAATTGGGGCCCAAATTGTTTTAGGAGACCGACCAATTGAAATAACTGTATGTAAATACTGTAAATATTTTGGGTTATTAATTTTTTTTATTATTTATGGAATTTAATATAATTTTTAACTTTTTAGCTTGAAAGGGCTTGGAAATCTCTCAATTTTCGTGAGAAATTTACATTAATAACCTCACTTTTTCGCGGAATTACTTCTCCTTCACTAAAAACCACAAACAATTCTTCAGCGGTGAATATTACTGATAATTTTTAAAAAAAGTAATTTAATTCTGCCAATTTCTCAAATTGACCCATTTAAATTTCTCAAATTAACTAACAGGTTGAAGAAAATTCAGCGACAAGTCCGTTTGAATTATATGAAAAATTGAGCAAAACATATCCGTCCCTTCTACAACCATTAATACATGAGCGTGACACGGTAATTATTAATTAATTAAATAAATAATTAATTGCTGAATTAGGTGGGTTTTGGAATTTTGAAGTTCATATTAGGTTTTTTTTAATATCTTAAATTTCGAAGGATTTTTGAAAATAGGAAGTTAAAAGCAGCGTTATTTTTTTTTTAATTCCAAAAGTCAGGGATTTGTTCATATGTACTAGAAAATACATAGTTTTTTTTAACTCCCCCTTTTATTTTTTATTTGTTTTCCTTTCATTCAATTTTTTTTTATTTCCTTATATATTTTTTTAGTATATTGCTTGGTCTTTGAAGAGAAGCAAAGCCGTAAAGGACAGCAAAATGGTGGTAGGAATAATAGGAAAAGGGCATATGAACGGAGTGGTCTACGCATTAATGGCGGACCAAGGCGATTTGAGATTCCGTGATTTAGTCGGACAAGAGAGATCTAATGATTGGGTCAAGAATCTTATTAAGGGGTTAATTAGAGATACGGTTATAGGTTTTGTTCTTTGGGCTTTGTATGAATCTGTAATGGGTAAATTGTGAGTCAATTAAGTGGTGTGTTTGACTGATATTTGGTTATAATCGTACAAAATTTTATTTTTTTTAATATAAACTTGTTAAATATTCTAATTGTGTGTAGTTTTTATTGGGTTAAGACTCTAATTAGGGGCTTGATTAGAGATATGGTTCTTGGTTTTGTGCTATGGGCTTTGTATGAGTTTGTAACGAGTAAGTTGTAGTCGAATTAAGTGGGCGTGTTTGATTAATAGTTGTTTATAATCATACTGAATTTTATTTATTTGTTTAGTTTTATTTTAGTTTAAACTTGCTGTATATTCTAATTGTATGTAGTTTATTTTATTTTTATTTTATTTTTGAATGGGTGCTTGAGGTATGTAGTTTATTTTAATTGGTGTTTTCTTTTGGAATTGGAGCAAAATATAATGAACATGGCATGAATAAAAAATTATTTCTTTTTGTACATAATTTACATAAGATACAACAGAATTTAGTTCAATATATAAACAACACTATACAAAACCCCCAGAACCATGTAACTTGCAAAATACTATAATCTGCCATCTGAAATTTGTAACATTTTGTAGTCCATTCTCATATTTACTAGAGGGTTCCAATCTTCCTTCCCTAAACCAATAGAAATATTTACAATGTTATTTTTATACATTTGAATTACTAACATTATTAGATGATTCCCACTGGTTAACAAAATGTCGGTAAAACGCATTTCTACTAAGACTATTAACTGAATCATTAACAATGTTATCCTGAAATGAATCATATAACGAAACTCTACAGATCGGACAAGTCGAGTGCGACTCAAGCCAAACGTCAATGCAATCCAAATGGTATTTATGACCACATTTTGGCATGATTCTTAATATTTCTTTATCCTGGTATTCTTCTAAACATATTGTACATCTGAAATTTAATAAATAAATGAGATTATACTTTTTTTTAATTTGAAACATGATGCTCGTATTTTTCTAGTTAGTTTTTTAACTTACTGTTCGTCTGTCGAGAGGGAAGACTGTTTTTTGTATTTTACAGTTGGAATTGCAGAAATAATGACTCGTTCAAGTCCATCTATAATGCACTCAGGCTGCTTAATTAATAATCTCAAAATCAACATATGAATCAAATGTAATATATTTCTAAAATATATTGTTTCATACGAAATTACGTAATAAATATATAAAAACAAACCAGTATATTTCGTTGAGCATTAAATTGAGAGCGCATTTCAATCTCATACTGTTGAGCTTCTAAATCAATGGCTCGATTTTCGCCACATACGGCACGTGCACAAAGAAACATGATTAGTCCGCAACTTAACACGAAACCAATTAGTGTTGTTGCCAGATTGACGCCTGAATCCAACATGCTAAATATATTTTTTACTCATGAAACACAAATTTTGTGGAACTGAATGAAAGGAAATATGGAGTTTCAATTTGAATTTGATGGTTTAAATTTTAACATCGACTTAGGATTAGGAATAACTTCGGAACAAGGCAAGGAATTAAAGAAGAGGGATTAATTGTGATTTGGTATAAGAGTTCTTTTGGTTGGAATCAAACAGCTATCAGAATAAGGGGTGGGGACCCTTTTGTTTGATGAATTGTGTGAAATTTTAAGTATTATTTGAGTAATTTTGGTATATATATGTAGCTTTATAACACTTTTTGTACTACATATTTACAACAAAGTGAAGGGAAATAATTTGTAACCTGGGCCTTCTTTCCCCACTATTCTTTCTTTGCCAATAAAAAGGATAAAATTGACACAAACACTCATATTTGAGTTCAAAAATGGAATATACCAACCATGTTATCAAAGAAAAGTCAAGAAGTATATAATCTAATCTCATCAATAAAGCTTTCAATGATCCAAAATGAAACCAATACAAATTTTAATTAATCAAGGCAGTAAGAGTTTGTACTGATCATCATAACAAAATAAGTTCTTCATAGAGAATTTTAACAGATTATTACAAAACCGTCCTCTTTAAACCAAAAACACAACAAAAACAAAATCAACAAAAAATTCCCTCTTTCTCTCTCACCTAAGCATCTTTCACCAAATGTTTCTTGGCCGTCTCTCTCACACTCTCGATATACCATGTAATGAAAGAAAACTCAAAAAACTCTCATCAACAAAGTTTCAAATACACGATTCCAAACTCAACCAATACAAGTTTCACATTCTAATTAATCTAATAAACCAAAATTCATCAAAATAAGTTCTCCGTAGAGAATTCCACCAAATTATTAAAAAAAAAACCCAACAAAACAAAACAAAACAAAACATATAAAAAAAAAAAAATTATCTCGTTTCTTCCTCTCTCTCTCACCTAAGCTTCTCTTTCACCGAATGTTTCTTAGCTGCCTCTCTCACACTCTCAATATACCCTTCAATTGGCGGCGTGAGACTGGCCATGAACCGGTTCGCCGGAAAAGGCGTCAGATCCGGCAGCAAAGCCGCCGCTCTCAGACACTCCGGCAAGGCCGCCACCGCCTCCTTCTTCAGCCTCAGAAGCTCTGTTTCTGCCTTCTGTCTCGCTCTGTGTTTCCTCATCAAAACCCTGCTGTATTCTTTCGCGAGCTTCTTTCCGTCTTCTACTGTGAGAGAGTATTTGGGGATTTTTTCTTCGTCGACTAAACCGAGCGAGATGTAATCTAATCCTGGCGTGCCTGGATTTCGAGAAATTTGTTGTAAAAATTCGATCTTTGAGTGGTTTGAGAGTCGAATTTTGGAGAAATTTGAAGATGTAAGGAGGAATTTAAATTTAAATACCCATTAAGACGCGGTCATTTTCTTCTTTCTTCTCCTTCTTCTCTTTCTTCTGAGCTTTAACCATATCAAGCTCTCTCTGTTTCTCCTTACTAATCAATCCAAGCTTCTCTCTTTCCGTTTCCCTCCACCGTTCCTTCTCAGTCAGATACCTTATGGGGGTCGGAGCAGTGAGGCACGACTTAGCCATCGTCGAAAGCCTGTCGACGGCATCCTTGTGCGCCCTTCCGCCGCGCGACGGCGCCGGCTCGTCGGAGGAGCCTCCCCCCTTCTTCTTCGGAATCGAAGCTCGTTTGAGCGCCTTGCCCTCCTTCAGCTTCGCCTTGCCCTTCGCCGTGCCGGATACGTTGCGGGAGTGGGAGAGGAGGAACGAGGAGGGTTTGGAGAAGGATTTGAGAAGGCATTGGCGAATCATGGCGATGGAGTTGGTTTGTGACACTAGGGTTTTTGTTTTTGTTTTTGCAGTGAATTTGGAAGAAGAAGAAGAAGAAGAAGAAGGAAGAAGAGGAGCAAAATTGGGCTTTAAATGAATAATGGGCTTATTTTTGTAGATAAATGTTCTATCTAAATTTATGTTGGGTTTGTTGATAAATGTTATATTTAAATTTATGTTGGGCTTCTCTTTAGCTGGGTACTCTATTTAAATTTATATTGGGCCTTTTTTTAGCTATATACTCTATTTGAATTTATATTGGGCTTATTTTCAGTTAAATACACTATTTAAATTTTATTGCGATTATTCCTGATAAATTACTTAAATTTAGATTGGGCTCTTAGAAAATGTTCTTTTGAATTTATATTGGGTTTTTCTTAGCTAACTAATTCTATATAGTATTAATTAAAGTTTAATAAGTGGAGGGAGAATGTGGAGCTGACACGTGTCCCATAATACTAATATTGGTACTCAATTTGCACACAAGTATGTTTTTATTCAATATTAGTCCCCACTTTGAACACAATAGCATCAATTTATATTTGATATTATGATGTTTTATTACTAATAAAGTAATAATATAACATATTATGATATTGAATAAATTATAATAAAATAATATGAATCTCATTCTAAAAAGAATTTTTTTCATAAACTCCTAAAATATTTTTATTACATGTTTGCATTTTTTCTCTATTGAATGAAATATTTAAAATCATTTTAATATTTAAAGATCTATCGTAATCCCTTAAGTAGTACAATTTTACAATATAAAAAACTTTATAAACTAAATTTAAAGTATTGTTAATATATGTTATATTATTATTAATCCAATCATATAATATGTTATATTATATTCCTTTATTAATATATTATATTATTATTAGTCCAAGCCATAATATCAAAAAAAAATATTATTTTAAAATACTATTGACAATTATAGTGGTATGCAATTAGTCAATTTTATATTATTATTAAAATATATTTTAATATTATTCAGAATAATAAGTTGATGATAATATAATATATTTTTTCACTAAATTTTTTTCAAACAGTGGAAACAATGAGGGTTATAATTGGGACCCTTGGTTAAGTGCAAATTTTTTAATCATAAGTGCAAATACTGAATACCATTACAGCTGGCCTGGGAACTAAATATCTTACACACATTTTTGTCATTTCTACACTTTGTTGGGGGTACACACAAAATTATGAGATTCCATAGGGATGCACCTGAAATTTGGTCTTCATCTTATAATAAATTATGTAATTTTCTTCTTTTAAAGTTGGATGAGTGGAGAGAGGATGAGAGATCGACGCGTGTCTCCGAGTAGGTGAGATTTTTTTTTTTTTTTTTTTTTACATTTATTAGATTTTCTATAGCAATTAACATTATCAAGTATATAAGGAAGGTCATTCCAAGCTAACATGTCGATTTAGTATATAACTACACTCATATAAAAAATTTAACTGCAGTCTCCACATAAAATTTTCATACCCTCGGGCAAGCCCAAAGAGCCATTCAACACACATGTGTTCTCATTCACACTAAGTCTATAATTGCTGAGTACATGTAGAATAAGATAAGTATATAGAGTGCTTTTATATATTGTATCAAGATGTGGTGGGACTAAAATTTGCATATCAAACTGGAGAAAATAAGTGTGAGAACTGAAAGTTTACAATTGACTGAATTTGAGTGAGCTGTAAAATTTTAATTTATGAAATTATATTAAATATTTCGAAGCGGAGCGAGTGCTCCACTAGTTTATTTAAATTTATATTGAGCTCATTTTAGGGCACGTTTGGTGCCCATTTCGTTTCGCGTTTTTCGTTTTTTTTTTCTCGAAAACATAAATGAAACCTGTTTGGCTGATATGAAATGTTTCCTTTTTTTTATTTCATACACTTAATCACAAACCAAACTCAAAATTTTGTCTTCTACCGTTAGTTGATTAGTAAGAAAACTCCCCTCATCATGAGATGAATATAGCTCCCATATCATAAGCATGAGACGTGATATGTGTTGTGTAGAGACGTGATACGATTAATATATATCTTTTGATTAATCTTTTATTGATATAGATAATCAATATTTTTTATTATTTTTGTTCTGAATAACATATATAATTGTTATATAAGCACTATATTTTTATTTTCGAATAAAATATTAAAATATATCACGTGGAGTTGGTAATATGATATCCGATATGACACATCTGGATTTTTAAAATCCATGTTATAAAGGTTGAATGCAGTGTATGAACTTACAAATTAAGGATCTTTTTCCTTGTTTTTTTCTACAATTTTAATTTTCTTGGAAAATATTATGATATTTAGCATGTATATTGTTTTGCAAGTATAAATTGAATGCATTAAAATAGCTATTTATTTTTAATCTTAAACTAAAAAAACAGTTTTTGGAAACAAAAAAAAAACTGTTTTTTGTTTCTAAAAAATGAAAAACACAAAAACATAAATGCCAAATGAATATTGGGCTTTCTAGCTAAATATTCTATTTAACTTTATATTGGGTTTTTAGTTGAATATTTTATTTAAATTTATATTGGGCATATTTTTAGCTAAATACTCTATTTAAATTTATATTGTAGCTAAACTAATTTAAATTCATATCGGCCTTTTAAATAAATATTCTATTTGAATTTAGAGACCGAATATTAACCTCCTGCAAATTGGGGTTCCATGGCTCCCAACCAATGAGAGTGCGCCACATATCGTAGAAATGAAGAAATCATTGGAACTCCCGATTAAATGGACCTCAGAGCTCTTATATTTGCTGAAAGGATTAGGAGCTCACAAAATGACTCCCACGAAATTAAACATATAATTGCTTTTTTTTTTTTTAGTTCCCTATGGTTTCCATGGAATTTCTCATATAAGGTATATTGCTGAGAAAATAAAATTATAATGTTTAGAATCTAAGGTATATTGTTGTGATATAAATCTATATTGAATCTTTTTGGCGGAGAGATTTATTCATTAGTCTAATCTTCTAGGTATGGATTGACAACTTATCACAGAAAAAAAAATCATGATGTGAGATAAAAGGTATATTGTTGTGAATATAAAAGTATAATATTTAGAATATAAGTTATATTGCTGGGAATATAAATGTATAATATTTAGAATCTAAGATATATTATTGTGGATATAAAGGTTTAAGAGAAACAAAAATGAAATTTTAAAACTTTCGGCTGAAAGATATGGGAACTCGGGAGCCAACAATATGGGTCAATTAAAACTTTAGGCTGAAATATATTGGAGCTACTAAGAGCTAATACAAAAATATTCAAGTATATGATGCGGCTTCCAGTTTTAATTCTCATCCTATTAAGAGTCAATAGGAACTAAATAAGACGAGAGGTCTAAATCTTTTTTCTTTAATTCATACTGCGCTTACTTTGAACTAAATATTATATTAGGCCTATTCTTAGCTAAATATTGTAATTTATAATATGTTTACACTTTGAATTAAGTTAATATCAAATTTGGGTGCTGACCTTTGCATAGCACAGATGGTCTGGCATTAGCCCCCTTCACCAAGAGGCCCGAGTTCGATACTCGGGGAGCACATTCGGGGGATATAGATAGTTTAGGAGTTGGGTATGCATACGAGCTTGTATCGAAAAAAAATAATATCAAATTTGGGCTTCGAATTTTCTCCTTTTCATTTTCTCAAAAAACAATGGTGGGCTTCTTCGTATCAACAATGTGAATATTTGGGTCGTATCATGTGAATGAATGCAAACAAAAGATGGATATATGCTATTTTATGTTGTGTCATATTATTGTATTTGAATAATGAAGGTTTACGCAAGTCAAAAATGGCTTTTGGGGAGGAAGAAAGGGAAGGAAATGGAATGCAGGTGACACGGTTGCATGTCAAAACAGAGTCTGGTTTGACTGTTTCTTTCCTCCAGACACGCTCACTGGAACTTGGATCCCTCACAGTCCCACTAACTATATATTATACAAATATACATGTTATATTATTTTGTAAATAAAATAATACATACATACTATAATCTCCTTATATTTCATACATTGTTCATGCTTTTCTATGGTCTATTGAGTTATAGTTTGTTGTGTGTCGTATCGTATTGATGGTATTTTGATTAAATTTACTTTTGCCAGTAAGTTCGAGTAATATGCGGAGTGGTGACATGCTGTAAGTAAATATAAAAAAAGTAAATAAAAAACTTTAATTTTCAGATTAAACAAGGAATGCGCTTATTTGCCTGATATTTATAAAAATATATTTTATTAACTTTCTAGAAGCATCAAAAAAACTTTCTAGAAGTAATTCTTAATTATATAAGAGTTCTATTTCAACTAATATTATAACTTTAATCTGATTACAAATATGAATACCAATTTTCTATTCTACAACTCACAACTTTTCCAACTAATGAAATCCATATTTATTCTTCATTTCGTTCGACTAATTTTCATTCAAGAATGCATATCGATACAGTCATACAAACAACAAGTATGCATAGAAAAAAACTGTTATCCCTATATTAGTTCCTCGAGCATCCACGCTTGCCCTTTCGAGAATTTTATATCATTGTGACGTGTAAGGGCCATTTTGACATTGACATTTTTGGCCTTCATTATTTTTGTTTGTTACTTTTTTCCCCTTCATTTCGTGCTCCTGAATAAAATAGTCTAAAGTCTAAACTCACATCCCTAAATCCTAATGGCCTTAATTATCCCTTGAGCCTCACCTTTTTAAAAATTAAATAAAATGATATAACAACTCTTCCATCATCCATGGATGAAATATAATAATTGTCTATGTCATTCAACCTCTCTTTTTCCCCTTATATTTGACATGTTAGTAATCAAAATTTTCACATATCAAAATCTTTTATATATAATTAGTATTTTTTTTAATCTTTTATATATAATTAGTATTAAATAACTTCAACAACGTAATGCAGGTAAAAGTTATCATCCGAACAAATTATATCCTAGCTTATATTTGGCATGATCATTTGCACCTGCCGCCACTCAACTATCGATCACGAATGTATATTTGTCTTTCCATCTGGTCTACTCTGGGTTCCAAAACAGAAAAAAGTTGAATAAGATAGAAAATGGAGTGCGACGAGATGTTGGAATGTGTGGAAAGAACGTAATCAGAGAATCTTCAGGTCGCAAAGAAAGCCCGCATGGATGACGGGAGAACATGCTCGCTCTAAAGTCCGATTATGGAATGATCATGGATAATGCACTCTTTTGGACTTAGATAATTCATCCCGAGGAATCTAGTTGAATTGATGATTATTTTTGTTGTATTTTTGTTAGAATGATTGGGAGAATATGAATCTAGAGAGAATAATTATGTGAGAAAGAAAGAGAGAATTAATGGAGAATTTTATTCATTGAATTGGATACTATGCCAGAAACTATGCTACCTTCTAGAAAATATAGAGTGCCGATTCTTCTCGCCTTCATCACTGTAAGATCCCCTCTAGAAATCTTAAGGACTCCACTTTCACTTTGGAACTTGCAACCGAGATCTTCAAGAGCGCCGAATGAGATCAAGTTTTTTTCAAGTCGGGTATGTGCTTAACGCCCGTCACTGTACAGACAACCCCGTCATGCATCTTGATCCTCACCGTGCCAACACCGACAACACTACAGAGATTATCATCTCCCAGAAGAACACTTCCACTAGACGCCTCATATGTGGTAAACCACTCTCGATTCGAGGTCATGTGCTGTGAAGCCCCTGTATCCATGACCCAATTCTTTTGAAAATCCTCCTTCCCATTGGCCACAAAAAACACCTTATCATTACCGGATTCAGCCATATTAGCTTCTTCCGATGGAACATCTTTCCGATTCGCTTTCTATTCATTTTGGAACTTGTAACAGCTGGCCTGAAAGTGTCCCCTTTTCCCGCAAAAGTAGCAAGTAATGTCCTTGTGCTTGAATCTCGAACGGGTCTTCTCCAAATTCGGGTTTCTCTCCTTTTTGCTTTCTTTCTCCACAAACAACCCAACATCTTGATGATTGCTTTCCGCTATAGACAAATCATTATCAATGTCGGACTTGACCAGTAAATTGCTCTTCACATCCTCAAACGTAAGCGCCTCTCTACTATGAAGCATGGTCTCCTTAAACCCTTTATATGACGTCGGTAACGAGCACAACAATATCATGGCTTTATCCTCATCTTCCATCTTAATACCGATATTCTCCATATCATTACGAAGAGTGGTATATTCATAAATATGAACCTTAATGGGTGTACCTTTTGCCATCTTCAAGGAGTGGAAGCGCTGCTTCAAACGTAGCCGGTTGGTAACCGATTTCTGCATGTAGATGTCTTCGAGTTTCTTACACACGCCAGCTGTTGTAGTTTCCATGAGGATTTCTTGAAGAGTCGAGTTGCTCAAACACAATTGTATCGTGGAGAGAGCTCTATCACCCATCATCTCCCACTTAGTCGTTTTAGCTTCGTCCTTCATATCCACCGGTTTCCCAAAGATGGCGGCCTTCACACCCTGATTCGATAATATAGCCTTCATCCGCACTTGTCAAAGTGCGAAACTCGTCGTGCCATCATATTTCTCGATATCGAATTTGGTTGACATAGCCGCACTTGAATTCATGATGATACAAGTCGGTTCATGATTGTCTTGCGGAAGCAAAAAGATGATAGTAACTAGGCTCTGGTACCAATTTGTTAGAATAATTGGGAGAATATGGATCTAGAGAGAATAATTATATGAGAAAGAAAGAGAGAATTAATGGAAAATTTTATTCATTGAATTTGATACTATTACAATAGCTGATGGTCTCTTTATATAGGAGAGAGTCATACTAATTTCCAAAATAAATTGTCTAAATTAAAGATACAATTGCCTAAAATACAATGTAAGGATGAAAACAGTCAACCTCCTTCCATTGTCTAAATATTTCCCAAATATTTATTTCTATAGTCTAAGCATTTTCTAAACAACAATACTAAATAGGAAATAGATTATTGAGAGATTTAGAATCATACATAAAATTTTTATCTAAAGTTCATGAGCTAGACTTTAGTGTTTATCTCTATATTGTAATCCGCAATTATACTCTTTTTCGGTTATTTAATGAAAATGTACGCTTTTCGTCTACCAGTTCATAAAAATGTTTTATATGTCAATCATAATATAATTTTTACATGTATCGCTATTGTATTTTATATATCATCAATAATATAATTTTGACATTATATTATATTTATGTATCTTTTATAGCGAAATATAATTTCTTGAGCGGCAACATATTAATATTTCTTTGAAAATCTTTCTTTATGTTTGAAATTTTATTGAGTGTCATGCTTACACTTGTTAATCTCAATATGTAGTGTATATCTTTTTAAATATATTCTATCAACATTATAATAATACCGACTGACTTATTGGAGACACCTTAACTATATTATTCGGGAGATGGATATCACATTTCGATTCCATAATTAATACACATGATAAGTGTAGATTTTTTTCTCTTTCTTTGATTAAAAAGTGTAGATCTCTTTTTTGTTTGTTACTTAGCCTTGTTAAAAGTAGTGCAACTGCACGGGCTCGGTATTTATTACTTTCTAACCCTACTGAACGTGACAGCTCTCTAATTTCCACACCACATATTATTGGTGAAATCATTATTGTCCACCATCATTATTGGTGAAAATATAAGCACTCACATAATTTCTATCACTATTGAGATGCACTTTCAAGTTTCAAATAGTTAATTACATCTAGCTAATTATTATTGGTACGTATAAATATTAGTTAGATGTTAAGTCATTTTCTGTAGCATGAATCATGGCTCATGAGGGCATGTGAGATTGGATCGAATCGGTTCGTCAAACAACCGGCATGATTGATCGGTGAACCGAGTCGAATCAATGGTCCCGATCCAAATCGAATCGAGCTGTTCCTTACAATTATACATTTCAGTACACCTTCATTCAAGAGAGGTCCAGTCTAAGGAGAAGCATAATTATTTTCGAAAGGGATTGAGTATCTAACATGCATAAATATACAAATTTTACCATGCTTAGATGTTATTTGTAGAAGAGCATATAATGAGCCATTGTGAAATTATTTAGGACCATGTAGCTATAGTTGATTTAAATGTTGAAATTTGGGACCATAATTCTTAATTATTAGGGATTGAGAGTGTTTATTTTTAATATACAAGTCAATTGAGATCGTGCAATGTTGAAGTAAGTGGTACAATATTTTATTATTGTTTGGTGACTTACAACAAATTTAGTAAAGATATGTACAACAATTAATAAATTAAAGTGTTGTATTAAAAAATTCATAGTATTGATGATCAATGGTATGTTGTACTTATAGACCTTAAAATACTTACTTAGTTTAATTAACTAGATGGCCCTTGATGTTTACTTAGCTTAGTTAGCTAGATTGACTCTTGGATGTTTCCAAAAGCACTTAAAACTCATTATGCTTTTTTATAGAATATAGAAAATCTTTTATCATACATCAATTATTTGACACCAATAAATTTTAAATTCATGACATATGATTTGTTACACTTTGCACTCAATCATTGAAGGTTCATTGATAACTTTTTCTTAGGAGATTAAGAGAACTAAATTATCAAAGATGAGAAAAAAAAACATTTTGAAGATATATAAACAATAAATATATAAAGAGATATATTAGGTCACTTATATAGATATAACTATATGGAACAAAATATATATGAGAAAATTTTAGGAAAAGTTGATAATTCAAATTTCATTATAACAAATAATCAAAGAGAAACAAAACAAACATATATATTAGACCTAGATGAATGACTCTTTGAATATTCAAGAGGCCAAAAGAAATAAAAATTCCAGATTTAACAACACTATAATTGATATTATTGGGATTTGATGGTGTATTAAAGAACAAATAGAGTCAGCACGAGAAGAGATTCGGGCTGAGAAGCTTCGTCATGTTGGCAAATTTGAGAGAAACAATTGACCAATGAGATTTTTTCGATTATTTCTAGGCCATGCAAGTTCAAATTCCTAGGCGACAGCTTATTTATTATTATTTTTTTTTTTTGCAAGAAAGTGCAAATTTTATTCTGATGCTTTGCAAATTATTCAAAGCTATTTATCAGTCAAATACTGTTGACTTGACATTGCACCATAGTTTGCTTATCAAGCTGCGTAAAGATTGAAGGAGGAGAAGACTTTTCTTGTACGCACCAACCTCATTTATAGTTTACTGCTATTTTGGTTTAATCTCACGGTTTTATTTACTTTTTGAAACCTTTCACGTCACTAAAATATTTCTAGTTTGAAAACAAAAATTAACTTTCAAATAATCCAATCACATGAAAATTTCAAAATTTCCCCTTTCTTGGCCAAAAATGGCGTCTCAAATTGTTTCAACTGTTTCAATCGAAATACTGAATCAGTTTGAATTTTGAACTACCATTTCCAATTCAACTCAAAGAAATGACTAGAGTGGATGGATTTTGTAGAGTAGCCATGCACCCTATATATGTATTTGTAAAAAAATCAGCAAAAATACAAACATAAAATGACAATTTAATTTTATCCACCATTTTCTTAATTAAAATAAATTGCTGTTAAATCAACAATTTGACTATATATAAATCAACAAAAATGTTGACAAAAAATTCAAGAAAAATAAAAAAAAAAAAAATCTCAAGTTAGTGATCATGGATTGCCATATCATCACTAGTCTCTACTCTAATAACCACCAATCCTGTCTCCTCATCTCCATCTATTCCAACCAACTTCTTCAATCCTTCTTCCTCATCTTTTTCAATCACCGCACAGCTATTTTTACTGTTGTTGCTGCTGCTAATGCCAGTCAGCCGTTGTGCTCTTTGAGCCTGTAATGGCCAGTCAGTATTTTTCATCGCAACCAGCATTAACATGACACATGCCATTTGGGCAGCTAACATACCGAGCCACATTCCTCTGAAACCCAACCCCATCCAAAATGCGAGCACTACTGATATTGGCATTCCAACTCCATAAAATGCTCCCATGTTTATATTAGCTGCTAAGCTAGGCCTGGCACTGCCACGTAAAACGCCACATGCAATTGTCTGAGGGCAATTGCCCAGCTCTGCC
The DNA here is from genome assembly GCA_024447665.1 of Juncus inflexus. NCBI lineage: Eukaryota > Viridiplantae > Streptophyta > Magnoliopsida > Poales > Juncaceae > Juncus > Juncus inflexus. The sequence goes on along the minus strand of JAJHPC010000015.1, from coordinate 10,596,624 downwards.
ATACCCAATATTGGTAAAACTATGGCCGTTAGATGCAGAATTGATGGCTCGGATGTGAAAGCTCGCGCCCAAATGTCTTTTACGATTAGGGCAAAACAAAATGCCAGCGTGCCTAGAATCACACCGATTGTGACCCCGACACGTGCAGCTTGATGAGCACGATCGGGTCGACCGGCTCCAAGTTCGTTTCCGACACGGGTTGACATGCTATAGCTTAGTGAAGAAGGGAAAATGTAGATCAACGATGTTGTTTGAATGAGAATCCCCATTGATGCTACGGTTGATTGCGGATTGATGAGTAAACCACAAAGCAAGATCATTATCTCGTACCACCACCATTCAAGGCAGACAGAAATGCAGCTCGGTATTGCAAGATTTAACAGCGACTTCCACTCTTTTAAAACTTCTCTTCCACTTGAATTATCAGTAGAAAAACCTCCGGTTCTCTCATAGACGCCAGAGAAATAAATGTATATGAATAGAAAAATGAGAAGGTTGAAGTTAGCCAAGACGGAGGCAATGGCCACGCCTTTCATTCCAAGACCAAGTATCGAAACAAGCAAGTAGTTTATTGGAAAGTGAAGTACAAGCGTAAAAGTTGCAGCATAAGTGAGAGGAAGTGTTATAGATTGTGTGCGGAGATAAATACGTATTGGATGAAGAAAGGACTGTATTAGAAGATCAGGCAAGGAATAAAGAATGTATGCCTGAGCGACTGAGGCTATATCAGAGTCCTGACCGCAGACCAGAAGGAGATGGCGCATGGAGACCCAAAGCCCACCAATTGGTATGCAAGACGCGAGCAAGAGAAAAATGGTACGGAAAAGGGTTAGGCTAAGAACATTAAGTCGGCCTGCTCCAACGGCTTGTCCGCATATTGGTTCCATGCCCATCGCTAGACCTGACAGAACCGAGTAGCCAGTTATGTTGGCAAAACCTATAGCGAGTGAACCACCTGCTAAATATAGCCGCCCCAACCGTCCGAGAAATAACATTGACACCATTGATCTGAGGTAGAGTAAAAGTCCGCTAATAATCATCGGTAGTGCGAGTTTTAGTATGGAGCGGACCTCGTTCATGACCGGGGAGAGTTGTCCGGACTTGGGGTCATTTGTGGTGGAGATAATTAGGGTGTGTTTCTTGATAAGAGGAGTGAGGTGAGCTTGATGATGGATGCATTGAGTGACACTGATGCAATTGCACATGGTTGAGAGTGAGAGAGAGAAGGAGAGAGAGGGAGGGAGAGAATTAGGGATTTGTTTTGGAGATTGGGTGTGAGATATTGAGAGGTATATATAATGGTTAATGGAAAGGATTGCATTGAATATTTTCTGTGGTTATGCTGTGGACCCAAAGAGAAGAAGAGAGAGATTTTAATGATTTTTTTTTTACTTTATTTCTTGTTTAAATTTTATTGTTTCTCTACTGGAGATGTGTTAATAATAGGAGGCACTGTCGGGTGAGAGGAGAAATTATTGGCGCAATCTAGCAGCCATTATCTTACGGAGCTAGTTGCTTTTAGAAACTTTTTTAAGTAGACTAAATAATATTTTTTATTTACTTCATATCTTTAAGAATTTTCTCTTTCATATATACATGGAATAATTTGTAAATATACTAGAGTTCCTTCGAAGTTAAAACTTATTAATATACATGGAATTAAGGTAACTTATACTGCGCACCTGCTTTGGAGACGACCCATGCGCGACAGCTACGGCAACTTCCTCCCTGAGTAGGCGATGACGGCAGTACGATGGGATGAAGGTTCCTACTGAGATCCGAAAACAGAGACGTAGCGACGAAAATAGTATATAGATGATGATATAACAATATATAGTTCAAACAAACAGTATATATATAGAAATATATAATTCAGATAAAAAAATAGTATATATGTAGTATAACTTTCTGTATATATATATATATATATATATATATATATATATATATATATATATATATATATAATAGTATATATAATTCAAAAGAAAATAATATATAGATATGATATAACAAGTATATAATTAAGATAAAACAAGTATATATATAGTGAAGGTTCCTATTGAGATCTGAAAACAGAGACGTAGCGACGAAAATAATATATAGATGATGATATAACAATATATAGTTCAAACAAACAGTATATATATAGAAATTTATAATTCGAGATAAAAAAATAGTATATATGTAGTATAACTTTATGATATAAACAATGTATATATAATTCGAAGAAAATAATATATAGATATGATATAACAAGTATATAATTCGGATAAAATATTATATATATAGTGATACATAATTTAGATAAAAAACAGTATGTATAATAGTGTAAGATGTAATACAACATTATATATGTGTATATATAGATATGATATAACAGTATATAGATGTGATATAATTCAGACAAAACAGTATATATATAACAATTTTTCAGCTGATAAAATAGTATAAATCAGACTGTCGCGTTGGAGAAGTAGAGAACAACGGAAGGAAAGGTAGGAGACGTCGGCGGCTGAGAAACACATCGCGTAACACGACGGATCACGTATGAGTCTTTACCAGACTTCTTATCGTGATTTCCACTTTCACTTGAATTAATTAATTCTTTGTTTATATTAATTGAGAGGCCACTATGCACACCAATATAAAACTTCCAATTCTCTGTTCTCCATGCATGGTGATTTTTCCTTTTTTTTCTATTGTAATGACCAAGTACAAATGGACCTTATGCCGGCTACTCAACAACAAATGAAAGGAAATGAATTCAAGTAGCAGATAATTTAGATACTTGGGGTCGACACATTCTGGACTTTGTAACCGATACTAATTACTTTTAATTGAGTTGTAATTTGTTTTGATTATGTGTTTATGGTATTGTAATGAACAATGTTTATTGAAATGATATGCCTACGGGCTTTGTTGCAAAAAAATAATAGACAAAATAAATTAGAGATCCATTAACTTTTTCGTACTTCGGGATGTAAATTGTCACGCTGAGATTTCATTAGAAATAAAAATAGTTTGTGAGAGTTATAGAGATAGTTCATGTAAAGAAATCAAACAATCATACAAGAACTGAAACAGATAACTACGTCGCTAACAGAGAAACAGAACAACAGTGACTGCGTAGTAACACAACAGTACTAAACCAGCAGTGACCTTGTGGTTATCAGCATCGGAAATAATAGTAGAATAATAAGCTCACACTAGCCCAAGAAAGAACAATAATGGAAGAAGAAATGATTGAACAATGGAACTTGAAAAATAAGATAAATTTTTTATTACAAGAGAAAGAAAGAGATACAAAATATTATTGTTGTTGGAATGAATAAAACTCTACCTTATCCCATATCTAATATAAGAAAATAACTCAAAGAATTACTGCCCTAATTAACACCTAATATATGAAAATACTAAATTTCCTTGTCAAGAAATTTTATTAATGGTAATACCAAACCTTCTTGCCAAGAAATCTCTTTTCTAATTCGTTGACTGTCTTCATAACATACAAATACATCTTTATATTTTAACACTCACCCTTCAAGTGCATTTGGCCAAGAGCTCAACTTGGCTCGCAATAACTCGAATGATCCCTTGGAGGGAGACTTGGTGAAGATGTCAACCACATTATCAACGCTTCTCACCTCTTCAACTCCAACAATTCCATCAAGCAACTTTTCACGAATAAAGTGATGCTCGATCTTGATGTGCTTGGTTCTCGCATGACAAACATGATTGGTCGCCAACTTCAAAGCACTCTGATTGTCGTCTCGAATAACCGTAGGACCAGTAACTGCGTTGTAAACATCCTCGACCAACCTCCTCAACCAAACACACTCTTGTGCCATAAGTGATAACGCCTTGTACTCCGCCTCGGTAGTAGAAAGAGAGATCGAAGCTTGCTTCTTACTACACCAAGAAACACTTGCAGAAACACAAGAGAAAACATAGCCGGATGTCGATCTCCGATCATCCAAATTACCACTCATGTCAGTATAGGTATATCCATGCAAAATGAACTCGGAACCCTTCTTATAAAATAACCCGAGATCAAGAGTCAAATTCACATACTTAAGAATTCTCTTCGCTGCATCCAGATTCGACTTTGTCGGCGCTTGCATAAGCCTACTCACCAGGTCCGATCGCGAAGGCAATATCCGGTCTAGTAATCGTGAGATAAATCAGGCTTCCAATAAGAGCACGAAACTTCCAAGGATCCGGAAGTACCTTTCCGTCATCACGCCTCAATTTAAAATTTGCGTCGAGCGGTGTCGAACAATGCTCTTCTTTTACGCCAAATTTCTCAATGAGTTTCCTGGCATAACCCGTTTGAGAGACAAAATACCCATCTTTCAAACCTTCCTCCTCCAATCCCATGAAGTGACTAAGCTCTCCAAGATTCTTCATCTCAAATCTAATTGAGAGCTCTCTCGAAGTCTTACAACTTCACTTTCATCATTGTCGGTGATGATCATGTCGTCCGCGTATAAAAGGACGACCACGTGTATACCCGCCTTCCTTTTCACAAATAAAATGTGATCCGAACTCGAAGAAAAATAACCATAAAATTATAAATATTCCGCAATCTTGCCATACCAAGCTCGAGATATTTGCTTCAAACCATACAATATTTTTTTCAGCTTGCATATGTAGTCATGACGCACCTTAGGAAATATACCCAACCTGTTGCTCCACATAAATCTCCTTGTCGAGTTCACCATACACCAAATCATTCTTCACATCTAGCTGCCACAGCTTCCAACCTAGTGAAGCAGCCATTAAGATCACAACTCACACGGATGTCATCTCGGCGACATGACTAAAAGTCTCTTCATAATCCTCTCCATACCATTGAGAAAACCCTCTCGTTACAAGTCTCGCTTTATAGAGCTCAACACTCCCATCTGCATTGTATTTCAACTTGTAGACCCATTTGCAAGTAACCGGCTTCACTCCCTTGGGTTTCGGAACAAGATCCCATGTTTCATTTTTCCGAAGAGTTAGCATCTCCTCATCCATAGTATCTTCCCATGACTTGTTACTTTTCCTCTCCTCAAAGCATGAAGGTTCATCATCCGTCGATCCTGAAAAGAAGCACGAATACGTCGACACGAAGTTTTCATCTCTATATCTAACCGGCCGAATTACCGTCCTTGTCAATCTCTTAGAGCTTGTGCATTTTCCTCTTCTTGTGATTGCACTTCGTTGCTCCTCCTGTCATCTTGATCCATCTCAGTTGAACTCATGACAGTCGACGTAGACGACGAGAACCTTGGATCTTCACTCGGGTTACCCATGTCATCAACACCCGGGTTTTCCACGTGAACAACAGGTGGCGTCGGCAAATTCGAAACTACCGCTTGGGAACCACCATCACCATATAGAGAAGATGCTTCATCAAACACCACGGCTCGAGACACAATGAATTTATGATTTGTTGGATCTATGCATTTCCATCCCTTCTTTCTTTGAACATAACCACACTTCCAAGCCTTAGCATCTAGCTTCGTCCTCTTCTCATCCGGTACGTGAACAAAGCACGTACAACCGAACATCTTAAATTACTTCACACTTGGCTTCTCATCGAACATCAACTCATGAGGTGACTTCATGTTAATCGGACTGCAAGGAAGACGATTAACCACATTAGTAGCACATGACATACCTTCCGCTCATAAGGCCTTCGATAAATTCTTCGCATACACTCGACTCATGCATACCTCCATCAGATGCCGAATTTTCCATTCCGTCACACGATTTTGTTGCGGTGTATAAGCAGAAGTCAACTCTTTATTGATGTCATGCCTGTCGCAAAATGAGAGAAAATCAATAGATATAAACTCGCCTCCATTGTCGGTTCGAAACTTCTTAATCCTTTTACCGAGCCTTCCCTCAACCATTGTTCTAAATTCTCGAAATTTAGAAAACACCTCCCGTTTCTCCTTCATAAAATAAACCCAAGTGTACCGTTTAAAATCTTTGATGAGTAACAATATATAACGAGCACCCTCTTACGACGTGTTTTGCGTAGGACCCATCAAATCATCATGAATAAGTTCCAACACATCTTTACACCTTAACTGAGACTTCTCGAAAGGCAGTCGATGAGATTTACCATATTGGCAACCCTCACACACCTTAACACCACTTGCAAAAGAAAGAGACAGAAGCTCGTTGACAAGATTCTTCGAAACCATCGCCTTCAACTTGTCAATACCCACATGTCCAAGCCTAGCATGCCAAACCGACACGACATCATTGTTGTCCATCTTGTCAACATACGACAAAGAAGCCGAAAGAGCATACAAGTCCTTTACCCTCTTACCGACGTGAGTAACATCACTCTTCACCTCCTTCACATTCCGGAGAAACTTCACATCCTTCGGTCCAAATAACACCTAGTGACCAGCATCAACCGCATTCGCCATCGATAGAAGATTCTTCTTCATACCAGGCACGTGATAAATACTGTCGAGAGTTATCGACCTGTTTGTCTTTATCAAGAAACAGCAACTGCGCTCTCATTGACCACGTGGTGAATACTATTGTCGGCAGTAACAACGGCAGTATTGCCTTTATACCCGCGAAATGAAAAAAACTTAGAATCGTCACCAGTCAGATGATGACCACAACCGGAATCAATGATCCAGTTGTCCTTGTAGTTAACAGAAGCACACACGTCTAATGAAACTCCTTCTGCTACAAAATCCGTATCCAAAACTTCACACTTCACAATATCCTCCTTACCCGCGGCATTTCCTTCTCTCAACTTAAGACGATAATTTTTCCTTATATGTCCGAGTTTTCCACATCGGTAACACTTGATAGTCGACCGAGAACCACTATTTGATGAAAACTCCCCCTTCTTCATAACCTCCTTCTTCCATTCCTCTTGGTCATACCGAGTTTTTACTTTGTTAGACATAAGAGCATGACCTTCGCCTTCAGAAACAGAAACACCTGTCATTTGTCGAGCCAACGATTCTTGAGAAGCGAGCAAATTTTCAAGCTCCGTCAAGGATGGTTGTTGCGCCTACCCTTGTATTGAGATAACGAACGGGACATACTCTCTTTGAAGACCGCAAATGATATACCGCTTCAATTTCGCCTCCGAAATAGCCTCCTCCGGTTCCAAGATAGAAATTTTAGAACATGTGTGCTATTTGCGAACTCATTCTCCAGAAATTGTAATCATGTCGTGTTCTTCTTGTTGAGCAACTCGTCAAAAGTTCTCTAAATCTCAGCCGCCGATTTGCACCCCTTAATATGCTCGAATAGATCATGTGATACTGACCTCTTCAACAAGAACTCCGCCTTAGCATTCGTTTTCGACCACTCCTTTACTGCGTTTGCATTTGTCACCGTACCATTCGTATCGGTGACAAGCATCGGTACAACCTCCGTACCAACAACGATTTCCCATAACCTCTCACTCCTAATACAAGACTCCATACAACTCTTCCACATAGAATAATTCGAAAGATTTAGAGCCTCAATACTAAGTCCACTAACCCGACCTCCAAACTCCATAGATGCCGTAATAAACAATCATCTTCTTCACCAAGGGATGAGAGCAACACCGTCTATCGCCAACATCATCGTCTACCACCCTTGAAGCTCTGGTACCATGTAAAGAAACCAGACAGTCACACATGGACTAAACCAGATAACCTCATCGCTAACAGAGAAACAGAACAACAGTGACTGCGCAATAACATGACAGCACTAAACCAGCAGCAACCTTGTGGTTATCAGCAGCGGAAATAATAGTGCAGCAATAAGCTCACACTCTCCCAAGAAAGAACAATAATGGAAGAAGAAAGGATTGAACGTAGAACTTGAAAAATAAGATAAATTTATGATTACAAAAGAAAGAAAAAGATACAAAATATTGTTGTTGTTGGAATAAACTCTACCCCTACCGCTCTATTTGTTGGATAGTCATATCTAATATAAGGAAATAACCCAAAGAATTACTCCCCCAATTAACACCTAATATATGGAAATATTAAACTTCCTTGTCAAGAAATCTTATTTACGGTAATACCAAACCTCATTGCCAAGAAACCTTATTTCTAAGAAACATCTTTCCTAATTTGTTGACTATCTTCATAACATATAAATGTATCTTTATATTTTAACAGTTCATAAGATAGAATACATTCCAAATGAAAATTTAAAAAGAAAAGAAAGAAGTCCATCTTTAATTTGTTGTTGAGGTGCGCAAAGATGTTATGTTATGAAACTAGCTAACATGATGTTCTCCAAGCAGTTGCTTGTCTTTTTGCAGTTTTTCATGTTAGAGCCTGCGTTGTTTTATTTCGAAAGATGTCTCCATTCCGCGCCTACCATACCGTCTAGCACGTGCTTATCCAATTCGTATCCCACTCTTTCCTCTAGTGTCTTATCCAAGGTGGCTCCTCTTTGTTCCCAGTATGCTTTGATGTTTGAGCAAATACTCAAGTTGTAACTAGTGACGGAGCTTGATTGTAAATATTGGGATACCTCTACTGATTAATATTGTATAAAGTTTTAGTGCGGGGTGGAGGAGGAGTGGGACAAATACAAAAAAAAATATTTCAATGTTTACTTGGTCCCTATAAGTCTCTGTTAGTGGTGTTGTGGCTCTCCATTAATTGTATTATAGCAATATAAACTTGCAATTGTAAATAGCTTATAGTCTAATTGGTTAAAGCATCTGCATGTGTAGCCAAAGGTCATGGGTTCAATTCCCACCAAACATAATTTAGCAAAGTCTTTCAACCTAATGGTTATATAGAGGATGTTTAAACAACTTGTACAAGCAAAGTCCGAATTTTGCTTGTGACCAAAATTCATCAAAAATTCAAATTTCAACCGTACGGATGAAATATATATGTTTTGAATATGATGTAGATTAATTTTCACAAGAATCGGAATATTATATCATTGCCATCATGTATCATCAAAATTTATCAAAATATATATAATATGTATTATATATATTTTGATGAATTTTGATAATATATGATAGTAATTATATAATATTCTGATTTTTGTGAAAATTAATCTACAACATATTCAAAGCATATATATTTCATCCGTACGGTTGAAATTTGAATTTTTGATAATATATACAGTATTTTAGTCACAAACAAAATCCGAATTTTGTTTGTACAAATTACTTAGTCATCTTATATATATATAAACTTGCAATTCTAACATAATCATTCCTTCAAAAAATTCTCACATAATCAAATCCACAGGGTTTAAGAACACATAAAGCAGAATGCAACAAACATTATCTTTAAAGTTTGGCTGACCACCTCGTGAGACAGCACACATGCTTCCCCACACATCAACCACTCATTTTGGACACCATACCGTAAATTAAAGGGGGAACAAACGACATTGAAGAAATAAATAGCTATCAAAATAAATATGAGTTCGTGGATGGTACTCCACTTTTAATGATAAATCTAATTAAGATTGTTATGGTTAATAGGAATATTTTAGGCATACAATATTAATTATCTAAATTTACCCTTAATTTCTTTCCATAATATACACATCTTAACTTCCCCTCCATTTGATTTATTTAAGGGAATCTCCATTAGACTTATTTTTCTTTTTCATCTACATAGCACAAGTATAACAAATAGGCTGAAATTATATTGAGTATATTAGTGGATATTTCATTACATCTAGCTTTCCGTTTCATCACAAAATAGTATATTTGTAATAAAAAAAATACCGAATAGTATATTAATAATAAAATCAGGACAATATTATATTGTGTAACACAGAATGTTAAAAATTATTCAACAACTAAATTATTAATATTGATGCATTGATAGTAAAATAGAATTTCGACACACATAAATGGTATATCGACACATAAAATTATATACTAATAATGAAATTGAAACAAGAGATCTATATGGACACTAAGAAGTCAATATTGACAAAATAAAATACTTTATTACATCTCAAAAAATTATGTTAGTTTTTGAAAAATTATATATTTGATACTCAAAAATAAATTTTATTGACACTAAGATGATACATATGAACTAATATCAAACTTGTACAAAAGCGGCCTAGTAAACATTAAAAGATAAATCAAAAGAGAGTCTTTGACTGAGAATTTTATATATGTAAAATTTGTTTTCACATATCAATGAAAATTTTGTTTGTCTATCACTCCAAATAATGTATGAATTAAAGAAGAGACAACCAAATAGAAATAGAAACCAAAGAAGAAAAAGATTAATTAGGAAGATAATTTATCTATTTATCATTGGTCATCTATTTTAAAAAGGAAAAAAATATCTATTGTGCTCCATTTTAGATTTAATATAAACCGTTCGATCTAAATAAATTTATGAATGTGGAATATTATAGAATTTCTCAATAAATATACTCTAAAACTAAGTAACAAACGGGAACGGAATTGGGCCAAAGCCCTTGGAACAGAATTTTGTCCCAAGACCTAATCTAACCGTTCAATTTTTAATCTTGTGGTATTCAACACTTGTACAAAAAAGTTATAGATAACCCTCCCTGTAATTTTTATAAATTACGAAAAATTATAAAAATAATTAAAATTTGAATATTTTAAAAATAAATATATATACAAAATAAATATTTTGTATAATATTATCATATTTTTAATAAATATAGTAAAAAATAACTCAAAATTATTTAAAAACGGAGTAATTTTGGAAAGTTTGGGATGAAATTCTGTCCCAAACCCTTGGACCAACTCTGCTCCCGTTGACGTATTTTGATTGATACATGCTTCAATTTCTCTCTCTCTCAGAGACAGGCTTAGATACACCGCCACTCCCATTTTCTCCCTTACATATTCCCCCTATATTTCACATGGTAAGTGAAGTATAATTTACCGTTGAGTAAAAATACGTACTCAAAACCACATACCAATAAACTATACTTTGTTCATCAGTAAATTATATTTCGTCTATTGTCGAGCCACGAAAGGAAAAATGTGGGAGAAAAAGGGGGATAAAAGACAAATATTCCCTAAGAGGAAATGCACATGTTGAGGCATAGTATGTTAACTCATATACAAATGCAAGTTGGGTCCATACAACCAACTTGCATATCACCTAACAAACAGGCCGGAGTCCGAATCTTAATTAGGATCTATTAAGATTGTGACCCTTTTGGATATATACATTTCACTCAATTTTTTGTATTTATCCAATATTACTAACTATTTTCTTTACTTAAATTTTCAACTATGATTGTCACAATGACAGAACGAAATTGAGAGAAGAAGATTAAATACAAAAGAATATTACTAATAGTAAAAAAAATGAAGCATTTTGGCCCCGAATAATTATAGTGAGCAAGTAGGTCTTTTGAGTTTTGACCTTTAACAATGATGTTAATCTTTTTAAGGAAAAAAGTCATTCACATTGGCTATTAATGAGCCACTTGGTCCATATTGTGAATAAGAAAAAAAATAATCTGAAAATGGAAATATATATCTAGCTGTTAATTTAATGTATATCCAAAAAGAGATAAAGGTGATCATGTATAGAACATGGCAGCCAGTGAATCAAATCAGTCAATGAAGAAAGATGGCCAACTCAACTTGTATGTTTTAGTTGTTTCTCATTATTTCATCACTGCATGCGACTTTTATTATTTATTTTTTCGTTAATTTTCTTGTGTTCCTCCTTTTATCCCATATTTATGCATGTGTGGCTGGAATCGGTACAGGTACACGAATTTAAAGCCTTTTGTTGAAAGAGGGACCGAAATGGGCAAATCTGACTCTAATCCAGTGATCTGGTGGTACAGAAAGATGAAAAAATGAAAGAGAGAAAAAAAAGGAAAATTATGTTTCTTGTTTTAATATAAATTATGGTACGGATTTATGATTGGCTTTGAGATGGCGATTTATTGTCTGTCTGGTATAAAGGAAATAAAAAGTTGTTTGCCTCCTCAAAGCTCGGAAAGAAATATACTAATTTGATTTCATGCATGCGTTAATTCGATTTTTTTAAATGGCCTAATACTAAAAAGAATTTACAAATATTGGAATAGAATGCTAATTTTCAGTGTAATTAGCACTTTTTATTCTTTTCATAAATAACTTTATGTACATATTAGTTAATTTATTAGAAACATGGAAGTAGGACAATTAAGAGCCTATTCCCTCGGGCCATCTTTCAAAAACAAAAAAAAATTTAAGAGCCTATTCCATTTTACTCAAAAAAAAATTACAAAAATAATATAATATTTTGTGTTTTATAGTTGTATAGATAAGGTTTTCGAACCCTGAGAATTCAAAATGTTATTTTTGTTTTCTATTTTAAATATGGGAGTTCAGATTTTTCACCTAATTAATTGCTACATGAAAAAGAATAATTTTGAATTTCCTGAGTGAGAAGTAGAAAACAAACAGTTGATTTTGAGCTTATACAAGTTAAAAACGATATTTGTACAAATTCAAATGTGAAAATTGTTTATCATTTTTCTCTTTCATCTACCCGTAGTGGTACTTTTATCTCTCTCTTCATTACTATTAATTCTAAGGTCAAACTAATACTAAAATTTACGTAATAATCTAACTAACACAGAGATATTTTTCTTCTCTTATTGTGATTGGTCTCATGAAATGAGATAAGATAATACACATTGACAAACTATATAAACCGCATGATTTTGATATTTGATCCTTCAAAAAAAAAAAAAAAAAATAGCATGGTCCCTTTGCACCGCCACCCTATTCCTTTGTACAGTGGAAACCTAATTTGACAGAGACATTTGAGGCTCCAATTTCATTGGCTTCTTCCTTTTTACTGTTTCATATTTTCATTTGATAATACCAGATTCAAAGAATTTTATTGGTTAGCCGGTACCGGTATCGTACCTAATTTTTGTTAGGGTTTGAAAATTTTAGAATCAGAATCAGTCAGTAGCTCAAATTGAACAAAAAGTTGACTGAATTGGATTAGAATTGGATGATTGGATTATACTTTGATTTTGATTAGTCAGTGGGCTAATTTTTATTAGGGTTTCGTACTGACTAATTGTATAATTAGGGTTCGAAAAACTCAGAATCAAAGTCTGAATTTAAGATTGAATATAAAGTTGACCGAGTTGGATTGGATTAAAATTGGCTAATTTGATCAGCAAAAGTTATTTTGTTTGTAAATTAATATTCTTAAATGAGAAAACTTCGGAAAGAAAGATGTAAAATAATTAAATGACTTTATTAATATAGACAATCATATAAGACCAATTATATATGTTTTGAAATGTACACCAAGTTGTTTGGATTTTGTGATGCTCCAAAAGGAGAAATATTTGGATTTATCAATGAATCATTTTTACAAATATTTATCACAAGGGAAACAATATATGACTTCTTGCAAAGGAAAATCCAAAAAAACATTTTGCATTATTTGCACATGATTTTTGGACTATTATATATTTGCCAAGCTCTCTTAATTATTCAAAAAGTCATTTACTATGTTTAGATTTTATCCACTGAGACATTATTCAACAAGAAGTGAGAATAGTTCCTGATTGGTTGGTTATATAATTAATAATTGTGATGTTTTAAGAAATAAAATGAATAGAAAAATAAATATAAAGCACAGCATATCTCCTGTTTATTATAGACAAGATCTATGTTAAGTCAGTCATCGACACCTGTCTTACTTTTCCTTTAAACCATTTTTCAGAGATCCAAAAACCCTTGTCTCCTTAAAAAAAACGAGGGTAAATTAAAATGAGATAACAAGGATTAATTATTATTAATAATAATCTAATAACATGATTTGTATGAAAATATTAAAATCTGACAAACTTGAAGCTTTCAAATGTCTACAGAGAAAGAACAAAAAATAACAAAAACACGAGGTTTATTCAAATTAAAACTTATATACTTATAATTCATTAATCCACAAGAAGTACCCAAATTTTCCTTTATTTTTTCATACAGACATTATTTGAACCTTTTCCTCTTTTAATGTGGAGATTCATATGCTTCAATGTGAAGTTTTTTCTTTGCCTCTGCAACTTTCGGAAACAACTGCAAAAAATTATCAGGAAAAAAATGAAATCAATAAAACAACAACTGGGCCTTGGGCCTTATATAGTTGGTTTTTTTGTTCTTATTAAATAAAAGGGCTCATATGTAATGCAAAAGCTGAAAATATATGTACACCCCTACAAAACATCAGAATTCAGAAGCATCATGTACCTCTACAAAATCAAAAGATAGCATACATATACTCCTTATTTCCACATTTAATTCAGAAATACTCAAATCTTACACATACAAAAGTAATGACAAAGGATAATTTAGAGATTTTCAGAAATATTAGAAGAGGAGGGTATTATTGGGATTTCTCACATTTCATAGGATTATTTATGATATTATCATATTTCACATTTTTAAGAAATATGCCTGATATTTTGATGTTTTGTAAGGGTAAACATGAAATTCTGCCAAAAATAAAAGCCAAATGAAAATATATGATTACCCTGTAGCAAGAAATAAGAGAGCTAATGAACCCAAAAGAACCAACAATACGAGGCGTGAAGGTTTTGGGTGCAACATTCAAAAGTCCAAGACCAACAATTACGTCCATTGTTGTCTTTACAACGGCTAGAAGTCTATCTCTGTACTTCAATTCCAGAGCCCTGTGCTGTATTTTTAATTTTAAATTGACACAAAATATAAATTAATTATAAGTTTAAAATTATTAACTAAAGTTATGTTTAAACTTTTATTTAGGGTTTAATTACTTCAAATTTCTCAATGCCTCTTGTTTTTGGTAGGCGTTTCATTTGATTGTATTGCTTCCAAAAATCTGCATACTGTATTATGAATTGTGATTAAAAAGTAAAAAAAAAATAGTTTAACAAATTATAAAAATGATTAGAAATATGGAAATGAGAATACTATAAATTATAAACCTCAATAATGGAGTTGGCGACACAAGAAATAAACCATGAATAAACCGATATTTTGTTTATTCGATCCGTTTTTTGCTTATCCTGTAAAAAAAAGATTATTTTTTCTTATTTATGTATTAAAAATCTCTGGAAAAATTAAAAAATATAAAATGAGATAGAGACAATGGATCTTTAAAATTACCTTGTAAATTCCTGTTTTATTCGCCCAAACAATTTGGTCTAGAAATAGAAAAATTCCTTGAAATAAATTTTTGGCCTGTAAAAATGAAAGAGAAAATCAGACTAATTATATAATACAAAGACTTAATTATTGCTAATTATACATGAAAAGTATTTATTGTGTTAATCACCTTTCCAAGTATAATCATCGGAATGCTGATTTTATTCGTCGGAGGTGGGCTAAGTAACGCATACATATCATTCACAAACTGAAAATTGAACGAAAAACATTTCTTTCATTTTATTAGTGAAAAATAAGAAAATTATAGATCATTTTTTTATATAATTTTCAAAAGAATTTTTTTAATGAAAATTAAGAATATTAAAAATAATAAATCATAGTTTCTTAATTTTTCATTACAAATCTGAAACATGCTTTTTTTAATCACAAAATATTTGATCATACTATTATATCTTTAATCCGAAAGAGCAAAGACACTAGCAAAACCACAAATTAGTGAGTTTTGGTACAAGTCTTTTCTTCTTAAAATTTTAATACACAGCAATACAGAATCAAAAGTACACCACAGAATAAAAGAAAATAAAATGAAAAAATTGACCTTGAAAAGACGAAAAGATTTTCTTGCGAGGCTAGAAGATCGTTCAACGTTCTGAAGAGTGCCAGGCTCTCCATTTCCGACGAACTTGGCGCCGTACTGAATCGCTCTACAAAATTTATCTCGTGCTTCCGCCTTGTTGAAATACAACGCAATCACAGCCACATCAAACCTCGCCATTTCTAGGGTTTGCACCGCCTGTTGCGATACGATCCTCTGTTTTTCATCAAGATTTTAGAAAGATTTTAGTGGATTTAGAAGGAAGAAATTGGAGGGGAACAAAAAGGGACAAACGTTGTGGGTTGACCCGCCTTGACCATGGTGCGAGCCTCCAATAGGCGGCATCTCTTCTTCAAGATGATTTCAAATTTAATTTTCAGCGTATTTGTGCCTCTTATTCCAAAAAATCGTATTTGTGTCTCTGCTTTTGAATTCAGAGAGAGATTTTTGAGATTAAGATGAGTTGATTTCTCTCCTCTTCTTCACATTGAAAATCGCCGCTGATTTGGATTTGTTTTTCCGTAGAGTTGACCTGAATTTCCATTTGTCAATGGATTGATTTGTGTTTTTATATTGGAGAAAAATTGATATAATTATATTATAAAAAATAAAACAGAGAGAGAATTTGCTCTCTGTTTTTGATTCTCTCCATGAAGATGAAATCACGACGTGATGAGTGTTGCGTCTTATTTGCATGCATTTATGGCCGTTATGCGTATAGGACCCTGAAGACTTCCATATTTGCATATAATCAGTAACCAAGTTTATGAAAGTTAAGTTAAATGAACGTTAATCCTGCTTTAGGAAATTCTACATTGACCAAGTTTATGAAAGTTAATTTTGTATGGTAGTGGTATGGATGCGAAATTAGGGATGTATTTTAAAATTTAATTTAAAAATAGAAATTGACGAAGTATAAAACATAAATTTTCAAATGGGTAAAGTGTTCCTGTGTGCATTATTGAAGGTGTCAAAATGACAAAATCAATTTAAATATTTCGTTTTTTTTTTAATTTAAACAGAAACTTTGATACTTGAAGATATTCATTAGAAAAAAAACTCAAAAATATCATTCAAAAAAAAAAAAAATCAATAGCCCATATCAACAACAAAAAGTTAAAACTAAAAAATATCCCAAATTGAAAGATCTCAAGCCCATGTAAGGCTCTGAATGAAAAAGATTAAGCTCCTTAAGGCCCACTTGGAAAATTCATTCCATTTAAGGCCCAGATGTATATTTATTATTTCAGAATAATACCCTTAAATAAGGCTCCTGCATTTTTTTTTTGCTTCAATTTCATTTTTTGAGAATTTTGCTTCAATTTCTTGGTCATGCACGGTAACGTAAAGTTATCAACTGATCTGGTAAGAGTTATTTCCCATGATCCACGATATATGACATTTGGAATGTTATATTTCTGGCTTGTAGGATTTTTCATGTTTACCAAACAATCAAACATGAGAATAACATTCCTATGCTACAATATTCCTTGAAATGTTTCAATTTGAGACCATCCAAAAACACCAAAAAAACTACAAAATATATATTCTAGTTACATGCATGTATTCAGTATTATAAAGAGTTCTGCAAACAGAAAGAAAAGGGAAACAAAAAAGTTCACAGTTTAACAGCACAAATGATGCCTCAAAAACAAAATAAATAAAAGCATAACAAATGAAACACCACAAGAACACAAGACTTTCGATGATGATAGATCAAACAACAATGGTGCAGAATCACACTGTCCGTTTAGCGCTGAAAAAGAAAAAGTTAACTTAGTCATTAATCCATTAATGAATTGCTTACATGCAAACATCATAAACAATTGTAGCTGGCTGAAATAAAAGGGTACTTGGTCCAGCCAATAGTGCGAGTGTAGCGAGCTATTATCTTTCGTAATAACTTATCTTGTTTCATTCATATTTTCAATTTACTATTTTTTTTATTTTATGAATACGTTGTTAAGTTATTTGCAGACTGGTTTAGGATATGAAATTAGTTGAATTTAAGATTTTACGATTCAAATTGTAAGTTCCAAATTATTATTTTTAGGAAAAAAAAATTCCACCATATGTGCTTGTGAAGAAATGAATTTATGAAGTCTATAAATTCTATGAATTATAAGCAAGAAATCTAAAATAAAGTGAACAAAAATTACCATTGCAGCATTTTCCAAGTACGCCATGAAATTATCAACAAGACAATGCTGCTCTGAGGGGTATTTACACCGGTTGGTTATCGTCTTTTTGTTTGTGTAGAGCAACTCTTCACTGAGACGATATTCTATTCTAGCGGGATCTAGTTTTGATTTTGAACCATAAATACTGATCAAATGGCGCATGCTTCCAAGACAAGTAAAATCGAAATAAATGGAATCAAGCTGCATGCAAGGAAAAATATTAGTCGATACAGCGACGCATCGTGCCGCTGATTCCGATATGACCAAAGCGTAACCAAAAGGAATACACGTCCTTACAAGCCTCATTTTATCTAAATCCAATTTGTAAATTTCAACGTAAGGTTCTGATCGCTTAAATAGATCTACACAATGCCACACAACCAATATCTGTCCGTCACACTCAACTAGATACTGGCGCACCCATTTCATAATGAAAGGTTTGGCCACGCTATTGTATTTCGGTGCGAGTTGCAGAAGCTCTCCTGCCCTAGTAACGGCGTACAGTGAATCTTTGAAGAACAATGTGGAAAAATACCACACGTTAGTTCTAAGAGCGGCCCAGTGTTGCTTTCCTGGCTTTGCATAAACGACTTCGTTTATTTCAGAAAAGAATAATATGATACAAGAAGTGGGAAGGAATATCACGTTGCTCAAAAATCTTTTGATGTTTGAGTAACTTTTTATGTTTGTGACATTCATGAGGGATTTTAGTGGAGGCAGGTCTGCAACGAAAGAGCGGGTAAATGGGTTTAAAAGGAAAATATCACCGGTCATTTGATTCAACAAAAGAAGGCATGCATTCAGTGTAAAGAGAGTCTGGAATCCGGAATTGAGTTCCGGGATATTGACCCAGGCGTACTTTCCAGTGCGGATGTTGAGGAAACAGGACCCGTCTTTGAATTCTGGACGTGGTGGTTTGGTAAGTCGATCACATTTTACTGGAATCCAGTTTTTAGGACGGAACACAAGATCAGCTGGGTTTGATGATGGATCACGAGTGTTTTTTCGCCACGTCGCACAAATTCCGCGAAACCGGACATAGTGCGTGACATCATCTGAGAGTAACATATCAGCGAAAGTTAGCACGATATCACTTGGTAATGTCGTCCAATCCCTCCACTCCTACATAAAATAATGATAATATCAAGGAACTACATTAACTTGTCTGATATGAACCAAATCCATTAATGGTAAATATTGTCTTAAAAGAAAACATGTTACATATCACATTTTCTTCTTAACTAATACAAGCCGTGTCGATTTGATCGTAACAACCTCAAATTCTCACATTTCCATATTTGATCTAGAATCTAATGAAACCTTTTGGAGATCCAGACAGCTAATAATCTTCCTGACGGAGATGTTATAAATACGCTGCCGGACTAACAACTAACCGGAACCATATTTATTGAAAATCTACACAACCGGAAAACTTTACAACATTAATTGGAAGAAAAGATAAAACCCTAATCTGTGTTGGCTTTTCACAACTAATATGCAAAACACTTGTAACCAGTTGCTAGCATATTATAAAATGAAACAGTGTCTATAAATACAAAATTTCTCACTTCATATTATATCCTAAATAATTAAGAACAAAAGGGGCAACCTTGAATTTTGAACTAACCTGATTAGATTGGGAATTAGGAGTTCCTGGTCCGGCCAGGGATGGACGGCGATCAGTTTTGGTCCTCTTCACTCGTTGCATCTTTCTGAATTTTGAGCTAATAAATTGGGAATAAAATGTTATGAAAATGAGTGACGGCTGAGGAGAGTCTCACTGATGCACTGACTCATTCAGTATGCCACCTCATTTTATATCAGCTTTTGTGGGGCCCTACCTCTCGGCCCAAGAAATTTACTATGCTTAGAAATATAAAATACTTATTTATCATGCGTTATAACATGGGCTTTAAGTTGCAGGAAATATTTATTTAAAAAAGAGTGCTAGTAAAATCCCCTTATTTTGCCCCAAAATGATAATTGAAAAAATAATCGAGTTTGCCATATTTGATCTGAAAAATTAATCCATGTTGAATAATAACTTTTGGACCATGGTGTTAAATTCATGAGATGATTAACACAGATTACAATCGAACCAGAATTTATTGGCTCACAATATTTGAAATATATATATCATTGTCTAAACGTGCTGACTCATTAGTCATACCAAATACACTGCCTCATTTTCACTTCAGTTGTAAATAGGTACAAGAAAAGGAGGCCGTTTGGAAGCTTGGTACGTACAACTTTTAATTACTCAAGTTACTTCTAGCAAAAATCAAAAGAAACCTTATGGGTGGTGCACAAGATACCAGGCAATAAAACCGCAAAATTTACTAATTCCATGCATGCATTCTAGTTTCATAATGAGTTCAAATTCATACCACACAGATGCAAAAAAAAAGGGGGAAAAAGATTCACACTTGAACTGAAAAAATGTTGCTTCAACAAGCCACAAAATAAGAGTATAACAAGTATAACACCACAATTAACACAAGCTTGTTGATGATGGTGCAGAATCACATCAGCAGTTTACTTCTGTCAGAAAAAAGAAAAAAAAATCGTTAGTTAAGTACTGAAGTGCCTATCCAAACAACATCATAATAAATAAAACTGAAGCTGGGAGAAATAAAAGGGTATATGGATCAGCCAATAATGCGAGCTATTATTTTTCATTTGGTACCTTGTTTCATTCATATTTCTACCCTTATCATTTAAATTATTTTGAGATTAGATCAGGATGGGAATTCAATTAGTTTTGATAGATAATATTTTATTCATAACATATTGAAATTTATTATTTGAAAGATTTCTTTTCACCAAATGTACTTGTGAATAAAAAAAATTATGATGCATTTTGACACATTGTTTGTCGGTTATTAAGATTAAATAATTTCTAAGGATTATGTGCAAAAAAATATAAATAGGAAGAAAACTTACCATTACAGAGTTTTCCAAGTACGACACGAGATTATCAGCAAGACAATGCTGCTCCGAGAAAAACTCACACTGGTTGGATTTTGTTTTTGTATAACAAAGCTTTTTTGTGAGATGGTATTGAAATGGTGGTATTCTGAAGAACTCTAGTAATTTCAGTTTTGAACCATAAATACTGATCAAACTACGCATGCTTCCTGGACGTGTATAATCAAGATAAATGCAGTCACGTTGCATGCAACGGAAAATGGTAGTCGATATAGCTATGCCTCGTGCTGTTGATTCTGAGTTGACCAAAGCATAACCAAAAGGAATACGCGCCCTTATAAGCCTCCTATTATCTAAATCAAATTTATAAATTTGAAAGTGAGGTGCTTGTCGATTAAATCGGTTGACAAAAAGCAACACAACCAACATCTGTCCTTCACACTCGACTAAGTAAACACCCCCTAAATGTTTCGGAACGATAATTCTGACCTCATTTTGGGAATTTAGCTTGAACTGCAGAAGCTCGCCCATCCTTGTAACGGCGAACAAGCGACCGCTGAAGAACAGCGCGGAAATACGCGATTTGTCGGTTCTAATCGCAACCCATCGTTCCTCTCCTGGCTTCGCGTAAACAACTTTGTGGAGTTCAGAAAAGAATAACATGATTTCAGAACAGGGAAGGTATTCCACGCCGCTCAGCAACTTTTTGAAGTTCAAATATCTTTTTTCCATGACTTTTTTTAGGGATTTGAACGAAGGTAGCTGTACAGCAGAGCGGGTAAACGGATTGAGAAGGCAAATAGCATTGGTTATTTTATTCAGCAAGAGAAGATGGCCTTGGACGGCAAATATAAACCGGAATCCGGAATTGAGTTCTGGGGTATTAAGCCGAATATACTTCCTGAGCGAGATGTTGAGGAAACAAAACTCGTCTTTTGTTTCAGGATTTGTCGAAGGTTTGGCGAGTCGGTCACATTTAACTGGGATCCAGTTTTTAGGACGGAACGATATCTCGGTTGGGTTTGTTGAAGGGTCGACAGTACATTCTCGCCACGTTTTGCAAATACAGCGAAACTGGATGTAGTGCATGATGTCATATGAGAGCAACATTGTAGCAACCGTAATCACTATATCGGCTGGTAGTGTTGTCCAGTCCCTCCATTCCTACATAAAATAATGATGAGATCAAGGAATTCATGGTAAGTATAATCTCGAAAAAACATATTTTATATAAAAAAAATTGTTATTAAATATTAATGACAATTTAGTTTCTTTCTTTATGTAGAGAAGTTGACGATGACTTCTGTAATCCATTCAATAACTTTAATACAATGTGACATGATTAATTTTGTATATTTTTTATGTTAGGTTTTCTCTCGCGTTTAATTCTTTGTCCTCCAAAAGGAGCTACTTTTGATGTTTAAATTTTTCTCCAAAATAAATCATAACTATTAAGACAAATCTGAGTTAATCTGTTTTATAACAAAGATGGAGATTTTTTAACCTTCTCACACTTAACATTTCAAAATACAACATGCAATATGAATAGAACCCCTCCTCCTCCTCCACCCCCCCTCCTCTTCCTCTTTTGTTTCCCTACTAATGACAGATAATATGTTCACTTAAAAGTAAAATCAAAATGGAACTACTCCAAAAGATTTGACTGAATGCATATCTTGACAGCCATCATGTCGACGCGATGTCGATTTGATTACTTTGAAACAACAGAATGAATCAATTCAATTTGCCATATTTGATCTCGAAACTAAATAAACCTTTTGACCAATCTAACGGTGAATGGTCTTTTGGACCAAGCCGAGACATCATAAATGTGCTGTCGGAATAACGGCTAACCAAACCGAACCATATTTATTGACAATCTACACGACCGACAACCTTCACAGCATATAATGGAACAACAGATCCTCCATAACCCTAATACGTAACTTCTTACATCTTATAATTAATACCAAACACTTGCATAACCTGTAGCTACAGAGATTATGATTTGTAAATACGAAATTTCCCATTTCATAAAAAACCCTAAAATAAGAATCTAAGGAGCAAGCTTGAACAAACCTGATCAGATCCGGAATTAGGAGTTCGGCGATCAGTTTTGGTCCTTCTTACTCGTTTCATCTTTCTGTCCATCGTCTGAATTGCGAGCTAAAAATTGGGGAAAAATATGAGTGACGGCTGTGTGGAGTCTGAGTCTGACAGCTGGTTCTTCACTCTCTCTCTCTGCTTTTATTGTCATATTTTGTGGGCCCCATCTCTCAGGGCCCAATAATTTATTATATGTTTGAAAAACTTATAGATTATTATGGTTGGAACCTACTTAAGATTTGACCAAGCTTTATTTGCATGTTCTTCTGCAGGTTATAGAAGTTAGGGAATAGTTTTTTCAGGGTTTTATAGACACGGTTATGTCGAAGGCATGTAGATTATGAATTTGTAATGATATTTAGCAGGCCTGGCATATACGAATATATTGGATCTGAATATGTCAAGGTTTGGTGTTGATGGAGATGAATTATGTTGTATAAACTTCGATATATTTTATAGATGAAATAAATTAAAGCCTACCAAACCAATGTGTTATTTGTCCCAAAGAGGAAGAAGAAATATGCTGTGTGTTATGCTGTTAAACAAAACATATATACCATAATATTTATTGATGAGTGAAATATAATATTTACAGATATTTTGCACTTAGTTGGGATTTCAAGGTGAAGTATAGCGTTTTTTATAAAAATATAACCTTTTTTAGGGAAATATGTAATCACTTCCTTAAACCACTCTTATATCACTCCAGTTCAACGGTCAAACTTGACCGTTGCTCATTGACTTATATATATTATTGTTGTGTTTTTATATATTGTATGTGTTTCATATATTATTTTGATATATATTGTTTATTGTATTTTTATACACTATTTTTATTTATATATATTGTTTTCAAAAATATATTTTATATATTGTTCATTTTTTTTTATATACGATCTTTACTCTACTTATAAACTATTTTTTGTGGTTTTATATACTGTTTCTTATTTTATCTAATATTTTTTTATATATTTTTTGAATATGTAGCCAAATAGACTATATTAGACTTTCATTAAATAAATATAAAGTTGCTATACAAATGCGATAAAAATAAAAATTATTTTCCAAATACAATCTCTAGATCATGCTTCTAAACTTATTATTCTAAAAATGAAAACTAAAACCTAAGTCTAAAACCTAGGTTACGAATGAGTTATTTTGGCTTTCTAAATTAGTCCTTGTACAGTCAAACTTATCATTTTCGCCTAGTACCAATCTCATACCGGCCATAAAACTGGCACCAAATCGCCTCTGAACTCACCTCGAATCTGTCACAAAATAGACTCGAAACACAGCTCCAAGAGCAGCCAAGAAATTGCCTCAAAACAACAGAGATATCAGCCCATTTTCGGTGCCCAATTCTGCCACAAATCCAGCTTGCAATCGAACTGGATTCTGCCTCGTACCAGCTACAAAACCAACACCAAATCACCTCCAAATTCACAATCTAACCACACGTAACAGCAGCCTGAAAAGCCCCTTGAATCATCGCGCTGCCCAAAATAGCAGCCAAGAAAATAGACCCAGAATTTAGTCGCAACAAACTCACAATCTACCCTGCTCGATTCTAGCAAAAATAGAGTCAGAAATTTGATACGCCAAGAGCTAGAACCCTCTGCTTTTAGTTGATGGTAGATCGCCATGAGCTAGAAGGAGCTTCAATGGTGTCGAGGCAGATCTGGGGTCGAGCTCTAGGCGGCAGATTTGGTCGAGTTTGCTAGATCTGATCTTATGTTGAGTCAAAATGTGTATGCTTCTTTTTTGGCTGACCGTAAGAAAAAAAAGCTTTTAATCAGTTTTGGGGAGTGCAAAAAATTTGCAAAATCAAAATATTAGAGTGCTACAGATGGCGAATCACAATCAAAATACTTGTTAAAAGCAAAGATCTTGCAAAAATCAAAATCCAAACTATAGTTGCAGAAATCTGAATAGCTCACGAGTATCTACTGTCTCATAGCTTTCCAATTTAGCTACAGCCTCTCGAACCGAGAGAGAGATATGGTGCAAAAAAATCAAAATATGAGAGACGGGTGCTAAATCACGTTGAGAGATGTAAGTACTACACCTCCTCAGTCTGTCTCATATTCGAGAGCGCTAAGAGTTGTGTGGTAGCGAGCGGTGGCAGTGACCTTTCCAGATCTAGGGTTTATGGCAGCGTAAGGCCAACTATTTTGAACGGTCAGAGGATAGATTTGCCAAAGTGAAAGCTCACTCGTCCTTGCTAAAGTGGAGGCTCAAAAAACGGCCGGAGATCTTCCTCGTGTAGGGTTTGCCAAAATGATTACTAGTGTTGAGAGAGAGAGAGAGAGAGAGAGAGAGAGAGGAGAAGGAGGAGAGGCGTGAGACGTGTCATAAGACTCGGGGGAGGCGCCGGAGTGGTCACCTCCCCTAGATCCAAGTTTTCTTGGCGGCTAGGGTTTTTTCTGAGAGAGAGAGAGAGCATTTTTATATATACTGTTTTTTGTTTTCTTTATATTTTGTTCTATTTATACATACTGTTTTTACCAAAAAATGTATTATATACTTTTTTTATTTCATATACCTTTTGTTTTATTTTAAACAGCTGCAAAATAAAAAAATTCGGAGTGCACTAAAGGAGTGTTTTATCATATGCTTTTTTTATTAGTTTGAACTTGGAAATAACGATTCTACCAAACTTTCTTGGTGTTTTTTTAAGGAAATGTGTCTGCCTTATTTGTCCTCATGTTCACATCCTATGTCAATAATATGAAACCACAAAATATACTAGTTCCAGCAACAAGCATGCATTCCAGTTTCAACCATGAGTTCGCAAATCATACCATACAAATCCAAAGAAAAAAGAAAATGAAAATGAAAAGAAAAAAAAGAAAAAGAAAAATCTCATTTTCTAATATTACATTCTCATGATAATCACATTCATTGGAATGTGATTGATGAGAATCATATTACCATGTTATGGGAATATTTTTATTTACCTCATAAATTTTGATTCATGAAAATATTATTTATTTGCATTATTCTTAAATATAAAATGACTATTTTGTCCTTGATACTACTATAACAGATCAATTAAATATAATTCATTTATTCAATAACTAACTTTATATTACATTATTATTAAATAAATTTAGTAACCTATAATATTATTTGTTTAATATTTTAATTGAATTGTAATTTCTATAATAATTAAATCATAACAAGCTTGCTATAAATTAAAAAAAAGAACAAAAATCAAACTATCAAAATTATTTTTTCAGCAAATATAATTAGGAACTAATATCTTAATTTAACTATACAATTATTATTATTATTATTATTATTATTATTATTATTATTATTATTATTATTATTATTATTATTATATCAAATTAAATAATCATTATTATAATAAGAATACTAATAATAATAATATCAAATTAAATAATAAGTAATATAATAAATATGAACATTTTGGTAATAAGTACTTGGAATGTAACATTTCCATCATTTTTTGTGTGAATCACTTCCTCACATATATGATAAAATAGTATTACCATGAGAATATCATATTACCGTTACGTAGGATTCTCATATTATAGTAAGCATGATAAAGTAATTCCCACCCCTTAATTTTCCCAGGAAAGTTGAACTTTTTCATGAAATAAACGCCACCCTAAATGTCACAATCCCTGGTCTTGAATTAATCGTCAGAATTTATAATTGAGGTGTCAATTACTTTCTTGTCTTCATCAAGCCAACCCATTTCACAACTACTGGATTATCCAGTCGGAATTATTTTCAATAATTTACATGGCTCAATAAAATTATCCTTTTCAGCCATGCATTTCAAGCCCTTCATATAATATTTGCATCTATATTTTATCAACTAAATCAGTAAAGTTTAATGTATTGAAAAAAAACATAAAATTTAAAATCTGGAATACAAAATCATCAAAAGTATAAGAAATTTATAAAATATAATGAATTTAATCATGCTAAGAACTGGACCGATTAATTTTTTCGGTCCAGAAAGAATTGATTTGCCTAGTTCTTAATCAATTCAATAAGTTAAAGTATTTTATAAATTTCTTATATTTTTGCTGATTTAATATCCAAAATTCAAATTTTATGTTGTTTTTTAGGCACATTAAACTTTACTGATTTAGCTGATAAAATATGGTTAAAAATGCAAGAATATTTATATGAAGGGCTTGAAATGCATGCTAAGACAATTCTATTGAGCCATGTAAAATATTGAAAATAATTCTAGCTGGAGAATCCAGTAGTTGTGAACTGGGTTGGCTTGATAAAGACAAGAAGGTAATTAACACATCAATTATGATTCGGCGATGTAACTCCCATTATGAAAGGCCTTGGATGTGGCAGTTGTTTCATGAATTGGTAACTCTCGGGTGCAGACCACCTTTTAGTACGGGAGGATTTAATTTTGAGGTTCTTTGGTGGATCACTAGTGCATTTTCGCCACGTCTGGCAAACTCCGCAAAATTGAACGTATTGTGTGACGTTCGCCGAGAGTAAGAGCTCACCGATAGTTGTCATTATATCATCTAGTAGCGCGCTCCATCCCTCGACTCCTACATGAAATAATGATAAAACAATAAGGAAATATATGAACTTGCGTAATATGAATTACAGAATTAATTCTAGGTTATTTGTCAGCATTTCCATTAATGGTGATATTATCGAAAAAAACATGTCGCAACATAGCATTTCTTATCAATTAATGACATGCAATGTTTTGATTTGATTGTTTTGAAACAACATAATGATTCCATTCAGTTTACCATATTTGATCTTTGAAATTATTTGACCAACGGCTCATAATCTTACCGACCGAAACGTTATAAATATGATATAGGACTAACGGCTAACTGAACCGTATTTATGACAGTCTACACGACGATCAGCAAGCTACTCAACATTTAATGGAACAAAAGATCCTCACTAATCTCTTTCTAATTATCGCAAAAAGATATTTTTGAGATTATTTCCATAATACACGTATTTATTTAATAGGGGATAAAAAAGTCATTTTATATTAATTTTTCCTGTATCAAGTAATAGTTTTTCCTTATCGATATCATTTCTCAAACCCTAATCTACTGAACTTCTTACATCTTATAACTAATCCGAAACCTTGTAACTTGTAGCTAGCATATTATGAATCGATCTAGAAATACAAAATTTCTCACTTCATAAAAAACCCTAAAATAGGAAACAAAGGGGAAAAAGTTAAAAAAAGACCTGATGATTAGATCGGGAATTAGGAGTTCCTTCTCCTGCGAGACGATCACTGATGGTCATCTTCAATCGTTTCATGTCTCTTTCCATTGAAAATTGTGACCTAAATTGCGAGAAAAAAAATATTAAGAAAAACGACTGACGGCTGTGACTGTGAGGGGGTCTGACTGAGATGCACTGACTCAGTCTGTGACCTTCTTTTATATCACCTTTTATGGGCCCCGAATCTCTCGGCCCAATATATTTTGTTCATAAAAATTATATTTATTGTATTGTTTTCGTTTTCTGTTTCCACTAGCTAGTAGGCCAACAAGGCAATCATATGCAGGTATATAAAACAGAAGTTGAACTATAAACTATGGATAAATCGTTTCTCAGTGCAATATAGAAGATGTCAAAAGTTAAATTTATATGCTCTCTTTTTTTTTGAAATAGAAATGGTGATACTTGAAGATATACATTAGACAAGCTTAAATAAAATACATAGAAGATAGAACTATGTTGGTTAAAAAAAATATTAACTAAATTAGATGGCATGGCAAAAAGTATGGTTGTTCTTACACGTCGTCTTTCTTAGGCTTCTAAGGAAGGAACCTCAGCTTTCTTATACGGTTTGTTATAGAGACTCAGCAAGCACTTTGATCATGGAATGATCGTCTAGTAAAGGTGGGCTTAGTGCATGGGATACCGAGTGGCTGAGTGCATGCTGGAGCATTTGGAAGGCACATAACCAATTAATCTTCCGACAAAGACGACGCTGCAAAGAAATGTTATCGACAAGATAGTTCAACAGACGAGGATCTGGCTAGAATATTGTTAGATTGTTAGAATTGCAAGTATGCATTGTGAGTAGTCTCATGCTTGCCATAACTTTCGGGCCTAGCCTACACTTCTTTTCTTTATTGTTCTGAAATCTTGTAATCTATTTCTTCTTTCCCTTTGTAATACTTTCCTTATAAACTTTTTTTAAAATGAAATCTCGGGGAGGCAATTCACCTCCTAGACTATCAAAAAAAAAAAGGTGGGCTTAGAAAACTAGCAACCAAGACTGCTTTGAAAAGGTTTACCAGCTTATTTATAATAGGCGCAGGTCTGGTATGTATGAATATATTGGGGCTGAGTATTTAAATTGGTGTTGATGGAGATGAGTTATGTTATATAAACTTTGATTTGGAGATGAGTATGTTATATAAACTTTGATATGGAGATGAGTTATGTTATATAAACTTTGATATAATTTATGGATGAAATAAATTAAAGCCTACCAATGTGTTATTGTCCCAAAAAAGAAGAAAAATGCTATGTGTTATGCTGTGTTAAACAAAACATATTATACCGATAATATTTACTGATAAATCAAATATAATATTTACAAAAAATTTGCATTAAGGATTTTAAGGTGAATTACAACCTTTTTTTTTTTATAAAATGACATCATTTTTTTTTCATTATTTTTTCTTTTTGAATCCCGGTAGGCGATTGCCGACTAGGTATTTTCATTTAAATAAAAAGCAAAAAAGAGAGTTTTAGAGTTATAAGTACATAAGAGTAAAGAAAATACAACTTCGGCACAGAGACCATTTTCCTAGCCTAAAATCCCCTGGACGCACTTCCATTGATGCGTCATTCCTCTAGGCTAGCTTGATCCAGTTTTGAGCATCGTGCGTGGATAGTTGATGGGTTATTGCGGGCGGCACGGCTTTGTTGTTGAAGATCTTTTTTTTCATTATTTTTAAGTTGGAAATAATGATTCTACCAAACTTTTCTGGGTTTTTCCTTTTTGAAAAAAGGTCTCTCTGCATAGGAAAAATATATTTATCCCCCGGTGAACGTCCCCCCAGTCCACCATTTCACTGATAAACGGGCCCCACATTTTATTAAAAAAAGTGGATCCCGTTTATCAGTGATAAACGGTGGACCGGCTGTTGGGGGGATGTGTATATAATCCCCTCTGCATAACTTGTCCTCATGTTCATTGTTAACATATCATTGAGGTAATATAAACGAAAACCACAAAATATACTAGTTCCAGCAACAAGCATGCATTCCGGTTTCAGCAATGAGTTCAATCCATACCATACAAATTATGCAAAGAAAAAAAATAAGAAAAAAGGAAAAGAAAAAAAGAAAAAGAAAAGAGAAAGGAAAAGGAAAAGGAATTTTTTTCATTTTCTAAATTTCCCAACCCTACGATTCCGGCATGTAACTGCTAATATGAACGACCTTGGATGTGGCGGCAGTTTCATGAATCGGTAGCTTACGGGATTGGCACACCTTTTAGTATGGAAGGATTTGTTTTTGAGGTTCTTTGGTGGATCGCTAGTGCATTTTCGCCACGCCTTGCAAGTTCCGCGAAACTGGACGTAGTGTGTGACATTGGCTGAGAATAACAGCTCACCGATAGTGGTCACTATATCATCTGGTAGTGCGGTCCAATCCCTCGACTCCTACATGAAATAATGATAACAGGAAGGAAATATATTAGCTTGCATAATATGAATTAAAGAATGAATTCTAGCTTATTTGTCAACATTTCCATTAATGGTAAATATTATCGAAAAAGCAGGTTACACATAACATTTTCTTATCAATTAATATGCGGTGTTTCATTTGATTATTTTGAAACAACATACCATATTTGATCTTTCAAACTACTGACAACGGCTAATGATCTTTCGGACGGAAACGTTATAAATATGTTGTCGGACTAACAGCTAACCGAACCGTATTTATGACAGTCTACACAACGACCGGCAAGTTTCTCAGCATTTAGTGGAACAAAAGATCCTCACTACACCCTAATCTATTGAACTTCTTATATCTTATAACTAAGTATGAAACCTTGTAGCCTGTAGCTAGCATATTATGAATCGAGCATATTATGAATCGATCTAGAAATACAAAATTTCTCACTTCATAAAAAACCCTAAAATAGGAAACAAAGGGGAAAAAGTTAAAAAAGACCTCATGATTAGATCCGGAATTAGGAGTTCCTCCTCTGGCGAGACCATCACCTTTGCTCTTCTTCACTCGTTTCATGTCTCTTTCCATTGAAAATCGTGACCTATATTGGGAAAAAAGAGAGTAAGAAAATGACTGACGGCTGTGACTGTGAGGGAATCGACTGATAGATGCACTGTAATCTCCTTTTATATCACCTTTTGTGGGCCCTGTATCTCTCGGCCCAATATATTTTATTGATAAAACTGTTATAATTTTTTCGTTTTCTGTTTCCACCAGTAAGCCGACAAGGCAACAATATGTTATGCAGGTATATGAAACAGAAGTTGATGAACAATAAACTTCTAGTTGGAAAACTCGTTTCTCAATGCAATATAGAAGAGGTCAAAATTCATTTTATATGCACCCTTTTTTTTAAATACAAATGGTGATTCTTGAAGATATTCATTAGACAAACTTATAGAAAACATATAGAACTATCTGGGCTCAGTATAAAAATATAAATTAAATTAGATGACATGACAAAAATATGGTTGTTCACATATATTTGCTGCGGTAACAGAAGAAAACAACACATATTTTAGTTACCAGCATCAATCCAGTCTCAGCCATGAGTTACATACCACACAAACTGCAAGAAAAAAAATAGGAAAAAACAGTATAGATACTTATATTACACATGTTCAGCGTCATAAGGCCATAATTTACAACAGCATAACAAAATCAGCACCACAATTAACACAAGCTTCGGAATCACATCAGCATTCAGCAGTATATTGCTGTCAAAAGAAAAAAAAAATTAGTTACTCGATTAATTAAGCGCTTATGCAAATAGCATAAAGAAAGGGAAGTATAGATGAAATAAAAAGGGATTCTTAATTTGTATACACGCAAAAGATTTTGCGACTAATATATAGTTTGTCCTATTTAAAGGCTTCTTTTTTTTTTTATTAAATATTTAAAGGCTTATTCAACACATTCATTATTCATGGTGGACCTCACTACAGGTATGCTTCAACCTTCTATTTGGGCCCGCCAACAATGCGAGCTACTTTTTCGTATGTATTACCTTATTGTGTTTCGTTTATCTTTTCATGTCCTTATTGAAGTAATTTGTAGACTAGTTTCGGACATGAATTTAATTGGATTTAAGATTTTTTACATATTGTAATTTTCAGACTATTATTTTAGGAAAACAATTTCATCATGTTTACTTACGAAAAAGGTGAAAACAAAATTAAGACGACTATGTATATAAGTAAACTTGTTTATCAGAGGTACTAAGACTTAATCATTTCTACATATAATATCCAAAGCATCTCAAAGTAGAAGGATGAAAAATTACCATTACAGAGTTTTCCAAGTATGACATCAAATTATCAGCAAGACAATGTTGCTCTGAGTAATATTCACATTGGTTGAATATCGTCTTTGTGTAAAACAGCTCTTCTTTGAGGCGATATTTAAGTGGCGGTAACCCAAAGAACTTCAGTTTTGATTTTGAACTATATATACTGATCGAATCACGTATGCTTCCTTGACAAGTAGTATCCAAATAAATGGCGTCACGCTGCAAGCAAGGAAAAATGGTAGTCGATACAGCTATGCACCGTGCTGCTGATGCCGAGATGATCAGAGCATAACCATAAGGAATACACGTCCTTATAAGCCTCACATTATTTGAATCAAATTTATAAACTTCAACATGAGGTTTTCGTCGATTAAGCGGGTCGACATAATGCCACACAACCAACATCTGTCCGTCACACTCGACTAAATAAACACGCTTCCAATAGCGTGAAATGAGAATTTTCACTTCATTTTGAGAACTCGGTTCGAGGTGCAAAAGCTTTCCCAACCTCGTTACGGCGTATAACTGGCTTTTGAAGTAAAGCGTGGAAAAGCACGAGATGTGGGGTTTCATCATGACCCACTGTTGCTCTCCTGGCTTCGCATAGATAACTACATTGAGTTCATAAAAGAATAACATGATTTCAGAAGAGAGAAGGAATTTCACGCCGCTCAAAAACTTTTTGACGTTCAAATTTCCTTTCAGCCTTGTGAGTTTTTTTACGGATATCATTGAAGGCAGCTCTGCGAAAGAGCGGGTAAACGGGTTTAGAAGATAAATACCCCCGGTTTTAGGTTTCAACAGAAGAAGGCAGCCATCGACCATAAACATCATTCGGAAACCGGAATTGAGTTCCGGGATATTAACCCTAACGTACTTTCCGGTGCAGATGTTGAGGAAACAAAACCATTCTTTTGTTTCTGGACGTGCCACTGGTTTGACCAGTCGGTCACATTTAATTGGAATCCAGTTTTTAGGACGGAAGGAAAAATCAGCTAGTTTTGCTGATGGATCGCGAGTGCATTTCCGCCATGTCATGCAAACTCCACGAAACTGGACGTAGTGTGTGACATCGTCCGAGAGTAACAGCTCAGCAACAGTCACCACAATATCACCTGGTAGTGATGCCCAATCCCTCAACTCCTACATAAAATGATAATACAAGGGAATTATACAAAATTTTGTAATTTGAATTAAAGAATGAGCTCTGTCTTATTTGCCAACATTTTCATTAATGGTAAATATTACCTTGAAAATACATGTTATATATAATGTTTTCTTAATAATTACAATTAAATTTCTTTCTTTCTTTTAACAATAAAGATAAAGAAGATTTTTTTCAACCTTCTCAGACATAAGAACATATTTGAAAATCTCAAAACCTTCAGTCATACTACATGCAATATAAAGATAAGTGACCTAAGTCTCCCATATTAATCACAAATAATATCTTGACTTAAAACAGAAATAAATAAGGAACAATTGCAAACTATTTTTCTCATGACATATATCTTGACTGCATGCCATTGTGTCGCAGTATCGATTGATTGTTTTGAAACAACAGAATGAATCGATTGAGTTTGCCATATTTGATCTGGAAACTACTTGAATCTTCCGAACAATCCAACGGCTAACGATCTTTTTTTGGACTTAGACGTATGAATAAGCTGTCGGAATAACGGCTAACCGAACCATATTAATTAACAATCTACATGATCAGCAAGCTTTACAATATTAATGGAATTAAAGATCCTCTTAGCTTCTGAGGAATTAAAGATCCTCACTAAACCCTAATCTGTTAAGCTATTTACATCTTCTAACAAAACACAAAACACATGTAACCTATAGAAAACATATTATGATTTATAGATACAAATTTCCTCGTATCATAGAAAACCCTAAATAAGAACAAAGGGGCAAACAAACTTGAACGGATTACCTGATTAGATCCCGAATTAGGATTTCCTACTCCGCCGCTGGATGAATGGCGATAAGTAGTGGACTTTGTCACACGTTTATTCTTTCTTTTCATTGAAAATTGTGAGTGTAATTGGGAAAAAAATAGTACAAAAATGACTGATGACTGGAGTTGGAACTCTGAATCTGACAGCTGGCTCAGTGACACTTCAGTCTCTCCTCTCGTTTTGTTACCATCTTTTATGGGCCCCATTTTTCTCGGCCCAGTAATTTATTTTGTATTTCAAGAACTTATGATTCTAAATTTAATTATATAGTTATAACTTGGAACCTACTTCAGATTTGAACAAGTTCTTTATTTGTTCTTATATTGTTATGCGATATGTGGTGCAGCTTATGGAAGTGAGGCAATACTTATTTAGGGTTTAATAGATATGAATATGTTGGAGGCATGGGGACATCGAATTTGTAATGCTTAGTAGTTCATGTATGCATGATTTATGATTTTTTTTCTCGCAAGCATGATTCATGAATATATTGGTGTTATCGATGTAAAGGTCTAGTGTTGATGTTCTTTGATATAATTTTTCGATGAAATAATGTCACGCATGTGTCATTCATTGGAAGTTGGAATGAATAATTTCCACCATGGTTATTGAAAAATAAAGAATTTTGAACCTCACCTTTGAGTGTTGTCAAAGGAACAATTGTCCTCATGTCATGTTCACATATTTTATTTGAGGTAATAGAAACAAAAATCGCAAAAATATGCTAGTTACAAGCATGCAAACATTTCCAGTTTCCATAATGAGTTTCACTGTTATACCACACAAATGCAAAAGTTAATAAAAGTTTTACAGTTTATTTGCACATATTCTGGTTCTTCTGCAAGCCAAAATAAAATAAGAAAATATAACAAATGCAACACCACAATTAAAACAAGCTTGTTGATAATTGTAGAACAACTCATGGTCCAGAATCACATCAGCGATTTTTAGCGCTGTCGAGAAAAGGAAAAAAGATAATTTAGTCATTACTCCAATAATGAAGTGCTTATGCAAACATAAGAAAAGTGAAGCCAATAATGAAAGGTATTATTTTACGTATTACCTTATTATGTTCCATTCATATTTTTATGTTACAATTTAAGTTATTTCCATACTAGTCTAGGATTGGAATTTAATTGGATTTAAAATTTCATTCATACCGTAATATTGAAATTATTTTAGGAAACATTTTTTTCACTATATTTACTTGTGAAGAAATAAAGTTTGTGACATATATGTAGAGAGACAAACTTGTTCCTCCGTTAAGTAGACAGACAAGAAAAACTAAAACAAAAGGAGAAATGAATTACCATTAAGGAGTTTCCACAATACGACCTGAAATTATCAGCAAGGCAATGTTCCTCTGAGTAATGTTCACACGGGTTGAATTTTAACCTCTGTAAGGCATCTCTGCCATAACCCAATATTGAAGTGGTGGTATCGTAATGTGTGGTATATTTGACTTCGACATATAAATATCGACCCTGCCTTCCGAATAACTTGATTTTTCTCCATAATATCTGTAATCATAATAAATGGAGTCACGCCGCATGCAAGGAAAAATGGTTGTCAATATAGCTATGCATCGTGCCCTCTCCGACGATCCCGAGTTGACCACAGAGCGTAACCAATTGGAATACTCGTTCTTATAAGCCCCATATTACTTAAATCAAATTTATAAATTTGAATGTGAGAACTTCCATACGGACCGACATAATACACCACAAACATCTGTCCTTCACACTCGACTAGAAAATGTTTTAGCTTGTGGCCAATATTTAGGAACGATAGTTCTGACCTCGTTTTGAGAATTTGGTTTGAGCTGTAAAAGATCTCTTGTTGTCGTAACGATGAACAGTCGACCTTTGAAGAGCAATGCAGAAAAGCATGAAACATCGGCTTCAATCGGGATCCAATGTTGCTTTCCTGGCTCCGCATAAACAATTTTGTTTAAATTAGAAAAGAATAGCACAACCGTAGAAGAGGGAAGGAGTATCACGTCTGTCAAAACTTTTTTGACGTTCAAATAACTTTTCTTTGTGGCTTTCCTGAGCGATTTCAGTGGAGGAAGCTCCGCGAGAACGGGTTTGGAAGGCAAATACCACCGGTTGTAGGATTGAACAAAAGAAGGCAACCACCGACTATATAGATCACAAGAAATCCGGAATTGAGTTCCGGGATATTGACCCAGATGTATTTTCCGGTGCAGATGTTCACGAAACGAAACCCGTCTTTCAATTCCGGACTTGGTGGTTTTGCACGCCGGACACATTTAATTGGGATCCAATTTTTAGGACGAAAATAAAAAAGAGCACTGTTTTTTGATGGATTGCGAGTGCATTTTCGCCATGCTGTGCAAGTTCCGCGAAACCGAACATAATGTGTGATGTCTTCTGAGAGTAATAGCTCAGTGACGGTTATCACAATGTCAGTTGGTAGTGACGTCCAATCCCTCCACTCCTACATAAAATAATGATAACATCAAATGAATTAATTAAATTGCATAATATGAATTATATAACATAATGATAACATCAAAAAAACTTCAATTATGGCATATTATAATATGATAAAATCAAAATATTTTCAATATATGGCGTAACTTGATCGTCATCATGTGTTGCGGTGTCGATTTGATTATTTTTAAACAACACAATAAATCAATTCTCACTATTTCTGCTTAAGACTTTTGTAATCGCCATCAATTCTCTTGATGGTAGAACCTTTACTCCTTAATATATAATTCTCCAGACATCCAAGCATGACCTGGAGTCTGCTTGATTCAAAAAAAAAAAAAATCAATTCTCACACTGCCATATTTGATCCAGAATCTAATTAAACCTATCAAAAGATCCGACGGCCAATAATCTTCAGACCGAGACGTTATAAATATCACGTCGGACTAACGGCTAAACGAACCATATTTATTGACAATCTACATGAGCGGCAACCGTCAAAGTATTTAATGGAGCAAAAAAAATCCTCACTAAACCCTAATCTGTTAAACCTATTTTACATCTTATTACACTATAAAACACCAGTAGCATATTATTATAATCCATAAATACAAGATCTTTCATTTGATAAAAGAAACCCTAATTTAAGAACCAAGGGACAAAGTTGAACCAACCTGATTAGATCCAGAATTAGAATTTCCTATTCCAGTGCGAGATGACTGGCTATCAGTGGTGGTCTTCTTCACTCGTTTGATCTCTCTTTCCATTGAAAATTGGGATACTAAATTGGTAAAAAAAAAGTACGAGTCTAAACTGAACAGTCGGCTGTTTTTGGGTTCTGACAGATGCACTGACTTCAGTCTCTGTCTTCTCTCATTTTATATCACCTTTTGTGGGCCCAATTCTCTCGGCCCAATGAATTTATTATATATGGACTTTCAGTTTTGGACATGTATTTGTTAAAAAACTATCTTAGCCTTAATTGTATGTGTTTTTCTGCTAGTGAGCAATATGTTATGTTGCATGTTATGATGTAAACAGAATATATCATATTGATAAGTGAAAAAATAATTTATTAATGAATATACTTTGCTGAATGAAATGTTTCACATTAGAAAAAATACTTATCGATAAAACATGTTTTGTTAATATAATTCATACATTTTTTTCTTACTTTTGGTGCTAATTTTGGAGTCTATAATTGTTTTGCAATCCCACTGCTTGCTAATTTTGGTGTTGATCTTTTTCCTAATCATATTAACTACAAGTTATGACTATCTAAACATTTCATGTACCATCTGAAATATTTCATTACGCAGTACTCACATGTGAACTTTAGAGACAACAATTGATCTATGTTCCATATTATTATAAATCGAGAAGCAAACAGGGCTCTGCACTATTTTCAGATCTAGAAATTAAGGAGCATTAATTACTCTCAACGTGCTCAAATAAAATAAAATAGCAAAACACAGTTTGAAGCTTCATTTGTGTTAGACTTTGACCAAATCAAACTAAAACTGTAACAGCTAATCAGCAGGTGCTGTAAGCCCCAAAAACAGTCACTCCAAAAAATATATAAATTAAAAGCTGCAAAATATTACATAAAATAATTAATTAAATACTCACTTTATTGTACTTAAGACTTTTAAACCTTTACATCAACTTAAAGATTTGTTCAATACATGCATGATAAGCACAGATTTTGAAATTATGTCAATTCAAATCATCTCAAAGTTACATATCAAGTATTAAAAGTCCTAACTATCATAAACATAATACTTAACTAAGTAAAAGCAAAAAAAAAATACTTAATTAAATATTATCTCACTCTAAGTGAAATACAAATACTAAAATAAATATATTTCAGAAGCTGAAAATAATAAAATCCATCAATATATAAGAAATGTGGGGTCATATTTGGTTCAGTACTAAACGTGTTCTGTTTAATCCAACAGCCTGTGCTGGATTTGCGGCCCTCTTTAACCACATTTAGGGTTTTTTCTTATTTTTTTAAGGGCATTTAAGAACAGTTGGACCAACCCTAATTTGTGAGAAAGGACAAAGTAGTCAAATGACCTAAAGTGTAGAGAATTTTAAGAACAGTTAAGGACTACCAATCATATAAAATAAGCATGTTGAATCAAACGAAATCACATAGTAATCATTAATAATTCGGTTTGCATGGTTGTAAACTATATAAAAATGTAAGTAGTCTAGTTAACCGCAGTATAAAAATGCGTAGTCAAACTATTGCCCACATGCAACAAAAATAATTGAAATCATAACAGTACTACTTGATTATAGCTCATTAGAAATATTAGTTTTTTTCAAGCAGCATTAGAAATATTAGTTAGGGTACTTATTTATCATTTAATAAATTGTGAGGTTGGAATATCCCTTTCAAATTCTATAACAATGACTTGGTTTGTACTGTACTGTGGTTTCTTCTTTTTATTGATGAACAAACAGAAACTTAGGTTGCACTTCACTTCAGCAAGGCATTTTCATGGTATATTTCTTCGAATTTGATTTCTCACCAGCAAAATCAGCACATGTTATAAAAGACTTAAACACTATATTTTCATGAAAAAATATAAAAACATCTAGTTTCACAAGAATACTGTCATGAAACGTGACAGAAAATTCCCTTGCACTGAAAGCATGCATTTGCACGAGACAAGAAAGGAAACAACTGTAAATAAACAAAACCCCACCCACTATACTATATTCACTATTACATAACAGTTATATTAATAGCATAATAATTAAAAAATAATATGAAAAATAATATTAATAATCTTGCACTAAAACTCATGGACATATACATATATGACGTGAAGCTTCCAAGGTCCACCTTACAAATCATTGGTCACCATTGCCATTTGCCAGCTGCCCATTTTCCTTCCATGTGCCTTCTTCTCCTTTTCTATATCAGTCAACTCTGTGGCCTTTTCTGCTGCATTATACAGTTGTTGTTTGACTTGTACTTTACATACTCATATTCACAACTTTGTCCATAATTACGAACATAAAGAAAATATTATCTTGAATTCTTATAGATAATCTTTTAGCTTTCTTTTACCTCACTTTTTTGGCCTAATTTTTTGTTTTTTTTGTTTGGTTTCCTTTTCTTTTACTATTTATTGTCTGGGGTCCTTTCATTCATTTAATGAAAAAAAATCCGATTAACTATTCATCTATCATGCATATAGTAAACTATTCAACTTTGTCATATTTGATACTATATTAAACATACCGTTATAAACCATCTAAAATACCAAATCGGCAATCGGCAATAACAATATCATAATAAGTCATAAGTTACTTGATTAAAAGCAATAACTGTGAGAAGTATCATCGTACAATTCATAAATATAATAGAGAAAATATCTAAAATCATAACATTATAATTTGATGATTTACTGCTAACTAATTAAACAAGTTTGAAAAATAGTACAATTATTATACAAAGTACTACACAAGAGACTGGTAGAGAGAAATAAGAGAACACTTTGCCAACCCCACTAATCTAATCACTAATGAATGAATGAAGAAAGGAATCAACATAAAAAAAGTTAAAATCATTTCCCTACAATACTTCCAACACCAACTGTTGGCATCATCCCCTCCATTTCCTCTCCATTTCTCACGAAGGGAAACCTCCATTTTCAATTCCTCTGCATTCACCAACTGGACATCCCCATTTTGTTTGGAATCAAAGCCACACATTTAAAAGGGTTATTTAATCCTATTACTCAGCACTCCCTTTTCAATTTTTCATAAACTTTGTTAATATGCATCATTTTAATGATTATCATATTATATGATCTCTCCAACAAACTTCTTTTGTATTGCATTGATGTATTGCATTGATGGTAACATATCATAAGACCACTTATTTCTTCTTATTGAAGAAATAATAAACAGTAACTTGACAATCATACAACCACCATAGTTTGTAAAATATACACCCACAAATTAAAAAAACAAAAAAAATAACAAAACAAAAAGGACCAACCAACCAACCAAGTACCAACCAAACCTCAATAAACAAAAAAACACCCAATATTTCTTTTTTCTTTTTCCAACTTTTTTTTCTTTATTTTCTAAAATAATTCCCAATCGAATCTCGGTATAACCGGTACGGCAGTACGAGAAGTTGTGGAGGCGGCCATTGTAGTTGTAATTGCAGAGGAAGAAGAAGAAGGCATGGAAGAAAGAAGATCAAACGGTTCCCAATTTGTCGTCACAATTGGAGCGGCCTGAAACTCCCTCTTCTGCAATTGCGGTGATTGTGCTTTCGGCGATTGGAATTGCAGGGATTGGGCTTTTGGAGATTGGAATTGCGGGGATTGTACTTTAGGAGATTGCGCTTTGGGAGATTGGAATTGCGGGGATTGGGATTGCGGGGATTGCGCTTTAGGAGATTGGAATTGCGGGGGTTTAGGAGGCAATCCGTTTGATTTTGCAATGGAAGCGTTTTTAAGTCTTATAGCGTCGAGTTTTTCCACGTATTTTTGAACTCGTTTTTCCTAAAAAATATCAAGAATTAAGAATTAATATAAATTTATTTTTGAATCTTTGATCAACAAATTAATATAAATGTGACATAAATTCTACAAACCTGCAATTTTCGTTGTGTTTTGACGTCTCCATCGGCATTAATTGCATCCAATTTAATTAATTCGTTCATTAATGACTCGGTTAAACTGAGCACATCAGATTCGACCACTTTTCCTCCTTTGTTCACAATATTTTCAAGAGCCGACACCTTCAGAAGTAAAAATTAAATACAATTAATAAGTGTAATAATATTAAGATAATATATTTTTTTAAAGACTGAAACAGGTTCTTGGACCTGCACTCAGTTATATATGTTGCATATATTAATAACTAATAAAAAAATTTGTAAGACAATATTTGCTTGCCCATTAAGCAAAACAAGAATAAAGACTCAAAATTATTTTATTTTATTGGGTCCGAAAAAGACACAATTAATACACCAAATGAACTCTATAACAAAACAATCATACGGAATCAACCAAAAAACTTTAACCAAAATCAAGTATACCTTTGAGGCGAGTTTATCAACGTCCAAACTAATTTTTGAAACCGATTTTGACGCTTTTTCCAATTTTTCGGTTTTGCGTTCCTCGATCAGTCGTTTCGCCTGAGCCGTCGGATCTTCTAGAACAACCATCTTTGACCGGTCTTTTACGCCCGAAATGTCCAAAAATGCTTTGGTGTCCCTCTCTTTATCTTTAAATACAATCTTCTGATCTTCCGCATGCAAACCAATTCTTGCCGAAAGCATTTTCTTCAATTCCCCTGTTTTTAACATTAAAAATTTAAATGGGTATTTTGATAGATGAATTAAATGTAGATTGGTTTGGAGTCAAGTATATGTTCTTAATTGGGTATCCATCTAATTAAGCGTGCATTGAATGACTGAAATATTAAATAAGTGGGTGCATTGAATTTCTGATACAGGTCATTATTAAATGCGTGAAAAATAGAAGTGTGTGAAAATCAGAGAGGATTCTAATTTCTATAAGTGGCTTGAACGGAAATTCATCGATTGGCGCAATATAGTAAAAAAAAAAAGATTCAATTCAACTATTCAATCAAAAACAGCCAACTAATTTCAACAAAGTTCGCTCCTTCTCAAAAGATACTTCTTGAGAAAAAAATCTATTTACTGTGCAATAATTGGGATATTAAATCTGGTCTGCCTTAATTCGAGAGCCAATGCAGACCTCAAAACAACGTAAATTCTTCAATAAATCGCAAAATTCATTACTGGCTTCAAAAAAGAGACAATTTCCAAACAAAAAAAGTCCAGCCACCAATCTAATTGAGCTCAAATCGAAATTTTTCTTCTTGAATCTTACCAAAAGAGGCTTGAGAGCTGATGTAGACCTCATGATACACGCCAGCGTACTTCACCTTCACTCTTATCGCCGGCACCGGCGCCCCAACTGGTCCGTCTGAATCAGGATCCCGCTTCTGCACCAGCATGCCGCCTGGCCGCACCTCCCACACCTCCTCCTGGGCGGCGGCGCCACGCGGCGAGTTCTCCTTCATCGGAGATAACTTCTCGCCGTTGAATGCCGGAGTTCCGTTGATTTTGGCTGTCTTTGTTCGCATCATCTCGCACTTATCATAACTCTTTGTCAAATCCTCTGTTTATGCTTCAAAAGGCTTGGAAAGAGAGAGAATGAATCGTTTGGCGAAGAATGGCTGTCGGGGAGTTGGATTCCCCTGTTTCAGGTTTTGGGTCTCTCTCGTTTGTCTTCCAAAGTCGAGAGAGACAGAGAGAGAGAGAGGAATACAACACAACTCAGGGACAGAGGAGTAAGAATATATTTATATTGAAAAAAACAAAGGACAGCGGAAGACTGAAGAAAGTGACGAGGGAAAGAGATAAATAAGAAATACGAAGGGGCCGTTGAGATAAATCCAGGATTTATAATACCGTATTTATTAGATTATGAATACAGGATTTGTGAGGTCATAACGGCGTAATTAGGATTTAGGGAAGGTAAGCAAGAGAGGTGCAAAAGAGATGTTCTACCTGATTCTCTCTCTCTTTGGAGAGTAAATCATGTGTTTGTTGAGGAGTTATTTGCATGGACATGGGAGTTTCTTTACTTGCTTGGTCTGATGGCTTCTTACTGATAGTGATTTGGTTATGTAATTATTAGGTCATGTAATTATTTCGTTATTAGGTTTATGTAATTATTCATATGTTTTTTTGAAGGAGAAATTATTTCATATGTTAAAAGAATAATAAGAAAAATTATTTGGTATAAAATAATGTTATTTGATTGCAGTTTATAAACTGAAAAATTCCATCTATCGAAGACTTCTTCGAAAGAAAATGATATTGCGAATTTATTATAGTGAGTAAAGATTATGCATATTAGGAGTCAGCCACACAAAATTATATTTATATTTAAGGTTTATAATAACCCCAAAATAAATATATAAGAATTAACACTTAAACATATAATATAATATTTTTTGAATTATTTTATTAAAACTTGCTTTAAAATGAGTGTTGATATGAAACAAGTCAATGTCTCTTCTAACCAAATAAATTGAAATCCCTTTGTTGCTGATTTCATATTTATCTTTGTATCTTAATTTGCTCGAGAATTCTCGTTTTTGACGTAAAAAAGTTTTTGTGATTTTTTTTTCAATCGTAGAACAAAATAATTAATAAGTTCAATATTATTTTCTATGACTTCTTTCTCAAAAAAATTCTAAATTTCTCTACTTAATTATGATATTCAAGTGTCATCATCGCTAATTATGAATCATTCTTTTGGGTTCACATAATAATGCTAGACCAATCTTACACAATAGTTACCATTACCAACTCATGGAACTAGAAGCTTGTG
Source organism: Juncus inflexus (assembly GCA_024447665.1). Classification (NCBI taxonomy): domain Eukaryota; kingdom Viridiplantae; phylum Streptophyta; class Magnoliopsida; order Poales; family Juncaceae; genus Juncus; species Juncus inflexus. Next base: position 10,552,330 of record JAJHPC010000015.1, on the reverse strand, counting down.
TTGGAGGAGGTCACCTTTGCCTCTAAGCAACACTATAATTAAGGCTCAACCCAAAATCAACCCTCCAAACGACAAATGTAGTCTTATTATTTGTACAAGTATTTGCATTGCCCCCTCATGACTCATGGTACCAAACTCTTTATAATCTCCCTTTTTCTTTTCTGGGGGTTTCTTGCACCTTACTATTCTACAGCCAATTGGTTTATGTACTTATATGCCCTAAAGAGCAAGGCCAACTAAGTTCAATGTGGGTTGAAAAAGGTAAAATATATCTAATATATATTATAAAATAGCATATAAACTTTCATTTTTTCAAATTTTTAAAATTGAATCTCAATTGTCCATCACGTGTAAAATCGAGTACTGAAATTGAGGTTTTATTTAAGAGTGTCAAATGGCTCTTCGCGAATCAATCCTCTATAAACATTACAGTAAATGCTAAATAAAGACATGACATGTCTAATATTCTGATAAAAATGATAATGAAATACGTTTTTGGCGAAACAAAATGTACATTTTCAGTGGCTCGCTACATGATATGTATGCATATATATGCCAAATAAGATCTTGAGTCATGCTAAAATGGAAAAGAGAATGTATTTGATTGGTGTGTGATTATATTTTTTGTGGGCATTGATTCCGTTGGTCTCCATGTGCTTTTGTGTATGTGAAATGGTATTATTATTATCAACATCAATATTGTATTTATTTCATGGTAGTTGTAAATGATTGACTACAAAATTAGTCGTATTAAGACAATATATATTCTAAAAATGATATATTCATATGCATATTTTTTATATGGCCAATTCGAATAATTAATAAGATTATTGTTCCTTTAAACAAATAGATTATTGTACATATGTAACTCCTAATATTATGAAAACATATTAAGTTGAGTTAGATGGATTTATAGGGTATTATGTTTTATAAATAAAATGTAAATAATTATATGGATTTCACAAATAATTTAAGATTAAATTTTTAAGTTAGCGACCTTGTATATTATCACAATGCTTAAGTTTATATGATATAGCATAATTAGCTCTTTAAATATGATAATTATCCTCATCTCTAAGCAATTTTAATATTTGATGCATTATAGATCATTCAACTAATGTAGCATTTTTATATTTTATACGCAAAAGTTGTGACTATATATATAACCTACACATAAAATAGCATACCATCAAATAAAGAATAAATGAATATTTGAATAAAAATTATAGTATAACAATTCAAATTCACTTAAGCAACACAAAAAAACAAACATAAAAAATCCACATAACAGCAACATCTATGTATTTACCATTAATGACCCATCATGGGCACCATTTTACCTCTTACCACCAGTAAAAAAGTACAATTTGTCAAAAAAAAAAGTACAATTTCAACCCTTTTGTTCGATCCAATAACCGCACGAATCATAAAGCACATTTTATCGATCCCAATTCACATATACCGTACTCACGTAATGTAAATTTACCTCTGAATAAAGTATTTATTACATAAGTGACATTATCAGTCTGACTTTTTGTACCGTTTGATTTATATATACAGTATACTGAAGATTAAATGTCAGGCAGAGCTAGTGTCATTTTCGTTGTATTTTCTGAATTTCAAGGGGATATTTATGTATTTTCCGTATGATACTTCAAGATACCGCCATGTCACCTCGACAGCTGTTTTAATACGGATGTTTTACAACTCTGATTGTAATGCTCTCCAGTTACAAAACTGGAGAGTATATTTTATATTGTACTTCTTCTCAAATAATATGTGAAATCAATATTTAAAATAAAAAGTGGTAAACAAATTTATTTTATGGGGTGCAAAAAATAAAAAAATGTAATACATTGATATAACCACCATATAAAATTTATTTTTACACTGAATGATTACTAAGGTACGTGAATCTGTTTAAAAATATTCTGCCGTAGCTCATAAAATAAAAAACTTAACTTACATATGATTACTCAAATCATTTCCCTTAAAAGAACACATTCTTTCAATATATTTCAAACTGAAGTTCATGTAGTCTGCCCCCACAAAAATACATAATAAACTACAAAAAAAATCTGATGATCTCCAATTTGATTCCACTACTGGTGGTAGAAACTATGACAAACAAAACAACACAACTGTGATGTCATGCAAAAGAAAAGCAAAAACTGTCGGTCACAACTCGCACAAAAACACTTCCACCAACCTTATTTACTCCCACTGACATGTGGGTCCCCTTCCAAAACCAATATCATCTTCTTGTGCAGCCGTCACAGCACGACGCGACGTGGCACCGACGGTCTCTACACGTGACAGAATCTCAGCCGTCCATCTGAGCAGAAAATGACTCTCCACCCTACGATTTAGTTCCTAGTTGTTTATTTTGGTATAACGTAAGGAGAGAAGAACTGGAGAGGATGTGGGCTCTGTTTATCGTGACTTGTTACCAACCTATTATTATCTGAAGTTATAATCCTCTCCAGTTAAAATGGAGACTTGTAATTTGGTTTGGATTGGGGAGGAGTTGAAGGAACTTTTTCTTTTGATGATGTGGTTTAATTAGATTATTATTAAAAGTTACCTAAAAAAGATATTTGTAAAATTGATAATGGTGTGTTGTTTTGGTCTGTCAAGTACGAAAGAAAGGGAAAAAAAAATGAAAGGAACGAAAAGAAATTAAATAATGAGGAAATATTATTTTTCTATAGGGTTTGGAGGCGAGGATTTGTAGTTAGAGAATCATGGGGAAAGAAGGTTCACTAAGGAAGGGGAATATAATATCCTTCTTTTTTTACATGAGAATATAATATTTGAGAAATAAAAGTTGCATATCAATTAGTTAATATTATCATCACCATGCTAAGCAGCTAAAATATTCCGACCTAATATTAGCTAAAGCAAAAGAATTTGTATTAAATAATGTGTATTTTTTATTATATATATTAATTAAAGAACCAAATCAAGAATGCGATTTGAATTATAGTCAATGTTGTGGAGGGGATCAGATGTTGAGCTGTATTTATTGTTATCTTTTTACATTAAATAAAAAAAAATACAAATTGGAATAAAAACAATATAATACAGTTGACTATTAAATACATATACACAAATTGTTTAAATGTTTCCACTTAATACTTAAAAAAGTGAATCATGAAAGTGGTTATGTGGTCCAAATGAATCCAAAGTTTAGAATAACAATTTAGTTGACTTGTTTAAAAATACCAATAATCATAAGTTGATCACACTATAATGCTTCATAATCAAATGTATATCGTGTTTATAAACAAATATTCCATTTATTTTATCATTGCAAAACCCAACTTACCTAACTCCAGAATATACACAATTTTTGCATTACATGTAATATATACAAGGTTCTAAACATTTAGGTGTTATCTCAATTAATATTTTCATTTGGTCTCTGAAATATTGATTTCCTTTTTGACACCCCTTCCTAATGGCTGAAAATGGAATTTGTTGAAAAAAAAAAAACATAAAATTATTGAACATAAAATTTGTATTTAGATCTATCTTAACTCTTTTGGCTGTTTTCTAAATTCATGTAATTATATTGATTATGATATTTTGTCCATCAAGTAATCATCAAAATTGAAGAAGAGAATACATACAAAATACCATATTCTATGCCCATTTCAGCTAAAACCCTAATCTAAACCCTGAAATCCCCAATTAGGGTTAAAGACAGTAACACTGTACCATACAAACTGACTGACTACTGTAGCACATAAAACTGGACCATGAGTTGCAGTTCAAAAGGCAATTTTAGATCAGTTCTTTTCATTCATTTCCTCTCCATTGCTAAATACTAGAGATCTCAATTAAAAATAAAGAAAATCAAGCCCAGTTATATTGAACCTGTCTAGGCCGAATTATAAATTACAAATAATAAGAAAAACAAGGACCTAATTAATAAAGACCCAATTATATTCAACTTACAGGCCCAATATAAAAATTAATTCAACTTACAGGCCGAATATAAAAATTAATTCTATTTGGGCTAGAAATAAAAGATCCATTTTGCGAACAAACCCTTCTATCTTTCTCAATTCTCACTCAACTCCACGCCGCTCAGCTCAACTCAACTCAATGGGAACCAAAACGCGATTCATCAACGAAGAAGAAGAACCAGAAGAAGATATTCCACAAGAATCTCAATCAGAAGCGCAATCTGAATCGGAGTCTGAAGTAGAATCAGATGAGGAAGAAGAGCCGGAATTTGAGATTGAAAAAGAGCTGGCTGATATTCCGTTCGAAGAGCTTCAGAGAGCTCGTGCAGATGGGTCCCACTTGTCAGGCCCCGCCATGAAAATCAAGAAAATGGGTCTTGAGAAGAAACCGAGCAGAGCCAACAAAAACAGGTTTGATTTGAATTATTGTTATTTTGTTGTGAGGTTTTGATTTTGGTGTTTGGTTGTAGTAATTTTTGCATTTTTTTGGTTTGAATTGAATGAAGGCCAATGGAAGTGAGTAGTAAGATTCGGCCGAAGAAATTCAGAGAAGTAATTCAGGCGCCTAAAAAGGTTTATTCTTTGAAACTTTTTAAATATTTTCTCATTGTTTTTATTTAATTTGTGTTTATATTGCCAGTTTATTTAAAACAGTATTTATTTTGTATAGGTTGTAAGGGATCCAAGATTTGAATCATTATGTGGAAATCTTGATCCTGAAGGGTAAAATAATTCAAATATTTTCTGCCTTTTTGTATATATTTTTTCTCTTTAATTTTAATATTATTACTAAGTTTTAAGTGAATTTATCTGTTTTCTCATTGCTTCTATTTGATTTTACTGAATTTAGGTTTAGGAAAAGATACAATTTCCTATATGATGTTCAACTTCCATCTGAAAAAGAGGTAATTAATTCAATTTTATCCTCAATTTCAAGACCAAAAAGTTACTAAAATTATTATTTATGCTAAATTAATTTAATGATTTTTGTAGAAACTTCAAAAGCTAATTGCAAAAACAAAGAATAGCGATGCAATTTCAGAGTTGAAGAATCACATCACTTGGATTGTAAGTTAAAAATTATATTTTCCAACTTTCACATAACTTTTTATAATATTTTTTTATTTTTTATTTTTAAAAATGTTGGAATTTTCAGGACAAACAACTGAAATCAAATCCGGGTAAAAAAACAGAATCAAAGATATTATCTGAGCATATAAAGAAGGAAAAAGAAGCCGCTAAATTAGGAAAACGCCCTTATTATCTCAAAAAATGTACTTTCTCTCTCTCCTCTCTCTCTCTCTCTCTCTCTCTCTCTCATATTTTCACTAAAATTATTTCAAATATTAAATATTATATTTTGTGCAGCTGAAATACGGAATAGGAAGCTGGTTCAGAAATATGATGAGCTAAAGGTAAAAAACAAAAACAATTAATTTTTGGGAAATTTTTTCAAGAAACATTTCCGAATATTTTAAGAACCCCCCTCTCTTTTTAGATAATTTGTAAAATGGAATCATAATATGCTATTTTATATAAAATCGTAAAATAAAATAATATATCTAAAAAGTGAGGTAGTTTCTTAAATATTAAGTTTTTTTTTTCTTTTTTAAACTCCCTTACTTTTCCATTTAAAAGTTTATAGAATCACCTGTTTAATAATTGGTTATTTTTTGTACTTATTATTTTTAAAAAATTTTATGATTACATAAATAGGAGGATGGAAAGTTGGATAAATATATTGAAAAGAAACGAAGGAAAAATGCTTCGAAAGATCACAGATTCATGCCGTACCGACGAGCTGGCGAGACCAGCGGTACCAATTAGTTATTATGATTTTCAATTAATTATTGTATTTTATTTTGTGTTTTAAGAAATTTTGTAGCGTATTTTTTGTTTTATTTTAGCAAACAAGTGAAATGAGAGAAAAGAGACCGAAATGATTCTTTGTTGGTTTATTTTCATTTCTCCTTGATATTTTAGAATTTAGGTTTTGTGATCAGTGTTTTAAATGTCGTGATATGCCACTGATTAGTCAGATGTCGGTCTCTTACCGTTATGATTAGATAATGTCGATTACAAAAGTTGGTCAACTTGATTTTGACCGATGTTTAACCGACTTTGACCTGACTTTTGGATGACATGTTAGAAAAAAATTTACTTTTATTCGGCTAATTTTTATTTTCACGGCCCAGCCCAATAGCAATTTTTTTTGGAAAAAAAAAATAAGCTTTCGTCAAATTAGGCCAATTTGGTTTATTGACACGTGAGGGCAAGGTTGATGGAAACAATGAAAGACAAAGATGCTTGTGTCACGATCAAAGATGTCTTTATTTCAACTTTGAATTTTATCTTGATTGAACTTGTGTTTGAATTATGATTATTGATATTTTTGTGTTTATGTTTTATTATTAGATTTTAAAATAAAAAAAATCTTATTGATAATTTTTAATATAGTATTTTAGAAAAAAATGCCTGATAGTCAAATTCAACATTGACCAACGTAATTTTGATTAGTCTCCAACAAGTCACTATATAATTATTTGGCAAGGTCTCCGACATTGTCCGACGTAATTTAAAACACTGCTTGTGATAATACTCAAAAAGCATTTGATTCCTCAAAATTATTTTGCTCATTCAACATAGTAAGCAACCTAAACAATATTTTCCACAAGGAGTAAAAAATAATACACACTCCATACTATTTACTAATATACAAAACCCCTTCATAACCTCCAAACAGAATCAAAATAATAGTCCCAAAATGAGAACCAAAATTTAAAAAAAAAACATAAATCAAATATATATACACTTAAATTCTACTTTCCCTTTCTATTCATCTAAGACCTTTCGGCTCAATCAAAACCGAGTCAACACAAAGGCCACCTTTCGTATGTGTACAATCAATCTGAACCAATGAGAACGCGACACATGTCACCTCCTTATTATCCCTCACCTCAAAATCCCCCACATGATGATACAGCCACGCACCAGGTCCATCCAAATAAACCTCACTTTTCACGCTCTGCCCGTCCGATGTCGCCAACTGAAATCTGACCGGCTTTAAATCCCAGCCGTGGATCGAGTCTGAGATGCAGATCCGACGGCTGAACCGCTTCGAGGGCTTGCCTAGGTGGAGGCGGAAGAATATGCTGTAGGTTCCTGCAGGAAAGGCGAAGTTTATCTCACCTTTTACTTCCAGCCACCAGATTTGATGTAGATATGCAACCGTTCCAAATCTATTAGAATATAAATTATTAGTTTAATCATAGTTCATATCATATTATGATATATTTAGAATTTTGGAAGGATAAATTTGGTACATTTAGATTTTGAAAGGATATATATGATATTTAGTATTTACATTTGTAATGGGGTAGATATCACATGGAAGAGTAAATATAAAATTCACCCTAATACGAATAGCTAAGAATTGACATAGAAAAATGATGAAAGAGATGTTCTAATTAATTAAGTTCTAAATTACAAAGAAAAGATGGGAAATGAAATCCTAGATTTGTTTACCTGGATTCTTCGGTGGGAATGTGATTCCAGTATCTTCTATCATCAATTCCAGTAATTGATAATGCCTTGGAAGAAATCTGCATGCAAATTCCGCCAGAATTTTTGTCCAGCCAGAATTCCTACACAGTTAAATTATTCATAAATCATCAAATAAATAAATGAATAAATAATAGTCTGTTAATTTTATTCTAACAACAATTAGGAAAAAAAGAAATTAACTAAAGAAAATATAGCTCACTTTATTTCCACCATCGAAAGAGTTTCGGCGGCAAAGCCGAGCATAAACATCCTTTTTCCGCAGAAGCCCCTCGTTTTTCGTATTCGCATCTACACCCTCCAAAGCTTTCTCGACCAAATATGCGTAATTCTTCGGTAGTTTATCTTCCCAAATAAAATCACTGAATCCAGCGTTTCTAAATCCTCTAGAAAGCTGCACCAACCGGCAAATATCAGGCGGATCGAGCCGTCTTAACACCTCAGCGATGCAGCCTTCTGACAGATCACCTAGGCCCCGTCCATGCTGAACTACAGAGATTGAAGCGCCCATGGAAGAAGTTAAGAGTGAGTAGAGAGAAAAACAGGGGGTCTAATGGAAGAATGTGAGGGATTTGGAGGAGAGGAGAAGGAAGGAGACGAGAGAGAGCGTGAAGAGAGCGGGGAGCTTAACGAAGAGAAGGAGAAGAGAGCTCATGACGAAGGAAGGAGAAGGGAATGGAGTTCTCCGTTGGAACTGAAGAGAATGGATAGTTTTTGGAGGAGAAGAATGAGAGAAGGGAAGAGAAATGGAGGGAATTGTGGTAGTTTTATTGAGAGAAGGATTGATCGTGGTGGTGTAATATGGACCTGGTTTATATGGACCTAACCTTTTACGAGTGGCTGTCCGCGGTATTTTAGTGACTTGGCGTTTTATTGTTGGTTGGTATACGATGAACCGATTTCATGAAGGTAGGGCCGAAAGGTGGCTAGCAAAGATCTAGTTGGATAAAACTTGCATTTATTCATTTTACTCCTTCTAATTATAGGAATTTCTAAATCTTGTACCCCCAATATCCTATCAATTGATGAGGCTAGGCTATAACGAAATAATTTTATGTTAGACTGTGTATATTTTTGGTTCTCATATATATATATTTTTTTTGAAGAACAGCCCCAGGTTAAACCTGGGTGCCGGGAATTTATGTAAGATTAGAATTTAAGCAGTTCATTACAATTCAGTCAAATAGCCAAGATAGTTGGCTGAATTGAAAAAAGAAAGAAGTAAAATTAATTAAAAGGAAAATCTAAAGAGCAAAAAGAAGGAACTGCAAAAAGAAGGTTCTCATATATTTATTGAAAAGTATATTAGACTATACTAAGATATAACTCAAGACATATAAAATGATTTATCTTAACTGTTATCACTATGTTTATGACCAGGAAAACTTTTCTTGTTTTTGCAATTTCTTTTAACATTTTGAGAAATTTGACAAGTTACCAACAATAAAAGTGAGGCTTATTTAGTCTATTTCCTTTTTTAGGTGGGGGAATAAAGTGGATGAAAGAAATGGATGTATGGGCCCCAAAAGTGGATAAAAACTCAAAAAACGTGCTTGTTGTTCTGGAAGGTGAATATAGTGGTGATAGCAATTTAGCCAGAAAAGGCCCACTTTTCAGTTTCACAGATTTTTGTCTATTTATTTTTAATTAATTTTTATTTGAATTGTTACTTTGAATTAATTTAATTTATCATTAATTTATATACTTGTTATTTATGATAACAATTTAACATTGACACAAAAATGTTGACTGCTTCATGGATAAGAATAATATCTTGGGAGAGTTGAAAAGAAAAAAAATACTCAATCATTGAGGTATAAAATACAAGTTGCCTTCAATTTGCGTGTCAATGGATACGTGTATGGACCTTTGGTGGATGTTTTAATGTCTTATCAAGTTATACATATGCATACGTGATGGGGTGCATTATTGAGGTCTACTGTTTTGTATATTTAAACAATATTTTATGATTTTTATAATTTCAACAAGACATTTTTAAAAAAAAAGTAAGGAATGTTTGTAAGCTTGTCTTTTTGGCTCATAACATTTTTGGGCAATTATTTTAGTAATTTTACAGGTTGTATTTGGATTTCATACTTAATAAATAATAAAAATAAAAGTTAAGATCTTATTCATTCATAAAAAATATCTAATTTGTAATTGTCACACATGGAAAGATGGGTCTATTAGGGGCCTACATGTGACCTTTCAGGGGCCTTTTTGAAAAAGAAATATGAACTTTTAGTGGGTCTACAAGTTCATATTAAAAAATTGAGGAGCCAAAATAAACCTGACCACAAAATTTTACAAGTGCAAAAGAATCCAATCTTTCAATCGTGTATCTGACTCAGCTAGAATCATTTTAAAAGAATATTTTCTTTGGATCAACTAATTAGGTTGTTCGACTTACTAAATAGTGAACTAAATGCGTTCGGTATGTTTTGAATTTGAGTCTTTTCTAAAGTTGGCGGATGTAATATTATTTGAACCGGTTAGATTTGGTAAAGAAGAAGAATTTTTTTTTTATCTTATTGTTTATTTAACCACTTAAAAAGGGTCTTGGTTGGTACTAGGTTTAATTCAAGAAATTTTGTTGTAATAATTTGTTTAATTTAATGTAGAATTGAAGTGTAGCATGAAAGGAATAGGTACCAACTCAAACAACAAGTTGCCAGTCAGAATGTTAGATTATATATTAATCATGTTATTGAAAGGAGTTGTCTAAAGAAATAACATTGTATAAACAGATTGGCAAAAATAAGTTTATTTATCTTTGAATTTGTACAAATAGCCTTCTTGAATTCTAGGCGTTCATAGTTATGTTTATGCTTTATTATTTCAAACTTTGGGTGCTTGACATAATTATTTTCATGCCATATTAAGAAGAAAAACAGATAACAGTTAATTTCAAACTCTGAAAAGTTGAAATAAGAAATACAAAAAAAAAAATGATTTCGAACCCTCAGAATTGAAAAGCACAATACAAGCTCAAATATGAAAGTTCTTATGCTTGATTTTTTTTTTAAGGTTATTTCAAAAGTAACTCCTAAATAGTATGTCGTTCAGTTTCAGAATTCAAACATTCTTCAAATGATTTAAATCTAGAACATTTTTTTCCCTAAAGGCTATTATTAGCTAGACCATATTACACATGATATGAAGTTAACTTTGGTAATATATGAGTAAGTATAATTATAGTTTTTGTAATAACTTGTGGCGCTTTCATTTGTCAAGGATCAAGTCAGATTCTGACTTCCGGATGAAACGAATGAGGTTAAAGACACGAACGATTGTCAAAGTAAATAAATGATACCATTCTCATACAACTCATTTGATTCTTTATAATTTATACTTTATATATTAATCTTACAAATACATCCATAATAAGCTTACACAATGAATATAATAAACTTACAGATGTATCCACAATAAACATAATCTTACACAATGAGTTCAGACATTCTTCATAATTTATACATATATTTCTCTCAACATATAATATACTATACTTAAAAATATACCCACAAAAAATACATCACCCTCACAAGGGCAATTGGACATTTTACAAACTCTTCCCGACTAACCAAACACCTCTTCATTGCATACTGGACACACCTGTTTCAGAAAAATTTAAAAGGAGAAAATATTCAATGCTAAGTATCTTATATAAACCATTTTTAGGTACTTTTGTAACTATTTTAAATTGCTCTTTGTGTATTCATTTTTTTATTTTTATTTTGTTTTGGTTCTTTGAAAAGTTTATTAGTACTTTTGCCATGTAGATTAGAGAATATAATTATTATTTAATATACCTTGTTGATTTGTAGCCACTGAGTTATACAATCTGCATGGTACTTATGTTGACATGGCAATGTGATTAATCTTTCTCCACTTTTATAAACTGTTTTGCACACCACACACCTACACTCACCAAATTAATTCGCATAATTAATTAACAATGAAATAGTAATAATTATTATCTAATGGTGAATAAATATAATTAGTAAAATGTTGAGGACTAAATTGAAGCTCACTCCTCAGGCGATTTTCTGTAGAAAAAACCAGTTCTGTATTTGGAAGTGGGTAAATAAGCAATTAAATCCTCAGATAATCCTTTGTTTTCTGTTCCTACTCTTTCTCCTAATGATTGTAATTCCTAAAATAATAAATAAATAAAATATAACAACAATTAAAATGAGATCAAATAAAAATTGAGAAAATGAAAATCGCTCCTGTTAAAATGTTGCCAAGTTTATGTATTATATTTTATACTCTGTTTCATATTTTATATATTGTTTTTATTTATAAATATTGTAATTAAATATTTTAAATATTATATATATTTATACTTTTGTGTTTATGGACTATTTTTATATATCTGTTTTATATATTATATATAACGTTTTCATTGTTTTTATACAATTTTCTATATTTATTTATTGCTTTCCAATTTTGTATACAATTTATTTATTTATTTTTTAGAGATGGCTCATATGTCTTCCATCTATATTCAAAGAAAATTAGATTGCTAAATAGTAAATCCATAATCTTTAGGTTAATGAGGTGGTGTCTTACCATTCTATTAGAGGTGATTTGGCAACAGTTTTTTATTTATATATACTATTTTCAGAAACAAACAAAAAAACGTGATATTTCACCTCCCTTGAATAAATAATTCAGCCGAATTTCAAGACTAAAAATAAAATAAAATAATAATGCACTTAAATAACTTGCCTCATATGACATATTATCTGGATTTATGTTGCCCTGCCTTGAAGCCTGAAAACCAAAATAACGCATCAAATAGCAAAAATGAAATAAAATGATAATATAGCATATTTATTATTTCAACAAATTTGTAAAAATCGAATTCTCCATTCAGAGTCTATAAATTTGTATTTTTTATTGTCAGAATTGGGTGGTTTAAATGTCCGTACCGGTAACTGGTACATATATGAACAGAGAGATTGAAAATCTCAATACCAAATCAAAATTAAATTTTAAAAAATCATAAAGAAAAGAAATTTATACCTCTCGTGCTATTACGTTTGATTCTAAATTTGGTACACGTTCTTGTACTGGTACCAAGTTTGATTCTAAACCTGGCAACCTTTCTTGTTCCGGTACGAGATTTGATTCTAAATCTGGCAAGTCTCCTTGTACCGGTACCAGATTCGGTTCAACATCTGAAAACCGCTCTTCATTTTGTACCGAATTTGGAAAGTCCATTGAATGTATCTCTACGTTATCATCACAAACATATTTTTTTTTCAGCATAACAATAATAAAGAACTTAATATATAAAAACCAAAAATATTTATATATTTATTTGAAAATTACCATGAAATTCTCTGTCAGAAGTACCGATAAGTATATTCTCAAAAGCTTGGAGCTGTCTTGCTAAAAACTCATCGGAAGATAAATGCGACTCGTAAATCTTTTCTTGTGAAGAAGAAACAATGTTTAATTCACTGCTTGATCCTTCAATTCCCTCTGAAATTCCCATCATGATTCCTAAGTTTTCCTACAATTATTTTCAACTATCAAATCAACTGAAAATGAGAAATTGCAGATATATATTTGGTTTATAAAGGGGATTAAGTGGAAGGGAAATAGACCTGTTGAAGTGATGAAATGTGTTTTGAGTGGGTGAGTGACTAGTGAGTGAGTGTGTTGGAATATAAGAATGTTGGATGGTAACTTAAATCCAAATCTTGAGCAGACAACGATTGATACATTGCAACTGCTCTCTCTCGATTTCTCTCTCTCTGTTTCAACTGTATGTGATTAGCATTTTTGTTTCTGTCTTCTCCATTCCTGCTAGAGCTGGACACGTACTGTCCATAGTCTCTTTTGTGTTTGTTATTAAAAATTTAAATTTAATCAATATATATTTTAACAAATGAAATCACCAAGTCTGTTTTGTTTATATACTGTTTTAGTTTTTATATATTATTTTTCTAGTAAAAAAACTTGATATGAAATTAAAAGGACGATTTGATATATAGGCATAATACATATATTATCTGAAGATAAAAAGAAGAATGCAAATTGATAAGGGTATGAAATATGAAATGGAGACGAGTTTTTAACAATCTTTTAGTTTTGGTGGTTGTGAAAAGAATTGTACCTCATATAAACTGCCACGCATGAGTCAACAATTTGTTGATGTTAACTCTCGAAAATAATGAAATTGCACCTTTCACTCATTTTGTGGACAATGATTTTGTTGGCCAAGCTCAAAAGTTTTCTTTGGTCATTTTGGTTGAACAAATTAAACATGGAAAGCAATGTGACATGCATAATAAAACATTATGCAGTTGTAATGAAAATACTATATAAATATCGAAATAATATGTATGTTTATAGGATAAATTTTATCATAGATCACTCCACTTTAAATAATGATCAAATAAATCACTAAATTTTCAATTATCCCATATAAATAATTGAACTTTCAAAAAATGTAAAATATGTCAGTGTCATTCAACTCAACTTTCATTTGTCCCCTATGGGTCACTTAACCGTCAAGAATGACCAAATAAATCACCTGATTAATTGAAAATTGAGTGACTTATTTAGTTATTTTTGAAATTTGAGTGACTTATATGTGACAATTGAAAGTTAAGTGACCTATTTGATAATATTTGAAAGTTGAGTAACATATAAGAGACAATTGAAAATATAAGAGACAATTGAAAATTAAATAACGTATTTGATCATTTTTTAAAGTTAAATGACCTATGATGAAATTTAACTATGTTTATATTAGAAAGTGTTTTATACACTATGGGCCAAAACAATCATGTTGGGCTTGGTTGGGCCTCAACGCAGTCCAATCCTAACATAATTCCAACTTTCTCCAACATAATTTGATGTAAAAAAATTCAATATTAGTGAGTCTAAATAGTAATGTTGTGTGAATATATCAAATTATTCCATGATCTTTTTTAACTTATTTTTCCTGTTTTTTTTTTTTTTTTATTTTTTTTTTAAGGAATATTAGGGGTTACCTGAAAGGGCTCCTGTATTCTATTAATGAACGTTTACTTACAAGAGGTTAGACCTGTTAAAGACAAAAACCTATAACTCAAATTACAAAACTCAACTCAACTTTTAACAGACACGAAAAAATTCTACCAGACCTAAACTAGACTTAAACTAACCACCAATACATTGAGTTTTAAACAATTAATATGAAGTTAGGCAAATCACACACTTGCAATGAAAATAAACTTCTCATGACCCTAGTTTAGGTGATCCATGCAATTTTCATCACCCTCATTTTACAACTATAAATTCGTCCCCTTCGCAATCCTTCTCATCACAAAAACAATATTTCAATCTACAACACAACAAAACAAAACAAATCAAAACAAATTATAATGGCTTCAGTTAAATTCATCATCCTTAGCCTAGCAGTTCTTTTCCTTTGCCTGTCTGGCCAAACCCAAACTGCTTCAGCTGTCGACACTTGCACTTCTCAACTCGCTAGTTTGGTCTCCTGTGCTGCATCTGTGGTGCCTGGTGCATCTGCAGGCCCACCAAGCAAGGAATGTTGTACAGCTCTCGGAGGCGTTAGTCACCAATGTGCCTGCAACACTCTCGACATAATCAACAGTCTCCCTGCGAAATGTGGGCTTGGCGCGATCAGTTGTTGTAAGTCGAATATTTATACTTTTTTTTTTCTTTGAGCTCTTTTTTAGGTTATTTCTTGGTTTTTTTTATTTTGTGATATTAGGTAAGAAAATTATTCTAATTTTCTAATTATTTTTTTCTTTTTCTTAATCTTTTGCAGCTGCTTAAAGGGGAAACCTAGAGGAGGAACAAAAACTTGAGTAGGATCTAGGCTCTCTCAAAGATAATATTGTTGTCTTCATCTTTTTTTCCTTTTTTATGAGTGACCAACGAAAATTTGAGCGAATTAAATTGATGTAATCTGAACCGAATTTGATCTAATTAATAAAATTTGTTCATCCTTATTGGCAAGCTTTTAGTGTTTTGTGTAATTTTTTATTTGAATTTGACTAAGAAAAGGAGAAAGAAGTGAACAAAAAGGAGCAAAAAAAAGATAATATGGCATATGAAAAAGATTATATTGTGAAGTAATTCTCCTTAATCTATAAAAAATACACTTACTTATACCCATAATGTATTTTTTTTTGTGTGAATTACGATAGGCGATACGAAATTGTCTTCCGATTGAATGATCTATTATTCCTTTCTTTCCATACTGTCTAACAACCCCCAAAGATGT
The DNA here is from genome assembly GCA_024447665.1 of Juncus inflexus. NCBI lineage: Eukaryota > Viridiplantae > Streptophyta > Magnoliopsida > Poales > Juncaceae > Juncus > Juncus inflexus. The sequence goes on along the minus strand of JAJHPC010000015.1, from coordinate 10,536,541 downwards.
TAATGTCGCATTTTTTATGCTTCGTCTCCTAGTCTCTTCCTCCATCATTATCAAGTGTGTACACCATTGATATGAAGATAATAGGTAAGCTCACCAATGTCAAAAAATGGTTCCAAAGTCTTATCGCTCGGCTTTGAAAATGGTTGATGAGGGATAGATTTGCTGATAGTGTCAATTTGATATTTGAACCTAATAACCCGGCTTTGAAAATTCAAGTTACTACACTTTAAATCTCTGTTACTAATTAATATAAGAGAAATTATTCGGAGCGTCATTCTATTTAGGGCCTAAACAATACCAAGCCCAATTAAAAATGCAGCCCAACAATCCGCAAGATTAATTTAAAGCAACGGCGCAACTTAACCATGTCCGCGGTTCAATTCACATTCACTCGGCTCCGCTGCACTCTGCTTTGTTTTTGTAGTTACTATTATTCATTTTACTTTAATTGATATACCTTTTTGGCATTGCATTGAATTGCTATATTTTTTGTATTGTGTTAGATTGATATATCTTTTTAGTTGTATTATTATGACTTTTAAGTATTCAATATATTTTTTGTATTGTTTCAAATTGATATATCTTTTAGTCGTTTATATATGACTTTTTAGTTACTGGGATATATCTTTTAGTTGTATTGATATGATATTTTAGTTACTGGTTATGTCTTTTTAGTTGAATGTTATGTATTTTGTATTGTATTAGATTGATATGTCTTTTAGTTGTGTTTCTATGACTTTTTCGTTATTGATTATGTCTTTTTCTTCCGGACTATCTCGTCGGGATTAAAGGAATAGTTCGGACGGGCCGTCCGGATTTAACCTAGTGCGGACATGCGTGTGGGGGATACAACCTGGAGGTACGTATCTTGGATGCATTTTTAAGCCATGTAGCACCTGGTGGTTGGGTGGGCAGTTCGGCGCTAAATAGCGTGGCGCTTCATATCCGGGCTCTTAATATAATACTGACATGTCAATTGAGAACTAAATTCCAAATTCCAGATTATCTATATCCGGGATTTTAATCTAAGACGGCGAACCCCAATTTTTTAACATCAATTTGAGATTTGAAATCTCAAATTATTGATATCGTATTTAAAATTACATTTTTTTTATTGAACAAGAGGATTCTTTTGTTCCACTTCTGTTACTACGCTATGCGACCGTTGGCAAATAAGATTTAAAATTTTGGTTTCATTTTTTTTAAATGAAATTCAAATCTTAATTATCGGATTGCTGAAAAATGTTATGAGAAAATTGAACAAATTATTTATCCACGAAAAGCTGAGAGAAGCTTTGGTATATATTACAAAAAAATTAAACAAAATAAAAAATTGTTCTTACAAATTATTTCTTGATAAAATGATATATAAATATGATAAAAGTTATTTCGGCTTAGGATCTCATATTTCAACCCCAAATTCAATATTTGAAATCTAAGTTACCAAGTTTCAAGGTGAGATTAGGAATTCAACCCAAACAAGATAATTCAACCAAAAGTCGGGACACGGAAACCCTAATTTCCAAGCTTCAAATATCAGGTTACCGAAAAACGGAGATCTCAGTTCAAAATAATCAAAGATATTGGATCTCGAGTAACAAATACCTGGGATTTCCTTCAAAAATCCGATATTTCAATTTTCAATCCAAAAGCCGAGATTTGAAATTAATAATTGAGAATTTTAGCAACAGCGTAATTGCTATATCTGAAATCTTAATTTGTAATTTTTTTTTACGTCAAGTAAAAAAAAGAGCTCACGTTATTTAAAGAAGAAAGTTAAAAAATAATAAAAAAAATTCAATCAGAAACAAGGGATGCGTGTGAATTAAACCATTACAAGCTTTTATTACTCAGAGAAAACTAAGTTCAAATTATAATTCATTTTAGATCTCATAGTGTTCATTCAAAAACTAAAGACAACTACTAATTATCTTTGAGACTTCCTAAGATCCTCATGCCTCAAACTTTATTCCTACTCTTCAGCTCTCACTTAAGCAGCTGTTCAAAAAATCAAGAAAAAAAGAAACTATAATTAGGAACTTCAAAAAATCTCCAACATAGTAAAAAAAAATTTTTTTTTAAATTTCAAATACATCGAAAAACATATAAATATCAAACTCACAGCATTTGATGGCGCTGAGGCCACATTTGGCAGGCAGACTGTTGATTATGTCAAGTGTGTTGCAAGCGCATTGGTGAGTCACATCTCCGAGAGCCGAGCAACATTCCTTGGTTGGTGGGCCAGCAGAAGCTCCAGGCACAACAGATGCAGCACAAGAGACCAGAGTGGCGAGTTGGGAAGTACAGGTGTCAGCAGCTGAAGCAGTCTTGGTTTGGCCAGACAGGCAAAGGAAAAGAACAGCTAGAGAGAGGATGGCGAATTTAACTGAAGCCATTGTTTAGGGTTTAGGTTTGTTGGTTTTGTTGTTATGTTGGTGTGGATAGAATTGTTGGTTGTGTTGTGAGAAGGATTATGAAGAGGGTATGGATTTATAGTTGTGGAGTGAGGATGATGAGAATTGCATGAATCAACTAATTAAACTAGTCTGAGAAGTTAAATGCATTGCAATGGTGTGATTTAAGGATCAGTTAGTTCACAAGTAATTACTGAATTCACAAATAATTACTGAGTTCAGCAGAGATTTTTCATGTGAGGTACTATGAAGAACTTGGAACTTAATTTAATATTTTGTTGAATCTTAAGACCACTGCAATTATTATAAAATAAAAGCAAATAAAATAATTCCATGAGACTTAATCACTGAATCACACAATTACAACCAAAAAACTACCTTCTCATTACCCAAAATCACACTAATTAGGTCACACATGCAACCCAAAGACCACCCTCAATTACACAAGTCATGATTAAATTACTCAAGTGTGGTAGCTTAAGTTAAGATGCGCTTTAGGCCGGTTTGAACCGGTGTCATAGCAATTGTTGTAGTAGCAGGTGCGTATAGTCTCATTTTACTTTTTGAAGGAGTAATAGTTTCATCTGTATTTTTTGAAGGAGTAATAGTCTCATTTGTAAATATACATTATACAAAACATGTCATATATATCTTTTCACATATTATCTTTATATTACATCCTGGAACGAAATCGAAAGAAAAAATCTGGATATGAAAAACTGACATTACCAAGCTTCCAATGTCAAGTTACCATCCGAGGTTTTAGTTAAAAAGCAGAAAACTACATCTCGAGAAATGATTAACTGGATTCCATTCCATCTGATACTCGATAAGAGTTGAGAATTTTAGTTGCGGCATCATTGCTAAAGAAAATCTAAATTTTAACGGGGAGAATATGGATATAGAGAAAGATAACTTGTGAGAGAAAGAATGCGGGAAGATGTGAAAATTGTTATTAATCAAACGAGAAATTACATCATAAGTATTGGAATATAATTTCAATAGTTTTAGACTTCTTTATATAGTAGAATATTGACTAATTATCAAAATATAAACTGCATAAACTAATAATATAATATGAAAATATCCTAAAATTGGATATAAAGATGGAAATAAAGCGTCTCCTTCTATCTTTCAAATATTTTCTAAACATTTATTTTATTTTCCTAATCCTTTCCTAAATATTATTATTAGAACGAAAACAAACTATGGTGAGATTTAGAGGTAAACATAACATTTTTTATTATGTCAAGGAAAAAAAAAAGAAAACATATTATTCAAAAAAGAAAGTTAAAAAAATGAAAAAAAAAACTCAATCATGGATGTGAATAAACCCACGACAAGATTTTATTATTCAGATAAAACTAAGTTCATACTACAATCCATCTCAAATCTCATAGGTTCATTAAAAAACTAGACTACTACTAGTTATCCTCGAGACTTTTTCCTTTAATCCTCATGCTTCAAAATTCATTCATACTCTTGCACTCTGACTTAAGCAGCTGTTTAAAAATCAACAAAAAATTATAATATAATTAGAGAGTTCAAACAGTTTCAATTATAATATAGTAGCTAGAAAGAAATAATCAATTATCAAAAAAATCTAGTTTTCTCTCTCTTTAAAAAGCTTCTTTTTTCTTCTATTTTCATAAATCTTTCTATCGTTTTGCATGCAGGGAACTTTTTTTAGTTCCCTTTATATCTTTCGAACTTTTTGTAAATAATTTATTTATATAATATATACATTATTCGATAGAAATATATATGACCTATAAGCCTACTCCATTCTGTTCAAAAGAAAGTACACCAAAATATCTAGAAAAGTATATAAACATAATACTCACAGCATTTTATGGCGCTAAGGCCGCATTTGGCAGGCAGACTGTTGATTATGTTGAGTGTGTTGCAAGCACATTGGTGAGTCACCCCTCCGAGAGCCGAGCAGCACTGCTTGCTCGGAGGGCCGGCAGATGCTCCAGGTACCACAGATGCTGCACAGGAGACAAGAGTCTCAAGTTGGGAAGTACAAGTGTCAGCAGCTGAAGCAGTCTGAGTTTGGCCAGACAGGCAAAGGAAAAGGACGGCTAAAGAGATAGCGATGAACTTGATTGAAGCCATTGTTTAGGGTTTGTTTAAAGGTTTGTTGGTACTGTTGTTTGTCGGTGTGGATAGAATTGTTGATTGAGTTGTGAGGAGGGTTGTGAAGAGGGGATGGATTTATAGTTGTGGAATGAGGGTGATGAGAAAATTGCATGAATTAACTAAACCAGTCATGAGAAGTTATTTGCATTGCAATGGTGTGATTTACTGACAAATTCACAACTAATTACTGAATTCACAAATAATTAATGATTTGAGCAGAGATTTTTCTTGTGAGGCATTGAGAAGAACTTAGAACTTAATTATCTTAAGACCACTAAAATTTCAATAAAATAAACTAAAATAAAATAAAATCATTTCTTGAGACTTATCACTAAATCACACAATTACATCCAAAAACTACCTTTCTCATGACCCAAAATCACACTAAATTAGGTCACTCATGCACTCCACACACCACCCTCAAACCACACTATAAATTCCTCCTCTCACCCCTCAATCTCTCAACACAAACACAAACACAAACACAAACACAAACAATCAACCCTACTTCAACAAACCTCAACCAAAACCCTAAAAGTCAACCAACCAAACAAACACAACAATGGCTTCAATCAAGTTCATCATTCTCTCCATAGCCGTCCTTTTCCTCTGCCTCTCGAGCCAAACTCAGACTGCTCAAGCAGCTGAAACCTGCACCGCTCAGCTCGCCAGCCTTGTCTCTTGTGCTGCTTCAGTTGTGCCTGGTGCTTCTGCGGGCCCACCGAGCAAGGAATGCTGCACGGCTCTCGGAGCAGTTAGCCATGAATGTGCTTGCAACACACTTAACATAATCGACAGCCTTCCTACCAAGTGTGGGCTCGGTGCAATTCAATGCTGTAAGTTCAATATTTCGTACGTATTTGATTTTTTTGTTTTTTTTAGTTTATTTAATAAGGTAATCAACTTTTTTTTTTTTTTTTTGTTTGATTGATTTTTTGAATAGCTGCTTAAGAGATGGAATGGGAGAAGCAATAAAGTATTTCAGAGTGAAGATTCTTCGGGGAGTCTCGTCGCTTTCTTATTTTTCGAGTTTAGTTTTCAATGAGCAAGTTAATGTAATTTGAACTCAATCATGAATGATGAATAAAATTTACAAGTACTTGTATCAACATGTTTAGCCTTTGTTTCTTTTATGATCTTTGAACCTTGTTAGTTGTTTAATAATTTTTTCCCTTTGTTTATAATAAAGGAGCTGGTTGATTTAGCTTATCTAGCCAAGACAATTACAATTCACTGCACAATATATGTGGTTTTAATACAAGAGAAGTTAGGGTTCTGAAAGAACTTCCCCACAAATAACTGTCGTTCCAATAGTCTTAAATAGAACTAAGAATATATGCCGACTTTTTTTTCTTCTTTATGTGGAAATTTCAGCACGAAATCAGCCAACAAATTAACAAACCATATAAGTAACTTTATTCTTCATTATGTCGAAATTTCAGCACGAAAACAACCAACAAATAAACAACATATATTTGCAACTCTCTTTCTTCATTATGTCGAAATTTCAGTATGAAATCAACCAACAAATAAACAAAGTATCATCACCACTCACATAATCTTTTCTAAAAACTACCGACTAAACTCACAAGAATCACGAACGAAACATTTATAACCATCATATTACAAATCTTAATCTTATATTTATTTTAATCAAATCGATTCTAAAAACAAGGCTTCTTGCTTGCTGCTGAGTCCCAAATCACTTAACGACTGCTCACACTCTCCAACTGTAAATGCAAGCCTTGGATAAGGCCTCACCTGTACAAAATCAAAATCAAATTATTTTAAAAATAAAACTCAAAACAAAAAATTATATAATAAAAATATTAATTTAAACAAAACCTAAATTTAAATAATTCAATCATACCAGTCTGTAAGAGTTAGGCTTAACAACTCTCGCAACATCTATGAAATCAAACAGAAACTGCAAACAAACAAACAAACAACAAATAAAGCGAGAATATAAATAAATAAATCAATCAATAAACTAATTTGTATTTTTATTTATTTATTATTTTTAAATAAAATTGACCTTGAGTTTGTCAGACTTGAGAAACCGACGACCTAAACGAGCGCCATCTGGCATCCTCACAAGCAACGTGATCGCATTTTCGTCTTCTTGTGAAGGCTCGGCCGGCAACGAAGCTTCTTTATCCAGAATCCTTCTCTCCAACTCCTGTGAATTCCAACAAAAAGTCAGGGGCCTTTCCGTGAATATTAGAAATAATAGGGGGGGATAAGAAAGAGTGGGGGGACCTCTTGTTCGAGTAGTTTTCTATTGTTTTCTTCTTCTTCGAGTTTTTGCCTTTGAAGCTCGGCTTCTCTTTCTTGAACGGCTTTCATTTCCTTCTCTTGATCCGCTTGCAACGCCGCCAAATATTCATCATCCTATTCAAAAATAAAAATAAAGTAAAATATAATATAATATAATAAATAATAAGTAATTACTAATTAAATAAATAATATCGTAGTTAATAATTAATAAATAAATAATAAACAAATAAAAACTAATAATAAATTAAAAAATAAATAATTAAGAAATAAACAATAAATAAATAAATACTAATAATAATAATAATAAATAAATAAATAAAAACTAATAATGAATAAATAAATCAATAACTAAAGAAAATAATATGAGACCGGTTGTTCCCTCAGTAATAAGTAATAAGCAATTACTAATTACTAATTAATTATTAATAATTAAATAAATAATATTGTAGTTAATAATTAATAAATAAATAAAAACTAATACTAAATTAAAAAAAAATAATTAATCAATAAACAATAAATAAATAAATAAAAACTACTAATAACTGAAGAAAGAAAATAATAGGAGACCTGTTGTTCCCTCAAGAGGCGTTGTTCGGTGAGGCCGGGGCTGGGCGGGGCCCGCGGGCGGGGGAAGACAGGTGGCGCGCCGTGATTGGAGGAGCCGCCGATGTGGGGGTAAGAGAAGCGGTAGCTGGCGGAACCTTCCGGAAGCCCGCCGAACATCGCCGCTTCCAGCATCACCGCCTCGTCGTGCTCCATGTTCGACAACCCTCCCCACTTCCTCACAAAAATAATAATTATTAAATACGGAAATAATAATAATAATTATTATTATTATTCACTGAAAAAATTTTAATTGAAGGGAAATTTCGCGAAAGATGTTTGTTTTCTCATGTTTCCCGACTTTTTGAATATGAAAAAAATGCTTTTTGAGTAATATGTAAATTTGGAAGAAAGCCCCTGCATTATTGGAAACTGCACAAAGATCCCTCTTTTCTTGAAAAATTAAAAGGACTTTCTTTTTCCAATAATAGAAATTTCTCAAGAATAGAAATTTTTGTTCGCAATTTCCAATAACACAAGGCCCTTTTTGCGAACTTCCCTTACAGAAAAAATCCCAAAAAACAACAAGACATACATACCTCATCAGCAGGCAACTGATTGTTCCTCCTCCTAACAACACCGCCTCCGTTCACAACAGGCTCCACCTCATCGTCTCCCCCGCCGACGTCAGCTATTTCGTCCTCTTCCTCCTGATAACTCACGACCGGCTGCGCGGATCCCGATGCGGTCCGTCTGGTCGGGTACCTGTGTCTCACCAGCGGCACCTCCTCTGAATCATCATTGTCCTCGTTTTCCTCTTGATCCGATTCGTTGTTTGGTCTCACACTTGACGTACCCGCCCTGTAATTAAAAATATTATTAATAATAATAATAATATGATAATAGTATATTAGTAATGTTAATAATATAAAAAAGGACCTTCTAGATTCTGTTGGTAATTCGGGAAAATCGGATGCACTGTTAATATTAATATCTCCGTGCGGGATTCCTTGAGTGGCCCTTAATACCCTCTCTTGCTCAGCCAACTAAAAATCAACAAATAAATACATAAATAAATAAACAACTAAATCAATCAATTAATTAATAATAAAATACATACATTAAATGCGCCCTCAGCGTCCCGTTTGGACGCCTCGATCGCCGCCAGAATCATCTGCTCCTCAATCTCATTATTATAATTATCCTCAGCCAACGGCGCGGGCCCCACATGCTCATAATTCTCATTATTAACATTACTAATATTATTATCATTATTTATATCGTCAGGCTCATCAATTATAACCGTAGGATCAACACGGGTTCCCGCTCCTTCGTTCTCAAGATCCGTTATTTCCTCAATTATCGGCCCTGAGGGATTCGAAGGACCGGCAGGGGCGTTTCCGTCTTTTACCTCGATGGGGATTTCGCGGGAAACTCTGGGTTGGCGGGAAACTGCAGGATTGGTGAATTCAGGGAAGCGGCCGAGGAGGGAAAAGGGATCCCGGATTCTGTGGGAAGAAAGTAAAGACGGGAATTGAGATCCCGGTTCTGGAAATTCCGGATTTGTGGGGTTGTCGATTTCCATGTCGTCGGAGTCTTGAGGCGGGATGTAGGAGTGTGTGTTGGGATTTGATGCCCTAAGAGAAAAATAATAATAGTATGAGATTTGTATCGATTAATGTGAGGGATTGTTGAGTGAGAATCGGGAAATAGAATTCTGTGTTATAAATAAAATTATTAAATGAGAATAATATTGTATAGATTAATGTGAGAAATTATCGGTATTTCGGTTACCTAGTTCTGTCTCCTTCGTTGAAGTATGCATTTACAGCTTCGTTCAGATCGCCGCGGTTTTGCTTCAAAAAGGAGAAAGTGTAAATGAATAATAAAATATTGTGAAAAATGTAGACTGTATTGTAATGGTAAGGGGAAAAAAATCAACCAATTTTATCTTAAGAACAAAATTGAAAAAGTGGGCTATATTTTTCTGTTTTAGAACTAAAGCTAGAGTTTTGCTATAAATATTACAAGCTAAAACTAACCATCCAACCAAATTTGAGTGCTAGTGATTACCCATAAAAGTAAAGTAATCTAGCAGGAAAATAAAGAACCTAGTTTTGGAAATAATTTCTATTGGAACCAAAAAGAAGATTACTAGTAATAATTTCAGAAATTGACCCAAAAAGTAACTAGGCTTTCAACCAAAAAAAAAAAAAAAAAAAAACTGATCAATGAGCACTGCTACTACGAAATTAAACACAAAACTAAAAATAATCTAAGAAATTGACCTCAAAACTAAAACTAATCTAAAACCCAAAAGTAATCTAACACAGAAACATAAATTGAACAAACACCCCTCAAAATCGAACCCAAATTACGCCCACATCACCAAACCCAACCCACGAACCACCACAAATCCCGAAACCAAAAACTAAAATACAACAAAAACAAAGAATCATACTTGAAGTTTCTGAAGCGCGACGGTCTCAGAGGCGCCGGTGATGCTCATGAACATCTCGATCTTCTCCGGCGTCGGCGTCGGCGTCGGCGTCGGCGTCGGCGTCGGCGTGTCCATCGTTTCGCAGTTTATGCGAGAATTGTTTTGTTTCAATTTGGATGCTTTGTTTCTTTTTCTTTCTCTTTTGCTTGGAGAGAAAGAGAAAGGAAAATAGAACGTGGGATGGTAAGAAAAGAAAAGAGAAGAATGCTCAGTTTTCTCGCCTTGTTATTTTGCGGGGATGCCCTCCGAAAAATGTGAGTTTTTAGTTTCACAAATACACCCTTGTGAAATCAGGGAATTGGTTTCTCGGATTTGCTGGCTGAATTCATGTTTTGCGCGGAAGCCCTCCGAAAAATGTGATTTTTTATAAATGACCTTGTGAAATCAGGGAATTGGTTTCTCGGATTTGCTGGCTGAATTCATGTTTTGCGCGGAAGCCCTCCGAAAAATGTGATTTTTTATAAATGACCTTGTGAAATCCGGGAATTGGTTTCTCGGATTTGCTTGCTGAATTCATGTTTTGCGCGGAAGCCCTCCGAAAAATGTGATTTTTTATAAATGCCCTTGTTAAATCCGGGAATTGGTTTCTCGGATTTGCTGGCTGAATTCAAACACCGGGTTCTATTTATGGGTTTTGGACATTTTCTTCTGTTTCACAAATTTACTATGGTGAACATGCTTACTCTCAAGTGGCATTTTTATGTATTATCCGGGAAATGATTTTTTCTGAGGACTTATTTTGATTTCGTTATTTCAATGAATGATAGTTTAGGAGGATAAGTTTTGATTTACAGAAACTAATAAATCTGAAGCGCAATCCGAGGCGAAACAAGAGACTGAGCCGATGAGTGTCCACAGGAAAGCTTAGATTGCACTATCTTCTGTTTTTTAGGATTAAAGAAACTTTTCAGATTTGTGTTCTGTGTTCTTTTATGTTGTCAGCATGCTTTTTTTTTTTTTTTTTTTCGAAAAAAATGGTGACTTGAGACAAACTAATAAACCTGATGGTATTGTTGGTGTGTTGTTTTAATTATTCACTGGCATTATTATCTAGACTTTGAGAATATTTCAAGAAAAATGCATGCTTAAATCTTGCAATAAACTATTGAGAGCCTATGTTTGGCATATAAAAAGAAAGTTTTGATTTAAGGCATTGGTGAAAAACAGTAAACTCGAAAGTACTTTGACAAACTAAAAATAGACTCTATTCCATCTTGGCACATTTGCATGTGATACATGTGATGATAATAACTTTTCTTTTTGTATTTTGAGACTGCGTCAAAAATCGGATACGGATGTTGCATGAGCCCTATGATCCGAATGAATCCCGGTTATTTGATCAAATTACCAACGAATGAAATTACCCTATTTTTTATCAGAACACGTGTGAACTTAATTCTTTTTTTTTTTTTTTTTTTTTTGAGATTTACCCACTCAGCCATCAGTCTCACCCTCCTATTTTTTTTCCCCAAAGTTAGCTGACACTTCAAATGGAAAGAAAGATGAAACGAGTGAAGAAGACCATCACTCATCGCCGGCTATCTCTCGTCGGAAATGGGAATCCAAATGCCCTATCTAATCAGGTATGTTCATCTTTTCCCCTTTCGTTTTTATTTTAAGGTTTTTCCATGAAATGCGAATTTTTTTATTTACAAAATTTTGATATGCTAGCTACATGTTCCAAGTGCTGTGTATTGGTCATAAGATGTAAAAAGTTCAATTGATTAGGGTTAAGTGAGGATCTTTCATTCCACTGAATGCTATTATAACGGTTGCTGTTTGCTCCTAGATCAAATATGGCAAACTGTGAATTGATTCAGTGTATTATTTCAAAACAACCAAATCCTACATAGAAACCAATACTCTAAAACCTGTTCTTTTCATATAATGCAATTACTATAATTTTCTTATGTTATAATTAATTTATGTAGGAGTGGAGGGACTGGACAACACTACCAGGTGACATCATGCTGACCATCACCTGCTACTCTCAGACGTTATCTCACACTACCTTCAGTTTCGCAGAATTTGTGCGAGCTGGCGAAAATGCACTCGCGATCCATCAGCACACCCAACTGAAACATCCTTCCGTCCTAAAAATTGGATCCCAGTCAAATGTGAGCGACTCGTCAAACCGTCCACACTCCCCGAAACAAAAGACTGGTTTTATTTTATAAGTATATATATTTTAAATATTAAAGACTAATGAAATATTAAAGAAATTTACCGGTAGGTATTGTTGCGATCATTAATACAAACAGAATTAACCATCCTAGGCATATATATCGAATGTGGCACTTTAAGTCAAAGAAACTTGAACATTTTCTCCTATATTAGCAAATACATTTAATTAAGTTAATAATAATAATAATAATTATTATTATTATTATTATTATTATTATTATTATTATTTTGGAAAACTACCAAAGAGATTTAATCTCTTGAAAGAAACCCTTTACACCGTTTTTATCTTCGTCAGCAACCACAATCTTCAATATTCAACATAAAAGCAAACTAGTTCACATTTCCAAACTCGAAATAAATAATTAAAAAATTATAAGAAGGATATTTTTGGGAAAATAAAAAATGAAACCTGGGTTCCATTGTCAAGAACAGTGGCAGTTGTAGTGAATTGGCACTCTTTTCTACTAACTTCACTAAAATCAGAAGCCTTTAAAATAGCTACGACACCAATTGAATTCATTAAATAATTATATTAATTTTAAAATAGGATAAAATTATTATTTGCATAAATATAAAATTAATCTAAGTAAGATATAAACCTAAGCATTTGTATTTTCCAGCTTGATCAGTGTTGGGATGTAAACCAAATGTACGGGTCACAATCTCGTCGGCATTCAATATGAAAAATTGCTCCTAAAATATCAAAATAAAATTAATGAAATTATTAATTATAGTTCTAACTTTCCTTAAACAAAATGATTTATGGATTTTTTTTCCCTTTTTTGTTTTAAAGAAATGATTACCTCCATGGGACTGACCGCTTGTGTGCAGTCAAACTGCATTAAAAACGAAAGTTCAGTACAAATCATAATAATATTATATCAATAATATATTTTTGAATCATATTAAAAATGGAAATTATGAAGTAATATACCGTGAGACTATAAGAAGCTTCCAGATCGCCGGTATTTTTAACTGTCACATTAGAGGTACCAAATTGTTTTAACACCTCAAATGTAGGGATTTTAATATCTAATATCTTGCCAGGACTCCTGAAATAATAATAACAATAAGTAGTAATAATTTAACTATTTTATTTCAGTTACAACTCCTAATTAAATATTATTAAATACCATTTATGTACGAGTTAGAAAAGATATACCTGTGATATACATATTCTATGTCATCGGCACTCAATTCCAATAACATATTTGTGTTTAAAACCTCTGCAACTCCTATTGAGAAAGAGTGAGACCCAGCTACCTATATAATCAACATAAATGAACAAATTAGTTGCGAAAATCTTCTTATCAAACAAAATAATTTTTTTAATAATAATCATTTTAAACATACTGGATGTTGGTTGATTCTTTCAAATCGCCCCGCTACTACATACTGAGGTGACTCATTTTTTACCACTATTATGATCTGCCTTTAAAACATAAAACAATTTCTCATATATATCAAAACAAGAATTAAATTTCGAAATTGAAAGTATAATAAAATGTGCTTACTTCCCAAAAATCAAAAAGTTGATCATGCGAGCAGCTTCTAAAAGGAGTTTCACAAAAATCTGGTTGGGTACGAAAAGCTTCATAACTAACTCCTATTTTATCACACTCAAGTCCATCGAGTGTAAATCGAACCCGCTCCAATAACATCCACTTTGAATAATTTGAACCCAAGTCTTGAGGCGGCCCACCATTAGCATTCTGAATACATAAATTCATGTGATTTTTGTAATATTTATATAAAAAAAATTATTTTTTTATTTATTCTGATTTTTTTAAGCTTTTGTAATATTTTTACATAATCAATGAATACTGGAAGTAGGACTTTGATCATGCTCCATTTGTTCGAGAAAATAAATAAATCATGTGATACATGAATGTTGAAAAATAAGAGTTGAGTTTGTTAAAAACCAGTTTCATACCAATCTAGGAGTGGCAAGATAGAAATCTTCAAAGGAAGGAATGCTTGTATAGCCAGCAAAATCTCCAATTAAATTTACTCGTAAGAAATTGTCGTTGGATATCACCATTTTATTTTCCGGACCAACAACAACCCTCTGAGTTAAGATAATAATTTAAATAATTAAATAAAATAATATATAATTTAACTAATAACCATTCGAAAGCTATACTAAGAAGCGATAAAAATATATGATATATAGGTACCGAAATAGAAGAGCCTTGCTTGACTTCGATGGTCACATTGAAACCCAACGACTTTTTACCAATTCCAAAAACATGGAACCTTTAAAGAAAATATTAATTTTATTTGTTATATGAATTAAGTAGTAATTAGTCATATACAAATGTATGAAGGAGGAATTAGTAACCATACCAGTCACAAGAAAACCGGACGCAATGGGCAGTATTTCTTTTGCCTTTAGCCATTTGATTGACTGCATGCGACATTATAGAAAAATTGTAAATAAATTAATAAAATTATATGGATATATGAAAATGGAAAATAAATTAATTCTTACATATATTTCCACATGATGTAGAAACTCACTTTTTGGGCCCGCAGGAACAACAAATAGGCTAATAGAAATAAAAATAATAAAAAATAGAATAAAAATAAATTCAAATAAAATTATGTAATAAGGAAATAAACAATGAAAAAGAATATGTCTGACCTGCGTATACTCAATTACATTACCATTTGCATCCCACAAAACCTACCAAAATAAATGAAATAGTAATCAAATTAATACACAATTTGTTTACTTGTTTAACATTTCATAAAAAAAAATAATAATTTAATTTACCTCTCACAGTTTCCAACTACATTTGAATTAGCGTCCGACTCACACTTGTGAGTCTCCACATATTGTTCCTCCGGCTTATACGCCACATCCTTCAATAAATCATCATTCAGAACAGATTTTTATCAAAATTATTAATTATGTCATCAAAAAGAGAGAATTAGTTTTATTACCCTAATATATTGTAATTCATAAATAGCATAAGTGGCCGACTTAGTAATGGTAATAATTGGTGGGTTGCGTATGCGTATATTTTGTGTATCGTTGTCTTTCACCTCCACCAATTTTGCAACAAGTGACGCCTCCCCTCCACTCTACAATTTCACACATTTGCAAAACGGTAAAACTATAATCATACAAACATAATAATTAGAGTTCAAATTTTGATCAACTTACGGATCCACTAGGGACGGCCATGTTGATTACAATCTTATTTTCACACTTCAGATCTTTTGACTGTGAGTCTGAGTCTTCTTCGCAGCGCTCAAGCTTCGATTTAGACAGAGTCTCTATTTCTTGAGCAGTCGGTACGGATAAGAAGGAGATGATTAGGAGTATCACGACTAGTCAAGGCATTTTCGCTGTTTGTGGTTCCTTCTCAAAAGTAAACACTACTGATCACTGATTTTGAACCAATAATAATAGAGCATGCAATTCTCTTCTCAGAACGACAAAAGAGAACAACTACCACCCTTAATTACCAAACTCTGCCAGTAAAAAGATCATCATAAAATCTAAAGAAAAGACCAAAATAAAAAAAGAATAAATAAATATACTTGACGTGAGGAAGGACAAGGAGCCCGGACTGAGGAGATATACGAATCGAAGAAGAAGAAGAAGAATGTTGAGTTCGTTACAGAGCGAGTGACAGTGAATGAAAAATGCGAATTGAGAGGGGCTGAAACTTGATACTGAAAGGACGTTACTTGTTTGTGCCGACTTTTCAAGGCGTCTTTTGGGCTTTGGGCCGAAACATGGGCTGCAATTCTGATTTTCAAAACATTTCATGCGAATATTTTTTATTTTAAAAATATTTGCATGAAATATTTTAAAAATCCTAATTGCAAATATAACTAATGGAGATATTAAGCACCATAAACTACTGGAGTTAATTTACTCTAGCTTCCATTTCAGCCTGATCCTCTTTTTCATGGAGTAGTTTCAATTTCAAGTCTAACTACATTTTATTGATTAAAAATCTGTTCCACCTTGACCATTAATGGAATCAGTGGTGTGTGCATGTGTGACACGTATGTAGGACTTGCCTAGGCATGTAGAACTTGTCTAGGCAAGCAACTGTGGAATTGGGCATCTCTGATTAGGACATAATAATTAATTTGTGCATATTTTAATATAAATATAATTAACTTTTGGTCCTTCGTCTTAATATATTAAGTTAGAAGTATTGTTTAAATTTTACCTTCATACTTCAATTATTTGAAAATATATACACTAAATTAAGAACCTTCATGTGCATTATTGACTGATAGTTAATTAAATATAGAATAAAGTAATTATTAACTCCAAGAACAATCTAAACATGTCCATCAAAACTGCCACATCGCCACAATTACAAGATTAAGAAAACGACTTCCCCCCAAAAAAATACAAACACAAAAGACACCTGTCCAATAAACACACACAGAACCGGTTCACAAACGCCAGGTCCAGCCAAATTCCACAAGACCCTCCAGCAGGGTCACACTCCAACTCCACCACGCAGAAACCGAGACTTCCCTGAACCCGTTCCACTTGCACCGGCAATCAGCTAAACTCTGACTCATTACTTTACTCACAGGTGGGACCCAAATGTCAGTGAGCCATATCTTAATAGTTCATACAAGTTCAACTAATCTTCACTTCATCATCATCCTGTTCTTTGTTAATCACCACCAACCAAAGCACTCTGTCTTTCTCTTCTCTCACTGTCGCCATTATTGGTTAATGGTTAGTACCCACTCTTCCGCTTCCAAGCTAAGAAAACCAACCCCCATTTATCCCCATAAATATATCTCTGTCTTTCTCTCTACGCCCCTTTCTATACCAACCAATTCCAGTGTATAATACGCGAATCCTTTAAGCTATGGCGAGCGGTGGAGCGGGGAAGGCGAGGGGAGGCGACGGCGGGGCGGCGGCGTACTATGACACGGCGTACGGGACGTCGGAGGAGCGGGGGTGGAGGCCGTGGATTGTGCCGTTGATCGTGATCGTGAGCGTGGCGGTGTTTCTTGTGGAGATGCTGGTGAATGATTGCCCGGCACATTCCAGCCCCTTTGGGAGCTGCACGGCGAAGTTTCTCCGCCGGTTCTCCTTCCAGCCGCTCCATGAGAACCCGCTTCTCGGCCCCTCAGCTTCCACGTTAGTCAATTGTTTAAGTTCTAGTTTCAATTTCGATTCTTTAAACTTTTAGTTTTGGTCAAATTAAGTAGTTATTCTTAGTTCGATTCAAACTATATTCTGTACGGAGAATCAAATTAATTAGCAACAAATTAAGCTTTTCAGAGTTCAAATTAACTAACCAGTTTAAATTCAAATTGCAATTCATGGCCTTTTCTAACAAATCATCTTCCACTCAACAAATTAAGAACAAAAATAAATTCCGTTTCTACCCTTTTTATTTCTTTCAGCTTGGAGAAAATGGGAGGTCTCTCATGGGACAAAGTGGTAAATTCCCACCAAGGCTGGCGACTCATCACAAGCATCTTTCTCCACGCGGGCCTCATCCACTTAATCATCAACATGTTCAGCCTCCTCTTCATCGGAATCCGCCTCGAACAACAATTCGGATTCCGTAATCCCGCTTTCCCAACTCCCGCATTTCAAACTCCTCTGTTTTTTTTTCTCTAACTTTGAAGTTGGTTTTTGTTATTTGCAGTGCGGGTGGGGCTGATTTATTTGATATCGGGGTTCGGAGGAGACGTGCTCTCGGCTCTGTTTTTAAGGAATGGGATCTCGGTCGGGGCGTCTGGCGCTCTGTTCGGGCTCTTGGGATCCATGCTTTCTGAACTAATTACCAACTGGACTATCTACTCAAATAGAGTACCGTTTGTTTACATTAATTAATGTTTGGAAATTTTTTGCAACAGAGCCCTTACTTTATGATGAAATTGCAAAAAAGCCCTTATTTTGTTGAAATTGAAAAAAAAACCCTGCGTTATTGGAAATAGCGAAAAAACGTGCGTTATTACAGAAATTGCAAAAAAAAAAAAAAATCGTATTGTTAAGTTTCGTACTTTAATTATTTGAAAAATATTTTTCTAAAGGTGAAGTATCATCTCTTGATCTCTCTACCTCTCCATCTTCACTACCTCAAATATACTAATACTTCTTAAATCAATTAGCATTTTTTCTCCTTAAATATCTATGAAGGTGAATTGAAATTTGACGAGAGAGTTATACATTAATTAACTTTAATAGAGAGGGAAATTATTAATTAAACAAACATTTTTATTCCAAAATAATTAGAGCAGGAAACTAACAGTATTAGTCCGTAACGAACCATAGATTCTTTTTTGCAATTTCAACAATAGCGCAGTGCTTTTGACTCCATTCCATTCCATTCCATTCCAATCACAAATCGACTTTTCAGCTGCCACCATTCAATCAAAACAACATTTCCTTTGCGCAGGTCGCTGCTATATTCACGTTGGGTTTCATAATCGTAATCAACCTGGCGATAGGGCTACTGCCCCACGTGGACAACTTCGCCCACATCGGCGGGTTCATAACCGGATTCCTCCTCGGATTCGTTTTCCTGCCTCGGCCGCAGTTCGGATGGATGACAAGGCACGACTTGCCTCAATCCAGCCAACCCAGATCCAAATACAAGGGCTATCAGTACGTCTTGTGGGTCATCGCTCTGCTCTTGTTGCTAGCTGGGTAAATAAATAAAAAGATAATAAATAAACACATAAATAAATAATTATATATATATATGAGGAGGGTTCTTTTGACAGCGGGCTTATTTGGACAACGGTGGCAAAATTGGCTATATGTTAAAATTATGATTCATATTTTGATGATATATGATCGTAATGATATGAAATTCCGATTCTTTCTTTTGAAAATTGATCCAGAACATATTCAAAATATATATATTTCATCCGTACGGTTGAAATTTTCAATTTTAATTTTTTTTATAATCAATGTTGTCACTGTTGTCCAAATAAGTCTGTGTCAAAAGAACCCTCCTCATATATATATAGCCGTTGCACTTGTCTTGTCACTAGCAGAGTAAGGAAAAAAAAATATGGATAATGATGATAATAATAATGATAAATGAAAGTAATAAGAATAGATGAATGAGGCATAATGCAGGTCTCTTTTTTTTTGCAAATTTTCTTAATAATAATATTTTGTTTGGTAAATTATGGCAGATTTACGGTGAGTTTGGTGATGTTGTTCAAGGGTAAAAATGGAAATGATCATTGTCGCTGGTGTCATTATTTGGACTGTGTACCGACTTCAAAATGGACTTGCGACTCCAGTTAATTAAATGCTAGTGTTATTGTATTTTTTTTTTATGTGTGGATGTGTGATTTTATTTTTGTAAATAGAGTTTTTAGCTTAAAGTTTAAACGGATTTTTGTAGGGTTTTGTGTGTATGTATGTATGTTTTGAGTCTATATGTTTGGTGTTTGTATTTAGTTGAGATGGTAGGTTGTGAGAGTTGAATCATTTGATGTGTGTGTAATATTGAATGTTTTTAAAATTTATGTTTTTATCCTCCTTTTCTTCTAGTCATAATTGCTCTCAACTGTCTTCCAACCTGCTTGTCCTTTGTTGGCGATACATTTACTCTGATTCAACATTCAATAAAGTGTATTATGTTATTAAATAGGTTTCATTATTGAAAGTTAACGGTATATATGAATCACATAAGAAAAAAGGAATAAGTATTTTAATGATACGGGCTTTTGTTTTAGGCCCATCCATAATTGTAATGGGCCTAAACTTGGGTCTTAGGATGCTACAAACTATAGATCCTTGGGCCTAATCATATAGTTTTCTTATCTTTTTTTATTTATTTAGGACCTCACAAATCACGTCAGAACAACTATTCTCATATTTTCTTTTCTTTTTTTCTCTGTTCTTATGTCTGCTTTTGGAGAGCAAAAAGAACTTAGAAGGTATGAACTAATGTCTGGATATATCGCACGATAATCTTCTCTGAATTATTTCATTTTTGCCGGAAATCTTCAATTCTCCTTCCAAGTCTGGATTGCAAATTTTAACAAACTCAATATATATAATGGTAAACCAAATTCTCAAATTGTTCGGTAAAGCTCACAATTAGTTTATACGATTCAACTAGTTGCACTAGCTCATTGACATGCTGTGCGAAAAGTTTGACTTGCCATATGTGGTAGACTTAATGTACAGACCGCAATATTCAAAAATATTGCATCAGCATGCCGTAATTATTACCATTCACAAAGCAATCCTTTCTGATTTGTAATAATTGCGGTAAATTGTACAGGATACACATAGAGAGTTTAACTTGCCAATTGTGATTTATACTTGCTAAAGATTAAGGCATGATCGCATTGTAGAGATCTAGACTGCGTGTTTTTATATATTATGTAAATAACTAGCTATACATTAACAGGCTGGCTTCCCAAACTTGCGAGTTACGAAACTTACTAAATAAATTAAAGATTTGTGTATTTACATGAAATAACTTAAGTGATATGCGATATGCGAGATGAGTAAATTTGCTCAAAATACTGAACCCGTTCAAACCTAGTTGCACATCTTTTCCCTAAGATATCCTTCGGTCTCATGTCTCAAAACATCCAAAATTCAATAAATAATCTACCCAAAATAAGAGAAAATGCACATATATAAAATGCGTATTCTAAAATTCAAAATGAGGGGGAAATTTATTTTTCAAAAGAAAAAAGGGTGGAAACAAAAATCAATACTAATTCAATGATTACAAGGAATCTAGAGAAGCCTCAAATACAGACCCCTGCATAGATTCATGAATCATGATCCCAAGAGTGCTGGAAAATTTTATTAGACACCATGGATGCGTACAAACTCATCCAATGACAACGCGGCTTGTTCCTATTGGTCTGGTTCACGATGGACCATTACCACCTTTGATAAGCAGGCCAACCCCGTGCGCTCCTCATTTACTCCTTTGTCATGCATTGCCAGCAAAAACATCGTATCTACATTAATTGCCCTAATTTTCGTACTTTACCCTAATTTCAGGGGCAAAATGGTCATTTCCTCTCCATTATTTTTGGTCCCTAGTACTGTGTAATGCGCGTTCAGACAGACTTTTATCTCTCTTTTTCTTTTTCTTTTTTTCTTCTCCTCGTGCAGTCTCTTTCAGGCTCTCCTAACATTGCAACCCATAAAGAAGGTAAGCTAGTGAGAGAAAGTGTTGTGTATGTGTGTGAGAGAATAGAGAGAGATAGACAGAGGCCAAAAGATGTGATCTGGGTTTAGTAGATTTGAGACTTTTTTGTTTAAACAAACTTTTTGACATTTTTTAAGGGGATTTTTTACAGTAAGACAAAAATTAGCTTTGTCACTGTCTGTCTGAAAACAAGGGGATTTGGGCCCTGATCCAGTTGACTACTAGACTTTAGACTTCTGTTTGTATTTTTATTATCCTTTTTTTACTATTTCTTTTTTGAGTTGTTTTTTTTTTACTTTTTTTATGGTAGTTAATAGTTAATAGGTTACGATAAGAAGAGGAAGAGGCAGTGGTGTTATGACGAGAGTTATTGTATAGCGAGCTTTGAGTACCACATGTCAAGCCTTTATCTTGCCTCTCTCTCTTCCTTCTCTCTCCCTCTTTCATCACAAATATCTCTCATCTATTCGATAAGGAACAGAAATCAATGGAGAGAATGAAGTAGAGAGAGACTAGTCTCTTTCTTCCTTCTCCTTTTCTTCTCTTTCGAGTTCTTGGTGTTTGGTCTTTTAGGGTTAGGGTTTCCTAGCAGGGAGACAGATAGAGAAGGAGGTTCATACAGTGGTGTAATTCAAATTTGAATCCACTTTGGCTTCTTTCTCTTTCTTTCTGCCCTTTTTAATTATTGGGAAAGAAGGTGAGAGAGGGAGCTGGAGGCATCGGTTCATAGATATGATAAGTAAAAAAATATAAATAAAACCTCTTGCCCTTGCCTCCTCTGCCCTCTCTCTACCATTTCTCATCTTTTTTTTTTTCTTTTTTTTTTAATCTTTTGTCGATATTATTATCTCTAGATTCTTATCTGTATTCTTTTTTTTTCTTCTATAATTGCCAGTCCTTTTCATTCCTATTCTTCACACTTCCTTTAACAACCAAAGAGTCTACATATTAAGATAATATATATCGAAAGATCCAAGGATCTGTAAAAGATAACTTCCAAAATAAGACAATTTTCAAAACAAATATAAAATTTCCTAATTTTCCAATGAATTTTGGGGGCATGTTTGATACCGGTTCCGGTACCATTCCGTATGGAACCGGTAACTCACTGTCTCATCCGGTGCGTCTCATCTCTAGACCCGGTTTCAGCTCTGCTGGCCTCTCTCTCGGTTTGGTAAGGCCCAAAACACTAACCTTCCTCTCTCCTCTCTCTTTCCTTTCTTTCTCCTCACCTTCCATTTTATGATTCATCTCTTCCATTTTCATCTCTTATTTAAAACTTTACCCTTTTTTCTCCTAACTTTTCTTGAAGCAAACAAACATGGAGGCACAAGGAGATATGAGTCACATGGTGAATTTCGTAAATGGAGGAAACGCAAGTGGAGACGGAGATTCCATCGGAAAAAACAAGGAAGATGAGAATGAAAGTCGATCAGGAAGTGATAATTTAGACGGAATTAATTCAGGAGATGATTTAGAGCAAGGGAATTCTAAGAAGAAGAAGAGATACCATCGCCATACGCCTCAACAGATCCAAGAACTTGAAAAGTAAGATTCATTTATTTCTTCTTGTTTCAAGGATTGTTTATTTCTCTTTTTGTTGTTTTTTGTGATAATTAAGATTGGACTTTTGTTATTTTTCTTTTCTTTTTATTTCGGTGTCTGTAGTGTGTTCAAGGATTGTCCGCACCCGGATGAGAAGCAGCGGCTTGAACTCAGCCGAAGGCTGAATTTGGAGAGCCGACAAGTCAAGTTTTGGTTTCAAAATCGTCGCACTCAAATGAAGGTAAGTAAAAAAAAATTGAAAAATTCATAGTCTAATATATTTGTCCTCACAACTATTTTCTTAATTATTGATACTACAGACGCAGATCGAGCGTCATGAAAACTCATTACTGAGACAAGAAAACGACAAACTTCGGGCCGAAAACTTGACCATTAGAGACGCAATGAGAAACCCGATCTGCAACAATTGCGGCGGTCCGGCCATGTTAGGCGAAGTCTCGCTAGAAGAACAACATCTCCGAATCGAAAATGCACGATTGAAAGACGAGCTTGACCGAGTCTGTGCACTTGCCGGCAAGTTCCTCGGTCGACCCGTTTCGTCCCTCGCGAATCCAATTCCTCAAATCCCTCTTGAACTTGGAATGGGTAATGTTGGAAATAAATATAGAACAGTATTATCATAATTATTAGATATAGTATTAGTTATAGTAGGTTTGTACTGTTCCCATTTATTAGGATTTGTTTCCTAGTTTAGGTTTTGTTCATAAAATTTATTATTTTTTGTAAAGTAAAATGGTAAAAAGTCTCACTTTTATTATTTGATGTTGGTTGTCATGACAACTCAAATTTAATCTATACATATTAATATTTTTAGGTAATAATGGATTTGCGGGGCTCGGATCGGTCGCACCAACCTTGCCAGCTATACCTGATTTTATGACAAGCAGTTTATCTAGCCCAATTGGTTCAACCCAAATGAGGAACTTAGACGGAATGGACGGGCCGTTGGAAAAGACTATGTTACTAGAAATCGCACTGGCAGCAATGGAGGAGCTTGTGAAAATCGCGCAAATGGAGGATCCAATTTGGATCAAAAACCCGAATGGTGGCCCCGACTCGTTGAATTTTGATGAGTATATTCAAGTTTTTCCGCGCGTAGTTGGAGCGAAACCGGTTGGACATGTGGTGGAGGCGACTCGAGATGTGGGAATGGTTATCATTAATAGCACTGCTCTTGTTGAAACACTAATGGATTCGGTAAGTGTTTACATCTTATTTATATGTTGAAATGTCTATACTATGTTATCTTTATTTATAAGTATAATATCGATAGGTAATATTTTTTTAACTTTTTTTAGAATCGTTGGGCTGATATGTTTCCATGCATGATTGCTAAAGCTACTACGAGTGGTATTATATCGAGCGGAATGGGGGGAACAAGAAATGGAGCTCTTCAATTGGTGAGTAGATCTAATTATGTTTTAATTTTGGATAGGAGAATATTTTTTTTAATAAAGAAAGTAAATTTTTTGTGTTCGATGACATTTCTTATCCCAATTAATGAAAATAAAAGCAATTAGTTACTTTGAAACAAGAGCAATATGTCATTAAAATTTGAAACATATTGCTCATATCTCTATTCCCTTCATTTTGTTTTGATCCTTGCATAAACTTATCTAATAATTCCAATATTTTTCTTCATTCCTTGTATAACACACAACACATAATTTAAAACATGAACTAATTTTTTTCAATATAGATGCATTCGGAGATTCAAGTTGCATCGCCGTTGGTTCCGGTGCGAGAGGCAAGTTTCCTTCGCTTCTGTAAGCAGCACGCAGAAGGGGTTTGGGCCGTGGTAGACATTTCCATTGATGGAATGAGAGAGGCTCCATCTTCTTCTTCTGCGGAGTACATGACTTGCCGCCGACTCCCTTCTGGCATTCTCGTTCAAGACATGCCAAACGGATACTCAAGGGTATGTAAAACATTTTTCTCCTTTTCTATTTATGAAATATAGTTTTATCTCTATGTTAAACCAAAAAAGAATGACCTCTCTGGTTTTAATATTAGTTGTGTGGTGGAGTAGTTAAGAGTTGATTACAAGGCTCAAGGAATTTTGGGTTTTTTTTATTAGAATTTTGGGGAATTTGTGAAGGCACGGATTTGAAGATATTTAATGTTTTTATATGCTTGTGAACTAGAGGTACCTGGTGTTGAGGAAGGGTTTAACATAATTACCCCATAATTAAATATCATAAATGTCTTTGCAAAAGAATTTCATTCTTTATGATAGAAGTTTAGCATAATTAAAAATTAAACAAGGGTTTATATGGTATTTTGTTGGATCCATGGAAGCACCAACACCAACACCAACCAGATGGTCTCCTAGCATTAAATGCTGGTCTTTTTGGCTCTATCTTATTCCTTGATTAACCCTACTCTAACAAGCAAAATATCAAAATATAACTTACAACCCTACAATATGGAACAATTAAAAATAAAACCCTACAACTTGTAAGAGATGCATGTGTAATTGTATATGTATACTCTCTTTTATTTTTGGTTCAAACATTCAGATTATGGTATTATCTCTTTTCTTATTTATGTATGAAATATGAATATATTTTTAAGAGACTAGGATAGGAGGGATATATTTACATTTTTTTTGTGAAAAGTTGATATGTGCACATATTATAGATATAGATAATGACCACTAGAATAATCTAATAGTATGGTACTTGATCCATATTTTTATAGATGAGTAGTTCAAATTTCGGGTCTAACATGATTAATTTAAAAATTTAGATAAGAACATGAGTACATTCTAAAAAAACAAAAATCAAGTAATTATTTGAAGTTCTCTCATATTATAGGTATAGACACTTTTTCAATAAAGAAAGACACTATTTTCTATTTTTACAAGGGGTCAACTGAAATGTGCATTTATATAATCAATAGAAGAAACTATACTTTTCACTTCCCTGATTTCTAGCATTATTTTCGGCTGAGTTGAGGACCTTTGTTTAATTATATTTTATATATTACCATTATTATAAAGTACCTCGTAAAGCACTTTCAGCATTTATTAATATTTACATGCTACAATATTGATTAACAATTAATCAACTAGGTCTGGTGTTTCCCTCTCTAGGCAGTTTATTATACGTAAGGAATCCTCATGTCAAATCCTTCATGCTATTTTAGCTTGATTTAATTCCAAAAGCATAGTTTACAATTATCTTCTCTTGCCTCATTTGAATAATCTTAATCACCTCCATTTCATTCCTCAAGGGAGATCTCCTTACACTTTTTTGTTTATATGTATCCGATTTGGTTGAAAATGGTGAGATGTGAAAGGAACTATATATATAATCTGTATGAAATTTGCTAGCTAGGCAAACTATACTATTCCTTGTTGATATATAGTTTCTGGTACGTTTTGTCATTTGTTGATGGCGTATTGTGCCTGCCATGCTATCGTGTCCGGGCCCCCGTTCACTTGACTTGGGAACAAGTCGTATTTCAAATCGTGAATCTCGTTCAGCCATTTAGACTTTTCCTTTTATCTTCTGTTGATTGAATGTAGACTCCCCTTGTATCTTTCTTTGAAAAAAAAACAATAATGCTATTAGTATTAAACTATATTTAAGTCCTTTTCAATTAATTGAAATTCAAAGAAGTGCTAGTATTAAAAGTTTGTCATGTAGTTATTGCGATGAACTAATTTATTCTCTTTATGCATTAATATGTATATAACAAATAATATGAATAAACTATCATATTATATACAAAACATATAATTTTGAAACAATATTTCTCTATATATGCAAAAAAAGATCATCCTTGAAATATAACGTGTGTAGGTAATATGGGTGGAACATGTGGAGTATGACGAAACTGTGGTGCACCAGTCGTACCAGACGCTTGTACGATCCGGTTTGGCATTTGGAGCTCGGCGTTGGCTCGCGACTCTACAAAGACAATGTGAATGCCTCGCCATCCTCATGTCGTCCTCCCTTCCAACTCGCGAGCACAATGGTAATTCATTTTTTTCATCTTCTCATCTATATTTCATTTCTTTTTTATAATTAGTAAGTTTTTTATCTAGCTTTTGAGACTGTTTAACATGGTACTTGGTGCTGCATGTTTATTATTATGTTTCCCATTCATGCTCTTGATATATTAGAACTAAAATTTTATAAAAAGAATATATATTAGAACTAAAATTTCACTTATCAGTAAATCATATTTTGTTAACGTTAAGCATCATATCAGCACATTCAAAATTCAAGAATACATGTTAACTAATTGGAAGATGATATTGACATTTATAAACTTACCTGACAGTGATTACGCCGAACGGGCAACGAAGCATGCTAAAGCTTGCGAGGAGAATGACTACCCAATTTTGCAATTCGGTATGTGCAACCGGACCGCGCATTTGGCAAAGGCAGCAAGAATGGGGACCTGCAACCAACGGAATAAGGCTTTTGTCACGTCAAGGCACCAACGAGCCTGATGAGGCGCCTGGACTCGTACTTAGTGCTGCCACCTCTGTCTGGTTCCCTGTGTCTCCTCAACGCCTGTTTGACTACTTGAGGAATGAACGCAACCGTGCTGAATGGGATATTTTATCGAATGGGCCGATGCAGGAGATCACTCATATTGCAAAAGGGCAAGACAATGGAAATGCTGTTTCGGTCCTCCGACCCAATGTGAGTATTTATTCTTCTTTTTCTTAAATACGTTTACATAAAAAAAAAGTAAATATGTTTAGATGAAAAAGTATTTGTTGTATGTTGCCAATAATACACTAATATGAACTAATTTTATTATTGCAATGTTTTTGGGATGTAGACGGATGGAGGGAGAGGCATGCTTGTAGTGCAAGAAACGTGCATAGACGCATCGGGTGCAATGGTGGTGCACACAACCATCGACATTCCGACCATGCACCTCATCATGAATGGGGGCGATTCCACTTATGTAGCGATTCTCCCGTCAGGCTTCATCATTTTGCCAGATGGCCGTTGTAGTAGCAATTCTGCCTCGAACGGTCCATCTGACATTAAGTTTGAGAACAACAACAACAACACTAATGCGACTGGTTCACTTGTAACAGTAGCCTTCCAGATATTGGTCAACACCCTGCCGGCTGGCAAGTTGAATCACGAATCGGTCATGACTGTGAGGAGCCTACTGACAAGCACCATCGACAGGATCAAATCCGCCTTGCTCCCGGCCGATATACACCAAACGCCATAGAAAAAGATAAAAAAGAGATACAAACAAACAATTTCGTAATAAAGTAGGTATTGTTGTTGAAATATTATTGGTGTTTGATATAGAGTTTGTCCGATAATTGTGGAGCGCGCATGGGATGAGACCGGATGGGGTTGAGTCAAGAACGAACCGCACCGAAGGTAAACGTGGTTCGGGCATTGACTCAACCCTCCATCAATGGGTTACTCACCCCATGCTTCTCTTATCTATAGTGTGTTTTCTCTCCTTTGTTTTAGTTCATTTTATGTACTTTGTTGCAAAGTTTTTTAGCTTGTGCTTTCATATTGTTATCATTGAGAAAAATTGTTACATAACTCTGAAATAACTCTTTCCAGCTTATTTATTTTTCATAATTTTTATCAATGATATTATTTATTTACTATGAGAGTTACAAGACAAGAGAAGTAATTGCACCAAAAAAACAGTATATTTTGGACAGAGGCAATGCATTTAATACCTCCTGACTCCCGCCAGCCTGGTCGCATTTAATGCGTCCTTTATTTTCTCCCATCCTCTATTCCCCACCATTATTATTATTATTATTCCCAGATCATCTTTGCCATACTATTTCTGGTGTCTGTGCATTATACCTCTTGACAATTGACATAATGAACTCATTTATTTATGTTATAGTCAACCTGCATGTAAGTGACTGACTACACAGAAGAAATCGCCACAATTGATGTGTACATTGCCTGGATCAAAGGGCGTCGGTTGAACAATTATTTCAGTGTGACCTTTGTTTTAGATACTTTTACCATGTCGGTTCAAGTTTCACATGTGTATTTTTGCATGGTTAATAAAGTTGGTGATTTTGCATTTAGGTTAATCAATTTTCGCATCAAATGAGAAACTCCTTTTGGCAACGAAAGCACGTATTTATTTCTGTACATCTACATGCCCATACAGTGATGCAGTACGTTTTGGTACTAAAAGAGAGGCGTAACCTTTCAAATCTGGAAAATAAATAAGAAAGAGTCATGTGATGTTTCACTTCTCAAAATCTATTTCACATGGTTCTGCTTCCTAGCTACCCGTCAAGAAAGAATATCGTGAAAGCTGTATATAATCATCAAATTACTAAATAGGCCATTCTGAAGTTGCACCCATTTTTGGACCTAAGTATAAACTTTTCCTCTATTGTGCCTTGAGTAGTTTTCTTTTGTTGGGCCTAAATGTAAAGTTTCCTTTAGTAGGCCTAAATTTTGTTTTCTTTCTTAGGCCTAAATATTAAGTTTTTATAGGACCTAGTTATGTTTTTATATGGGTCTAAGTACGGGCCGACCTTCAAAAGATTATTTTTACTGTACTTTTCTAAACAAAATATTTATATTTTGCTCAACAGTAAATTAATAAAGTTTTACCAAATAACAAATCAAATCCATCTATACTTCTGTATAACAATTAAGAAGAAAGCTTGTTAACAACAAGAAAGATAATTAATACATATTTCTGTATATAAACCATCTCCAAAAAGATGCACACTCCATAATTCAATTATAGAACCCAAAAATCAATCAAACATCATAAAAAAACAACTAAGCTAAACATATCAAATAAAATTTCATGAAAAAAAAGATGTTTTTTACAAACCTTACTCAAAATAATGCTCTTCCACACCAGAATCTGACCCGCTCCCACTACCCTCACCATCCCTCTCTCTCTCTCCTTCCTTAAACCCTAAACCCTTACTCCCCCGACCCGTCCGACCCGTTTCGCTCCTCCTCCCCAAACTAGTAAACATCCGTTCCACATTCGCCTTTTGAGGGCTCAAACAAATCAACTCCTCCAATTTCTTCCTCGCATAATAAATCTCATTTCCCTCCAAAAGCTCCCCTTTGAAATACGCCTCTCTCAAAAATACAGTATGTAATTTCCCCTCATTTCCTCTAGTCGAAATGTAAAAAATCCCTTGATGTTTTAATAAAAACTCCTTCAACTTTTTCGGCAAATTCATCGCCTGTCTAAACACCGCGATTCTCTCTAGCGTCGTTTTTTTCGCGACGGTTAAATTCAACAGTTCATGAATCGTCGCTACAGCACGCTTTTCGATGCGTTTCTGAGCTTCTAAAGATCTCAAATCGTGATTAGAAATATCTTCATAGGGAGAAGAATAAGGAAGTCTCTGCCATTTCCAAACAGAAACCCGGAAATACTTTCCGATTTTGAATCCGGGCGGGAACTTAATCGGGAAAGCGAATCTGCAATCTTCGGCCTCGGTTCCCTTCAACCGGTATTCTCTTTCCCGGGATTTCTCCACAACCGGGATTCGCAAATCCGGGAACTCAGATCCCGATTCTACGAGCTCCACGTATTTCGTCCTGGTCGAGTCCGAATCCGGCTTCATCACCAGTCTGAAGATCAAAGGATTCGACAGAATAACGGATTGTTCAAAATCGTCTGGTAATCCAAAATCATATCTCATCAAGCGAATATGTTCCAAACGGAGCCGCAACAACGGAGTTGTCATCAGGAGCAGCTTTTTAAGGCGGACGATCGTCGAAGGTAAAGAGTTAATCACAGCTAGGGTTTCGGAGTTGAACTGAGAGAGGGAGCGAGGAGTGAGGCGGACGAAGAGCAGGCGCTGGACGGGGTGGTCGAAGACGTGGAAGACGTGCGGGTGGCGGAGGAGGAAGCGGGAGATATCCGCCGGGGAGAGCGAGAGGTTCCGCCGCGCGAGGGAGATGAAGCGGGAGACGGGGAGGGCGTCGGAGGCCGAGGCGGAGGGGAGGAGGAGGGAGCGGAGGGAGACGGCGAGGCGGAGCTTCTTGTGGAGGTCGGTGATGGCGTCGAAGGAGTGGTCACGGACGCGAGGTTTGAGAGGGAGGGAGGTTGATTGGGAGAGGTGGCGGCGGCGGAGGAGGAGGGAAGGGAGGGAGCGGCGGAGCGCCATTGATGGCCGGGGTTTGGAGCTCGGAGGTTTTAGTAGCGTTACTGATTTTTATTTTGATTTTTTGAGATGGCCTGTGTAGAGTTAAATTGGGCCAGTTGATGGATTGTATAATTTTGAATGGGCTTTGGTAAGTTTAGGTGGAATTTCATGTGTACGGTGTACCTTTGTAAAATTTCAAAATATGTAGTATATATCATCATAATATATGAAATATTATGAATACCCTCAAAATATCATCAGTATAATACCCTCTTTCTGAATTTTTTTTTATTCCTTATATTTGATGGGTTGGAAGATTTTTTGTTGAATATGTGTTAAATAAGATTGAGTTTGTTGCGATTTGAAGTCATGATTTCTTACGACATATGCAATATGCTCTGCTAACTAGGCTGTGGATTATTTGTTTTTTTTTTTTTAATAAAACAAAGGAATTGAAATATGTAGCAAGGTGATCATTTGAATAGCTTTAATGTACTATATTATAGTATAATGCCTAAATTTATAATCTTTTTCACTGATGTGTGCATGCGAAAGTTGATTATGAAAATATAATTGGGATTTCTTTTTTAAGCAGATTTTGATATATTTTTAATTTACATGATAATGTATGTTTTGTAGGTGTATCCATCATATTTTCTTATTTTATAGTGGTATAAATGATATTTTGAGTTTTTGCAGGGATACACATGAAATTGTTCCAATATGATAAAGAAGAATGATATTTTTATGTTATTAAGGAGTGCGTGTGAAATATCAATTTCAGGCGTGTTTCAGCTAAAGTTCCTAATGAGCGTGAATGAAACACACACACATGACACAACCAGCACTAAAATAGGGATTATGATTGATTAGTGGCGCTGTATCATATTATCACCTACTTTGACCTATCCTTATACTATTCTATTCCAAAGTCTAAACGGTTATTATTATGCCATCTGTTCTAACTTTTTTACCAAAATATACCATTTCCTTTTGCTTTGGTTCACCGAATTTCATTACAACTTAATCTTCTCTACCTAATCATCTATGGTTTTAATAACCGGATCTTTCCAGTTTCTGTTAATTTGTTAGTCTTGGCGCGCAAGATATCAAATCCTGTTTTACCAGAAATGGACGTCCAGTCCAGTTACGGTCATATTCCAAATTCAACAGCTCTAAAACAATCTCAACTCTTTTAACAAAAGAAAAACAAAAAGGAAAAAAAAAATAAAAAAAATGAGAAACAGTCTATCTATCTATCTAGCTTTGATAATTCAATTCCAACCGAAAGAAGAATAATAAACTAGAAAAACAAATCACTACCAATACCAAAACAAAACAAAATCAATCAAATCCACTAATTCCATCCTAATTCCCCCGAATCTCAAACCCTCGCAGAAAAATCTGTGTAAAATCTGCGCAATGTCGTCGAGCTCGATCGATCAGACCTCGCTGCTGTCCGGCGATCGCCGGAGAAGGCCTCGTCTGGGTCAGTTCCTCCGCCGGACGCGGTCCTCGAGGGATCCGTCGACGCTGGTGCGGCAGTCGGCGACGGACCAGCTGGAGGAGCGGCAGAGCGGCTGGGCGTACTGCAAGCCGGTCGTCGCTCTGGACACTCTGTGGAACCTCGCCTTTGTCGTCGTGGCTGGATGCGTGCTGTACATGAGCAGGTTTGAGACGCCGGTTGTGCCGCTCCGGCTGTGGATCGCTGGTTATACGGTGCAGTGCGTGTTGCATGTGGTTTGCGTTTTGATCGAGTATAAGAGAAGGAGTAGAGAAGAAGGAGAGATTCAGAGGAGTAATGGAAGGCAAGAAGAAGATTTGGAAATGGGGTTTGGGTATCAGCAAAGGCAAGCTCAGAGCGATGAAGCTACGAGGTAATTTCGACATCAAAATCCTCCAATTTCAGAGATTTTTTAGCTTGAAAATAAGAGAAATGAAAAAGATTGATTCTTTTGAGTTAATTATTTTTTTTTTTTGTAATTTTATCAGTTTTGCGAAACATTTAGAATCAGCAAATACAATGTTTTCATTCATTTGGTGGATAATTGGATTCTATTGGGTCTCGGCTGGCGGCCAACCTCTCACCGAAGCCGCCCCTCAACTCTACTG
The DNA here is from genome assembly GCA_024447665.1 of Juncus inflexus. Taxonomy (NCBI): domain Eukaryota; kingdom Viridiplantae; phylum Streptophyta; class Magnoliopsida; order Poales; family Juncaceae; genus Juncus; species Juncus inflexus. The sequence continues at coordinate 10,503,562 of JAJHPC010000015.1, read as the reverse complement.
GTACATAAACAAATAAATATCCTAATTAATTTACAATCATATTTTTACATAACCATTTTATTTATCATTTCAGGCTTTGCATAGTATTTCTTGCATTTGACGTATTTTTTGTCGTATTTTGCGTCGCGCTGGCCTGCATAATCGGCGTGGCCGTCTGCTGTTGCCTCCCTTGTATAATCGCGATTCTTTACGCAATGGCCGATCAAGTAACCATTTCATTATTTCTCATTCAACACAAACCATTTATTTAATTTCAATATTTTATTTAATTTAATTTTTTTTTTTTTAAGGAGGGAGCAACAGATGAGGATATTTGCAAGCTGCCAAAATACGAGTTCAGAAGGACAGCTGGCGGTGAGAAATCTGCTGGTGGAATTATTACTGAAATCGGAAGCGATCCGCCTAATCAACAAACACTAACTCAAGAAAATGCTGTATGATATAATATCCCTATAAAATTTTCTCTCTTGATGCTTTGTAAAATTTGCATAAAAGTCCCCCACTATGACTAAATTGCAAAAACAAAGCACTATATTCTTCTGAAATGCAAAAAGGTCTCTAACGTTAATTCCCCTCTTAACCATTTTTTGAACTTTTAGAAAATGGAGGGTTTTTTTTTTTTTTGAAAATTTCAATAATGTAGGGCTTTTTTTGCAATTTAGGCATAACACAGGGTTTCTTTTTTGCAAATTTCCCTAAATCTTGAAGATATAATATAGGCAAATTTGCAAAAAAAAAAAAAGCCCCTGCATGTACGCCTAAATTGCAAAAAAACCCTGCATCGTCTAGAATTAAAAAAAAAAAATCTATTCTTCGAATATTACTAAAGGTCCCTAACGTTTGAACTTTAACAATTTCAAAAAATGAACTTTTTTTTTTGCAATTTCCAATAACGCAGGGGCTCTTTTCTGCAAGTGTCCCCAAATTTTCTTTTTCAAGATTCTATAGCAACCAGTTCTTTAACTTTTTATTTATTTGTTTATTTATTTATTTATTTATTTATTTGTTTTGTAACAGGAGTGTTGTATTTGTCTGTCGCACTACGAAGAAGGCGCGGAATTACGGGAATTGCCATGCACGCATCACTTTCATGCCAGCTGTATCGACAAGTGGCTGCGCATAAACGCCACCTGTCCCCTTTGCAAATTCAGCATCGTCAAAACCGAGACTCTGTCTTCAGACGAAGCGTGAGGTTGATTTAGTTAATATAAATTGTAGGTTTAGTAAAGTTGTTTTATGTTTAAAATGTACGGAAAGTGTACTTGGTGGATCGTGAGGATGGAATGTTTTTATTTGAGAGAATAAGTGGGGTTATTTTTTTATTTCGGGCGGTGTAAATTATTTGATGTTAGTTTTTTTTTTGTTTCTTGAAATGATGTTGGTTTTGGATCGTAGAGCTTCTGTTATGATGTTGGTTTGTTGGTTTTGCATGATAGGTCAGTTACAAATTTACAATTCGTAAGTTTATAACTGATGATATTAGAATGTGGGAAATGTTATTTTCTGTAGTAATCTAAGTTTAAAAATGTTTAGGGAATCCATAATTTGGCATAACTATTGAGATGGCTTGTTTTGACCCTCAAATTTGACCTCTCAACTATTGAATCTCATCTATTAAACAAGCTCTTTAATACAATTGTGCTTATTTCATTAGTAAAGCTCTTGTGTGTTCATTAGTTTTCGACACATGAGTGATGATGGTATGGCAAATATGGATTTTATGAAACCGCATATTTCAGATCTGGTTTTCATGAGAATCCGATATTTCCCGTTTCTGATAAAAATAATAAATTGCATTTCTAACTAACTAATCCAAAATCTGAAGTCCAGATTTTGAGATGTTAATTCTGAATTTTCTAAACACCCGTTGTTTGAAGCATCGATAAAAATCAAGATTTGACTTCTTGGATTATATATATAGTTACAGTAAAGAAGAGTTTCTTTGTAAATAACCAGGATTTGAAATCCCGCGTTTACTGCTACAATCCAGGAACTCAATTCCCAACTTCCGTAAAACTAATCTCTCCTCCTCATTTCTTCTGAGCCTCAATCCAACGAGAGAGAAAGAAAGAAAGAAAGAAAGGTCAAAGAAGGAACAAACGGAGATCTAAAAACCAAAAATCAAGAGGGGATTTCCTTCGATCGATCAGCGATGAGTTTCTGGGTGACGACGGTGATCTTCACCTTGGCCGGCGTCATCGCCTCCCTCTTCGTCCTACTCTGCTGCAACCGCGGCCCCTCCACCAATCTGTACTCCCCTTCTTTCCCCTTGTTTTTTTATGTTTTTTTTGCTTTTTTGAGTGGGATTGTTTGTGGGAGTGAATCGATCTGTTGATCTTGGATTTGGGTTGGTGATACGATATCTGTCAGGTTTGGTTGTAATTAGGGGTAATTTGGGCGATTGGTTTTGTATGATTTGGTCGATTTGGTTATCTTTTAGGGAATTGAGTAGGATTTTGTTGTAATTAAATAGGATAGAGATAGATAGAGGTAGTTTGTGAAAATTCAGGATATTAGATTGTGTAAAGAAGCCATCTTTGTGGATTTTTGGCCTGAGCTCGATATGAGGCACAATTACCTCCAATTTGTGCAATTAACATGATTAATTGAAAGTAAAGATTTGAAATTGAGATCCAATTGGTATCGATCAGAACCTCTTTGGTGCCAACTGGTACATAACTGTATATATGATTTGAAAACTTTAATCAATTTCCATGGATTTTTCTATATTTCTTCTTATTGGTAATGAATTTAGTGAAATATTAATTTCTATGGTTATTGTGTTTAAAATGCAATTGAACTGATAATTTGCTGTGATTTGTATATTGCAGGTTCCATTTAACACTGGTTATCACTGCAGTTGTTTGCTGCTGGATGATGTAAGCCCTAATTTTCATTATTATCATTAAAAAAGGATATGATATTAACATAATTAATATTTTAAATTTGATAATTTGGGATAATTCTAGTATGCATTTCCCAAATATGTACAAATCCAAGCCTAATTGAACCAACCCAAATGCATATTTATACAACATCTATTGATTTTTATTAAAAAAATATTTCTTAAATTATGATTTATATAATTTCCTTTTTTATTTTTTCTAGGTGGGCGATTGTTTATCTTGCACAGCTGAACCCGCTCATCAATCCAATCCTAAGTGGAGAATAAATGAATTAATGAATATTCAAAGCTTGAGTCGCCATTAATGGCCGTTCTTTCTTCTTTATATTTGGTTTTGTTTCTTTCAGACATTATATTATTTGAGAGATTGTTTTCTCTTTTTGAACCAAGTGGGCTCCACATATTGTTATTATGTCCATTATCTTGTTTATATTGTTTATTTTTCCTTCTTATGTTTCCATGCTTGGAATAATTGTCAAGTTTTGCAGAAGTGGGATTTAATTGACAATTGAGCTGAATAAATATGAGTAAGACTCAGTTTTTTTCATTGTTTTTATTATTTAACTGTTTTTTAGAGTTTTGCATGTGATTTTTTGCATATTTGCGCTTGTAATATGGTATTTATGTGATATTGGTTTGCATGATTTTGGGCAGGTTTTTTTTTTTAGTTTCATTACAGTATAAGATCCAGTAGTTTTTCTCAGATGTATTTGTGTAATTCATTATAGTGTTATAACTGTTTTAACTTTTTAAGTATCAGGTACCAAAAAAGTAAATATTGATAAAAACTGTTTTAGTTATGAAAAGCAGCTATATATTATAGTGAAAATATTTAATAGCATATGAACATAAACTAATAATATATTGAATCAGTTTATATATCAAAACATTACATAATTATATATTATATAAAGTAATACATTTGTTGGTTAAATCTTGCGCGAACGAGAAGAGAATCGGTAGTTCTACATGAACAGATTTCAGAAGCAGCCATATGCGGTGCCAAAAATTAATTAATCTACTTAATATTTAATTTTAAAAATTGAAGTATCAATATAAATTAAAGCAATACTTATAAATGAATATAGTAATATAAAAATATACAGCTAAAAAAAAAGTAATATAAAATATACTAACATATTAAAAAAACTATGCACAGAAATGTTTAGGATGGGCCTAGAATGCAGACCCAAATATTTCGGCCTGCAGCCCAAAAGGCGGGAGCGAAGACTTCTTCAATTCGCATCCATTTCAACAAATTAATCCCTCCACCGATTCGTCTTCTTCAATTCGCATTTCTCTCACTCAATCTTTCACTCTCTCTTTGCGAACTCAAAGCCTTCTTGTTCCTCAAATCCTGATCCCTCACGCCAGCGCTTGGAAGAAAGTAGAAAGGAAGTAGTCAAAACACTCGCGACTAATTAATGGGGAAGAAAAGCGAGACGTTGATGAGCATCGCTCGTGCCTCGGAGAGTTTCGCCCGTCAGAAATGTCGAGTATGGTTTTTCTTTCATTCTTTTTTCCTTCTTAAGTTGGTTTTTTCTTCAGATTTTGTGATGATCTTTTGAGAGGGTTTGGTGATTAGGGTGGTGCTTGTTTTGTTTTGTTGTTTCGACTGAGAGAAACAAGTTGTATGCCCTTTTCTAATTTCTATTTGTCTTTCTCTGATAACCTTTTAAGTGGAGAAAATGATGGTAATTTTGTAAATTTTGTTGTTTGAAGAGAAGCTAATTGTATATATTGGTTTAAATAGGACCCCGTTTGGTAAAATTTCTCCATTTGTTAATTTAAATGTAATTATTGATTTGTGCTTATTTTTGAAGCAAAACACACCGACTAAAATGTTTCGACTCTTGGCGATATCCGTCATCCTTTTCTTGTTATCTTTGCCGATTGCGATAGGAGAGATTCTGTCAAAATCAAAATTGGAGATTTGCCAGAAAGATTCTGAGTCCCAACCAAATAACCTCAAGTGTGAGAATAAGGTTGTGATCAACATGGCTGTCCCTAGCGGATCCGTAAGTTGATAATATTTGAACTCTTATTTATATATGTACGAATATAATTTTACCGTTTTGCAATTGGATGGAATTGTAGAGAGGAGGGGAGGCGTCGCTTGTGGCGAAACTGGTAGAGGTGCAAGAAAACGATACTCAAAAGTTACGAATACGCAATCCACCGATAATTACTATTAATAAATCCGCTGCTTATGCTGTCTATGAATTAACATACATTAGGGTAAGAAAAATGATTCTTTCTTTGTTTTAGTAAAAAAATGATATTCTTTCTCTTTTCCTTATGTAAGTTAGACCAAAATAAATAATCATGTACAAATGATGATATTTTTTGTGAAGGATGTGGCATATAAGCCAGAAGAGCTGTATGTAGAGACTCATAAGTGTGAATCAGATGCTAATTCCGATGTAGTTGGCCGATGCGAGAGGTAACTTAAGTTACTTTTTTTTGTATGAAATGCTAACACGTAAACTAATTGTGTAGAAATTTGACTAAGATTTTTTTATTTTATTAGGTTGCGCGATGGAAAGGGTACCACAATTGAGCATACAGAGGTTATTAGACATGTTTTTCCTTTAAATGTTCATCACATGATTTGAAGTTGTTTTATTTTATTTTATTTTATTTTATTTTTAAACTATTTTTATTATTCATTGGTTTTAGCCTATTTGTTGTGCATGTGGACCCCAAAGGCGTGTTCCTACTTCTTGTGGAAATATATGTAAGAATTAATTTATTTTCATTTTTATATGCATATATTTTGTTTATTTATTTATTTTTATTTCTAAAATGTCTTGTGCAGTCAATGAAGTGCTGAAAGGAAAACGAAATACCGCTCACTGTGTCCGATTTACAGGCGATTGGTACGGTTGCTAATTCCTCATTTTTCATATCATTTTTCTTTGGTGGTATCATTAATTACTAATTACTACCTACATAATTAAAAAAAAATACATTTTTCTTTAAAAGGTTTCATGTTTTTGGAATTGGGAAAAGGTCCTTGGGTTTTAGTGTCACCATTGAAGTAAAGCAAGGCTCCTCTATTTCGGTAGAATTATATTTTTTTCTCTTGTAATTGCAATTCTTCATATGGTTATGAAATTATTTAATTTAATTTAATTCAATTATTATTTTATTCATATTTTTATATTCAGAGGGTGGTTGTGGGTCCTGAGAATAGAACCGTGCAATCTAGTGACAATTTTTTACGAGTAAATTTAATTGGAGATTTTGCCGGATATACAAGCATTCCTTCATTTGAAAATTACTATCTTGTCACTCCTCGTCCTCCCCAGGTTAAAAAAAAAACAAAACAAAACTCATTTTGTACAAATTCACCCCTATGTTCCAACATTCGCATATCACGTAATAGTTTTTTAACAAAATGGAGTAAAGGTTAGAAATCCAACTTCCGTAAGTCATTCATTATATATTTTTCACAAAGTATTTGCAAAAATCACATTTTATTTATTAATTTAGAACGCTAACGGTGGATCACCTCAAGAGTTGGGATCTGATTTCTCTAAATGGATGTTATTAGAGCGTGTTAGATTCACACTTGACGGACTTGAATGCGATAAAATCGGAGTCAGTTACGAAGCGTTTAGCACCCAACCCGACTTTTGTAGCACTCCTGTAGGGAGTTGTCTGCATAATCAACTCTTCAATCTTTGGGAAGCAAGTCCGATTTATTTCAATTTAATTTCTATACATTTTGAATTTTTTGTTATTTTGATAAATATGTATGAGAAATTATTTTAATATTTACAGGCGGATCATGATAGAGCTGTACAAAAAGAGACACCTCAATATATTGTTGATGGTCGATTTGAAAGATTCAACCAACATCCAGTTAGTCTAAATTTTATTTTATTTTATTTCATTTCGGAAGTATATTATATGAGATCATTTATTTATTCATTAATTTTGATTGTATAGGATGCAGGGCCCCACTCGTTCTCTATAGGAATTACAGAAGTTTTAAACACAAATTTGTTGTTGGAATTGAGTGCTGATGATATTGAATATGTTTATCACATGTATATATTACGTTCTCTTAACTTGTAAAAGCTTGATACATATGATTACATTTTAGGAGTTTTAATGAAAATTAATAATTATGATAACATTTCAGGAGTACTGGAAAAATATTGAACATCACAATCCTGACATTCGAGGCGTTAAAGCAATCGGGAACGGCAAATGTTACAGTTAAGAATACTGGCCAACTTGAAGCTTCCTATAGTCTTACAGTATGTTTTTCATAATTTTATTAATTTTTGTAGTATAAGTTGTAGTCTTGTAGAACTACATAATGGATTTTATATTATGAGTTTGTCTTAATCTACTTTATTTTATTTCTAATGCAGTTTGATTGCACACCAGGAGTTAGTCCAATGGAGGTAATTAATATTTATTTATTTTTAAAAGTTTCTGTTCGTAATTTATTTTGTTTTACGTAAAATTAGAACTTAGATCAATTATATCATAAATCTTGTTTTGATATTTTAGGAACAATTTTTCATATTGAAACCTGATGAGGTTGCAATCCGTCTATTCCATCTGCATTCCAACACTGATCAAGCAGCAAAATACAAATGTTCAGGTTTATACCTTACTTTGACAGATTCTATATTATTTTGCGGATTATTATTTTATCTGTTATACAAATTATTATCAATTTTTTAATGGCTGTTGATTTTATAGCTATATTAAAGGCTTCCGATTTTAGTGAAGCCGACAGAGCAGAGTGTCAGTTCAGTACAACCACCACCGTTTTTGACAACGGAACTCAGGTTTCTATTTAATTTTTTTTTCAAAAATACCCTTCTTATGATTCTTTTAGTTATTTAGTTTGAAATTGAAATGTCAATTAATTTTTATTTTTGTTGAATTTTGAAGGTTGTGGGCACTAATGAAAGTAAGAACATACTGAAGGATTTTTTGCAAATGGTCAAAACTTTTTTCACTAATTGTTGGCGAAGTTTGGTTGATTTCATTACTGGCATATCATGCAGGTAGTTTCCAAATATTTTTAGCATTACTTTCTTTTTATATGATTAGCTTTCTATGATAATTTGTTTGAAGAAATATTTCTAAATAATTTTCCTTTTATTCATGTAATTATATATTTGTGTTGAAACAGGAGAAATTGTTGGATAGTCTTATATGTACTAATGATAGCAATATTTTCCAGCGGTATATTTCTTTAGTAATTCATTGTTCTTTTATATATAAAAAATAAACTTTCAAAATACTTATTTAATATTTTTATTACATTGTGCAGCTATGATGCTAATATGTCTACTACTCCATCAAAAAGGCGTCTTTGATCCAGATAGATTTGGATCTGATCCCCAAGATCAAAATTACAATAATCACATAAATCGAACAAAAAGTCGCTCTCATAGAAATCACCATCACTACCATCAAACCGCAGTGCATGAACCCTCATCCAATACACATCAACTTAGAAAAACAGATGAATCGCATCACCATTTGCTACACGAAGATGCAGAAGTTGAGCTTGAAGAGGGAGATAATACTCATCTCCATAAACATAAGCATCATCATCATCAAACCGCCGTGCATCAATCCTTATCCAATGCACATAAACATAGAAAAAATGATGAATCGCACCAATACTTGCATAGAGAAAATGCAGAGCTTGGACTTGATAAGCACAGTCATGACCACCACCACCATCATCAAACCGTCGTGCATAAACCCTTATCTCATGCGCATAAACATGGAAAAAAAGATAAATCACATCATCACTTGCATGCGGAACTTGAATTTGAAGAGGCAGAGAATCATCATCATCATAAGCATCATCGTCACTCGAGAGATGAAAATTCTTTGGAGGTGGATAAAGAGGGGAATAAGCATAAACACTCCAAATCCAAAAGGCATAAGGAGAGGAAACTTGACCCCTCATTGATAGAGATGACCGGCGAGGTTTCTGATGGAGGTCATGCGCATTTGGAGGAGCCTTGATTTATATGAGATGATTTTTTTTTATTTAATGTTTTTATTTTAACAGATGATTTTTTGTATTTTGTGTGTATTTGTTTGTACAAGGATTGTGGTTCATTTTTATAAACAGTATGATTGAGGAATGTTCAATCAAACAAATAATTTCAAACAGCCCACTAATGTGTGGAGCCTAGGATGAAACTATGGAAAAATTTAGAGCAGTTACCATTTTCTCAATTTCTCTTATAATAATAATTATTTCAAATCTATGGCAAAGAATTTAGACATGATAAAAATAACGTACATAATTCCCTTCACCCTTTTACCATTCATAACAATCAATGAAATTTCATATATACAATTAATCATAAAACCATTTCAAACCCACAAAATCAACTCCAAACCCTAATATTTGCCGTAAGAACCATAACCGGCCGGAACAGGATAAGCCATGACCGGAGCATCATAACCGACCGGCGCAGGAACATTATACCCCTCCTCTCCATTAGACCCTAATCTCCTCACGCAAAGATTCACAATTCCATTAGCTCTTCCTTCATTATCTCTCAGCCTGTAACTCAAGAAATGCTTGTATCCAATCGGCCCGTATGAAAAATCCGAAACCGGAATTTTCGCTGCTGCAATGTGCACATTTGCTGATCCAACCTGATTATTTCTCTTCCCCACCTCAACCTGGTTGGAAAAAAAATTACATAATTAAGAGAAACATTCACATACATTTAACTGATATTTAAACGTTTCTATGCGTTAATCAAGACATTGTTATTAAAATTTCTGCTAACCTGAATTAATCCGGCTGAAGGAGGAGCAGAAATATAAAGAGACTCATTCCACAATGGATAGCCGTGCGATTTGCCAGTGTCTGTAACAGTGGAAGCAACGGACGGACCTGATCGGACGGTGACAAACGCGCCTCTTTCAAGGTGGCGGCGGCCTTGCCGGAGATCCTCGGCAGAGATCACCGTCACTTCAAGGGTTGAGGTTGAAGCCATTGCTGATCCCATGCAAGACGCCATTAGAGCTAGGCTTGAGAGATTTGATTTGAGGTTTGAGTTGAGGATTGCAGAGGTTTTGAGATGGATTGAATTAGGTGATTTGGGGAGTTGAGAATGGAGAGTCGATTATATATGGAATGTTAACCGAAAGTAATTATGATTCCTGATGTTTCCTGGAAATAAAGGAAAGAAAGAACGAAGTTGTATTGCAGCGTTAAATTGATTTGGAAATAATTTTTTTCTTGAATGGTTGTTACACGTTAATTTCATTCCTTATTTGGATATGGTATTTGATAGTACGCGGATTCTCGTCATTGTTTTGTTTCTTTGTTTTTAAAAAAATAATAGTGTCGCCTACGGGTTTTAGGCAAAAATAAAAATAAAAAATAATAGTGCCAAATATCAAGTACAAACTAATGGCTTGACTTGGCCATTTTAAATTGCCGATTATGAGGTCATGGCTGACCGGAAAAGCACGGAAATGCCCGGTATGTGACCGGTAATTGTTTTGTTAAGACTTAAGACATTGACTTGAGCCTTCATGTTCTTTTAGGGAATATTATTTGCAATCAGGCCTGACATAAGCCACTAATCAAAACATGACGCATGATGTTAATTTAATTTTTTTGATATTCATGTATACTATCTTGATATACTAAAAACAGTGTATAAATTTGCTAAAATTGCATCTTTATATATTTTGAAGAAAAAGTATATATACAAAAGACAAATCAAAGACTATACATATCAAAAAAATTAACATGTGTAATGTGTGTTATCTATTATACATATAAAAATGGATTGCTTTGGACAAATTTTTCTTCCAGAGCCAATAAGCAAATGACATTTGAATGGGTCCAAATCATAATCCAACTAGAATTTGCTAGCTCGTAAGGTCAATTTAAAAATGGATTTTTTGAATAAAACCGGATATACACCAAGTAGTCTCATAACATATAGTTTAAATAAACTAAGTCCCAATTAAAATGATTAAGCAAAACATTCCACTTCAATGCATCACGCGTTTTAGTGTGAACACAACAAATTATTTTTCTGTATAGTATTGCTCACAAAGACCAAAAATTCCTGCAGATAATGGTTCACAAGGACCAAGTCTATATAATCTCTTCTAACCCACTGCCAACGCATAGCCCCAAAGGCCCCTACGGTATTAACTGTCTCCAAAATGCAGCTCCAAGTAGTTTACCGGACAAATTGATACGTCTAGCATTCCCGGCCCACCAAGCAAAATCTGTGGTTTCTTGGTCACGACCAGCTAAAGCGAAAGTTCCATTAAAGAGTGTTTCCACGTGGTAAAACCTCCTCAGGGAATATAAGGTTTTCATGAGACTGATCCTGAGCGGCCATCCAAGCACGAATACCCTCGTTTAAAAGAATATTCTTGGTATAGAAAGTCTCAAATTCAGGATCTTCCGCTGCGTGGATTTCTTGGGAAACGAAGTCATAAGCACGTAGATTCAGAGCAAGACCGACTACCCCGAAACAAATAAATTTCATTTTTGTTTAGTTATTTTTTGTTATATTTTGTAGGTTAATATAGAAGGGGGAGCAATGGAAGAACTCAAGTTCATTACTGGCCGAGATGTATCAGAGATGACATATTAATAAGGTAACTTGAGTCGGTGATATTGCGCAGATCTAACCCTAATTATCTCTGTGTATATGCTTTTTTTTAAATATATTTATTTCTTTTATGAATTTTTGAATATGTGTTTTGAATTTTTTTTGTCATTTCATGAATTTAATCCGACGTCGTGAAGGTGATATAGATTAGAGAGGACTTTGACTAAATGACATTGCTTCTTTTGAACATCATAAATGGAATTAAAATTGCGAGGTAAATTGCCAAAAAATAACTACAATAATAGAAATAGACTTGAAAGCCCGAAATAAAAGCTCAGTTGATTTCTTAGTGAAGAGTGATTCATAGTTTGGTGGTTCATGATTAATTATGATATTGGTGTTATATTCCTTCTATTTAGATTTATGTGTAAGAATGCAAATTTCATCTTGACATTTTGTTAAGTATTGAGTGAATAAAGAGGAATAAATAATGGTGTACGGTGTGTTTATGGTAGAAATGAAATGGTGTGTTTAGTATAGATAGAAAATAATTTCTATAGGGATTTTATGGGTTGTATGAATGATATTATTTAATATGAGTGATTAATTATGATTTGGATTATTTGATAATTAAAATGATTATGATATTATTTAGTACGAGCAATTTATTTGGATTATTTGATAATTAAAATGATTTTAGTTGGCAGAGTGACTTAATTAAAACATTTAATATTATGAATGATATTATTTAGTATTACTCTCTTATTTATTTACTTTTGTTGTATTTTGAATTGTTAGTTATTTGAATTGCTATTATTTTAATTAATGATAGTAATATTGTTCTTTCAAACATGTTTTTGCTTATCAAATGGGGTGTTTCAAATTCTAATAAAACGATACAAAATGGAAGTATGTATTTCCTTCTATCTTGTTTACTAACGATAAACAAAATTGTACCAAATGAAACGAGCAAACAAACATACGAAACATAAGCTTTAGATGCAAATAGAGATTGCGGAGAAATATTTTAAATTGAATACAAATTTTGTTTTGTCCGGAGAATTCATTATTCATCTAATATACTATCCAATTAATCATTCACAATTTGTTTACTATTACATTTTAAACAAACATGAACTACCATATTCACCATGCATAACCTTGCCAAATGACTAATTAATTTTATCTTCAAACAAACACATACAAGTAAAACTCTAATTTCAGAATTTGAATTCCCACGTACAAAATAAAATGTCAAGAAAACCCAATTAGTTCTTAGAAGAATTCAAAAATTATAGATCTTTTGCAAATTTTACTTTATTTCTTTTCATTCTGCATTATATTCTAGAAGTCTGACTAACATAGCATTTGCTATCAAACATGCAATAATTAAAAATAAAATAAAACTATATAATTGGATTTATATTAGCTCACAACAATTTTATAAAGTCTGACTATCATAGCATTTGCTATTAACCATACAATAATTGAAAATAAGGGTTCAGATATGAAGTGTCGGTATTTTGGAGCGCCCAGCAGTGGCTGATTACAAAAGGCATGATAAAATTACAAAAATATATTTTTGTAAACACAAAAGATATAATGAAATTACAAAAAAGGTATATTTTCAAAAAGATATATTTATCAATACAAAATGTATATTTAAGTGCAAATATATATTTGTGTAGCTAAAACTGTATGGTGGATGTTTTTTGACACTCCTAATAATTTCTCTAAAAATAAAATGAAACTATATAACTGAATTTATATTATCTCATAACAATTTTATAATAATTAACTTTAATATGCAATAGTAATAACTGCCACCAGAACCTAGTAAACAAAAAAAGGACCACACAATAATAATATATAAATACAAAAACTCCTATATACGAGATACAAACAGTTTTTTTTCTTTATCTCATCCAGGAGTAAAAAGATGGTGGTCTGTTAGAAAGCGCTCAGGGCCCGTTCAACTCAACCCCTTCTTTATATTTTTCCTAAGAGTAGCTGAGTGGATATCACTTAAGAGGCCCCATATAAATTCCATGGGCCACTAGGCCTAACTTTCATACACACACGTCCATTTTCAAAAGAAAAAAGTTGTGGTGTGGCTAAAATAAAATAGTATGCAATAGCCAAGGCATGAATAAAATATTCTAGAAATTTGCTTCTAGAAGAATAGAGATAATAATAGAAGTTAAGAAGGCAATGTAGTAAGTAAGAATTAAGAGGGAGGCTTACTTTGTCCAACTATTAATTAGATGTAATAAAAATGAAGTGACTTCAATCTATACACGCTCAACATTTGACCATTCCAATCAACCGCAAATTTCAAATGATATCCCACCAACCAAATGACTTCAATCTATTTTCTACAAATTTATAAACTTTACCTTTACATAGTATATTATATAATACATCTAATCTAACTATATTGATCCTACAATTCATCTAAACATTAGAAGATTCCACTCAAATCATATTTTCCAACCCGTTTCATCTCAACCAAAACCAACAAGAAGAAGAAAGACAGAGGGGCCATAACTGTCCCTTCAAAAAACATTACAAAACTAAACTCACATGAATCAGCCCTAACATAAACAACTCATCTTTAACAATAAAATAACAATATAAAAAATAATAATAAAACAATATAAAAACAGCCCAACTAGGAATCTTTCCGTCTACGTTTTAACTGTACATCAAAATTCAAAAGAAAGGAAACAAACTGTTTCATTCCATTACACAATATCCGTCTTACAAATCACCCCCTAATTTCTCACCCATTCACTCATTAATCCAATTAAAAACCTCCAGAAATGCATTTTCATCCCCAGAAATAAAAACACCTAAAATTACACACTTTTATTCTCTACACATAAAATACACCAAACAAATACCAATATATACTCTAACTCTAACATAACAATACACTAAAAGACCCAAACCAAATTATCTAAACTCTTCTAGAAACAACTAATCTATCCTCACCAACCACCCAACCGTTCAGACCCTGTCACCTCGAAACGGATCTTTCTTGATCCGGTTTCAAACCCGACCCGTTACAAGCCTTAAACCCGTGATAAACCGGTTTAGGCCGGTAAATCGTCCAGGCTCTCTGACCCTCATCCGACCGTTCTTTCCTCTCGCTCTCCCGATCCAACGGCTCGGATTTAATCTCGACTCGGTTAGACGGGCCGGGCTCGTCAAACTCTTCCTCTCTCGCCCGTTTCAGCCCGATCGAGACCCCAAACAGTCTCGGACAGTTTATGTTGTTTAAGTTCAATTCCTCGATCTTAACGGGTTCGGAATCAAGATCCGCTTGTTCAGAAACCCGACCCGTTGGGAGCAGATCCAAAACGGGGGCTTCGGTCGAGTCCGTTGCGGTTTCCATACCGCCAGATGGCGGGTTCTGACTGGCCGCGTATTTCGACATGAGGAGTAGAATATTGTTACACATCTTCTTCATCTGCCCGAGCTCGCGCGACAGCCTGGCGTTCTCCCGCCGGAGCCGGTCGTTCTCCTCCGCCAGGTCGCCGGCGCCGGCCGAGCCGGAGGTGGACGGGGCCTGCAGGATCGGGGAGGAGTTGGAGGAGAGAACCTGCTCGTCGCCGGAGTTTCCCGGGGATGATCCGGACCGGTTCACCGGCACCGCCATCGGTATGGCGGCCGCCGCGATGGTCACCGGAGCCGGCGAGGGTTGTGATGCCGTCACCTTTCTACGGTGGATGTCGCGTAAGAGTTTCTTCTCCCCTTTTTTGAAGCAGTCGTTTGCGAATTCCCATCGATCTGGAACTATCTTCCTAAATCCCTGTTTCAGCAACAAAAACGTCAGAAACCAATACAAAAAATTCAAATCAATTGTGAAGGATAAAAGAGAGGATTTATACTGATACTGACATAAGTGTTGAGCTGACGAACGAAGCTGGAGAAATTATTGTGCTTGAAATACTTCGGCAGAAGGTCCCTCGCGAACTCAGCCGGGCGCCAGACAATAAAAGTCGATCCATCTTCATTCCACGAAATCACGTCGTCCACGGCCGGATCATCCACGAGCTGATACGTCTTCGTCAGAAACGGGGTCGGAAGCGACCTCTGCGCCGCCTCCGCCGCCGGAGCCCCCGCCATCACCGCTGCCGCCGCGGAAGTGGATTCTCCGGCCTGTTCGCCCGCCGGCGGTGACGGCGGAGCCATCGAAATTCAGAATGCAATTGAAGACTTGGAAGTGGTCGAGAAACAGAGAGAGAAGAGAGAAGAGAGAAAACAGATTGGGAGGAGATATTTGTGAAAGGTTCTGGAAGCTTCGCTCGAGGAGGAAACGGAAATATATAAAAACGATGCGATGAGAAACAATAATCACAATAATAATCTATTTTTGCTACCATTAATTAATTAATCCCTCGTTTATTTTTATTTTTCAAACAAGGAAGAGAAGAAGAAAGAAAGAAAGAAAAAAGAATCGGGTGGAAAATAAAATTGGGAATTTTATTTATGTAAGAAAAAAGAAAAAGAAAACAAAACCACCACCCCTCCAAGTTCCAACCCATATGCTCAAATCCGCACAAAACCTCTATACGCACAAAATATCAGACGTCGGATTTAAATTCTACGGCTGAGATTAGAGAGTGGAAGAAGGGGGGTGGAGTTCTGTACAGTGTGGGATTATGCGGGGCAGGAGAAAGTGGGAGAAGCTTCTAATCGGTTTTTTCTTTGGGAATTCTGGAAGCTTCAGGTGGGGACGGCGCTCCATGGATTGAAAGCATACGTGTCGAACGGAGATCGCATCTGAGATAGATAAGGTCACTAACGTGCTTCCGTTAAGATGTTAACGGAAGGTGGGTTAACTCTCCGGTTTATACCAAAAAAATGGAAATATTTGTGTGATATATATATCTGAATTTTTTTTTAAATGAAAATAGTAATTTTAGGGAATAGTATTCGAGTAATTTTATTTGTAGAACTAGGAGTTTCGCTGCTTCATCGGACGAAAATAGAAATTTGGATTGGTCATCTGGTAAAAATTTTGAAGTTTCTTTTTTCGTCTCATAAAACTGTACAGAAAACATTATTTTATTATTTTACTTTTGATTACATAGTTGATGTTTCTCTTTCACCATATAAATGTTTCTCTTTCACCACATGATGTTTCTCTTTCTATTATTTTCCTTTTTTTTACATATAATTTTTTTTTACATAACAAGTATTTTCCGTCAAATTGTTGTCCCATCGCCTCGATAATTGAGGCCAGTCAAGATAAAGTCGCGATTGGAATGTTGCCACTATTGCCGGCTCTATTTCGAAGCTTATTCCGCCTATTCCAGATCCTTGGCCTCAGGTACGGTACCAACAAATATTCTAATTATAAAAAGTCTGATAAAAATATAGCTTTTATCATATTTAGAGGTTAGTAGGAATCTCTATTTTTTCAATTGTAGGGATACGATTTAGATGGAATATCATATTTTTTAGGTGTAAGATTTAGATGCAGGATTTAAGGAATGAAGAGATATGATTTCATTTTTTATATAAAAAAATTTATTTGTCTCATAACAATCCCTCTCAAGTCCCCTTTATCACTCACAAATAAAATTCCTTTACCACATTTTTAATTTAAAAAATAACAAGTACATGCGAGGCGCATTTACCAGTGATAAAGAGTTGATTATGGAAGAATTTGTCAGAGAGGAACATATATAAACATTTAAAGATTACCTTATAACACTTTGAACATCAACAATTTTTTTTTTCTCTCTTCCTCTCTTTCTTTCTTTGAACATCAACAAAATATTTCAATTGAGGAATAAGAATTAGAACGTATTGCATTTGAAAACTTGCATGCAAGGTATTATTAATTTATTATATATTTTAACGTATTTTCGCCTGATGGGGTGGGCGAAAATGTGTTTTTAACATTTTTGGTTAACGTCTTTTTCTTCTAAACTAAATTTAAGGATTAATGAAGCTGCATAATTAATTTTTAACATTTTCACTCCATCATCCGGTGAAACTATATTTTTAATGAAGATTAACATTAAGTAAGTAATTGTTTTTGTTTTAAATGTATTTCACAATAATTTCGTCACGCCGATTAAGTAAAAATTTATTTTCACTCCGACATTTAGAAAAAACACTAGTTTTATAAATAAAGTTGGTCAAATGTTATTCTCTCTGAAATATTTTTTTCAAAACGCTATTTAAAAAAAAGTTGACATATTCCTTGGATATCACCACTTCTTTTATATTTATATAATGGAGATGTTAATGTTTTGGAAACTGACGGTCACCATAACTAACGGTCGGATCTGGAGACGTTGAAAATTTGAAGAAGATAAGAGTTGGATTCAGACATATTAATTGCTGGACGGTTTCGGTATGTCTTTATTACAACTAAACACGTTTTTCACAATTTTCTATAATTCAAGGTCTTCTCTGCAAATTTCCGACAACCAAAACCTGGAAACCAAATCTTACCTTTATTACACTTTGGCCCGTCGTCACGCCTTGTTACAAGTGAATACGTTTTTGCAATTTTCGATAATACAAGGTCTTCTCTTCAAATTTCCGACGACCAAAACCTGGAAACTTACCCTTTGTTCAGTCATTCCTTGTTAGTATTACAAGTAAATACGTTTTTGTAATTTTCGATAATACAAGGCCTTCTCTGCAAATTTCCGACAACCAAAACCTGGAAACCAAATCTCACAAGTAAATATCGTTTTGAAACTGTTTGACACTGTGACGCCTTCTCTGCAAACAAAAACCTGGAAACCAATTCCCATCTATTACTTCTATAGTTCTATTGTATCTCAGTCTTCACCGCTTCACTGCCTAATCCATATTCTAATACTCTATCCATGGCCGGAGCTACGTCACGGCTGATGCCCTTCCTCTCCCCTCACCTCTCATCTCCGTCAAAGCCCGCCGGCGGGAGGCGGATTCAGTTCAGGTGCGCGGCGGGGCAGACCGGGTTCTTCACGCGGCTCGGCCGGCTGATCAAGGAGAAGGCGAAGAGCGACGTGGAGAAGATCTTCTCCGGGTTCTCCAAAACCAGGGAGAATCTCGCCGTGGTCGATGAGCTTCTGCTCTACTGGAATTTGGCTGAGACTGATCGTGTTTTGGATGAACTTGAAGAGGTGAGTTGGTTGGGGATTTTTTATGTTGTTAGGGGAATTGGAATGCGGTTGATTGATTTTGATGGAAATTTCATTTACAGGCTTTGTTGGTGTCGGATTTCGGTCCGAAGATTTCTTTCAAGATAGTGGATTCTCTCAGAGATGATATAAAAGCAGGAAAGCTCAAATCTGGAACTGAAATAAAGGTACTTTGTGATTAAATTCGCAATTTCTTAGTTTTTTTTAAGGTTTTTGTCTTTCGTAAAGCATTTTTTGTTGATTTTATCTGAAAATCAAATAGGAAGCACTGAAAAGAGGCGTTCTTGAATTGTTAACACGTGAAGGGGGAAATTCAGAGCTTCAGCTCGGATCCAGGTTTTGCTTCCTAGCTATTTTTGGTGCGTTAATTTTGCAGATTTAGCACACAAATCCAATTTCAAAATCTGTTACTGAACATAGGCTGAAAATAATATTATAATGGCTGGTAAACCTTATTAAAATTATATTTTTGAAGATTTAGCGATTAATCCAATTTTCAAAATCTGATACTAATTTAGCCTTAAAAATAATATTATAATGGCTTGGTATGGTACATCTTATTAAATCATATAGACATTTTTTTCCTTCAAATAAAACCATATAGGCATACAATTTGGCTTATTTTTTTCCTTTTTCTTTTTATTTAATTTTTATTTTTTTGGGAAATATTAGGAAGCCAGCTGTGATTATGGTTGTAGGTGTGAATGGAGGCGGAAAAACTACTTCTCTTGGTACTCATTTCTTAAATATAAATATTATTTTAATATTCATATATATAATTTCAGCTTTTATTTATTTTACTCAAAAATACATTTTCATAATATTTTCATATATTCAACATTTGTAGGGAAGCTAGCTCATAGGTTTAAGAAGGAAGGAGTAAAGGTAAAGAAGTCCTTTCCTTACCTATTTGAAACTTCATGATATAATATGAAATTTATATGCTAAATATTAAATTCATAATGTTTTAATTTAGGTTATAATGGCAGCTGGAGATACATTCAGAGCGGCAGCAACTGATCAACTTGAAATTTGGGCTGAGAGAACCGGATCAGAAATTGTTTTGGGCGAGGGCGAAAAAGTAAAACCACAATTAGGTAAATAAATGCAAAAAGATATTTATTTAATTTCAAAATCTGATCTTATTTTGTAGTTTAAATCTGATTTGGTGATTTTGTTCCCTGATTAGTTCTTTCACAGGCCGTGAAAAGAGGAAAAGAGGAAGGATTTGATGTGGTATTATGCGACACTTCTGGACGTACGTGCATATTTTGCAAATTAAAAAATGAGGGGCTTTTCTGCAATTTTTTCATATTTTATTAGTTTCCGCCTTTTCTAAATATTTTTTAGGTCTTCATACAAATTACAAATTGATGGAAGAGTTAATTGCGTGCAGAAAAGCCGTTGGAAAAGTCATTCCTGGCGCACCTAATGTATTCATTTTTAATTATTAAAAATATTTCTTAATTAATTTATTTAATCATACCATATATAGTTATATATTTAATTCTATTTTTTATAATAGGAGGTTTTGCTAGTACTTGATGGAACGACCGGGCTTAATATGCTTCAGCAGGCAAGAGAGTTTAATGAGGTACATTTTTATTTAAAAAAACATGTGCATTTTCATTATTTTTACATTCTTGATGAATTTTAAATATTTTATTTTAAGTTTTATAACAATATATGGATTTTTATTTTAATTTGAGTGAAGGTTGTTGGAATAACAGGATTTATCCTAACCAAGCTTGACGGTTCAGCACGAGGCGGCTGTGTGGTAATTTTTTTCTTTTTTAATTAAAGGAAAAACCCGGAAATGAAATTCTGATTATGTTAGATTAGAAAAACCGGGAAATGTAATCCTTATTCTTTTGGATCTGAAATTCTGATAATGTGGGATTTGGATTCCAGGTTAGTGTGGTGGACGAACTCAGAATCCCGGTTAAGTTTGTGGGAGTTGGCGAAGGATTAGACGATCTTCAGCCGTTCGATGCTGAGGCTTTTGTAGATGCGATTTTCTCTTAGACAAGTGTTTAATTAATCATTCACATTTTGATCTGTTATTTGTACTTATTGTTGATTTTTGTTTGTTTAAGATGGGTTTAGTATGTTTTTGTGTTGTGCTTTGAAAGAGGCTACTACTTAGTTGAGATTTGAGAATAGGAGAAATGAGTTTCCAAATGATATGAAAAGGCATTGCATTATCAATTATAGATATAGATAATCTGATATGAGATTTATGTATTTAAGTCCATTGTATAAATATGTATCTTGCTTATCGAACTTTTATCAGGTCAACTTTTTTGAGTGTACTGTATACATGGTCAAAATGGACACGTAATTAATTTATTTTACTGCAAGATGCACAGGTGATTAAGCTGCTTTATAATATATCTTCTAACATATTCCAATTTATGATATGTAATTGGCTTGTTAATAAACCATTTATTGGATTAATTATTAAAGTCTCTTTCATGGCTGAGGCTTATAAATTTATTGCATTCTTTCTTCCCCAATTCCATTGGTCGCGGCACATCTCCTCTATTCCATACTTCGGTCTACAATCAAATTTTATATAAAATAAAATTATAAGTAATATAATGGAGAAATATAAAATAATATAATCACAAATAAAACAATTAACCTCCAGCCTAGTTCCTTTTCAGCTTTTTCAGTGGAAGCATATACAGCAGTAGCATCACCGGGTCTCCTAGGGCACATTCTTATTGGAATTTTCTGACATTTTAATGAAATAAAAAAAAAATAGTTTTTACAAATTTAGGGCCACAAAACCAATATGTTTCATAAAAGATTTGAATAATTTAAAGCAATTCACCTTTCCAGAAGCTTTTTCAAATGCATGAACCATTTCAAGCACAGACGTGCCTTGTCCTGTCCCCAAATTGTATGCAGCACAACCTACAAATTATCAAAAAATAAAATAAAATTACATAATTTAACATAAGTTCAAAATTAAAGAGTATAAACTTTAAAATGTGTATGAGAGAGAGAAAAAGAGACCAGTATATTCAGAATCAAATAGTTTTCTTAGCGCAGCTATATGCCCATCAGCCAAATCCATCACATGAATATAGTCTCTAATCTACATTAAATTTATTAACAAGTTAAAAAAAATAAAAAATGTTACACAATATAACAATAAAGTACGATATACACTACAATATTGCAACTGACTAACTAACTAATATTTGCACTATATAGACCCTCTTATCTTATGCTGGCTGCCACACTTCATTACCATGCTATATAACATTTCTATTAAAAAAACACATATTAACAAACAACTAAACATAAACAACAACAACAACAACAACAAAACTTACAGTGGTTCCATCTTTAGTAGGATAATCACCACCAAAAACACTCAATTCACTCAACCTTCCAACGGCGACTTGCTGAATAAACGGCACTAAATTATTCGGAACCCCTTTCGGATCCTCGCCCATCTCCCCGCTCTCGTGCGCTCCGACCGGGTTGAAGAACCGTAGTAATATTATTTTGAATTCTGGATCGGATTTTTGTATGTCTCTCGCTATTTCCTCCAAATAAAGCTGGTGTTGCAAAAATATAACAAAATTTCAGTAAAAAGTAAGTTTTTTACAAAATTTGTTTAGAAAAAAGGATTAATGGGGAAATTGTTTGTGAAATAATATAAGGTATAGGGTTTATGACATTGTTTATGAAATAACGAGGAAAAAGACTAATAATGAAATGAAAAAATAAGAAATGAAAGAATTATTTTAATAAAGCTACCTTAGTTCTGCCGTATGGATTCATTGCTTTGAGTTCAAAATGTTCTTCGCACGGAATTTTGTCAGGTTGACCATATACAGTCGCAGAAGAAGAAAATACCATCTATAAATTAAATAAAAATAGAAAAATTAAGTTTGGGCGTGGAATAAATATTAATTTCTTTTTGAAGAAGTGAGTTTTGAGAAGAGAAAAATGAGAACCTTTTTACAACCGTGTTTTGCCATCATTTCGTAAAGATTTATCGTGCCGATTAAATTATTATTGTAATATTTTAACGGTTTTTCAACACTCTCTCCCACCGCCTTTAATCCAGCAAAATGTATTACCGCATCGTATCTAATAAACATACGAAATTAAAAATTTCGAAAACTAAATCCATTTTAATGCGAAAAATAATATTTTATTTATGGATAAATATTTCACCTTCCGACTGAAAATACTTTCTCCAAATCTTCTTTGTTCCTCAAATCTCCC
The DNA here is from genome assembly GCA_024447665.1 of Juncus inflexus. Classification (NCBI taxonomy): domain Eukaryota; kingdom Viridiplantae; phylum Streptophyta; class Magnoliopsida; order Poales; family Juncaceae; genus Juncus; species Juncus inflexus. The sequence continues at coordinate 10,480,664 of JAJHPC010000015.1, read as the reverse complement.
TACAAGAAAGAGAGTACTATAAATTTATTTGAGGGAATAAGAAAAGAATTTATAGTTTCTCACTGAATTATTCATTTACTCTTATACAATTGCATTATTATTCAGTTTCCAATTTCTTCCATCCTTAAATGCGAAATTTCTTATTCGTCAAATAAATATCAGCACACACACACACACACAGAACAGACACTTACGAGGAAGAACTGGAGATGACTGGAGAGGTCCGGTCCGGCGAGATGGCGGAGCCGATCGACGGCTTCCGGTGCGGAATTGTCGATGATGGACACATGGCAGCCCTCCTTGAGCAGCTGAAGCACCGTGTGAGTGCCGGCGAACCCCGCTCCGCCCGTCACTAGCACATTCTTCTCCATTTCAGAACAAGAATCGGAATAATAAAGGGGCATAACAGGGTTTGTTTGTGTTGGAATCCATTCAAATAGGAGGCAGCTGATTGCATGTGTGAAAACTAGTCTACATCATATGTTGAATATATAGCGGAGTCAACTAATTTACCACCTTTATTCTTCGTCTTTTAACTTAAAAAAATTTGTCATCTTTTACTTTTACTACGAAGGAAAACCTACAAACGGAACTAATAAAAATAATATAAATATGTGGAAAGAGAGAAATTCCTCAATACACGCAAATTTTGTTAGCCCTCCATTTGTTTTGATCTTACTGAGTCATCCTTATGCTTTGACGGACAGTAGCTAGTTAGAAATCAAAATAGCTTGTCATAAATCAGAGGGTGGCCCTATTTCAAGGGCTAAAGTTGTTCCATTTAAAGGCAATTCGGATTTTTTTCTCTCTTTAATGCCAAATTACCTTTATTTATTATGGATATATATCAATCATTCATTCAATTTCTTCCTTCCAAATTCACTCTCCCTAATAATTAATATCTCTCAACCAAAATTAGAAACAAATAAATATGATATATATTATCTATAAATTCAATATCAACATACGATTTTATTCATATATAAATATAACCTGTAATAAAATAACTTTTATATAATATCATATTTATTTTATAATGATCAAAATGCTCTTTTATTGTAATATGGTTAAATTTAGAAATATTAATTATTTAATTTTATAAACAGGAGGTTTTGCTAGTGCTTGATGGAATGACCGACCGGGCTTAATATGCTTCAAAAGGTGAGACTTGAGAGTTTAATGAGGTACAATTTTTATTTCAAACTAATTAATGCATTTTCATTATATTTACATTTATGATAAATTTTAAATAGTGTTTTTCATTTTATAATAATATAAGCATTTTTATAGGTTATTGGAGTAACAGGATTTATCCTAACCAAGCTTGACGGTTCCGCACGAGGTGGTTGTGTGGTAAGCTTTTTAATTTTTCGTATTATGGAAAAAAAAACTAGGAAATGAAATTCTGATTCCGTAGGATTAGAAAAAACAGGAAATGAAATCCTGATTCTGTTAGATTTGAAGTTCTGATGGGTTTGGATTCCAGGTTAGTGTGGTGGACGAACAAAGAATCCCGGTTAAGTTTGTGGGTGTCGGCGAAGGTTTGGACGATCTTCAGCCGTTCGAGTTGAGGCTTTTGCAGATGCTATTTTCTCATAGACAAGTGTGTAATTAATTATTCACATTTTGCTTTGTTGTTTGTAGTTTTTGTTGATTTTCAGTTTGTTTAAGATGAGTTTAGTATGTTTTTGTGTTGTACTTTGAAAAGGCTACTTAGTTGAGATTTGAGAATAGGGGGAATGAGTTTCCAAAATGATGTGAAGCTAAAATGTGGCGTTGCATTATCAATTATAAAATAGATGATCTGACATAAAATTTATGTATTGAGTACAATATATAAATATGTAGCTTGCTTATCAAACAACTTTATTAAGTCAACCTTTTGGGCTAAACACGGCCGAAAAGGAGATAGAATTAGTTTATTTCAATATATAAGATGCAAGATACAGGTGATTAAACTGCTTTATAATATAACTTTTAACATAGTCCAATTTTATCGTATGTAATTTGACTTGTTAATAAACCAGTTATTAAATTGGTTGTTAAAATCTATTTCATGGCTGAGACTTATAACCATAGGGATTTTTTCTTCCCCAATTCCATTGGTCGCGGCACATCTCCTCTATTCCATACTTCGCTCTGCAATCAATTTTAAATAGAATAACTATATCATAAATAAAAATAAAAGATACATTATAAATAATATAAAAATAACAATTACAAAAAATAAAAATAAAAATGATAACTAATATTAGAGTGAAGATTTTTTACCTCCAACCTAACTCCTTTTCGGCCTTTTCAGTAGAGGCATATACAGCAGTAGCATCACCAGGTCTCCTAGGGCACATTTTCATTGGAATTTTCTGACATTTTAATGAAATATATATATATATTTTTTTATTTCTACAAATTTAGGGCCTCATAAAATTACGTTATTTCATAAAAGATTTGAATAAATTAAATAATTCACCTTGCCAGAAGCTTTTTCAAATGCATGAACCATTTCAAGCACAGACGTGCCGTGTCCCGTCCCCAAATTGTAAGCAACACAACCTACAAATTATCAAAAAAATATAAAATGAAATTACTTAATTTCTAAATTTAACATAATGTAAGTTCAAAATTAAAGAGAAAATGTGTATGTCTATAAGAGAAAGAAAAAGAGACCAGTAAATTCAGAATCAAACAGTTTTCTTAGAGCAGCTATATGCCCATCCGCCAAATCCATCACATGAATATAGTCTCTAATCTACATTAATTTCATCAAAAAGTTCAAAAGAAAAAAAATTGTTCCACAATATAATATTTAGTGCAAATATTACAACTGACTATAACTAAATAACTAACATTTGCGGCTTGTACTATAGGCTCTATCATGTTGTCATCATATTTTACAGGAATATATATATTAACAAACAACGAAACATAAACAACAAACTAACAAAACTTACAGCGGTTCCATCTTTAGTAGGATAATCACCACCAAAAACACTCAATTCATTCAACCTTCCAACGGCAACTTGCTGAATAAACGGCATTAAATTATTCGGAATTCCTTTCGGATCCTCGCCCATTTCCCCGCTCTCGTGCGCTCCGACCGGGTTGAAATATCGTAACAATATTATTTTGAAATCTGGATCGGATTTTTGTATGTCTCGCGCTATTTCCTCAAGATAAAGCTGGCATTAAAACATTAAAATTAATTTATTTTTTTTCCAAAAAGATCAATAAAAGCTGAATTTTACAAAATTTGTTTAGATAAACACGAAGGACTAATGAGGAAATTGTTTGTGAAATAGTTTAGGGTATAGGGTTTGTGAAATTGTTTATGAAATAAAGGAAAGGTGATAAAGAAATGAAAAAAAATAATATTTTAGCGATATTTAAGAAATGAAGGAATTATTTAATTAATAAAGTTACCTTAGTTCTGCCATATGGATTCATTGCTTTCAGTTCAAAATCTTCAACGCACGGAATTTTGTCGGGTTGACCATATACAGTCGCAGAAGAAGAAAATACCATCTATAAATAAATAAATAAAAAGAAAAATTCAATTTGGGAGTGGAATAAATATTTAAAGAATAATAATATGAAGAATTAAGTTTTGAGAGGAGAAAAATGATAACCTTTTTACAACCATGTTTTGCCATTGCTTCGTAGAGATTTATCGTGCCGATTAAATTATTGTTGTAATATTTGAACGGTTTTTCAACACTCTCTCCAACCGCTTTTAATCCGGCAAAATGTATTACCGCATCGTAACTAATCATGCAAAAAATAATATTCTTAGAAAATGAAATCCATTTTAATGCGAAAAATAATATTTTATTTAAGGATAAATACTTCACCTTCCGACTGAAAATACTTTCTCCAAGTCTTCTTTGTTCCTCAAATCCCCCTACAATAAACAGAGTAGCATAAATTCTATTTTTTCGACGCAATAAAAAATATTCACAGTTTCTCACTAAACCATTCATTTATTCCATACAATTGCATTATCTTTTACTTCCCAATTCCTTCCATTCTCAAATACGAAATTCCTTACTCCTTTCCTCTGAAGAACAAACATCAGCACACACACTGACACTGAACAGAGACTTACGAGGAAGAACTGGAGATGACTGGAGAGTTCCGGTCCGGCGAGGCGGCGGAGGCGATCGACGGCTTCCGGCACGGAGTTATCGAGGTTGTCGATGATGGACACGCAGCAGCCCTCCTTGAGCAGCTGCAGCACCGTGTGCGTCCCGATGAACCCCGCTCCGCCCGTCACCAGCACACTCTTAGTCTTCTCCATCTCAGAACAATAAAAGGGGGATGGATAATAAAGAGAGGTTTGGCAATGGAGAGAAGGAAATGTTTTGTTGTGTTGTGTGGGAGTAGGGAGATAGAGTGGGAATAAATAGAGGCGGTTATGGAGTGTTGTGGGTTGTTACAGCGAAAGGTCAGTCTGATGCTCTATCTGCCCATTTTCTGTTTTTATTTTCTGATTTTCTATTGCTCTTTTACTTATTGTTACAAAAATGATTAATTTAATTTAAGTATAATTCATGATTTTTAAAAATGATTAATTTAATTTAAGTATAATGCATGATTTTCAAAAATGATTAATTTAATTTAAGTATAATGCATGATTTTTTTTAATTTTTTTAGTCTCATGCATCTTTTGTTTGTCCATGTTGGGGACAGCTCGATGACAATTGAATACCAATATTTGATCTTTTAGATAGACGAATGATCTTATTTGTGAAAGAATGCATAGAACGTACAAATTAAGATGCCATAGGTATGGATGATGAAAGCGAGCAGCATCATTTTCCTTTGCCTTTTTCCGGAAAAAACTGAGCATCAGTTGATAAAACCGCACATCCGTTCCCATAAATATTGGATATTCTAATGAATCAATATATCCATTTATGAAAATTCATTTAATCAATATTTTCAATTGTGAAAATTCAGTTAATCAACATATATATTGTATGCATTTATGAAATTCATTTAATCAATATATTCATATGAAAGTTCATTTAATCAATATAAAAGGGGTTTGTTTCTTTAATGATTCGTTAACAAAATAATTTTTGAATTTAAGAAACATATTTCATATTAGCAAAGAATTTCCAGTACCCTTGTCCTTTATTTTCTTATACAAAATAAAATTAATAACAAAAAATCAACCCACCAATAAACTACTAGCCGCATGAGCATGATATATATATTACATTTTCTAAATGGTATATTGTAAACAAAATTAATATTAATATTAATATTTCATACATTTGTGTGCTGATAGATGGCACCTAATTTAATAAACCTGAAAGACTAAAATTGAGCACAATCTCACACATTTTTCACACACAACCAAAATAAAAAAGCAAAATTAATATGAAAAATCACAATGCATGGATTACTGCCAAATTAATTCGATCAAAATTCAAGACATTAAAACTTAGATTATTTCCAAAAGAAAAACAAACATGAATAAAATATCCACATAAACTACGAACTATATTACTATCCTCATAAGAAACCCAAAAAAAAGAATCAGAAGATACATCGAGGATTTAATATTCATTCATGCAATTAATAAACTGAGTTTAATTCGCCGTGTTAATTACCACCAGCATTTATGCCAAAAATGCGAACTTTGTGCATATTTGGAAATTTCGCGACGACAAGTACAAAAACGGCTATGGTGTTAAACAAAAGCATTGGTTGCTGGTAATCCGTTGTATGTGATGTGATCAAATACCTAAAATTAAAAAGAAAATAAAATAAAAAAGATGAGTCAAAGCTGGGAATATTTAGCAAAATGTTTAAACAAGATAATTCAGAAAATATAGATGGATTTTTCCAATTTTCAACAATGCACGGGTGTTTTTTCAAATTTCCTTAAAAAAAGAGAATAAGATTGAAATAGAGACTTGCCAAAAAAAAAAAAAAAAAAAAACTCAATTTTGCCTAAATTGGAAAAAGCCCCTCCATTATTTGAAATTACACAAAAAACAAATCCCCTCTATAATTATTTTGTACTTTCTTTAATTTATTAATTAGAACCGTTAGCTACAATCTAACACTTTTAGGGAGTTGTTTGAAATTTCAGCAAATAATGCACGGTCTTTTTTACAATTTTCAATAACATAGGGACTTTTTGCAATTTCGGTATAATGCCAGGATTCTTTTTCAAATTTCTCTGTTTATAGGCTAACTGTTAATTACTGGCAGCGGTAGTACTTGAATTTCCACAACTATAGGGATTTTTTTTTCAATTTCCAATAATGCAATGGTATTTTCAGAATTTTCTTGAAAAAGTGGGAGATTAAAAATGGGGAAAATTTTCAAAAACCCCATAATGTTTCTGAATATAAAAAAAAAACTCACATTTTATAATAACAAAACTAAAACCACATATAGAAGAAGAGCATTTTTTGGTCAAGCAAAAATAAAAACTCCATTCCAATAAACTTTAACCCTTCTGTGGGGGTAAAAGAAATCCAACCCACTTTATCAGGGATTTTTTAGAAAATCTAAAATGTGAGGGACTTTATTGCAATTTTCCACAAAGCAGGGGCATTTTTGCAAAATTTAATGAAATATTTATTACTTACAGGACGACAGGTACAGCTGTGAGGAATTTCCTGTTGCGAGTGAGCTGCTTTCCGTTGTCCATTTGTTCCCACCATGTCAACGTGTTGTAAATCCCCTGATCTTCAGCAAATGGCGTGCCTTTTTTCCAGTGGAAAAAATGATACGTTATCTAAAAATTCGAAAAATATTATTATCAGTCTGAGTTATAAGCAATTGTTATGTTTTTTTGAATATTTTGGTGATGTAATGTATAATTAACTGAAAAAGTCTGATGAGTAGTGTTTAATACGGGGGTGAAGAGCAAGATAAAGGGAGTAACAATTAGGGCAAACTCAATTACATTTATCCCATCTTGTAATTGGGGAAGTAATTCAACCTAAGAATCTAGCATTAATTAATACCAAATTGATTGATTTGATTTCAAAACTACAAAGATCCCATCCATCTTTTCACTCAAATCCAGAATCAAACTTCCAAGCCGCCAGCTCAGCTCAATCAGCACGCCAGTAAAATCACAAATTCGGAAAGAGAAAGGAAAGGAAAGGAAAGAACAGGCGTACCGCGAAATGGAAGAGGTTGACGACGGTCCAGGCGGCGCCGGGCGTGCATCCGAAGAGGGAGAGCACGATGAGCCAGGCGAAGAAGAGGATGGCGATGTAGACGGTCCACACGCCGGGGTACGTGAACCACTCCGTGTTCTTGTTCAGATCCACCGGCGACGTCGTCTCCACGTACAGCTTCCCCATCCGATTCTTTCCTCCCTCTTAATTCCCCTTCTTTGGCTCCGGCGACAAAAAGAGAGAACTTTGATTGGAATTCGAAGGAAGAATAATATTTGCGGGCTTTGTTTGGTCAAGAAAGAAAGTGAAGGCTCTCCTTTGGAGGGCGGAGATCGGCAATTCTTGACTACACCTGGAGCAACAATTATGTTGATATACTGAAAGACACGGACCCAGTTTGAAAATATTTTATTATGTCATATATTATGTTATATAAGGATCTTTTCAAAATTTAGAAATAATGCAGGGTTCTTTCGTAATTTATTCTTTTATCAAGGGGTGGGATAAACGGATGATTTAGATGGAGTTTGTGCCCCGTTAAAACCTTCCTCCCTTGCTTCCAACTTCAGTGGGGCCCACATATTGAATGCTTCAGATTCATTGCAGCACGCATGGCCGATGTTTTTCGCAGCAGAAGATTTGAACTCCTCCTTTGGATGGCGGAGATCGGGAATTCTTGAATTAGAGCAAATTTTGTTTTTGTTGCCAGTTTCGCCTCACCATGGGGCGAAACAGTGTTTTCAGCATAATTTACTGGTAAAAAAAAATGAAAAAAATGTCTGTTTCGCCCAGCCATGGGGCGAAACTGTGTTTTTTAGCTTAATTCAGTGGAAAAAATGAGAAAATTAATGTTTCGCCCAGTGGCTGAGCGAAATGGCCATTTTCGCAAATAATTTGAAAACTTGACCATTTTCTTAATTATTTTTTTTTGTTGCCAGTTTCGCCCCTACCATGGGGTGAAACAGTGTTTTCAGCATAATTTAGTAGTAAAAAATGAAAAAATATCTGTTTCTCCCAGTCACGGGGCGAAACTGTGTCTTTTAGCTTAATTCGGTGGAAAAAATGAGAAAATTGATGTTTCACCCAGTGGCTAAGCGAAATGGCCATTTTCGCAAATAATTTGAAAACTTGGCCATTTTCTTAATTAATTTTTTGTTGTTGCCAGTTTTGCCCCACCATTGGGCGAAACAGTGTTTTCAGCATAATTTAGTGGTAAAAAATGAAAAAAATGTCTGCTTCGCCCTGCCACGGGGCGAAACTGTATTTTTTAGCTTAATTCAGTAGGAAAAAAAATGAGAAAATTGATGTTTCGCCCAGTGGATGAGCGAAATGGCCATTTTCGCAAATAATTTGAAAACTTGGCCATTTTCTTAATTAATTTTTTTTTGTTGCCAGTTTCGCGCCACCATGGGGCGAAACAGTGTTTTCAGCATAATTTAGTAGTAAAAAATGAAAAAATGTCTGTTTCGCCCTGCCACGGGGCGAAACTGTGTTTTTTAGCTTAATTCAGTGGAAAAAATGAGAAAATTGATGTTTCCTTCAGTGGCCGAGCGAAATGGCCATTTTCGCAAATAATTTGAAAACTTGACCATTTTCTTAATTATTTTTTTTGTTGCCAGTTTTGCCCCACCATGGGGCGAAAGAGTATTTTCAGCATAATTTAGTAGTAAAAAATGAAAAAAAATGACTGTTTCGCCAAGCCACGGGGTGAAACTGTGTTTTTTAGCTTAATTCAGTAGAAAAAATGAGAAAATTGATGTTTCGCCCAGTGGCTGAGCGAAATGCCCATTTTCGCAAATAATTTGAAAACTTGGTCATTTTTCTAATTAATTTTTTTTTTGTGCCCGTTCAAAAATAAAGTCCGGAATAGATAGATTGAAAAAACGGTCTTGACTCTTGAGTATCGGTGTTGGAATTTAATGTGTGAACCCGGAGCAGGTGGTGAGGGTGTTGAGACGAGATCGCCGTGTGACAGCGGCCGGAAGAACACGTTAATAGAGACGGACGGGAGTTCTCCAGTTGAATGAGAAATATCTTCGTTTTATTTTATGTTTGTTTATTTGATGATTTTGTGGGCTTTATGGGCTGTAATATGACTGTATTAACTATGTGAGTCTGCTATTTGATTGTTCAACAGGTTTATACTTGGTCTGTTTTGAGGTTTAGCAGACTGGGTGAGGAGTTGGGCTTGTACGAAATAATAGAACTGGGCTTAACTAGATTTCGCATATATTGAGTTAGATATCGTGAAAAACAAATCCAATGCGGTGTGCTTCTTCAACTAGAAATATAAACAAAAAAATTTATGAGTTATATACGTCCAGCTCTCAAACCAATTTTTTTTTTTAATGTAGACAATTGCCTACCCGGATTTCATTAAATAAAAGAGTTTTTAATTACAAAAAAATGTACAATATTTACAAGCAAAAGCCTACTAAAAGCTAGACGGAACTAAGGTGGATCCCAGCTAAGACATTCGTCTTCCGCTTGCCTGAAGACGATGCCAGGACTGCTAGTCGCTTTCCAGATTTGCCAACAGCAGGATAGCCAAAGGGATCCCACATCCTTTTGACGCTATGATGATACGGAGTGCCATATATATTCGAGAACACTTTGAGCGGAGAGAAGGGAACTCGGAGAAGCAATATGTAGATTTGTGCAAGCCTGTGTCCAAACCTGCTGCGCAAAGGGGCATGTGGCGAATAGATGATTATGATCTTCGGTACCGTTGGTAGCACATAAGAGGCACGAGTTGTCTTGGGTGATACCACATCTTGATGTTTTGTCTCTTGTGCGCAGTTTAGCCTTGCGCATAAGCCAGCCAAAGACTTTTATTCGAGGGGGAGCTATAATTTTCCAGAACCTTTTGGAGCACGGATCCCGGTTGCCTGGATTCGCAAAGAAGTCATAAGAGTATTTGACTCTGTATTGGTCTGTGTTTGGCGTTACGAGCCAATTGAACCAGTCATTGTCGATCGAGAGAGTTAAAGCTCGTGTATGCGTGAATATCTGATTCCATTGTTCTTGCAAATTGGAATTGAGTGCGCGGTCCCAGAAATTCGTCCAGGTGGTTCGTTGTTGCTCCTGATGCAGTGTAATCAGCGGTTCCCTGCATCTGGAATAAAGAACCGGGAATGCTTCAGAAAGTGGAGTGTCGTTCCACCACTTATCTAGCCAGAAATAAGTTCTTTGTCCATTACCTAAGGTTAAGTGAAATCGACTGTCGAACCAGTCTTTGTGGTCTAGTAGGTCCTTGCAGAAAGGCGACATGTTCCTTGTACGAGAGTGATGCACATTTGATCCGTGTATGTTCTGAAAGGTTTTAGTCCATAGGGAGCTTTGGTTGGTGCGGAGTAGCCAAAGCCATTTAAGATGCAAGGATATATTTTGGATGGCGAGGTCTTTCACTCCTAACCCACCATTTATTTTTGGTGTACAAACTGTTTGCCAGTTAATTAAGTTCTTGCCCGGTTTGTACTCGTCTGTCCCATTCCAATGAAAATTACGTCTTGATTTATCAATTTCTTGTAGCACTCCTTTTGGTAGGATGAAAGCTTGCATGTAGTACGTTGGGACGGACGAAAGTGAGAGTGTGGCATTTAGTAAGGTCAGTCTCCCTCCAAACGACAAATATTTCGATGTCCAACCCGAGACTCATTTCTGGATTTTAGCTATTAGTGGGAGGTATCTTTCTTTGGTTGTTTTTTAAATCGATAACGGCAGGCCGAGGTAAATTATTGGGAACTCCTGTTTTGGGCCTTCCAGGACAGCCGAGATTGCAGAGTCATGTTCTGTCGGGATGTGGATCGTCAAGAAGGAGTTTTTGTCATCGTTGATTTTGAGACCCGAAAGAGTCGCGAATTGATGAACTAATTGTTTTATTAGCAACAGATTATCTCTGTGCGCTTCCGGAATAATTGCAGTATCATGCAATAATGTTAAGAAAATGGGGTTGAGGAGCAATCGAGGCAACAAACTTGATAATTTGTTGAAGGGTGTCAGCTACCAATACGAAAAGTTGGGGTGACAGTGAATCTCTTTGTCTAAGACTCTCAAATCAATTTTGGAAGTGAAAAACAAAGAAAAATCCTTCTTTAATTTGTTCCAGTTATGGCAGTTCTTAGTTACACTTTTTAAGATTGGTTCGAAATATCTGTGCATTTATTTACAAATTGATTGGAGATATACATATGCATGATTCATAGAAATTATGAAATATGAATGGTATATATTACTTCGGTTCTTGGTACACAATAAATCAGCATGTGTTTGGGTCTTTGTGTCATGGAATAGAATCTTCTTTTTGATGGCATCATCTTCTGCAGTTTTTTGACATGTGAAAGTTAAAGAAGTGAGAGTCGTTAACCAACCAGCAAAAAGAAAATATATATAAACAAAAAATTTACAACTTATACATCTAGATCTCAAAGTAAGTTTGAAAGGTAAAACAAAAAAGAATCCTTCTTTGTTTCGGTTATCGCACTTCATATTTACATTTTCAAGATTGCTTCGGAAAACAATTAAAAAAAAAATATTGATTCGAAAAATATAAGCATTTACTTACATTTTCCAAATTGATTCGATATATATATATATATATGTTTGATTCATATACATTATGAAACATGAATAATATATATAACTTCGGTTCTTGGTACACAATAAATCAGTATGTTTTGGGTCTTTGTGTCATGGAAGGAGAATCTTCTTTTCGATGGCATCATCTTGAGCAGTGCTTTGACATGTGAAGGTTAAACCGAGAGAAGTGAGAGTTAAACCGAGAGAAGTGAGAGTAGTTAGCCCACCAACCGACAAGATAACCGGATCCAATGCATCAGAGTACTTCACTCACTGCATTCTTTATTCGATCTATCATATTATTATTATTATCTCGAGATTTTTCACAAACATCACCCCTGCATTATTTCTAAATCACATAGAATCTAAAACAACATACTAACAACATACCAATACACCACCATCTTATTCTAATCATAATATCACGTATACATTCAACACTAAAAATTAATCAATCATTTACTCCTAAATTATTCTCCTCTTTTTCCTCCTCAATTCTTCTTCATCCTCCATTTCCACCTCCTCCTCTTCTTCCACCACCACGACTTCTCTCTCCTCTCTCAAATCGATCAAATCCGCCTCGCTCTCTTCTTTCTCCTCCCTCTCCTCTCTCAAATCTCTTTGCCCGCACGATTCCCTCCAACCAAGATGAGCAGCCAAATCCTCCACCTCAATTTTCACCACATCCTTCCTCACCCCAATATCCGTGATATACCTATTACATCGTTTTACACGACACCATCAATACCAAAATTCATTTTATAGTACACCTCTAGGATCTTAATAACTAATACATTAGTAATTGTCTGTATTTTTATACATATGACCCGTGTTTATTTTTCGGCATGGTCTCTATTAGTTGTATTTAATGTTCCTTTTGTTCTATTATCAATCATGAGTTGTAACTGAACTGGACTTTGATTAATAGAATTTACGCTAGACACAATGAACTATTTATATTTAAAAAAAATCATTTTCAACAAACACAACCAAAATTACCTTCCCGCGCAATACATCCCGGCCGTGACGGTCGCCATGCCGACCGGCCCGCCAACCAACAACTGAAACGGACTCGCGAGCATCGCCGCCAACGGCATGCCGACCACCGCCGACGCCTGCCCGCTCCTCCCAATCCCGCTCCCCACCCCCTCTTCCCCCCCAAGCAGCCCCGTCTTGCAATAAATCGCGAAATCCTCGCAATTATTCTCAAACACGTCGTAGCTCCCAAAGCCGTTGTGTAAGAGATACATCGCGCGGTGGACCGTGAGTTCGCGTGGGTCGGGCGTGGCGGTGGTGCATGTGCCGCCGCGGAACTTGGCGAGGAAGAGGGAGGGTGGCGCATTGTATTGGAATTGGTAGAGGGATCCCGAGTTGAGGAAGCAGTCGAGGCAGGAGAGGATTACGGAGCTGGACGGGAGTTGGAACCCGCAATCCGGGAATGTTTGGCAGGATTGGGCGGGATTAACAAAATTGGATCCGTTTGAGTCGGTTTCCTTTTTGCGGGTGAAGTGGACCACTTTGCTTCCCCCCACGTATATGCCTAGTTTTAAGAGATTTTTACAGATGGGCAGATCAGCTTTAAGAGGCATCATTCACTAATGGATTGTAAGAAAGTAAAAAGTGATCTCAAACAAAGCTTTATTAATTATTCTGTATATGAGACATGAATTCTTACAAGGGTCCCTTTCTTTATGGATCTAGAACGTAGATCTTTTGATGGTAATTGCAAGGTAGTTTACTACCAAAAGCTAGAGTTATAACTCAACATGATTACAAGAATAAAGTACTTTTGGCAGTAAAAGATGATACAGAACTAATTAATTATTTTTTTCCAAAAGAAACTAATTAATTAAAATATACACAAAAGAGAAAGAAAAAGGGATAATTCTATCAATTAGTGGATGGTACCATTCTGACTAGTATGGTACCAGTACATAGCATTGATGGATTTAGTGAGGGTTTTTAATTAAAGGGAAAAAAATAAAGTTTAATTAAATTGATATGGCTTGGGTTCTAAGTTTGGATTTGACTAAGATACAAATCCTACTGAGCAAAACAGCCATTGCTTCAAACAGCAGAATTCTCCCAAAATTATTAATTTTAAGATGATAATAGAATCAGGGCAACATTACAGTAGATTGATTCATCAGATTAAGTTGCTGACATGGCATGTTTTCATTGGCCTGGTCCATAGTGAACCAGTGCCTCTTGTGATTTTTTCTAAAATGTGTTACTTTGGAATTAGCAAATATCAATTATTTAACCCAATTTGACAGAAATGAGACGAAACAAAAATCAAAAGAAGGAAAATTCAATTCAATTCAGCTTGCTAACTTTCATATTATCCTCTCAGATCCAACGCATTCCCCCAAATTAAACAGTTGAGAACATAACAGAAGCTGTAAATGAGTAATTCCAATAAAAAAACAATCCTGATAATCAAATCAGACAATCTGTTCAGAAATTAACCGGTAAAGCACAAAATTCGAAAGAGTCCGATTCAGCATCAGTAAAAACAGCAAGAAATGCAGAAACCCAAACGCCCCAAATTCGCACAATTCCAACAATTCCCAAATTGCGCGATTAGAAAAAAGATAATGCATAAAAAAATAAGCAAAAATAATTGACGCACCGTGATGGGAGTAAGTATAAACAGCTCGCCAAGTGTAGATGTGATCTCCCGCTTTGATCTCAGACCTCTCGACCCTGTTTGAGAGAATCCCCATCTCCTTCTCCTTCTCGCTAAATCAATCTATCTACTTTCTCTCTATAATCTGCTACTAACCTTGAGTTGAGTTGAGTTTTCTCCCGTTGTAGTTTTATAAGAAAGTAAATTTATGGGAGAAGGTAGGAATGTCGCTCTCATGAGGGAATGTATTTTTGCCTGAAAATGGTTTGTTGTGTTTATGTTGATTTTGTTTCACTGAATTGTGGGTCTCGCTTCAGTTATGAGATGATGAACAGGGTGCAGACAATTATTTGATGAGTTTAAATCCTCTCCGGGTAATGAGAAATGGAGATGTCTGTTGAAAGTTGGATTTGTGTAGTCTCATTTTCATGTAAATTCACAAGATGTTTGGTGTTTTGTAGGTAAACAGTGCAGCAACACTATACTGATATAAAATTATGAAGTTTATAAAATTCTGTGAATTAAATCTTGAATAGACTATTATAAAATCCGGTTTAATAAACTAAACATATTAATGAATTTATTTTATTTGAATGTCAGCATGCAATTGATTATCTACACGTTTTCTGTATTCAAATAATTTAATTATTCATCCCAATATTTCAATAGTGGAAGAGGCCGCAAATGACGTAGAGCGTAATTGATAGATCACATTACATGTATAAAAAGTGATCATGGTTCAAGTTCTCACAAATACAATTTTATTTATTATCATGGTTCAAAAACCTATCTATGACATCTACGATTGTTAGGGGTGGGCATTCGGTCAACCGAACCGAATAAGAGCAAATCGAATAAAACCGAACCGAACGAATAAATATAGAACCGATTTAGAACCGAACCGAATAAACCGATTTCTTATTCGGTTGAACTGAATAAAAAATAACTATTCTTTGATTTATAATTTTTTAAGAACAAAAAATATTCTAAATTAAATTAAGAGTACAGCTAGAACAATTAAACTCATGATTAATTTATTTTAAATATGATTTTTTATTTTAAAGATGAAAATTTGAACAAAACATAAAGAAATGAGAAAATAATAATGTATATCGGTTCGGTTCGGTTCGGTTTATTCGGTTTTTCCAAATCAAAACCGAACCGAACCGTTTAAACCGAATAATCTCAATTTTCAAACCGAACCGAACCGGATGAACCGAAAAACCGAAACGATTAAACCGAATTCGACCGGTTCGGTTCGGTTCCTGAATAAACTGAACCAGTTGCCCACCCCTAACGATTGTAACAGGGCACGCCAACTTAACAACATCGACCCATTCCGAACCTCCTTCTTCATCAAAGACCTCCTAACCCTAGTGCCAAATGCCAGCTTACGAGTCAGCAACCTCGACCGACCATCAGACCACCCTTTGGCGATGGGGCAATAACCCCTCCTATTCTTCTAAAGCCGCCTATGACATGCTATTCAACATTGGGGTCTCAATTCCGTGGCAGAAGGCACTTTGGAGGATCAAAATTGCGGATAAAATAAAACTCTTTTTCTGGTTATCAATCAAAGGAAGAATCATCACTGCCGACCAGCTTCAAAAGAGAAACTGGCCTCATCCCATTTGTATACTGTGCAATACCCAATCGGAGACCGCCACCCACCTCTTATCCTTCTGTATTTTCTCGATCGGAGTATGGACCCATGTGCTCACTCACTGGCCCTCTATAGAGAATGCGTCAGACATGTTCCATCGATGGCTGTCTACAAGTGAATTTTTGTTACAACACAAAAGAATCAAATGAGACATCACTTAGACGGCTACATCATGGTCCATTTGGAAGGAAAGAAACGCAAAAATATTTCAAGAGCGACAGACTATCCACAACCGGGTAGCCATTTAAGCAAAAACTCTAGCGGAACAATGGAGTCGACAATGCTGAAAAACTCGAAATAATCACCTGCTTGGGAGCTTTTTTCTCAGTTTACGCAATATTAACTTCCGCTTAATAATAAATTTTGTATATTAAAACTTATGTTTGTTCTTCACAAATATTTGTATCCCCTTTCATTTTAATGAAAAATAAAGCGACCTAGCCCTCGTATTTTCCTTCAAAAAAAAAAAAAACAAGAGTCTATCACCAACGTTGAGTCTCCATTTCTTAATGGAATTGGGATAACTTGAACTCTTGAAAATAGGGAGTAAGTGACTGTTGGACTACCTTCAAACCTCAAAGAGGGGCCTATGATAGACAAGATTGAGACATGTATTGATGCCAGCTTTTATTTTAAATCCTGAAATTAAGACCATGTCACATCTTTCAATATGCCCATATAGCATAGTTCCTAAGTTTGATGTTATTTATCCGCGTAAAATACAACCAGAAAAGATTTGAGTCCCTCTTTTAGGACTGTAAGACTTGTTGATCTAATAACGGAGTTACACTGCAAGAAGACACAATATCTGAAGACTAATTAGTTTAGACACAATATCTGTCACCAAAACAGTGATGAAATGTAATAAAAACTAGGAGGGACATGACCTCCCAATTTTATTTTTTAAATTATTATATATTTATATTTTTTTAGTGTATTATATTATTATGTGATAATAAAACAAAGTGTATTGACACCCCTAAAATTTTAGTAATATTAGAAGGAATGATTTTTTATTTTTGACTCCCCCATTATTTCTGGTCAAGTTATGGTCACTGTATGAAAGTAGTTTGTATTTGTATACACAATAAGATTAAATATCTTCAATAAAATAAACTCAAAAAAGACAAATAGTCTGTGGACTGTGCTATTTTATAATACCTATGGAAAAATATAATTCCCAAATATGGTGGACTGTGCTATTTTATTTTTTCAGACAAATGGTCTACAAGGTTAGTATGGGCTTTTTTTCCCTCTGTGGTAGTAAGTGAAGTAGAGCTGTGGTTGAACCTTCTTATTTCTAATTCTAGTTTAAGTGTGGGCTTGTTAGTATTTCAATTTTATTTTGTATAATCCCATAAGTTGATTGGGCTTTCTTCTAGGTCGGGCCTAGGTAAAATAATCCAATTATATAATATTTAGCCTCACAAAATTATTAATCAAATTCACTCATCTTTTATCTTGGCATGCAATTATCTGCATCCAACAATTCAATTCTACTATTCTGAAAATTTACTATCTAGATTCAATATCTCAAATCATACCCTCAATAAAATTCACTTATTTTTTATGAAAAAAATTGTACATCCAACCTCAATGGACTGCGCAACCAATAATAATGTGACACACGACAAAGTAAAGGAAAATAAAAAATACACCTCCAAAATGCATATTTCACCCTAATAATGTGACCCACAAGAAACAAATGATTTACCTACCCAAAATATACAACAATTTAGTCGTCTCTTTTAAATACTAATATATATTTTTATTTGTTCAATATGTCTTCTTGAATATCATTATAACTTTTTAGTTATATAGTATATCTAACAGTGATAATACTCATGCCCGTGATGTATACGAAACTTGTATCCTGAGGCGAAACTACTTGTCCATATTTTATACTTTCATTCTTTAATAATAAATTTGGCTTTTCTTGTATTGTAAAATTGAGTAGTTAAACAAATATTGAGAAAGCAAGGATGTATCGGAAAAATGAAAATTGATGAAAAATAGAAAATAGGTCTAATAGTTGGTCCTCTTAAAATACACTAATGTTTATACTGGATTTTATATGGCCCCAATAAAATGAAGCATGAACCATACAATTTATATTATGTATGCCATATGATTTATACTGGTTCCATTTTCCTTAAGGGTACAAAAAAATTTGTACATGTCATGCTTCAAAAAAATATAATTGCACTAAAAATAAAATTATACTTTTATTTGTATGCTCTGTTGTGATCAACATAATTCAAAATGTTGATTTCAAGTAAATAAATACTAAAACATAATAAAAATTATTTAAAATTTCCTTTAAAATGTGAAATTTGAATATATTTTTAATCATTATTGTTCTCAAATTTTGTAGGCAAATTATGTAGAAATGATAAATAACCAAGATTTCTTTTAGGAATTATAATATTGTTAATTTTTTTTTAATATTATGTTGTCTCTAATCCCGGCCCCTTAATATTAACTTCTGGGTCCGCCCTTGCTTATCTTGACATTCATTTATACATATCCTTTGGTCAAATGCACTTAACAAAATTAATAACTAAATCTTTAATCTTTAATATTCATGTACACCCTCTGGTCAAATGCACTTAATAAAATTAATTAACTAAATCTTTAGCATTCACTCCTACACTTCCCTACAATATTTATTAACTAAATCTTTAGCATTAACTTCTACAAGATCAACTCCAATAAGCCAAACCCATCAGTTAATTCCCATTTGACTATACGTTTTGTTTGGTACCTCAAATACAACTATCGTCTCCACCTTCATCTCCAAGGCAAAACAGGGAATCGGTTTAATAACTAAATCCTTACTATTCATGTACACCCTCTGGTCAAATGCACTTCATAAAATTTATTAACTAAATCCTCAACATTCAATTAATTCTCCACTTCCCTAAAAATTTATTAACTAAATCTCTAGCATTAACTTTTATAAAATCAACTCCAATAAGCCATACCCATCAATTAATTCCCTTTTGACCACAGCTGCCCCCACACTCCAAACAATAAACCTAGAAACCATTTCCGGATTTTCACAAAATCCAGGAACCAGTTTCCTGACTTTTAGTTCCCTCGAACTGTTATAAATCGGGCGTCAAACGAACTCTCAAGACCATCTCAATCTTTCTTTCTCATCTCTCTTATTAGAATTACAGAGAAATAAAACAATGGCGGATTACTGGAGGTACGGCGATAATCGAGGGCCGGCGCCGCCTGCTCCGCTGCCTGGATCGGCGGCTGGTCATCCTAATTCCTCCGCTCCTCCTCTCAAACGACATCGTCCTGATTACCCCGGTAAGATTCTTCGTTTCTCGTCTGATTTGTTTAATTCCAGTGCGATTGGCTTGTGAGAGTTATTTTATCTCTTAATTGATGACTTGTGAGATTAAAATAGATTGAAATTTGATTTAATTACGCGTAATTGAATGAAGTAGTTATCTGGATATGCTAAATTGGTAGTTTTTCCACCTCTTTTTTCTGATTTTGTATTATTTCTGTAGCAGAAAAAGGGGCGGACTGGAGGTATGGTGAACGACCGGGAGCAGCTGCTCCTCCTCCTCCTGACCTCAAGCGGCCTCGCGCTGATTATGGTTCTTCTCTTTCTAGAATTATTTTTAGTTGATTCTCCAAATTTTCTCTGTTCTAGTTTTGTCAAATTATTTTCCCTAAAAATGTTCTGCATTATTTTCCCTAAAAAATTCGACCGTTATGCTCAAATTACAAACAAATACAATACAATAATCACTACCTTGCCATAAACACCAAACTTTTTAAATACTTTATTGATTTTTCACATTACTAAACTTGGATGTTTCTAAATATTTTTAATTCCAGACGGGCCGGGTGGCCGTGACCCACCTCCTTATTATCCGCCTCGCAATGATGATCGGCACGGATTCCGAGTCGTCAGAGACAACGAACCCATCGGAGCTTCCTATGATCGCTATTTACGCAGCGGGGTATGTATGGCTCAATCAAGAATACTCTATTTTGCACAAAAAAATAAAAAATAAAAAAATGAGTTTTAAATAATCCTCTGTATTTTCGTTTCAAAATAAGTTAAGCTGTTTATGTACTATATTATTATTTCTCAATTATTTCCGAAAGAGTTGTTTTTAAAATTAATGTCAAAATTAGGGGGTTTACAAAATAAGTTAACATCAAAATTATTTCACAATCCGATTAGTTTCTATTCTAAAAAATAGACAGTTCAAAGTCTTTTTTTTTTTATATTCAAAATGTTGGACTATTTCTTCATAAATATAAAGAAAATACAGGGGGACTTGTTAAGTATGAAGCATATTTGTGCTTTTGTTTCTGATTTCAATTTAGGGGGGCTGGGGTTGGAGCACGGTAGACCCTTCATATAATATATAAATAACGATAAATGATACGTAAATACAAATTCAAATTATTTATTCATTATTTCGAAACAAATTACCGTGTTGTTGTACCTATTATTTCAAAATGATTTTTATTTAAAAAAAAATAAACATCAAAGCTAGGAAGTTCTTTGAAATAAACATCTCCCCTCAGTTTCTCGCATTTTAAAATCCAGCCGGTACTTCTTTAACATTCCAAAAGACACATATTTGTTTCTTGAACGCCAAGCATGCGTGTTTTTCTGCTTTTTCAGGGCGGGCCGGGGATGGAGCACGGTAGACCGGGTTCAGGCGGGTTTCCGGTGGACGAGCGGCCGGGGATGATGGGTGGCAGGCCGGAGCCTCTCCCTCTGCCTCGTGATGCATCGAGCACTTTATATGTCGAAGGCCTCCCGCCCAGCTGCACTCGCCGCGAAGTCTCCCGTATCCTTTTCCTTTATTTGTTTGATTGAATGCTGATTTTGTATATAGTATACACACCCTTCTGAGAATAGAAAATGCCAAAATTGCCCTCAGTTTATCACCGTTTCAAACTCAATTATCAAATTTATGCTTTTGAAAGGGGCGGATTTGACATTTTTCAGTTTTGGAAGGTTGAATTGATGAATTTTGAGTTCTGCAAAGGTATTATAAATTTGATATTTTTGGAAGGAGAAAGAAACTTGATATTTTGAGTTCTTACAAGGGTATGTAAGAAATTCCGTGTTGTATTTTTTTTGAGGGGATAGATTCGGTTATGCCTTGACTTTGTCTCCTGTGTAGATATATTCCGTCCTTTTGTTGGGTACCGTGAGGTGCGGCTTGTCACCAAAGAAGGCAAGAATGTGAGTGAAATAATTACATATTTTTCTATTTCATTTTTTGTAAAATATTGAAATTAAGATTTTCGTTGCTTTTTTTTTTTTTTTTACCTTTTGAGCAGAAAGATGGGAATCCGCATGTCCTTTGCTTTGTTGATTTCACTGGCCCTGCTCATGCGGCTGTTGCGCTTGATGCTTTACAAGGTATGTATTAATTTATTTATTTTTAAAAATGAGTCTGGAATTAATCACTTTTGTCCTTTATTATAAAGCATAATAATTAAATTAGTCGCTTCACTATTTCCTTTTTTAAGTCTGCATTTGCATCTTACAAGTTACACCATTTATGCTCACCGCATTTTTTGCTTACGGAGTTCCATCATATGATTCCGTTCGCCATACATAATTTTCTTTGGTCGATCATATAAGCGGTGTGCGATTTGAGAGATATACAATAGTTTTATTCCGCATTTTATACACATGATTTCGTAGAAACGTGTGGGTAAAATGCATCCAGACTAATCAAACCCTAAATGCTCCATTTACTTCCTATCCTCAACTTCACATCCAACGGATTCCTTCCGCTCCTTTTTCACTTCCTCTAACTTTCCCCGATAGAACATATTCCAGTTACTACTCTCAAGTATTCAAACCTCTATACATCCTCATATAAATTCATAATAATTTACATAACATTTATCCGAGGATAACATATATACATCTTCCAACTACCCTGTCACTTAACTCATGACAATCTATACGCACAACCCAACTTAGGATTCCTATGTCGACTAACTTACTAACTCTGACGACTGACCGATTAACTAACTCTGACTCTCGCCCTATAAATAAATAAATAATCCGTTAAAAACGTCGCTGGAATTCGGTTAATATATTTTTCAGGTTACAAAGTGGACGAGCACGACCGCGACTCGCCCGCCTTGCGTCTGCAGTTCGCCCGAAACCCCGGCGTCCGCTCCGGCGGCCCCCCCCGCCGACGCTAATTCGTCCTTTCGTCTTTCGTCTCGTCTCGTCTTTTCAGGTGAGAAACTCGCGAAACCCTAAACCACGATTAAGTCGTAAAACGTAACGTTTGTAATTGCCGAACCGTGTATATTTGCAAAGAAGCCCCACATGTGATAGGGATTTTGTCTAAAACACGCCTGGTTCTGCGAATATTAAATAATGTCCTACATTATGCGTAAATTGCAATTAAGGCCTTTTTGGGGGGCTTATTTTGTCTTTGAGCATATTTGGGGGGCGCTTTTGCGAATTTCCTACAGCCCGTGTATCATTTCGACAGACTCTCTTTTTTGAATTCTTTCCAAAGAGGCCAAAGTCCTGAGTCAAATACACGGTTCGGCAATCCTTGAACTTAGCTAATTCTGATTATGCGTTTTATAAAAACGAAACCCTAAATTCGCCTCGCGACTTTCTTGTAGGATCGGCTGAGCGGCGAAGACGAAGCGTTTAATGGTGTACCACGTGTTTCATTTATCTATTTCAACTTTTTATTGTATTAAAATATTCACTACGTGTACCGAGTCCTTTGTCCAAGTCAAACTATTTAGTTTTAGTGTGATGTACCGTTTAGTGTTACGTAATTTGTACTATATGGTTCTGTTAGTTGCGATTATTTACTGTCTGTAATCTGAATTTAACAAGTCAAAACCATTTGTTTGATTTTTTTTGTCGGTACAGGTCCTTGAATAAGTAAATGACCTAAAGATGGATTCGTAGAAATATATCACGTAACTAGTTAGTAGTTTTGTAAGGAAATCTTAAAATAGGAAAAAACTTTGTTGGAATAAATAACATAAATGGATTGATATTAAGTAAATTACACATTAGGTTTTTATTGTCGTTATCATAGAATGCGTTTTCAAACTTATAAATAACATAAATGGATTGATATTATTAAGTAAATTACACATTAGGTTTTTATTGTCGTTATCATAGAATGCGTTTTCAAACTTATATATGCAGATTGGATAGGTTTTCAGAATGCCACAAGTTAAATTGGAAATATCAAAGTTTAAAGAACATGCATATTAGGTGCATTTAAATATTGGAAAGATAAAGAGCATGCATTTCATCTTACTCATGCAGATATGATGGGATATCTAAACTTAAGAAATTTAATTGGAACTAAATAACAAAAATAAACAACATGCATCAAGTGTGATAAGATATTAGAAGGATAAAGAACATGCATTTCATGTAATTGCTCTTAGTTTATTCTTGTCAGTAGAAAATATGTTAAATATTATCTCGCAATATCCTTTCTTTAGCACGTCATATTTTTACTTAAATATTTTAAATTAGAAACAAAATGCTTGTACGTAAATGAACCAAAACATTTAAGTTGTGAGACAAATTATTCTGAGACATTGGTAATTAAATAAATAAAAGATACTATACAATTGTCATGACAACAATAGATTATAAAACTGGAGAAGTTGTCAATCTTAAAAGATGGAAGTATTCATAATGTTGTGACCATATTGTTTCAGTGTTGGACCTTTATCTCAAAATTATTACCATCATTCATGGCGTTTCACACTTTTAATCCCATTTATTAAACTCTTTGCAGTTAAAACAAATGTAATTATCATATCATACATGCTTAATGATCCAGTTGAAGATTCCACCACATCAAATCTCAAAGACATCAGAACCAACCAATCAAACCAAAGGTACAATAATCATCTTCACTTTTTTTATCACAATTCATTTATTTTTACTTCTTTGTCAACCGTTTATCTTTTCTATTCCTTCAACTGCTTTCCTACATGGTAATTTTCATACGCAAGCTATCATCTAGTTCTCCAGTAGTTCTATAACTTTATGACTTGAATTCTCCTTCTGAGTTTTTTGTGCAAGTAAGAATGAATGACAACTTTAGAGCAGATTTGATTACATGAGATTAACTTGCCTTACAAATTACAACATCTAATTCACTGGAGTGTGAAATAAACAAATATAAACATTAAATGATTATATTTCAGATTAAAACAATTTCAGACAAAACAAACTTATCAAAACATAAGCACACACAAATTCAACATTGGTTTAAACAACAACCAAGTGAAATTATTTTGAAAACATTAATACAAACAAACCAAAGCAAACCAAACTCTCTGAACCGCCACACAACAAAACATAAAACACAAGCCACACAACTACACACTAACAAAGCATCACACATACACCAAACAAAATAACCTCACACAACCCCCCTCTAAGGACATTTATTAACCTATATTAATAACAATGATGACATCACCATCATCATTCTAAATTTTAAACAATGAGGTTGAACTCACTCAACAAATCTTCCATTTCGAGCCACGGCTTGATAACAAACTCATTGGCCCCTGCATTCATAACAGCCTCTCTATTCTCCTCAAAACCCATTCCAATAATCACACTCTTAACTCCTAATGCACGTAAAGTCCTCACAGTCTATTCATCACACAACAAACAAACTCCAAAGTCACAAACTAAAACTTAAAATCTTCAAAAAAAAATATAATTAATAATAAATTAAAATAATAATACCTCGTCTCCATGCATGCCGGGCATGTGATCATCAATCAGAATCAAATCGAAGTTTTCGCCGGCTAAATGGAGTTCGACAGCATGTCTACCGTTAATCGCTTGCACAACCTCAAATTTGTTCTTTTTGAGGAATTTTGTGTGTACCGTTCTATCGATTATAGTATCATCTACCACCAAAGCCCTTAAAGGAGTCTGTCTGAGTTGAATATTAGGAGTAAAAGCGGTAGGTTTAGTGCCTGATTTACTTCCGATTTGAAACTTGCTAAAACTTGTCATTGTTCTTTCTTGTTTTAAACCAAAAGATCTGAAATGGAGAATTCAAGTTGGGTTAGTATTTAAGGGATTGCTGGAGGATTAGTTGGTAGTTTGTGTGTGAGGATTACCAAAAAGGAAAGTAGTTTTAGGAATACAGAAGGTGAATGGATTGATTAAAAAGTAAAGTAAGTGAATTGAGATAGAAAGAGAAGTTGATTGTGTTACCTTTGGTTTGATTACGTCGGTTTTGATGGCTTTCAGTTTTGGTGTGGTGGGTTTCTTCAAATGGGCGAGTATTTATAGAAGGTTTTGAGAAAGAGTCGTGTTTAACACGCTTAATAAAATTTGGGTTTAATGTGAGATGGTTTTGCATGGATAAGAGTTGATTTATCCGTAGCATTAATGGTTTTTGAGATTTACCCATATCTTTTAGTTGTTTGGAATTTAATATTTTTTATCCAAATCATTAATTTTTGATATCTTTAATTATCTTCTGAATGGTGAATCTTTGAATTAAATTGCTCGAACCATTTCGAGCCACTAATTAGTTTTTTCTTTGTCGTTTCTCTCTTTTTTGCATGCTTTATATAATGACATATTTATTGTAAAAAAGTTCCTTTATCTTATTCTATCCTGAACAATAATGTGGGCTCTAGAATTTTGGGCCCCAAAAGGCTCGAAACAACACCTTTATTTCATTATGTTATTGGGCTTTTTTTTTTATTGTTTTGGGCCAAATTACAATAAAAAATTGACATTCCATTTGACCTTTAAATGTAAATAAATCATAGCTTTTTAATGACCCAATATTCTAGATCCCCCTTTCTTTTCATGAGAGGATAAGATAAACGAATTTACAACAATAAATTGGTCATTAAATAAAAGCGTGCAAAAGATAGAACACGATAATGAAGAAAATAGTTATTGGCTCGATATGATTCAAGGAATTTAAAGCAAAAATGCATCATTTATAAGGCCATATGAGTTATTTGAAATTAATGTTTTAGATAAATATAAAATGTCAAACTGCTTAATGATAAGGATGAGTTTCAAAATTCGTTAACCTTATGTATAAAGTGATTCGTAGCCATTCAGAATCATCTCACAATTTTCCCAGATTTAATTAAGCGTATATGCACGACTCCTCTTTAATTTTTTTAATTTAAGTCCAAACCTTCTTTATTTTTTTTATCAGATAATTGAATTTCATTATTAATGATGAAATTAGGGTTTAGGAGCACAATGCTTTATATCACCCAATGTATGGAATAAATATGTTGTATGCTTTTAACGCTGCTAATTTCATCATAGAGCATTGATTCAATTAGTTCAGTCTGAAAAAAAAAACATACATTTATTTAGATTGTTATAAGTTCTTCTATAAATTCTGGTAGTGTAGTTTTTTTTTAACTGATTCTATGACATATATTGAAAATTTGTTTCTAGTGATATACTTGTACGGGAAAATGTTACATATTCTTGAAAGATTTGATTTGAAGGTTATTGACGACTTAAAACAGAAATTACATATTTCATGGTGGAGAGAATTTACCTTCAGAATTACGGATAAAGCGAAGAAGTAAATAAGTGGAGTAAAGGTATGTGTATTTCTATTGTTCTTATATTTCTATTTTAATTCCATCATACTAAGATTATTCTTATAGTTTTATTCAATGTTTTAAATTGCGATATAGCGCTGCGTAGCGGATTGCTTTTTTTTGTAGCGGGCGCTATTGCGGTACTATGGCCTGATAGCGGATGTGCAGTATAATTTATAATCTATGTAAAATTTCATAAATATTAATGATAAAAATATGATCATAATAAAATTTTAATACAAAAAACAAAAAAAATCCAAATACCATAAATATTAAGTAAAACGAAATTATTCAGAGTGCCCAGTTTTTGGAATGCCCAGAAGCGCTCATCATATAACCTTTTGTGTTTATAAATATATATTTTTTTAAAATATACCTTTTTGTAATTTTGCTATACCTTTTGTGTTTACAAAAATACTTTTTTGTAATTTCATCATACCTTTTGTAACCAGGCACTGTTGGGTGCTCCAAAATACTAGCACTCCATATCTGAACCCTTAAATAAAATAGTATAATTATTTATCATAAAATACCATACAAAGTTCACTGTCCATAATTAAACATCCAAAATAAATACATGAATATTAATTATCTGAAATAAGCAAAAAAAAATATAAAACTAACACTTTTAACGCTATAGCGGCCGCTATAGCCTCTATTTGAACGCTATTTGACTGCTATAGTGCTCATAGCGCTCAAAACGCTATTTTAGCTATATTTTCGTTGCGTATTGCGTTTTATGGTCGAAATCCGCAATTGCGCGCAATTGCACTGGTTTTATTTAATTTCATGCTGGAGCAAACTTATCGTCGGACTTGTGGGTGAAGAGATGGAGTAAATTGGCGGAATAAAGGTATGTGTATTTCTAATATTCTTATATTTCTGATTTTATTTCATCATACTAAGATTATTATTATATTTCTATTTAATTTCATGCTGGATAGAATTTGCCATCAAACTTTGGAGTTTGGATAAAGAGATTCTGTTAGAAGGCATAATAATGGTATGTAGTTATGTACACTTTTATTATTCTTATGTTTCTAACAATATTTCGAAGTACTAAGGTCTCAATAATCCATCAGTCTGTTGAATGGTAAAGCGCTTAAATTATGTGAAGGTTGTTTAAGTAGTTTACATTTCACACTTTGGAGTAAATTATATGAGGAGTGTCTAATCTTTTATGTGAACAATTGAGATACACATGTAGAAATGCATTAATACACCACATGATTTGACATCCAGACATTTTGAGTCCTTATATTAGTTCTAATAAAGTAGGTTTTTTGAACAAATATACTTTTTTATCATTTCTACCTTATGACAAAATCAATTGATCTTTTAACAACATTGTGAATTTCGCAACACCTCGGGTCCGTCCATGAGAGGCATGACACTGTCCATGAGGACAACTTTAAAGGTTGCCCTTGAAATGAAGAGATATCAACTCTTTCTTTCGGTGGCTAACTTCAACTAAGTCCTCATGGGCAGTGTGGTGCCTTTTGTGGTTGGCCTTGAGGTGTTGTGTGGTTCTCATGTTCTTAAAGTATTTGAAACTGTCTATACCTGATTGATAAAAGTAGTTAGGAAAATAAAATAGGAAACTAATATGAGTTCCAATTGTTCTAATATTTCTGATTACCATTTTACGAACATAGTCCAACAATCCAAACCATAAACTAAATTATTACCGCAACCAAGCAAAATTAACCTCACAAATACAAACACAATATTACGACACAATAATTATCAAATGAAACCTTCTTATTACAACAATTCCCTTAGATGCTCCTAGTCACCTATCACACACAAAACCCAACTTACTCTATCATTTTCACTCTATGACAAAATCAATCGATCTTTTAACAACATTGTGAATTTCGCAACACCTCCGGTCCGTCCATGAGAGGCATGATGTTCTCCATGAGGACAATACCAATACCAAAGGTTGCCTCTTAAAAGGAAGAGATCTCAACTTTTCATGCTACCAAAAGGCAGAAAAATTGTAGTTAAAAACTCTTTCTTTCGGTGGCGAACTTTAACTAGGTCTTCATGGGTAGTGTAGTGCCTGTTGTGGTCGTCCTCGAGGTGTTGCACAGTTCTCATGTTCTTAATATATCTTTAACTGTCTATACTTGATAAATGTAGTTGGGAAACTGAAATGGGAAACTAGTATGTGCATTTGTTCTAGATGGATAATTACTCCGAAAAACACAATTTCTTCTCATTTCTATTAGTTCCAGTCTTTCACATTTAGCGGAATTAATATTCAATGCAACGGCTCTACACAATTTTGATTGCTGGGTATTATACAAACTTCACATATTTTAAAACGATTTATATCCCAACATTTGTGTCTTTCTGTAGGTTTCGAACAGAGGATGATATTTGAAAATATGTTTATGGTGCCATATTTTTACCGGAAAATATTATTATCACAACCAAGCAAATTATCCTCACACTCAAATACAAACACAATATAACAACAGTGCACACAAAACCTACAGAATCCATCCATATGTAACAAAGTCAATTGAATCCATCCATGAACTCATGATAGCTTGACTCATCCATATATAACAAAATCAATTGAATCCATCCATGAACTCATTATAGCTTGACTCACCTGCATATCTTACAGTTCGCTCCCATTCCTTCCTTTAATCCTTCTAGTTGCCTATCACACACAAAACCCAACTTACTATCATCATTTCTATCATATGACAAAATCAATCGATTTTCTAACAACATTGTGAATTTTACAACACTCTGAAACCATCCATAACGGGCATGACGTTGTCCATGAGGACAATATCAAAGGTTGCCCTTGAAAGGAAGAGATTTACAAAACTTTTTTTCGGTGGTTAACTTAAACTTAGTCCTCATGGGCAATGTGGTGCCTGTTGTGGTCGGCTTTGAGGTGTTGTGCAGTTCATATGTTCTTAAAATATTTGAAATTGTCTATGTGATTGATAAAATCATAAAAGTAGTTGGGAAAATAAAATAGAAAACTGATGTGAGCGTTTGTTCTCAATGAGTAATTACTCCAAGAAACATACTTTGTTTTTTTGTGTCTGTTAGTTTTAGTTTTTCATATTTAGCGGAATTAAAACTGAAAGGTCCACACAATTTTGATTACTGCATATAATGCAAACTTCACATATTATAAAACAATTTTATATCCCAACATTTCAGTCTCTCTGCAGGTTCTGAGCAGAGGACATTATTTGAAAATTTGTTTAGGGTTAGGGTGCAATATTTTTACCATAAAATATTATTTATCATCACAACCAAGCAAATTATCCTCACACTCAAATACAAACACAATAACATGACATTATATTAAACGGATTCGCAAAAAATTCGTCCTCTCCCACTTCCATGAACTCAAATTTTGTCAACCGCAACTACAATGATCTTACAGTTCGCTCTTATTCTATAATCCTTCTTGTTGCCTATTACACACAAAACCCAACTTACTTTATCATTTCTATTTTATGACAAAATCAATCGATCTTTTTACAACATTGTGAATTTAGCAACACTTTGAATCCATCCATAGCAGGCAGGACGTTGTCCATGAGGACAACATCAAGGGCTGCCTCTTAAAGAAAGAGATCTCAATTTTTCAGTCTACAAAAGTGTGAAATGTTGTATGTAGTTAAAAACTTTTTCTTTCGATAGCTAATTTCAACTAAGTCCTCATGGGCAGTGCGGTGCTTGTCGTGGTTGGACTCGAGGCGTTGTGTAATTCAATTGTTCTTAAAACATCTGAAATTGTCTGTACACGATTGATAAAAGTAGTTTGGAAAATAAAATAGAAAATTGATGTGAGCGTTTGTTCTAGATGAGTAATAACTGCGTGAGATTCAATTTCTTCTCAGTTCTGTTAGTTCCAAATTTTGAAAGTTATTGAAGATTTAAACAGTAAGCTTGTCTAGCATTTTTATATTGATAATTCAATTTCATCATACTAAGATTATTTCGAATTTAATTTTGAAATTTTGAAATGTTGTATGTAGTTAAAAACTTTTTCTTTCGATAGCTAATTTCAACTAAGTCCTCATGGGCAGTGCGGTGCTTGTCGTGGTTGGACTCGAGGCGTTGTGTAATTCAATTGTTCTTAAAACATCTGAAATTGTCTGTACACGATTGATAAAAGTAGTTTGGAAAATAAAATAGAAAATTGATGTGAGCGTTTGTTCTAGATGAGTAATAACTGCGTGAGATTCAATTTCTTCTCAGTTCTGTTAGTTCCAAATTTTGAAAGTTATTGAAGATTTAAACAGTAAGCTTGTCTAGCATTTTTATATTGATAATTCAATTTCATCATACTAAGATTATTTCGAATTTAATTTCATGCTGGAGAAAACTTATGATAAAGGTATGTATATAAACGGAATAAAGGTATGTATATTTCTAGTATTAGTATATTACATTTAATTTCCTGATACCATTATCCCCAATAATCTAATAATCCATCAGACCGTTGAATGAGACCAAAATAAAACCTTAATTTATTCGCTTTTAAATTAAAATGTACTTTAAATCTTGACTTGCTGAGTTTGAGAGAAAAATTAGCATCAATTGATTTTGGGCATAGAGCTACTAAAACATATTGCACATGGAAATTAGATTTCCTTGGTTATTTATATTTCACACACTGAAATAATTATGTGGGGGTATTTAATCAATACACTATCATATGTGCTAATATTTTATAATCACTTTTACACTTTCTTCACTGCTATTTTATCTTTGTATATCTTTCCTGTAAAAAAATCTGCTCTTATATTTTGTGAAGATTGGTTTCTTAAATTTGAATTTTGTTTTCTGATTATGATTTCACAAGCACACTTCAAACTGCAGGCTTAATTTTGTTCTCAGAACCTAGCAAATTATCCTCACAAACACAAATACAAACACGATAACATTTATGCCTGTTAGTATCAAATGTAAACTTATTATTTTATTCCTGGTTGTCTATACACATTGAACCCAGTAATCATTATTAATTATATGATGGAACTATTAATTTTTTAAGAACATTTTTTAATTGGTTACAATACCTTAATTCCATCCATTACTGGCATGGTGCTATCCATGAGAACAGGTTGACATTCTGAGCTTACGTAACTCAAAAGTTGAGTTATTTTTCCAGTTATTTACCATGTATTTGGCGCAATATGCTAAAATCATCTACACTAGAGTATTTTTGGTATTGTTGGTGCAACATGCTAAAATCTTATTTTGAAAGACAAATATGGTTTCCAATAATAACACCAAAACTGCACTAGTATTTGATGATGATAGATTATGTTGCGTCAAGTACATGAAAGATATCTGGAAGATATCAACTTTTCAGCTTACAAACGCCAAAATGTCAGTTGTGATAAATCTTTCTTTTGCGGGATATTCTAATAGGTCTTCATGGATAATGTTTTGCTCTACATGAATAATACTGAAAGATTAGCATAAAATGAATTAGCACTCTATACATTTTTTTATTACTGCAAAACACGTAAGGCACAAGAAACATAACAAGTTATTACAACATTGCTTAACAAGACATGACAATGTCTCAGAATTTCATGTGCAACCAAGAAAAGTTCTAAATATCACACACAACCTAGACGGTGGGAATGTCATGCATTTCTCTTATTTCCTTATTTGCTTAAAAGATTCCCGGACTATTTGCAAAAGAAGCACATATTTTTTGGACATGCATGATACTTCTAAGCTCGCCTAAGTTGCAGGGTTATTATGCATGATATTTTTATCCTTTGTAGTTTGCACTTGAAATTATAGCTTCCCTCTAATACCCATATTTCCATTTCTCCCACTCCAGCACTCCTAAACCGTTTCACATCCTCTAAAGCAGCCGGTCTAAACATTCCAATATCTACCATCCCTGAAACCATATGATACCCCCTCATCTTCCTCTATTTTCACATTCAAAACTCTTTTCTGCTACTTGCAGCAATTCCACCAGCAAATCTAAGGGTCCCATTTGAACCACATCTACCCCATCAACGGCTGCGATTGCCAACGCTTCGTTTATTGCTCTCATTGTCTCGGCCTATAATATAACATGCTTAAATAAATTTGGATGAGTTTTTCAATTCATTTTTACAAGTGTTAAGGGGAACAAGTGGCTTGTATATAATGTGTTAAGGGAGACAATTGGATGACAGAAATGGGGGACAAGCGATTGGACCGTTTTGGGTTATTGGTTTTGTACTTTGGGCCTAATTATTTGGGGACTTCTTTTTATATCACCATAAATAGTAGCTTTTATCCCCAACCATGATCACAAAAAGCCGATTTAAAAAATTTCTAATGCACATTATCACGAATGATCCTGTTTACATGGAACAAAAGTTTGACCCCTCGATTCTCACTATATCAAATAATCTTTCTTCTCAATAAACATGAGCAAAGTTTACACACATTTCACTCTCACGCCACCTAAATTGAACAAAAAAATTACTCTTATTATTACTCATCACAACACAATCACACCCAATTCCTCATTACAACAAATAAATCTACATCCCTCAACTCCTCAACAATAAAATTAACCACCACAAACCCTACTCACTATAATACCCCTCCTTCTCTTTATCCTCCTCCCCTATAATCTCCCCCGCAATTCTAAACCTCTTAACATCTTCCGCCGCCGCCTTCCCAAACATGCTCACATCCACCGCCCCCGAAACCATATGATACCCCCTCAGCTTAAGCTGGTCCGGCGGATCGTGCGGCATCGCAAATCCGGACAAATACGCCCCTCCCTCTTTCTTGAGGCTCAAGACTCGTCTCTCGGCCTCTTTTAGGGTTTCTCTCACCTTCTTGTGCCCCGGGTCCCACAAGTAGCCCATGCTTGCGCTCAGATCCGTGGGGCCCATTTGAACCGCGTCCACTCCTTCAACGGCTGCGATTGCTTCCACTTGTTTGAGTGATGTCACCGTCTCAGCCTGTTATTACAAATCATTGTTTAACGATAAATAGTGTGTGAAAAGTTGCAAAAGAGCCCTCGTACTATTATGAAAATTGTGAAAAAGCCCATGCATTATTGGAAATTGCAAAAAAAAAAAAGCACCTATACTACATTATTTGGGAGTTTTTTTTTCAGTTTCGGCAATAATGCAGGGACTTTGTTGCAATTTCCAATAATGCAAGGAAATTTCTGCAATTTATACAAATTTCCCAAGTACGTAATTTGATTTCAATTTCAATTATGCATTCCAAATCCTTCATTAAAAGTATATAATTTTTATTTGTAATGTAACAAAGACCTGACACATGATGAGAAGATCTTCCTCACAATGCGACAGATACGCATCGTCAAACCCGTACGCCGACGCACGGACGGCTGAATGGGCCGACCCACGCACGCCACGTGGCGGATATCGACAATAAGAAACCGCCAGCTCAGCGTCCTTCGCGGTCTCAACTGACGGAAACATGATCCCTTGCGGGCCGAGATCCAGAGCCTTCTTCGCCCAGGCGGCAGAAATCTCAGGAACCCGAAGGATTGCCGGAGTGTGCGTTGACGCGAGAGCTCTGAGGCAGTTTAACGCTTCCGCAATGCCGCCCGGTCCGTGCTCCATGTCTAAAACGACGAAGTCGTAGCCGGCCAGGCCGGCGATCTCGGACAGAGTGGGCGAGAAGGAGAGGAGGAAGAGGCCGTAGAGGGATTCATTGGAGCTCAGCCGCGATTTGAGGACGGAGGAGAGCGGGTTCGGGAGAGAGAAGTCGAGATCTGAAGAGGCTACTTTGAGATGTTGGCAGGAGATTTGGAGCGAGGGTTTGGGGGGTTTTAGCGGGAGAAAGGAAGGCTGAGATGGTTTGGAGTTGGAGTAGGAGGAGGAGAGGAAGGAGAGGGAGGTGTTGGAGCTCATTGACACGGCCGCCATTGTTGTTGGTCAGTTCACTTTCAGTCGCAGGTGCGTTCATTTCGGAGAGACGAGAATCGAATTCATACGTGCAAATCAGGGAATTGAATTCCCGGTTTATGAAAAAACCAGGAATATCTAAAACCTGGAAATAAACTTGATGTTATCTCGTTTTTTTTTATCAGCAGAAGATATTTAAGAGGTGGGGTCAGAAGAACTAAACCTCCACCACTAATACGATTTTCAGATTTTCTCATTCACATTCACATTCGAATCTCTATCTCTTCTCTTCTCTTCTTCCTTGTCCATTTTCATAGTTTTTCGCTCTGTTGTAATACACTAATAATACGCATCATGTTAGCGGCTTCTTCGATTGTGAATCCGAATCTTCCGTGCTCGTCGCGAGCGAGTAATTCTTGTTCGGATTTCAGCTCCGTCTCTTTCGGGCCTTCGAGATTCGGAATCCAGCGGCGGGCGAGGAGGGATTTCGCTGTGAGAAGTGCGGCGACTAAACAAGCCAAGACTCCAGGTCTGTGATTTTAACAAATAAATGTTGAATTGAATTTCGGTTTTGTGATTCAATTTGAGGCTTCGTTTGGTTGTGAATGTGATTAGTGTTGTGTTTGTTGCGTTTTTGAACTCCAGCTGAAGAGGACTGGAGGATCAAGCGGAAAGTTCTTGTTGAGAAGAGGGTAACAAACAAAATAACTTGTCTAATTGAGTAATTGATCCTTTTAATTGCAAGAAATTTTGTATAATTTGCAATTAATATTTGATTTTAAAGGTAAGAAGTGTGGATGTGAAGGAAGCTTTCCGCCTTCAGAAAGAAAATAACTTTGTGATTCTAGATGTCCGGCCTGAAGCTGAGTACAAAGAAGTAAATAAAATAAAAATTTATTTTTCAAAACTTGAGAAAATTAAATTTAGGTGAAAATCACTTTTATTTTAACATCATATTATTTCTCGTATGATATATTTATTTCTACAGGCTCATCCGCCAGGTGCAATAAATGCGCAAATATACCGTTTAATTAAAGAATGGACGGCTTGGGATATTGCCAGGCGGGCGGCCTTTGCATTTTTCGGAATTTTTTCAGGAACTGAAGAAAACCCTGAATTCATGCAAAGTATATAATTTATTATCACATTTCCACATTATTTTATCATTATCATTAAAATTTCACCAAATTTAATTCGGATTATTTATATTTTATAAATAGTTGTCGAGTCGAAACTGGATAAAGATGCGAAAATAATTGTGGCATGTTCAACTGGAGGCACCATGAGACCCTCTATGAATTTGCCTGAAGGTTCACAATCAAGGTAAAATTAATATAAATCCTGATTAACTATATTAATTTAATGATTTTAGTTAGTAATTAAAAAATTATTTTCTTGGACAGGTCACTAATTGCGGCATATTTGTTGGTCCTCAATGGTTATAAGAACGTATTTCACTTGGAAGGAGGATTATATACTTGGTTCAAAGAAGGGCTGCCAGCTGTCACGTTAGAAGAAGAATGATTGTATTTATATTTTATCGTGAAGATTATTGCATTTTTTTCTTGTTGAGTTGTAATATAATTTGCATGAACGTTTGTTTGATGTACTGAAGTTTTGATTTTAGTGATCATTTAAGAAAATGTAAAGAAAATCGACATCAATTACTTTGCATTTAGTTAATTATATGCTATTTATTAACTACACAAATTTAGATTTACCATTGTTTGTTGTACACAGAGAAACGAGTGCAAGGGATTCGAATTTCGAACTATTTATAAATCCTAGAACTGAAGTTCATAAGAATCATAACTCGAGAACTAAAGTCTAAATATCCATAATCACGGAATCGGATTCAAAATCCGGGAAACGAATTCTCGAATTTCGTCGACCTTTCTCCCCCTTTCGTTTCTTCTCTCCCTCTTTCATCTCCTCAACCTTCACCGCAATCAATCAATTAGATCAAATCTCAATAACAAATCAAAGTCCTTACTTATTATTCTTAACTATCCTTCATTAGTTAGAACCTCTATTCCATCAAAATGAGAAGGCGACCAGGAATCGGTGGTCTACAAAGTGCAGCAGCAGCTCGAGTAAGCCAAATCTCCAATTCGATTTCCTTTTTCAACTCTCTTTGCACTTAAATTCTGAAACTTTTCATTTTTTTTGTATGTTTTGTTGATTAATCCAGGATCAGTATCGATTGGTGGGAGAAAATGTGGCGAAAGTCAGAGCGGATCTAATGATAGAGCAGCTCGCCACATTTCGATCCCAATTAGAAGATTTTGCTCGAAAGCACAAGGTAACAATCATCTATTTCCTTATCAATTACTCGAATTGATTTGTTAGAACAGTAAATTTCACAAAATTTACAAATTCACAGAATGACATAAGGAAGAATCCTACTTTCAGAGCTCAATTTCACGAAATGTGTGCAAAAGTTGGAGTGGATCCATTGGCTTCTAATAAGGGAGTTTGGGCAGAACTCTTAGGAATTGGAGATTTTTATTACGAGCTTGGTACTAAAATTAATCAACAAATTAATAAAATTAATCCAATTAATTCAGTAATTAAACCGGTTAATTAATTTTAATTATTGTTTTTTGTTAAAACAGGAGTTCAAATTGTAGAGATTTGCATTGCAACAAGAGCAGAAAATGGAGGGTTAATAAACTTAGAGGAACTCCGCACTAGATTGTGCAAAAGACGAAAATGCCCCCGCGATTCTTTATCTGAAGATGATTGTTTACGCGCTATTAGCAAACTTAAGGCATAAAATAATAAAATTACATTATTTGTTTTAATTCATTTCTTGATTTTTGTAATTTTTTGGCTATAAGTTTGTTATTCTAGGTTTGGGGAAGTGGAATTGAAATTAAATTATTTCATTTTTAATTCATTTCTTGATTTTTGTAATTTTTTGGGTTATAATTTTGTTATTTTAGATTCGGGGAAGTGGAATTGAAATTAAATTACATCATTTTTTAATTAATATCTTGACCTTTTTTTCTTATAATTTTGTTGTTTTAGGTTTTGGGAAGCGGATTTGAAGTGATTTCAATTAAAACGAAAAGGCTTGTGAGATCGGTTCCAACAGAGCTGAACAGGGACCATAATGAAATTTTAGAATTGGCTCAGGTTTGTTTTGTAATAATCGAAATAAATCATGAATATAAGTTATTTTATTAAATATATATATTTTTGGTTACGCTATTTATTTAATTAATTAATTCAGGCGCAAGGATATGTGACAGTGGATCAGTTGGAGTGTAATCGTTCATGGACAAGCGGTCGAGCCATTGATGCCCTTCAAACTTTGTTAAAAGTATAATTCCTCTTTTGAAACAAAAATATAAAATAAAATGAAAGATTATTTGAGATTTATTTATTGTTGTGATTAATTAATTAACAGGAAGGACTTGCGATGATTGACGATGGACATAAAGATGGCAAAAGGAGGTTTTGGTTTCCTTGTGTTTCTTCAATTTCAGTTGCAGCCGGACTTGATGAAATTTAATTAAATTGACCTGATAAATTAAATATTTGTCAATTTTTTTGCATTAAAAAATGAATTTCAAATGTTTTGGTTTGTGCCATCCTGAGTACGACAACATACATTACAATCAATCTCAAATGATGAAGGTTGAGAAAGAAATTTGATCTTGTTATTTTTATTATTAAATGAACGCACATATATAGTTAAAACATAATCAAAATTGAATTAATATAAGATAACAGGTCCAATTCTGATGCTGTACTGTGACTGATGTAGTTTTTTCATTACATGAATGAAAATTTGATCGATGCATAGAAGTTATATAAATTTTGATGAAATGTAAGGGAGTAAAATTAAACACAATAAATTAGGTACAAGTCACTATCTTCATTTAACTTTTGTTTAAATGACACAAGACTGGTCCATATACAATAATACAAATTTCCCTCCAGCCTTCTTTTGATATATTGACAAGCTGAAAATGTATTAAGCAGAAAATGTATGTGCAATGCCAGCTTTCCATTTATATATTTTCCTGTCCAATTCAATTTACTACATCATGGACATTTTACTTATGTAACCCTCGAATTAAAACTTCACGTGTTAACCGATAAATTATTAAATTTCATATCTCTACAAAGACACAAACATGAAATAAGTTAAGTTGAAAATAGCTCATAACAAACATCGTTCTGAAAAAAATGAGAAGTCCATGAAATAAATTAGTGGAGATATTCTTAACAGGTGCACCTGCACCAGGTACACCCAGAATTGTTTCTAAATATGAACCATGCATCACTAACAAGGCATGCACGCAAGTCACTATAAGTGCACCATTTTTGTATAATTCAAACATAAAAGTAATAAACTGATCAGATTTAGGAATCAATTTAATCATGAACACTGACCTACCCCCATTAATTTCCTCTCTTCTTCAAAATTTCAAACCTGTGTTGTGTTTTGTGTGTGGAGAGAGATAGAGAAGGAAGGAAAGAGCTCTTCTAAAAAGGGATCCGATGAATAGTTTGAAAGGGAGATTTACGAAGGTCCTTTATGAGGATTTCTCCTCTCGTCTGGTAAGTGAAATGCCAGATCTTAGCTTTTTGTTCTAGTTTTTTTCTTTTTTCTGTAGGAGTTTTTATTTCTATAGTTTATTCTTGACCTATTTTGAGATTTTTTTTTGTGTTGTTGTGATTTTTATGAATATATAATAAAGATTTGGGTTTTAATTTGTGCAAATGTGTTGGTTAGGGTTTATTTTGTTCATTTTTTTCCCAAGCCCCTCTGTCTCACCGATGCTTACAGGAAATATCAAAAACGGACTTGGCGGGCCTGAACGGAGAAAAATCGAAATTCATATACTTGATTGGGCCAATCAGTAATAGGTTAGGAAAAATTAAAGTTAAATCAGGCCGAAATTCGTTCTTATTGAAACGGGGTTGGAAGAAATTTGTTAAAGAAAACAAATTGCAAAGAAATGATGCATTATATTTCTCTTTCAAAGAGTATGGTATCTTCAATGTGGCCATTTTTGACAAATTTGGTCGGAGAATAAGAGAGAGAAGAAGTGCTGAATTGATAAATGGAGAAAGAGAAAGGGTTGAATTGAGAAATGGGGAAGAAAGAGGAAGAGAACCAGAAAGTGGAAGAGAAATAGTTGAATTGATAAATGAAGAAGAAAGAGGAAGAAAAGCAGAAAGTGGAAGAGAAATAGTTGAATTGATAAATGAAGAAGAAAGAGTAAGAGAAGCAGAAAATGGAAGAGAATGTGTTGAATTGATAAATGGAGAAGAAAGAGGAAAAGAAACAGAAAGCGGAAGACAAAGAGTTGATATGATAAATGGAAAAGGAAGAGAAGCAGCAAATGGAAGAGAAAGAATTGAATTGAATACCGGGCCTCTTTGTAATATTGACGAAACTGGAGGGCCGAGCTGCGAAATTGGCAAGAAAAGGGCTTCAGAAGCTGAATGCAGTTATAGACATCCTAAAAGAGGTAAAATTCTAAAATTTTTACAATCTCTTAAGACCTATTGTTTGCTCATATTAAATAATTCACAATTTTTTAACAACTAAAAAATCGAACAATAGGTCGGGTCGAAGAGCAGACAAATGCTAGAGCGAGAGATATACCTGACATCTCCAGTGATGTTGGTTCATGTGTCGGAAATACAGCACGAGACAAAGGTAAAACGTAAACAAATTCAATTTTGCATACTTATCAGAACTAAAAGTTATAAATATCATAGACATATATAAGGTACTATTAGCTGTGCAATTAACAAAAGTTTATAAAACAGCAGGTAAACAAATTGTGGAAGAATCAAGGGAAACAGAGGAAAGTGATTCATTAAGTGTAATTGATATTGAATCAAGTGAAAGCAATTCATTAAATGAAATTCAGAAAAAAACGCCTGGAATAATTTCCCTTAGTTCAAGTTCTTCTCGATCCTTAAAGACTAGAGCTAAACCACCTTCGGTCAAAAAAGGTAAAGATATTATTTGTTCTGTTTTTATTACTCAAAAATTCATTAATATTGATGAAAGTTTCTTCCTTTTTTTAATTACAGAAGTGGAATCGTTTGAAGATTCAGATTCAGAAGCAGGGTCATCTGAAGAATCAGATTCAGACAGTGAGATTGGTCGAAAGAAAGCAAGAAGAATTACGCCAAAAAATCGAAGTATTTTGAAGTCAACTAACAGGAAGGTTAATGATTTAGAGAGAGAGAAGATAAAAAGACAAGCCGAAAACAAGCTTGAGTCAAATGATCATACTTTCATGAAAGTAATTGACACAAAAAATGCGTACATCTCAAGCTTGCATTCAAGAAAAAACAATGCGTACAAGTACTACTTGGTGAGAATCATATCTGTATTTTTTTCTGTTCTATTATCTTTTCTAGTATGGTCAAAAAATTGGGAATTTCATAATTACCCTTATAAACTTCAGAATAGCATATTTATCCTTTTTTAAATATAAATATCAAAGTTACCTACGATATTTATCTGTCTAAAATATAAATATCAAATTTATCCCCCCAAATTTCAAAATATATCGTATTTACATTTAAAAAAAATATGGACAAAAATATCCTCACTGATTTCGAAAGGTAAATATGATTTTAATTTATTATAAATTTTAGAAGGGTAAATATGATATTTACATTTTTTAGAGGGATAAATATAATACTAATTAGATTTTGCAAGGGCAAATTTGATATTCATATTTTTTAAGACAAAACAAAAAGATTAATGATAACAAGTACTTTTTTTTAAAGTGCAGAACGTTCCGACGGAATTTGGGAGAAGGAACTTCCCCAAAAAGTCAACACATGTAACTCTCCGATTGTCCGAAAATGAGAAGGAATGGGAAGTTCATTGTAGATACACCTGTTCAGTTTCGGAAACTACGAAAAAAACTAACACTCGATGGCGATTCAGTACTGGT
This sequence comes from Juncus inflexus, assembly GCA_024447665.1. Classification (NCBI taxonomy): domain Eukaryota; kingdom Viridiplantae; phylum Streptophyta; class Magnoliopsida; order Poales; family Juncaceae; genus Juncus; species Juncus inflexus. The sequence continues at coordinate 10,439,190 of JAJHPC010000015.1, read as the reverse complement.
TGGAACGATTTCTTCATTGAAAATAATCTAGAAGACGGGGATATGTGTGTCTTTGAGTTGAAGAGAGAGAAGCGTAAGAGAGAGAAGATTGAGTTGATCGTTCATATATTTCGGTTTTAGAGAGTGATATTAAGATTAGGAGTTAATTATTAATTAGGGTTTGTTTTGTGTTGTTTCGTGCTAATATTAAACATAGGAGTCAATTTAGGGCTTATTTTGTGTTTTTTGTGACTTGGTAATGTGGTATTTTGTGACTGGTTTGTCTTGGTATGTTTATGTGATTTGGGACTGGTTAAGGAACAGGCATTATGTATTTTTCCAGCTAAGCTTAATATTTTGGATTATAAATTTTTTTTGAGTTGGCTTATTCAGATCAATCATGTTATGGCTTGATTTTAGTTTAGTTTAGTTTAGTTGGAATATATGTTATTTTGGAATAATGTAGTCAGCAAGCAAATAAAATTTGAAACGATTCGAGTCAGACACAGCATTGTACGGTTGTAGTGCATTGTGTATGTAACTGACAAAACAAACTTAAAATTGAAAAAAAAACTTATTCTCTATAATTGAAAATACATTAACAAAATAGTATAACTACACCCTGCTATACTTAGCACTCGAAACTTTTTCAATCAAAAAATAATTGAAAAAACACATTCTGTTTTCAGCACAAAGATATAGGACGGGCTAATTTGGGCCATCAGCCCAAAATAGGTATTATGTGGTTTTGCTTTCTTTCCATCTTTACCAAATCTACCAAATGATCATGTTCAGAGCCGAATTCCTCCTCTCTTCTCCTTCCTTTCTCCTCTCTTTCTCTTGACGTCAATGGTGGTATATGATCTACATATTTAGTATTTACATCTCAAACCACGACGCAGAAGAATTCTGATCGACCAACAAAACAATCGTAATCTCATTGTAACATTAGGTAATCAATTCTGCCTCTTTCCTAATTCAGTATTGCGTACTGACTATCGGAGCTCCGCAAATCAGCCATGGACTCATCGGCTCTCTTCTATCCTTCATCTTCTTCAATCGAATTTCCATTCAGAAAACGGACTCTCGATGAAGAATTGATACTCAAGTTAGAATCCCTGACAATTTCCAAGCGGAAAAAACTGTCTCACAACATATCAATCATCCTATCCAATTTCCCCTCACAAATCACCCTAAATCAACCAAATTTTATATTCAAGTCTCAGAGAAGAGATTGGTCTTCTCTGCCTAGTGATCTTCTTCTCTGTCTCGTAAGATTACTCGACTCCATGACCGACTTCACATCGTTTCGTCGAGTTTGCAAGAGCTGGCATGATATTTCAGCCCCTTCCCATTATACCCTCGCCTCTCAACCCCCTCTCTTGTTATGCACCCGTTTCCCTGATTTCTCCAAGGCCATTTTCGACATTTCACGCCAGAAGTTCTGTAAATCCTTCTCTTACAAATCTCCTTCAACTCTTTGTTACTCTCATGGATTTCTCATCTCCAAATCGAGCCTCCCATCAGGATTTTCGCTTCAGAATATTTTTAATGGAGCTCAGATTTCCCTTCCAAACGCATCTGAGCGGTTCAAACGGATCCGGTTTTCTTCCTCTCCAATTTCTTTGAATTGTACTACCGTGCTATTTCGACCCAACGAGTCATCTCTCCAGTTCTGCCAGCTAGGCGATTCTGAATGGCGAATAATTGCGAAACAAAATATTGAAGAAACGTTTGATGATTTGCTCTTCTTTAATGGAAAACTCTATGCCTTAATGAATACTAAAAATCTCGTATTAATTGATCTATATTCTCTTAAAATGAAGTACCTAGGAGACGATGATGAAATAAATAAATCTAGAAATGAAAATGATACTAACAATAATAGATGGATGCTTGCTGAGTGTAACGGACATTTATTACGAGTCATGATTAATAATTCGCAAGGACTTACCGCATTTCGTTGGGATTTTAAATACGATAAATGGGTTGAAGTGTTAAGTTTAAATGGAAAAAGTTTGTTTTTTTCATCTGGAGGATTTGGGGGATGTATTTCCCCAAATGGAAATGGAATTATTAGAGCGAATTGCGTGTATTATATTGGGTATCGTAATGATCGTTATTATGAGCTTTCTTTTAGTGGAAGAAAAACTGTTCATCTTTTTAGTAAAGGGTCTCATAGTTTGGCCAAGGGTTTGTCTATTTCCAATCCGCCTGTTTGGATCCTTCCAAGTCTTTGTTGAAAAAATAAAAGGGATGTTTATATTTTGAGGCAAGCTTGAGATATACTTTGAGGGTTGTTTGGTTAAATTTGTATTATATTAGTTTGAGATGGTTTGCTAGTTTTGCAAAAGATATGATTTTTTTGGGTTAATTAATTGGCAATGAGATGTTTTCTGTTTCTTTTTTGGGTTTGTTTATTGTTAATTGAGTTGAATATGGTGGGTTCTTCCAAGTCTTTGCTGAAAGAATAAAGGGAATGTTGATGTTTTATTTTTAGAGGGTTGTTTGGGCAAATTTGTTGTTATAATAGTAATTTGAGATGGGCTTTTTTAGATTGATTTTCTTTGGGTTGTTTATATGTATTCATTAATTGACTAGAAAAGATAAATCTATTTTAATTGTCATTATTATGGCTGCAAGCAAGTTGAGTTGAACCGAGCTAGACCAGCTTGAACTCGACTCGAAACTGAACTCGAGTTGGCTCGGCTCGAAATTGCTTAAGGGTTTCGAGCTGAACAATCTAGTTTAAAGTCGACTCGATTTTGACTCGAGCCAGTTTGGTTGACTCAATATCAGCTCTAAATTAAATTGCATTATCAAATTAGCTTGTCTTAAATCGAAACTAAGTTAGATTCTTGACTCGAGTTGACTCGAAATTACATTTAAACAATAAAAATAATCATTAAACTCCCGAACTTAATCTACTACCATTATAATGACCAGGTCATCTATTTTCAATTTTCATAAATGGACAACTAAAAATAAAATGGCCCAACTCAAAATAGTGTCGAGTTTCTATTGAATGAGTTGAGACCTAATTGTTATATATGGATGTTTGTTTATGTGGCAATATGTATGCCTCATGAATAAATGAAAATGTGAATTTCACTTTGGTTTTATTTTTTGGGACACAAAATAGCTCACAATCTACACATATATTTTGTTATTTTGTTTTACTGTTTTATTTGAGGACATGTAGACAAAAACAATATATGTATTCTCTAAAACTGGATTTGTGGCAAGAATACTATATAAAATACATAAACATAGAAAAACAAAAGAAAACAAGATCTATAATTCATAAAACAATATATGAACTAAAACAGTACATACATACTATAAAACAATATTTATATGTCATGACAGTATATATGAAAAAGTACATAGATACACAAAATCAATATATTATAAATTTTAATTTTGTCAATTCAGTCTAATCAAACCACACACCTTTTATTCTCATTGAGAATGTGTTTGGATTGTAGGAATGTGGGTGGACATGTGATTTCCATGGGAATGTGACCTTAAAAATATTTCATTCTCATGTTTGGTTCAATATTAGAATCCTACGTGGAAGAATTTTTTTTTCCCATGATTTGACACATTCCCATGAAGCATGGGAATGTGATTTCCACCAAAATACATGGGAAAGTCCTATGCTTATTACATAATTATCCTTCTTAACTAATTAAATTTAATGACAATAACAATAATAAATATTATTATTTTATTAAATTTTTTAATTATATTTAACTAAATGAAAAATATAAATAATATGTATTTAATTAAGAAAAAAATTGTAATGAATAAATTTATAATGATATATAGTTATATTATTTATGAGAGCGAAAATTATATTAATTAAAAAATAGTATAAAATTTATAATTATAACATAATTTTGATATTTAATAATATTCAATTAGAAATTAAATAATATAAAACTGAAAATACCTATATATAGTTTATAAAAAGATTAATATATATTAAAAAGTAATTATTTGAAATATTTTTATTTTTTATTTATTAAATATATTTAGAAAATTTCGTTATATTTAAAAAGTAATTATTATATTTAATTAAAAATCTAATATATAAATAATAAAATACAATAAAATAATTTTAATTATCATTATTAAGTTATAATTTTCTCATTAAAATATTAACTTTTTAAAAAATAATTTCAATTATTATCATTAAAAATAAATTCCATCATTCACATACTGTTTAGTTTGGCGTCCAAGACAATTTAACATTTAATAGCCCACTAGAAATCTTATTGCAAAGCCAAGTAACAGCCAAATTTTAATTTCATTAATTATGATTTTAATTTAATTGTCTTTTAAATGGCAATGTAACCCTCATTAGCATTATTGCCATAATTCAAAACAGTTACATATGACAATTTTTATCACATGAGTTCGATTCTCTTGAATTATACAAAATATCACGATATTATTGAGGGTTTTACCAACCATCAGTACACACTAATTGTAACCGTCAATTTTGGTTTTTCGAGCAACATTGACTTTCTCATTGTGAGTTTCAATTTACCCACATAAAAAAGGGTTAAATGTTAGTCAATTAAGACTCATTTGACCATTGGTTTTACCTTTATTTCATACATAATTTTCTGTTTAAACAAAATAACAAAATAAAAAAAAGGTATAAAATTATATCCTAATCTTTTGTATTTATCTTAATACGAATTAATATATTCCTGTTTGATTGGTGGTTTGAGTCTTCGAGCTAAATGTTCAATAGCTCTTTTTCTCCACTTATTAAAATCTTGGAAGTCCAATATTATGTTTTAAATCTAAATATTACAAAATAAAGGGACTAAGAAGAAAATAAATATGTAATTATGGAAATATTGCAAATGCAATTTATCTACTCTGACAATTGGCTATTGATTGCCTTGATTAATTTCATGTAACAATTGGTTACAGTGTTATTAAACCCGGACCGGACTGGGTGGTCGGACCGAAAAAAATCTGACCCGGACCTATATCTGGTTCGGTCTGGATGTTAGATCGGACATGCATTTAAACCGGTAAAACCCAGTTAAACCAGCCGGGTTTACTAGAAAACTGGAATCTGAACCAGGTTTACTAGTTAAACTGGAATCAATTGTTTTGATTGTGTTGAGAATGCTTGTATTGACAACAAGAAAAGTGAACAATTTGGTCTAAATTTCATTGATTGATAGAAGCTGGGTTGAAAGGCGTCACATTGAGGTCTTTATTTCTATTCTCTGACTAGCAGTAATTGATACAGTTGGTATTGTATCTTGTGATTTCTCTTGTATTTCATTTCAATAAAAATCAAGATTTACCCGCATTGAATACTGAAATGAGAACTTTGGTTTATTTTATTCTTCATTGAACAGCTGGATTGTATTAGGCATGATCAATTGTAATTAGGGATAAAGTTTCAGAGAATTAGAAACACAACAGAGTTCAACATAGTCCAAATGTTTTAACTGGTTCATGAAAGATCAACTAACAATGAGATTGGATTTCTACAGATAATCTGAAACGACACCTTGCTGACTACATAGATGTGAAACAGATTAAGACACACAATAAGCAATTACTCAAATGAACAACAAACAATTATTCAAATGAAGGGCTCTAAAAAGACACAATTCATTATTGCTGACATTCATTAATCTGATTACTCAGTGAATATGTCCAAGCATATGAATCTATTATGCTATTTGTATTTGTTCTTACTCCGATATTGTTATATGTATTATTGTATATGTTTCTAAATCTGATATTGTTATATGTATTTGCTTCTAAATCTGATTGTATATATTTGCTTCTTATTTATTTTTGTGTGACATTTTATAGATTAAGGAAGTAATAGAGCCAATTTTAATGGAACATTATTGGTAATCATCTAGGAGGATTAGTCTAGTCATTATTTATTTATACATAATTATTAAGAAAAATCATCGGTTCATATGCGGTTCAACCGGTTGACCCACTGGTCCGACCAGTGAAGCAGTAATTCGGGACTTATCCGGGTCGATGTCCAGTCCGGGTTTAATAACATTGATTGGTTATTTTATTGCTTTAATTAGTGTGACAATTGGCTATTTGATCGCCTAATTAATTTTCTATCAAGACATATTCTCTCTCTTACTGTAACACAAGTTACACAATATTGAAGTTTTGTGCTAGTTTCCAAATGTTACAGCCAATGATTACTTATCATTGTTCTTTAACGATAACATAACCCACCAATTTTTATTTGGTAAATGATATAAAAGTTTGGAACTTTAACAGGGCTATGTTCTCATAAATTACTATTTTCACGAATAGTTGTTACTTGAGAGAGACATACTTTATTTTATGAGTTCACTATCTCATATTATTTAAAAATAAAAATGCTAAAGCATTGAAAATGTTGATCACTATTGAATTTTACTTGTTTTGGGTATATATGTAATATTGACATAGCCAAATTTTCGATTTTGAATGAATAAACAAATATTATATGAAGTACGATATAATTATCTCTTCTTTGGTAGTGACACAAGTTGCTAATTTAAACAAAATAACCAGAAAGGTCTTGTCCAATATTTGGATTATTTATTTATATCTCTTTTAATTAGAGATGAATGAAGCTTATGTTCACGTTTGTGCCAAACGCTCTTTTCTCGACCTATTAAAATTCGTATGGAGCCTACAACTTTATAATCAAATTAGATTATATATATATATATATATATATATATATATATATATATATATATATATATATATATTAGTCATTACTTTGACTATTAATATTCAGTTTTGCCTATTTTGGCAGATATGAATATAATAAAGTTGGTATGCCGGACTATTTGCAAGTTGAATATACAAATAAAGAAGGCAAATAATTTTTCCCCAATTATTTTGAGTTTAAAAAAATATCTTAATTATATTCTATTTAATTAATACAAACTTATTTGTATAATAAATAATCTTATTTGCAATTCAAAAGTAATATATTATACAATGTGTTGCCATTTAAATTGGCCATACAAGATCTTGTTAAATTATTATTTATGAAATATTAATTGCTATAACACATGATTGGCTTATAATATTTTGACCATATTTTATTTTTGAATGAATTATATTTGCCTCCTATCTTTAAGTATATAAATTAATTTTATCTTATAGATATAAAATTTATATAATTGACCATTATAATAATTTACGGAAAAGATGAATTTATTATTTTGAAATAAAAAGCACAATGTTTGTTAACTTTTCAAGTTTTTTATTGCTTATACAAGCAAAATAAATAAATACTACACGAAGTTTGATAAAATTATCTCTTCATATAAATTTGGATTTCACGAATTATTTTGTAGTCTAATATGTAAAATGTATAAAAGATGAAGTTTGATAAAATTATCTCTGCATATGAATTTGAATTTAATCAATTATTTTTATACAATATGGATATATATGATATCCTAAATATTGAATATCTTTTATATATTTATGATGTTAAGATATCTTATCAATAAATATTGATAAATAAAATATTGGTCAATATTATATTATTTTTAATATGAAATTTATATGGCTAAAATTGGCTTAGGAATTTACTTTGAGTATTCCTATTGTGCCTAAATTATCATCATCGGTTTTGACAAATTCTTGTTGAAAAGAATATTATTGATCCGATCAATCAATAAAATATAAATACTAGCTAAAATAATTTAGCACATTATTAATTATTATAAAACCGAGGAAAATAAAATAAAAAATGATATCATATAAAATTGGAATAATAATAATAATATATCCGATAATAATAGATCTTTTATGATCTAGTTCATCGGGGGGGGTGATGCGTTTAGCCCATATAAATGTCACCAGCGGTGAGTCCCCTACCATTGTGGCATGCTGGAAGGGACAATTGGTTTAAAGGTTAAACGAAACTGCTGATGTGAAATTTGGAAGCACTATTTTTTGACATTGACTTGGAAGGTGATGGTTGGGATGAATATTTGTTCTCAATAATTCTGAGATTTATTTTTCAAATATTGAAATTAATAAATTAAATGAATTACTTAAAAAAAAAGTAGTATTTGCGGGGTATATTTCCACACCGTATACCCTTTGAGGAATTACCTAAGTGAGAGTTATCGTGAGCCGCGACTAAGGATACGGGCGAAGTCCTAAAGTATTCTCATGATAATCAAGGTTAGCGCATGGCCATAAATAATGCACACTCGCTAAAGTACCTAAAATATTTTTCCTACTATGTGTGTGATTATAGAAAATCGGTAAGATTTGTGGTTCAAAAATATATGTTACCATGTAAATCTCGATCGTATATGATCATTAGTACGTATGAGTTCAATACTACGTCAACTCATACTTATACATAGTAAATACCAAGTATTCGGAAGAAATATTTAAATAATAAGTTTTAAAATTTGAGGGGGAATGTTGTATATTATTTATTATATAAATAATATAAGTAAATTTTAAAATTTATTGTTGTATTTTTATTGATATTTTAATGACTATTAAATTAGGAGTTTGAAATGATATTAAATTCGTTGAACAAGTCTCTCCCTCTCACTTATTATAAAATGAGTTTTCCTCATTTCTAAATACAACAACAATACAACAAATACAATACAATAATCTTTCTTCTTCTTCCTCATCCTAAAAATACATTCTTCCAAATACACAAAATATACTTGATTTGAAAGATCATGATGCACAACTGTACGGATGGAATATATATATGTTTTGAATATTCTTCCAAAAATTAATCTTCGATGCACCTAATAGGTGCCACGAGAAGAAAAGCATCAGTCAACACACCAAAGAACAAATAGAACTCATAGATTTTATCAAAGCTAATAATATATTAATTGATGAAAATAGATGTAACTAGAATAATTATAAAAAAAAAATCAATAATACTTGAGGAACAATTGGAACGTGAATCCGATCAACCAAGAACATGAACAATGGCCCCTTGTTCTCAAAGAATGATGCTTATATTAATCTGATGGCTAGCGAAAAAAATCGTCTCACCTCCAGTACCCTATGGGCATTAATGAGAATAACGCGGCAGTGGCGGCAGGGTGTATGTGCAAAACTCATATCTTTTAGTATTAAAGGGAAAAAATACATTAAATAGACATTTGAAGTTTCTTGGATATGCTTATATTGATTGATATCAATTAGCAATTGATTGTTAGTGTTATACTGTTAGACTCATACACTTTTACTCATATCTAGTATATGTTTATTCAAAACAAATAGTTTAAGTAGTAATGTTGGGCTAATACAAAATTTGGTTGATATTCTTCTTCTTTTTATTCTTTTCTTATTTATTCATTTTAACATGACTCCTTATCAATCATGAATTGGAGTATACAGTAAATAACAAACTAAGTTTGAAATTCGGAAAAAAAAAGTGGGAGCAGATATCATGAATTTCTGTAACTGGGCGTGATGATATTAATCATTATGCAACTTCTGTTTGGAAAAAAAAAATTGTATGAAAAAAAACTGAATAATATCAATGAAAATAAAAGGTGTTCGGCCCTGAAATATTTGGGCTTTTGAGCCTCACTGAATTCACCAAAATTGGTGAAAGAAAATAAAACTTAATAGACAAAATAGTAATTGAATTCATAAAAAAAACAAGAACAAATTGAGTTTGAAATGATCCGATTGGAAAAGAACTGGGACAAATCACAAATGTCAAATAAGATATAATGAATTTATTTAGTTAGGCGTGAAATGTTAATCATAATAAACTTCTCTTTGGAAAAAAAAAATGAATAATGTCAAATTGTGTGGCCATTAAATGTTTGGGCTTTTGACCCCAATAAAACAAAGTCCATTCAATCCCACTTCTTTATTGGGCTAACAATATTGATCTTATATATATTTCGGCCTGTTTCTCTTGCGAGCGTCTCTTGACCTTGAACCTTATACTTGAGCCTGTTTCTCTCCCTCACGCCCCGCCTCTTCGCCTCTTTCTTTCTCGCCTCTCGCTGCAATGGAGAATGAGCCTAGTGCAATCCAAGTAGTAGCAAATCAAGAGCAGAACCTCCACGGATCGTCTGAGTCTGAGGTCTTCCCCGATTGGTCCGCCCTCACTGGCTCCGTACTCTTCTCCATCGCTCGACTTCTCAACACCATGGATGACTACTCCGCCTTTGGCCGCGTCTGTCAGATCTGGCGGTCTGCCGCCGCAACCGCACCTGACGTCCTCGCCTCCCAACACCCTTTCATTGCCGTCCAGGTGAACAAGAACTGTGAGGGCATATACGACATTGTTGCACGCAAGAACAAGAACTGTGCGGGCTTGTACGACATTGTTGCGCATCGCCTCCACAGGATTGAGCCAGGCTCAAGGATATTGAGCTATGCTCATGGATTCATTGTTACTCAAACATGCTACAGGATGAGCAGGATCAAACTCACTAATATTTTCACGAAGACCGAGATTTGTCTCCCTTGTTGCGGCAGATCAAATGATTGTGTTATCTTCTCTAAAAACCCCTCTTTTCCTGATTGTTTAGTTGTGTATTTCACTCCAAGGGACTCCATGTTCCAGTACTGCCGGCCAGGGGACTCTGAGTGGGTCTGTGAGTGGACGATTCACAAGAATAAGAAGAACGATCATAAAGTGTTCGATGATATGCTTTTCTTAAAGGAAAAACTTTATGCTCTGAGTGAAGGTGCTCTCTTGTTGGTGGAGCTCTTTCCTAACCTAAGAATAACAAATTTGGGAGGGAACGATACAACACTAAGAAAGGACGAGAGACTTATTTGGAAACTTGCAGAGTTGGGTGGAGAGCTGTTGCTGGTTTGCTACAATAGAGAAATTATGTACCTAAAAGCAAAAGGGTACCATAGATATCAAGATGGAATTATCATTTATATTTGGGACTTCGAAGGAAGAAAATGGGAAAAAAGATCAAGCTTGGGCGGAAAGGCCCTTTTTATTGGATATAATTTTGATAAAGTATTATTTTTTGGAGGATCAATAGCGCCGCCCAATGCAGGCTTCAAGATTAGGGGGGATTGCATCTACATTGCTGACCCACCGACTGATGATTGGTATGTGTACTCACTAGAAGATAAGAGTGTTCAGTCCTACTTAATAGCCGAACGGTTTAGGAAGCCTAACAATAAGTTGTTGGTGAAACCCATTTGGGTTTTACCGAGCTTGTGCTAAGTGTCGATTAAGTTACTCTATTGTTGTAAGTCGGCAATGGTAGCTTATGTTAATTTTATTGTCTCGTTTAACTATGTTCTTAGCAAGGTTGCAAATAACGTTTAACGGTTTGTAGCATTCAGGTTATTTTTATTGTGGCTAGCGAATAGCGAACGGTGTAGCGGATGTCATAATTTAAAACAGATGATATCATTAAGTATTATTCATAGGAAATATATTCTTTTGTAAAATGAGAGTTATTGTTTGGCTTATTTAAATCAAAAGAAACCATAATTGTATTATTTATTAATTTAATAAGTTCTTAAATGCAAACATCTTATTTTTATAGCCCAAAAGAATCTATTTAGAGTTAAAAAATATATATACCGGAAATAAAATCATAGCATGGAACGTTTAGCCAATGACACGTAGCGTTTCATGTGCGACATTATTGTAGCGTGCTATTTGCAACTATGGTTCGTAGTCATCAATAGTATCTTATGTTAATTTTATTGTCTCGTTATTTTATTGCTTTAGGTCAGCAATGGTATCATATGTTAATTTTGTCTTGCGTATATGGTTCTGGTTCCTATCCTGTACAAGGACAATTTTTGTTTGTAAGATCATTTCACTAAAATAATTTCCTTTAGTGTTATATGTGGGTATGATTTCTGATGATAGCTTGATTGATTCTAGTATTTTGAGGAATGGCTAAAATACTCATTATGCTCTTGTGTATGATATTTTATCGTCTAAGTAATTTTCTATGTTTTAAACTGTGTTATTTGAATAAAGAAACTCAGTAATTATATATTACTTTTCTTGTTAACCCATATTGCGTCATATTTGTTGTCGGATATTGTTCTCAGTTCTCCTACAGCTGTTGCTACAGTGTGAAAAGGGTCTAGGCTCTTCATTACGAGCTCTGATGGATGGACGGCCATTCAAAAAATATCTAGATCATCAATGGTGAAAAGAAATCCCACCCACCGGAATGATTCACACAAAGAAATTAGTGAGAAATCCAAGTACAAGCACAATCCCCAATCGCTGAAATTCATCATGACAAATGGAAAAAGAGCTTGCTTTAACTGCCTATCCACCGCTCACCTCAGAATTGACCGCAGAGAGCTAGTACGTTGTGTTAATTGCAAGAAATTAGGGCATATGAGCCATTACTGCTACAATAAACAGAAGCCAAACAATTTAACGGCAGCAGGAATTGGGGGAGAAGTTCAACTTGAAAGAACGGATTTCTACTGCATTTAAAGCATTCAATTCAAAACCACTGAAAAATCCCTATAAAAACCCACCTGATCTCAACATTCCAAATCACAAAAATCACAACCACATAGCTTCTTTCTCTGACCTTTTAAAGTCAGAACTCAACAAAGAACGCATGATTAAGATGGATGGTCACACCCCGCTAAGGTCCATGAGACTAGCAACTGCAACCACTTACATGCCGGACACTGGCGCTCTGTCCCACCACTTGCACTTTCTCTATCGATCCGCCTATGTCACGGTCATTACGAGAAATTTTAGAGATACTCTTAAGAGCTGAAATTAAGAGCTCGCTTATAGAGGCATATGGAGGAAATGAGGAAGATTACGAGCTTTACAAAGACGGAGCACCGGCAAACTTCATTCTCGTCAATAGAACCCAACAGATGAGAAATTACATTGCGGTTCCGGATGATTACCAACTAGATGATGCCACCACGCTTCTCTTCGAGCCTTGGACTAAGCATTGGGGCGCCGTTCACCATCCAAACCGATTCCGCTGCTATTTACGAATGGTTTGGCCGTTTCACCACATGTGGAACCGAGCGGATATCGAGAAGGTGGTTAGTGGATTTGGAGTCCTACACAATGTATTTTCCATGTTTCCACCTCTTGGAGATCATCGACAATTGCGTATTTCAATCGATTGTGAAAGGCCAAGCTCCATTCCGCTGATTCTACGGCTCAAATACGAAGGATATATGAGAGATGTAAGGATCATCCTTCGTCACTACAGGGATAGAATCACTGGGACAAATAACAAGTTGCCGTAACAGAACGGTGGAGGGCGAGTATTCAATGACAATAATAACAACAACGGCAACAACAACCGCGCCAACAACAACGGAGAGAGTGACTCTGACACGCACAACGAACAATCTGCCGGGGTTTATATGATAGGAAGTTATAAACAATCTGACGGGGTTTATCCGAATGATACGCCGTTGAACATGCATGTCAATGAATGGGAACGAGAAGAGGGGGGGGTACTCCATTCTATCGCCATGGGAAAAAAATGGATGTGGATTCTCAAAAAATCTGCTCTGCCATCTTCTCCGATCAACGATCATGCCAATGGAGAGGTACAGATCGAGATAGAAATGGAGGAGATTAACGATCATGTCCAAATAGAGGTCTCCTGCCTTACACCAACTAAAGAGGGAGATGTTGTGATTGATGGAGAGGATATAATGAAAGATGATGGGGCTGTCTTTTCATTTCGGCCATTACAGGATATTGTAAATGAGGAATTTGAAAATTCTTCTACTCAAGATATTTACCAATAAAGTTATGGGCTGGGCCTGGAATTGGATAATGGAGAAGGAAGTGGACTTTTTTTGGGGGGAGGAGGATGAATTGGCCCCCATATCTACTCCAAAAAGACCAAAATGACTGAATGGGATGCACTCCATGCTGAATAACCTCACCAGCCGCCGAAGTGAGAGACTCCTCAAGAAGGAGAGTACTAAATATGTGAGCTCGATTCAAAAAGAAAGCCGCGAGACGGCCATTCTCACGGGGAGGTCCCTCCATTTGCTGATAGATGAGACGGAGGCAGTCTCATTGTTTGTTGAATGTGGAGGAGACGAACGGAAACTCACGAATGAGCTCTCCAAGGTCGACCAAGGCAGGGCCCACTTAGAGGGTTAGATTTACGGATCAATTGAGCAGGCCTTTACTTATTTATGTTTTTCATTATTTAGTAATTTAGATTTGGATGTGGGTGGTTTTAGCTATGGGTCAGAACTTGTTTTGGGTTGGATGGGGTTCTGGGCTTTCCAATGGGCTGGATGGTGGTGTTTTGTATTAGGGTTGGGTATTCTGGGCTCTTTAGCTAAGTGGTTCTTTATCAAAAGGCTAGATTGTTTCATGGGCTGGAGGGCTTTCCTCTTTTTACTTTTGGTCGGGAGATGGGCATATGGCTTCTCATTTATAAAGGGCCTTTGTCTATTGGCTGATCTTTGTAAAGAGAAAAAAAATGGGCTGCCAAGTTGGTCTTGTATCTTTCATTTCAATTTTAGGGCTTTTGTGAGGGTGGGCCTGTCTCTCTTTCATCTCCTTTTTTGGTCCGTGCATGACACTTCTTCCACCAGATTTTTATCACAAGCTGCTATAATTAGTTCACCATGAATGAAAAAACAGTTTTTTCAATTTTAACATGGAACGTTCGAGGGTTGAATACAAACACAAAACGAGCTACTGTGAAGAAAATTATTTAAAATTATTTTATTCTTTTAACCCTCCCAGAAACTAAATTATTTAAAATTACGCCATCCATACTAAATGAAATTTTTGGGCCCCGGATAAAAAAATATGATTTTCTTCCTTCAAATGGGACTTCGGAAGGACTCTTAATGGCCTGGAATGAGAACAGATTAGAGTGCTTAAATATTTCAAGGGCTAACTACTTGATCACAGCTACTTTTCAGAACAAGGGAGACGGATATGTTTTTTTTACACCCCTGACCCAAATAAAGGACTGAAATGTAACAACCGCCAAAAAGACATTTAAACAAACATCCACATAATTCAAAATAATCTCCAAATTACATTTATTAAATTTCACAACCAAAAACAAAATTGAGACTTTAAAGTTCTCATTTATTTCATAATCATTATTAAACTAAATGTTATTAAAATTGTGACGTTTCTCCACCCGCAACCCCAAGCTAATGATTCAAACGTGGGCACAAAATAAATATAAGGATGAGTACTGACTCAGTAAGGTATGAAAAGAGGCCCAGCCGCATATACCAAAAATAGAATATTTTGAGTTTGATATAAAATAGGATAGCGAATATAAAATCAAGTAACAAGAGGTCATAAGTATAATATAGTATAATAATTATATAATGATTGTGAAAAATACTTTTATTTCAGGATATTATCTTATTTCACTTTCAACTTCCATACACATAACACACACTAGATCATGCTCTGTGGCATCGAGTACGCGCACAGATACAAGTCTTTCCGAGCTCGTTATTGGGTGATCGGCGGCCCTAGTTTCTCTCTACTAAGTACGGCTCCTCATCTATGTGAATCAGCGGCCCTGGTTTCGCTCTACCAAGTACGGCTGCATCCTCATAATTATCACACATCTCACTATATCCCGCATCTTACTTAAAAATATCTTTAAATATTATCTTTAAATTCTCATATTACTAAAAATATTAATTTGAGCCATATAAGCTCTATCTCATAAATAGAAGTTCTAGATTAAATATTACTATCATTATAGGTACTTATAATATATATAATATTTGTACGGAAGAACAAATATAGCCAAAGGGAAAAGTATATGCGGGCAAAACCTTATCTGAATAAATGCAACTAGCAAACTCTCACGCGAAATATTCGGGTCCCACAAACTCTTCCGCTTCTTTCGCAACTCTCTCAACTTCTTGGTCTTCCTCTAGTATGAACTCCTCCTCACGCGAATCTAATTATTTTAATTAATACTCATTACTAATCGATCTCGAACTTCGAACCGACATGCTCACTTAATCTGATTATTTACGGAAAAATACTTTCTGGACCTTAAATGCAGAAAATAATAATTCCAATGAGTCAGAAATGTCCTAAAACATACAAATCGATTATTTATTTGTGAAATTTGAAGTTATATATTAAAAGTTATGATTAAAATAAATTTCCTTAAAAATCCGGAATTGCAGTCCCAGTTTTCAAAATTCAGATTCCTGAACCTGTCCAAAGATCCAGAATCCAGTTCCAGTTTAGAAAATATCCCAATTCCAGATTTACTAAAAATCAGTATCTTATTTCTCAGTTTAAAATATTCCTATTTTATTATTATTATTTGAAATCCTTGATATATTTCTCAAAATAAATAGAATTTACATATAACAAGTAATAACATGACAAGTCATCCGGTAACCGAAAATTTTATGAAACTAGTTAGTCATAATTTGTATTATAAGAAAATAAATAAGAGTAATGTTGTAATATCATATCCAATAATTATTTTATTAAATGAAATATAAAATTTATTTAGTCATATCATATAACAACAATTATCATTATTCGAAATATAGTGATATACCTAGTTATTCTAGCAAAAGTACTCCATCCATAACAACAAATCATTTGTAGGTTTAATTTCATGAATACATGCAATATAGCCTAATTATGCAAATAATATTAATTACTAATTAACTAAATCTAAAAGAAATAAAAGACTCACTTTACTGAAGATGATTGAACAAGGAAGAGAAGGAGTAATGCTCTAACTAGTGATTAGACTTGGATAAACAAGGTTCGTGTGGGCTGATTTGATCTACAGACACGGTCCACAAACTCCAAGTGTAGGAATCTTCTCAACTCCAAAGGACACGCTCTAACTCCTTTTTCCTTGTGTCTTGCGCAGGAAGAGAGAAAGGAGAGGTAGAGAGAGAATAAAATGACATATTTCTGTCTTGTAGCGAAGTATTTAAACTCAGAAGGAAAAATGAGAATAATAACTGTACCGTATTCCTAATTAATGGTTGATTACCTAATTTATGTCCCTTAATTTCATATTAAATACAGATCTGAAATTTAAGCATGCACTAATGCAAATTTTCTGAACGGAAAGAAGAAGAAACGGACAGCCAATTTTTGCTGCCACTTTTGCACTTTAGCCCCTCAAAGTTAAAATAATCATAACTTTCAATATACACCTCAGATTTTGATGATTCAAATTTCTAAATTCTTTATTTAATGCATACGATTTATTGAGATACACTTTATTATTTCCCAGCGTACAAACTATTTCAGAAATTACGAAAATACCCCTACTACAAAATAATAAAATAAAATAAAATTGCTTATTATAACAGTTTTCATTGCAACGGCCGCATACGGATCGCCAACCCCAACTGATTTTTCTCAGTTTTTCGAAGAAATGAGAAATTTCGGCCAGGACATGCTTTATTAGTGGACAATCATGGGGGATTTTAACATTACTTTATCTAACGATGAAAGGAATGGTTCGAACCATAATGCAAATTGGGCAGTTAGATTCAGGGAGCTTGTAGATGAACTTACACCAATCAATCTAGATCTAGTGGGGAGCCCGGTCATTCTAGAAATTAAAGGAAATTTCAATGGAGCAAAAACTTTTAGAATAGAAAACTACTGGCTTAGGGATGAAGCTTTTGTTGACCTAGTCACAGATTTCTGGAGTCAGGACCAAGCAAGAAATGCCCAACAACTCAGTGAAAAGATTAACCTACTAACAAAACTGATTAAAACATGGGCTGCTGAAAATAAATCAAGATGGAGCAAACAATTCAATTATTGCCATAATATCATTGAATTCATTGACAAGACAGAAGAGGTTAGACAACTAACATCGGTGGAAAGAATTCTTCGAATTATGACCAAGATCAGAATCGCAGACTTAGCGGAAAATGACTACATAAGATGGAAACAACGTGCCAAGGCTAAATGGACACTACATGGAGACAAAAATACTAAAATCTTTCAAGCCATGGCGTCTACCATGAAACGAAATAACACTATAACGGTCCTCAAAGAAAACGATTTAATGCTCATGGATCACAAAGATTTAGCATCAGCTGCTTTTAGATATTACAAAGAAACAATTGGGACAGAATCACAATGTGATACAAGAATGGATCTACATCAAGTCTGGGACACACCTCTTACAGACCTGACTACTCTAAATTCACCGCTACAACCAAGAGAACTAGAGGACGCAGTTGACCACTAGCAAGCAGATAAGGCGTCAGGACCGGACGGTCTAACAGGTGAGTTCTTTAAAAAATTTAAACAAATCATGGCATAAGATCTGAAAAATATAATACCGGAATATTCGACATAGGCCCGCTAGCATCTCATCTAGTTTACTAGACCTAACCTACAAGATGCAGCGCTAGCATCAGAAATACTGAAAATTTTGGGCTCATCAACTGGACAAGTAGTTAATCATAACAAATCTTTTATCAGAGGATCCGCCCTTGAAAATGATGAAGAACTCACAGACATCGCCCAGACATCGCCCAGATACTAAACTGCGGCATCAGGTACTCCACATTTACATACCTAGGACTCCCCCTCTCGGATCAAAAACTAGAATTGGAAGATTTTGAACCACTAACTCGGAAAATTGAACAAAGACTTCCGTCTTGGAAAGGGAAGATGCTGACCATGGCAGGTAGAATCACACTCATAATCTCGGTACTCAACTCTCTACCAACCTACTTCATGTCAGTCTTCAAACTACCAAATACGGTCATCAAAAAAATTGATAAAATAAGACAAGACTTCCTATGGAATGGACAGAAGGAAGACCAAAGAAAAATGCACTTCCTGAATTGGGAATCGATCTATCTCCCCAAAGAAAATGGTGGATTGGTGATCAAGAACCTAAAACATATGAATCTCGCCGCGGTTGCTAAATGAGCGTGAAAATTTCACAATAATGAGAATAGCCTATGGGCATCACTTGCGAGAAATCTCTATCACAACACTCCCGTACTGACGGTAATAACTAACAGCAATACTTCTGCTCTGATGCAAGATATTCATCAAGTGGCTAAGGTGCTCGACCTTTTTGTCACATTTATGGGCCAGATCAGGGATAATACATTATTTCGGAAACATAACTGGATGGGTACAACCTTACAACGACAATTTCCCAATTTATTATCATTTGTCAGAAACGAATATAATATAAGCGCAAACGGGGACTTTGACATATAAGATTGGTCTACTATCTTCAACCGACCACTATCAAATGCGGCCAACAGGGAACTAGACCAACTTATTTCGATGTGGGAAACATGGATTCAAACAACTCATTCGCAACAAGAATCTAAAATAAGCTGGAATCTCATTACTGATGGGAAATTTACAACATCATCAATTTATAACATCATTACTGCACATCCCAACCACAAAGTGCGATATACATATATATGGAAAATGCCTATACCACCTAAAATTAGGCTATTTTGGTGGAGACTGATCAGAGACATACTGTCAACCATAGATCAACTAGGAAAGCGGGAATTTTAATTACCAAACATATGTGTACTCTATATGGAAGAAGCAGAAATGGTTAGACATATGTTCCATGAATGCAACTTCATAGTCAGCCTATTACAAAACCTGCACATTCCGACATATGAGTTTACCAATATTCTTCAGACTAAAGAGGAGCAGTCTATTTCGACCCAATTAGCTGTAACTTGCTATCATATTTGGAAGGAAAGGTGCACGAGAACATTTCAAGACATTAGATTGACAATTGACATGGTTCAAAACAACATTCAAGCAAACATTCAGCTGTGGAGCTCGCTACTTTAGATTCAGCTCCTTTTCTAATACTAGTCTTGTTGTTATGTAACTTTTTTATTCATTTAGGCTCTTTATTTTCTGAAGTTTATTTAATTTTACTTGTTTAATCCATGCCAATGCTCTTGGCGGGATATGTAAATATTGTAACAGACAAATTATCATTTTAATATAAACTGCAAGATGTACATGTTCAACCTGGCATCTAATATTCAAAAAAAAAATTTATGTCTAAATATCTATGTTCGCCTAATATATTTCGACATAGATTTTTATGTATATTGAGTTATGCTCATGGATTCATTGCCACTCAAGCTTGCTCCAGAATCAAACTCACTAATATTTTCACTAAGACCGAGATTTGGCTACCTTGGTCCATCATATCAAGATATCATATAATCTTCTCTAAAAATCCCTCTTTTCCTGATTGTAGAGTTGTGTCTTTCACTCCAAAAGAATTCGCATTTAAATACTGCCGGACGGGGGGCTCTCAGTGGGTCTATCGGTGGACGATTCACAAGAAGAGGAACGATCCTAAAGTGTTTTGATGATATGATCTTTTTTAAGGAAAAACTTTATGCTTTGAGTGAAGGCGATCTCTTGTTGGTGGAGCTTTTCCCTGACCTAAGAATAACAAATTTGGGAGGGAACGATACACGATAAGAAATTAGGACGAGAGACTTAGTTGGAAACTTGCAGAGTTGGGTGGAGAGCTGTTGCTGGTTTGCTACAATACATAAATTGTGTACCTAAAAGCAAAAGGGCACCGTAGATATCAAGATGGAATTATCATTTATGTTTGGGACTTCCAAGGAAGAAAATGGGAAAAGAGATGAAGCTTGGGCGGAAAGGCCCTTTTTATTGGGCATAATTTTGATAAAGTATTATTTTTTGGAGGATCAGTAGCGCCACCCAAGGCAGGCTTCACTATAAGGGGGGATTGCATCTACATTGCTGACCCACTGACTGATGATTGGTATGTGTACACACTAGAAGGTAAGAGTGTTCAATCCGATTTAATGGCTAAACGGTTGAGGAAGTCTTATAATAAGTGGCGCGTGCAACCCGTTTGGGTTTTACCGAGCTTGTGCTAACTGTCAGTTAAGTTACTCTGCTGTTGTAGGTCAACAATTGTATCTTAAGTTAATTTTATTGTCTCGTTGCTCTATTGTTCTTGGTCGACAATAGCATCTTATGTTAATTTTATTGTCTTGTTATTTTATTGTTCAAGGTCAACAATGGTATCTTATTTTAATTTTATTTTGTCTCGTTACTTTCAACAACTGGCATAATTTTCACTTTACTACGTAGATTGATTCTAGTATTTTGAGGAATGACTAAGACTCCAATTCTGCTTTTTTTTTTATGTTTATGATATGGTATCGACTAAATAATATTCACGTGAAATTGTGTTATTTGAATAAAAAACAATATTTTTTCTATTTTTGGCTAATCCATCTTGCATCATATTTGGAGGCAGAGCCTATGTTCTCAGTTCATTCTTTCTCTCAATATTGTTATGTCCAAATGTCTATGTTCGCCTACTATATGTTGAAATGCCTATGTTCTGGGGTACTCAATTTCATTAAAAAAACTATGCAAAGATGATTTCTTTTACTTAGTATATCTCATCATGGCCGGTTGTAAGAATTAAGATGTACATGAATGATTTCTTTTGCTGTTAGACCCATCACTTTTACTTAACTCATATCTATTATATGTTTACTCAAAAACAAATAGTTAATTAGTAATATTGGGCTAATATAAAATTGGTTGATATTCTTCTTATTTTCATTCTTTTTTTATTTATTCATTTGAACATGACTTCTTATCAATCATGAATTGGAGTATACAGTATATAATAACAAACTAAGTTTGAAATTCGAAAAAAAAAGTGGGAGCAGACAATCATGTCAGATATCATGACTTTCTTTAATCATCATGCAACTTCTGCTTGGAGAGTAATAATTTGCGTGGAAAAAAAAATGAATAATATCAATGAAAATAAAAGGTGTGCAGCCCTGAAATATTTGGGCTTTTGAGCCTAATACATCAAATATGGAATTCTAGTGCTTATGTAAGCATGCGTAGTTCCAGTGCTTATGTAAGAACCATATAGTTGTGCGTAAGATCATCCAACTAAAAGTAATTCCATTGGTTTTAATATGTGGGCATGATTTTGGACATGTTAGACAGTGCGATTCTAGTGTTTCGAGCAATGACACTCATTCTACTTGTGTGTGCATAATGCAGTATGGAGTATGGACTAAATAATTGTCACCCTAAATCGTGTTATGTGAATGAAAACCCTAATTACTACATAAATATTCTTATTTCTCGTTATAACCCATATTGCATCATATTTGGGGTCATAATTTGTTTTCTCTGTTAATTCCTTGGCCTAATATTTTGTATCTGATTGTCTGTGTAGTGGTACTCAATTATTTCTCTGTTCATAACTCAATATATTTGAAAGCATAAACATAGTTGTGTTGTGTAGACTCCAGCTGAACTGACACTATGCTGCTGAATATGCTGTTTAATGTCATACTTTTATAATAAAAAGACATGATCGAACATGAATTTAGCACTTTATATTGTAACGTTAATCACCGCAATAACAAAATATTTAATTGAATTCATGAAAGAACAATAACCAATTGGGTTTGAAAATGATCAGATTGGAAAAGAAGTGGGGGCCAATATCAAATAAGATATCATGCAACTATTTAGTTAGGCGTGAAATTAATCATAATACTACTTCTCTTTGGGGAAAAAAAATATGTACATGGAAAAAAAATGAAAAATGCCAAGAAAATAAAATGCTTGCGGCACTGAAATATTTGGGCTTTTGAAGCCGATACAATAAAATTCATTCAACTTTCTTTATTGGGCCAGATATATTGAGCTTTTTCTTTTTCGCGCCACTCTTCACCTCTTTCTTTCTCGCATCTGACTGCTGCAATGGAGAGTGAGAGTGAGAGTGAGAGTGAGAGTGAGAGAAGAAGATCGCCTCGCCTGCTCGCTCTCCAAAAATCGAACCCTAGTTGAGTCTCAATAGTAGAGAATTTCAAGTGTAAAAACAACCGATCCAAGGAGGAGTTGCCGGACTGGTCTGCCCTCACCGGCTCCTTATTCTTCTCTATCGCTCGACTTCTCGACAACATGGATGAATACTCCGCCTTTTGATGCGTCTGCCAATTTGGCACTCCGCCGCCGCTCCCAGTCGGGACGTCCTCTCATCCCAGCACCCTCTCTTGGTTGTCGAGCGCGGCGACTGTGGGTTATATGAGTATGGGTTATAATATGACATTGTTGCTCATGACATGCACAAGATCAAGCTCGACTCATCTATACTGAGAGAAGCTCATGGATTCATTGTCACTCAAACCCTAGAGCGGATTAATTTTTTTTTTGAAAGATTAGAGCGGAACAAATTGACTAAGATTTTCACTAAGACTGAGATTTTGCCTCCCTCATCTCATCAGGTCTGTGAATCATGTCATCTTCCTGATTGTTAGGTTGTTTCCTTCGCTTCAAAAGAATCCATGTTCTACTACTGTTGGCCAGGGGATTCTGAGTGGGTGATCCACAAGACGAAGGAGGGCGATCGCAAAGTGTTCAATGATATGTTTTTCTTTGAGGGAAGGCTTTATGCTATGAGTGAAGATTACCTCGTGTTGATCGAGCTCTTTCCTGACCTGCAAATAACAATTTTGGGAGGTAAGAACCATTTTGTTCGTAAGACCATCCCACTAAATTAATTTATTTTCGTTTTTATGTGTATGTGAGTATGATTTTTGACGTGAGAGGATTAGAAGGAAAGAAAGGGGTTCCTAGAAACGAAAATGATAGTGAAGTACTGGAGGGAATTATTTTTCTCACATGTGTGTTTGATATGTTAGAATCTTGAATGATAGAAACTGAAATTGGTTGTTTGATAGAAAGGAAAGATGAAAAACAGTTGGAAAAGAGTAATGTTGAATATATTTTTTTTCAAGAAATTACAACAAATAAATAGTGCAAAAATATTAAATTTATTTTACAATCAACCTAGAATCTTCAATTTACAAATTTAAATTACAAATATATTTTTCCAGATCATAATTATAAATACTAACATAATTAATCCTAACCCAATTATATTTCCAATTCATGCATTCTTACATTCACCAAAATTAACAAATAAAAACCAATCATATCCAACTTAATCTAAAAACTCAAACTACCCCGAAATTAATCAAATTAAACTCAATTTTGCCGAAATTAAACCCTGTTACAGATGAACTAAACTCAAAATTCACCAAATTAACTCAACCATGCTCAATTTCATCCAAAAAGTTCGAGCTTGAAAAGAGGTTAGAGCCGATCGTATCTCGGCATCAGTTAGGTTTTGCTCGCCTTGTCCATGTTGAACGCACGTTGTGCAGTGGAGAGAGAGAGTGGGAGAAAGGCGATGGAGACGAGAGAAAGAGAAAGCTCCGTTGAGAGAGAGAGAGAGAGAGAGAGAGAGAAGGTTCCTTGCTACAGCTTCGCTCCGGATAGAAAGGCTCCATTCGAGAGAGAGAGAGAGAGAGAGAGGGGGGGATGAAAGACGAGAAATTTTAGGCGCGAGAGAGGAGAAGACAGCTCGAGAAAGTATTTTCTCCTCGTTTTGGACGGAAAACAAAGTGGGAAAATTCAACCTTCTTTTGTGGGACCGGGAAATTGATTCTTGAAAGAAAGGAAAATCAAATAGACATCAAACAGAGGAAAGAAAGCTCTCTCTAAGAAAATCATTTCTTTTCCAAACTATTCTACCAAATCAAACAGGCCCTAAGTGTTAAGTGATTTGTGCGTAATACGATGTTGTTTGAATAAGAAACTTAATAATTATATAATTCTGTCGAACTCAAATTTTGCATCAGTTCCGTGTTCTTGTTTATTCCTCTCCTAATATTTCGAATTTATTGGCGCAAGTACTTATCACAGTAGTTATTTCACACAAAACATATGCACAATGAATCAAATAATTTGCTCCCCTCGTGTTAGCAAAAAATATACATAAAAAATACTTATGCTCCACGCCAGGTTGTTAAAATTTTCAAGTAGGTACCGAAAGAGATGCTATGTTCTTAATATACTTCAAGTTGGTACCTAAAGTAATACTATGTTAATATATTTATCTCTCTCTTTGTTCATGACGTTCATTATATATTGGAAAGTATAAAAATAAACTATTTTAGTCATGGCTGGTAGACTGTCAGCACTAATTATGGTTCACCACAGCCGCATGTGACAACATGTTTACCTCCACATTTTTAGGAAATCAAATTGTACTCCAACCCAAATTATTGACGTTTATTTTTGTATGAACTCGACAGGGTAATATGAATATACAATGTTGAGGCTCTTTTGCAATATATTACGATAGAACTTCAAAATTTATGCATTTTTCCTCTCCTAAACTAATTTACAGACCTACTAAGTAATAAGAAATTCTTTATTTTTGTTCCATATTATTTACGATTAAAATCTGCCACTAACCTTGTATGATTATGCTCTTAAAATATCTTCGTTCTTCACTCTCATTATATTTTAAAGAATAAAATAGTTATGCAGACTCTAGTGACCGATGCAAATGCTCTACTGCACAGCACGTGTTTTAAGATATTACATTTGTGTATAATATAGACACATAAACTTGATTTCAGTTTTTAAATAGTTAGAAATTAGTTGCTTGCTCCTATAT
This sequence comes from Juncus inflexus, assembly GCA_024447665.1. Lineage (NCBI taxonomy): Eukaryota > Viridiplantae > Streptophyta > Magnoliopsida > Poales > Juncaceae > Juncus > Juncus inflexus. Next base: position 10,413,673 of record JAJHPC010000015.1, on the reverse strand, counting down.
ATATCCTCATAAGATCCATCTCTATCAGAAAGCAACTAAACATGTCTCTCACAAACTCTCACTCGAGCACAATCAAATCCCGCCTGGCCTCAGGTGAAACCCTCTATGGCTGCTTTATCTTATCCACGTCACCTACAATGTCTGAAATAGCCGCTCTTGCTGGCTACGATTTTGTCGTCCTAGACATGGAGCATGGACCAGGCGGCATTCCAGAAGCGTTACATTGCCTCCGAGCTCTCTCCTCCACAAACACCTCAGTGATCATACGTGTTCCTGAAATTTCTCATGTTTGGGCATTGAAGGCACTTGACCTTGGACCCCATGGAATCTGGTTTCCGTCTGTTGAGAGTGTGAAGAGTGCTGAACTGGCGGTCTCGTACTGCAGATATCCACCACGTGGTGTCCGTGGGACGGCACATTCGTTGGTGCGCCAATCTGCCTATGGATTTGATAGTGCATATTTGTCGCATTGCGAGGAGAATCTTCTTATCATGTGCCAGGTTGTTTACTTGTTTTTATATATCAGTATCTGGCAGTTCACATAACAATTTTCTCGTATTTTTTGTTTCGTTTTCTTGACATATTTTTTGTTTTCATGTGAACTAAACTTCCTATATGTCACAACATGACAGGTCGAGACAGAGCAAGGTTTGCAAGAAGCAGAGGCAATTGCAACCATAGATGGAGTAGACGTAGTTCAGATGGGACCTACAGATTTGGGAGCCAGCATGGGGTACATATCAGACCTGGCTAACAAGAAGGTGGGCGACGTGTTGAGAGAAGCTGAAAGGAAAGTCTTAAGATTAACAAAGAAAAATGGAGGGGCATATTTGGGTGGAATTGCAATGCCACATGATCCGTCGGAGCAGCTTAAGCGAAGGGGGTATCACATGGTGGCAGGAGGAGCAGATATCGGGTTGTTCAAACAAGCTGCAGCTGAGGATGTGAAACGATTTAAGATTGCAGGGATGAGTATCGCAGAGAAAGGAGAAGAAGAATGATGAGGCGAAACTCCAAAGTGAAGTGTTCGTTTTACGATCCATGGGATCAGAGTTTGAGAGCAAATATTATGAAATGCTTTTATTTTTCCTTTTCTTTTGTTTCTGCTTTATGCTTTTTTTATGGTTGTAATAAATCAGTGATTCTAATGTAATCCCTCAAATTAAAGACGGGTATTTTTTTTTTCGGAAAAAGTGTATATTTTTTTCTTCTAGTATTACTGTTAAAAGGTAAAAGTTCAGAATTGATGTTAATTATTCGTTATGAGATCCATAATTGGGACCATGATTTGAGTGATTTTGTGGGATTAAGTTGCCATGAGCGGATCGCATGGGCAGGCAGTGTGCCAATGGTACTTGGTATTAGTCATGATGAAACAAATAATTTATACTTGCACTTAATATAATGAATATCATGAACAACGTGGGAGATAATTTAAGACATAGCTAGTAAAATAATCTGTAATTGTATCATCAACTTGAATTTTTTAACAGGTGGAGAATTGGGGTCATTTTGATTCTAATTGTACAAAAAAATTGATCTCAGTCTCACATACCAGCAACTCATTTCCTCTTTCAGTCTTGAGCAATATACCAGCAACACATCTTTTCTAAGTATGCGAATCGAAAGGAAACTGTGTTGCCGTATAGATATTAAGATACTGAAATTGAACCCGCCTTCCAGTTTATGATTTGTGATTAGTCTCCTGGTATGTGAGAACAAAAAAATGGTTTATGATTTGTGATTTAGAGCGTTTGGTTTAGGACTAATGCAAGCATATTTTTCCATGAGAACTTTTTCATTGTCACTATTTCTTTTCAGTATGTCAACAACATACTCATTCCGAGCACTGACTGTATATGCCCACACAAATTCTCCTCAATTCGATCTCATAATATCTATCTCCTAAAACTAACATACAAATTAATTCAAACTACAAACCACCTCTAATACCCAAACTCCACTTTCCCCTCCTCTGGAATCCGCTTCCCCGCAATCCTAAACCTCTTAACATCCTCCACTGCCGCCTTCTTATACATCGCAAGATCAACTCCGCCTTCTACCATATGATACCCCCTCAGCTTAAGCTGCTCCGGCGGATCATTCGGTCCCGCAATTCCAGCCAAATACGCTCCTCTTCCTCTCTCTCTTCCACACAACACTCTTTGCTCAGCCTCTAATAAAGCTTCTCTCACCTTCTTGTTTGTTGGGTCAGTGAGAAACCCCATGCTTGCGCTCAGATCCCTCGGCCCCATTTGAACCACATCAACTCCTTCCACCGATGCTATTTCCTCCACTTCCTTCAATCCTTTTATTGTCTCTGCCTGTAATTTGTAAAGTTCCATTAGCCATAATCTTAGAATTAAATTTGATAAACCAATCAAGCAATATTTATATACCTGACACATGATGAGAAGATCTTCTTCGCAACGGGAGAGATACTCAGAATCGAATCCATAAGCCGAAGCACGCACAACCGAATGGGCGCACCCACGCACGCCACGCGGCGGGTATCTACAGTACGAAACTGCCATCTCAGCGCTCTTCACGCTCTCAACTGACGGAAACATGATCCCTTGCGGGCCAAGATCAAGAGCCTTCTTCGCCCAGGCAGAGGAAATGTCGGGAACTCTCAAAATCGCCGGAGTGTTCACAGAGGCGAGCGTGCGGAGACATTGCAAAGCTTCAGGAGGCCCGCCTGGTCCGTGCTCCATGTCTATGATGACGAAATCGTAGCCGGCGAGGCCGGAGATCTCGGCCAGCGTGGGCGAGAAGGAGAGCATGAAGAGGCCGTAGAGAGACTCGCCCGCCGCCAGCCGGGACTTGAGCGTGCGGGAGAGAGCGTTTGGGAGAGACGACATGGTATGGTCAGATCTGGAAGGGGAGGAGGAAGAAAGGGTTTGATGGAGGAGGGAAAAGGAAAGGAATTATATCCACGTCCCCCCCCCCTCAGTCCACCGTTTATGACCGATAAACGGGGCTCACTTTTTTAAATTAAATATGAGGCCCGTTTATCAGTGATAAACAGTAAACTGGGGGACGTTTATGGGAAAATAAATATACTTTTTCAGAAGGAAATAAGAGGCGAGACGCCAAATAAGAAGAGTGGGTAGCAGCTTTAAGGAAGACAAAAGTGTTTTTGTGTACATTTGTAAGTAGCTCTAAATAGCTACGGATTTTAATCCAAACTGTGGAGGGATGGAAAAGTCGTAGCGAAAAATATAGTGAAAATTTTGAAAAAACGGAATACATATAATATATAAATTTATCATAAAATATAGTAACATTAATATATATACTAAAATTTCAAAATTTTCGGAGGGCAGAAAGCTCTTTTCTGTCCCTACTAAAAAATATTTGTACAAAAAAAATTTATAGAAATACATTTGGAAAAGGATATTCAAGCCCTTCCCAAACTTTTTCAAAAAAAAAAAAAAAGGAACAGGGGAGGGGAGTAGACGAGTTTGCAAGGAAATTTATTCTGATGTTCATTTCCAGGTTTAAAAACACATGATTTTTTTTTTTTTTTTTTTTGAGATTTTGTTTAGTTTTATGTTTCCTTAATGTAACAGGCCTGTGTACAAAGCCCATTTATATAATTGATCAATTTATATAGCTTTAATTAATTTATATATTTTGATAAAGCCTATTTATATATTGTTTTGATAAAGCCCATTTGTATATTGGTGTGATAAAGCCCATTTATATATCTATTTACGCATTTACAAGCCCAACTTCTGAAGCTATCAACCAATCCTCTCAAAACATGCGGACGTCTCTGCTCCGCCCTGTCCACTCCCTCCCTCCTCCTCAACTTCCAATCACGAGGCGCCACGTGTCCTTCCGGCCGAGGTGCACCAGATCAAACTCGGAGGAGGCGGAGCCGGAGACACGTGGCATGGAACTGCTGTCAGGGCTGGTGGGGGAGAGAGTGGAGGAGCTGCTCAAGAAGGAGGAAAACAGAGGATTGGTGGAAAAGCTGGATGAAGCTTCTAGAAGGGTCGAAAAGGCCAGGGCGGAGCTGGCGGATATAAAGAGGCAGAGAGAGGAAGTGCGGCGAGCTAATGAGAATGTGCGCCAGCTTGAGAGACAACAAGCTGAGGTAAAGTAATAGCTTCTTATTTCTTTCTGTTCAATGGTTCTTAGTTTGAGTTGTTTGATACGTGTTTGATGTTTTGCCTCATTGAATTTGTTGGAACTAACTCTGTTTTAACTATGGATTTTATTTTATTACTTGACTTAAGATTGAAAAATCTATAAACGAGTTAGAGCAGGCAAGAGCAATGGTGGACCAAGCTGAAGAATATTTATCCTCTAATTTAAATTCGGAATATTTTTCAAGCGAAGGAGAGATAAAAAGAGACAGAGAGAGATTGGAGTCAGTGAAGGCAGGGGCAATTTCGTCATTTGTCGGTACCGTCGCGAGTTTGCCGATTACTCTGTCTCAAGCCACTGATTTAACGCAAGTTTTTGTTCACTCGTTAGTGTTTTTAATAAGTTGCGGTCTTTTTGGAGTGACGTTTCGTTATGCTGTGAGACGAGATTTAGATGATGTGCAGCTTAAAACTGGTACAGCTGCTGCCTTTGGTTTTGTTAAAGGTACGAATTAATTATTTAATTTACAATATTATTTTTGTAATTGTTTTTTATTTATTTAATGTTTAATTGTTGTTTGATTTGGAATTGGGAAGGCCTTGCTACACTTGAGGCTGGAAAAGCTTTGGAATTAAGCACTGATGGATTGATTTCTTTTTCTATTGAAGGAGGAATTTTTGTTGCTCAAAATTGTTTTATTTTTCTTTTTGCGGCTGTAGCGTTAGATTTTTGTATTAAGACAAGGTTTTTGAGTCCTTTTCCTATGGAGGAGTAAATATTGGAATGATTAGCATTTGTTTGTTTTGTGCTCATTTTTTGTCTAAAATGCTTTTATGCTGATTTTGTGTACAAAATGTTAATATTGGGTTTTAGATTATCTTGAATCAATATGCATTCATTTCTTTCAATTAAAATCGCAAGACAACTAAAAGTCAGCTAAGATTAAAAAAAAAAACTTTATTTATTTATTTATTTTCTTTGAGGAAAGTATTTTTTGTGTTTAAACTTGAATTGTGGAACCAACCAATTGTTTTAAACTTTTACTATACAGAGATGTATTAAGTTGTATTTATCTATTCATAAAAGGATCAAGGAAAACTTGATTTACCAATTATTATATAACTGAATGTGCATATACTATGAACCAAAAAAAAAAAAAAAACTCAAGAAAAAAAAGTATGTATAAAATTAAACCCCACATCAACCAACAATGTAAAAAACACGAACACATTCCGAAATTGTTATCTCTTTCTACTGTTCAGCAATGCGAGACATGATTTTAGAAATCTCATAAATCGCATTATGCACATCCTCCTCCAGATCTGATGATTTAATTCCATTCGACACTTTTTTTTCCTTTTCTAGAACTCAACAACAGTTTTTCCAAATCTTCCTGTCTCAACCCTCTTGGCCTCTACAACAAAGAAAAACAAAAAACCATTAAGAAAAACTATTTTATTAAATAAAGAGAAATTTCGAAGAAAGCCTTGTATTTTCTGGAAACTTTCCATTTTTCAGAACTTTCCTAACTTTTAAAATACTAAAAAACCTGAAATCCAGTACCCTAACTTTCATGAAATAATATATAAGTACCAACATTTATTTTGAAATAAAACATAAATACTACAAAATGTGATTGCATATTACGTATCATCATTTTATATTATTTAAATATTATATAAGGGATTTTTTAAAAATAAAAGTAGTTCAGAGCTTTTGTGAGAATTTCAAAAGTCAAAATTGTTTTTACTTTCAGCCTACGGGCCTTCCATCGAAAAAAGGCGTTTTCACTTTCTAGGCCGTTTGATGTGGAAGACACTGAGGGATATACCGGGACATAGCAAAAAGTAAGATGATGGTGGACAAATGAAGGATATGCGTAAATGACATGTGTTGTTTGATGTGGTAGACTATTAGATGATGGAAAGTGAAAAACATTGTTTGATATAAAGGATATTGATAAGTAGTTGAATGGTTTTAGATTATTTATATTAATTTTTATAAACCCAAAAATATTATGTATTGATGAATTCATTACAATCTTCATACAAATTAAATATATTTATAATAAATTCATAGGCTAATAATATTATCACCATCATAAAAAAATATAATTCATAAGTTAATACCGAAATGACCAAAATATAACCATCAAATTAATAATTTTCTTTAGCACCAATCCTAAACAAAATATATCATCGATAACAAAATATAACCACCAAAATGACATTTCCGTCAGCAGTAAACCCAAACATTGTTTAATATGTGTTTTTTCTTTGGGGTTCGGAGGCGTTGCTTCCTGCTCCATCTAATCAAAACACAAACATTATTCATGAATTAACAATAATTTACTCTATCCAAATTAAGTATTTCAATTTCACTTAACAAAAGTTCAGTCATAGTTAAAAAAAATTCAAGGATGAAATTCTTGATTTGGTATTAATCTTTTTTTGCTACATACAACCAATTGTAAGGAGGAATTTGGAATTATAATCTATTTCTATAAAAGTCAAAGACTTTTAGTCCATTTATGTTCATAATTAATTTCAATCGAATTATGTTCATGATAAATTGAACCAAGCTTTAACATTTCGGTACCAAATAAGCAAATAAAAGCTTGAAATTAGCTTCACCTCTCAAATTCATCCAACCTAATTTTTGCATATTATGAAGCAATTAAGCATACACTTTGACTGCTTTTATAAACAAATAACTACTAAAAAATTACAATTAAAAAAACCTCAAACAGAACAAATCAATCAACGGAGAGAAAGAAATAGAGAAACAAGTCACAGGAGAGAGAGAGAGAGAGAGAGAGAGAGCCCCTATATGAAAAGCGAAAACATAAGGTTTCCTTGTAAAATATTCAAACCACTAAACAAACAAACAGACTCACCATATTAACCCTTCCATTCCTCCCACCCTCCAACAACTCCCTGATCTGCCCGTTATTATGTACTTTTTTTGTAACTTTAAAAGTACATGTTTTTTTAGTAAACGCATTCCAAAAGTATTCCAAAACATAGGGATTTCCGTTCTTAATTTTTTTTTCAAGAATGCAGGGTTTGTTTGTCATGCATTGAATTTCTAATCATAAGTAAATATTTCCATCGATTTTAAATTTATTGCGTGGAATAGTACATACCATGCCGTTACTGGCACGGGAATCCAAACAAAGGTTGGAGCTGTTCAACTCAGGCTGAATCCGTTTGATCTACCGACTTCGGCATGGACAAAAATTGAGGAACTTAAAAAAAAGAATTGAAAACAATTTTGATTGTAATTCTGTAAATTATAACTTATTAACTTATCATGCATAATTCAAGAAAATAATATCTTAAAAAATAAAAATTAATATCAAATTAGAAGGCTAAATTATTATAAACATAATAAAATTATACATTAATCCTAAATTCCATCTGTACCATTCTTAATAATATCCTAATTAGCATCAATATGGAAATTCCATTCTTAGTTAATATCCAATATTCACAAATGATTCCCAAAATTAGCAAAATAACTGAAAAAAGGAAAGCAATTACCATGAATAAAAAGAAATGGAATAATGAGTGCTAAATTTCCACTTCACATCCATACAGCTTAACAAATAATCAACTCCTTATTCAGTGGCTGAAAATTTGTTATCATCAGAAAAAATTCAAATTTGCTGCATAAATTATATTAAAATTATATTAATGGCTGGAATAAGTTAGCTAACAGATAAAAATGAAAATTACCTCAAATAAAAATTAGTCCAATGAACATCTATTGATAACAAAATTCTAAATTTTCAGAGATATCTTACATACCCTTTCATCTGAAAATTGTAACAAAATCTTAAATTTATCTGAAATAGTCGTACGGTTGAATCTGTAATTTCAAAACCCTAAATTACCAAAAAAATAAAAAATCGGAAATTAATTAACAAAATATATACAAATTGTATATCTAACTAATTACCAAATGATGAGTTGATTCCAGCAAGTCCAGTCGATACAAAGCACGTTTCTTCCTCTCAGATTTTAAAATTTGTCAACCCTAATTGAGAGCTCTTTTGTAATTTATAGAACAAAATGAATATACCCCCTAAAAAATTCAAAAGATGTTAAAAATGTTCATATATTTTGAAGTTAAAACTCAAGAAAAAGAGAGGGGAAGTACCGCACTGAATTCCTCAAAATTCATCCCTATGTAATGAAGCAGTTTGAGCTGCACAAATAAAAAAGGAAATTATGTTAAAAATTAAATTTGATTAAAGAATTAATTTTTTTTAAGTATTTGATTGAATTGTAATAAAGATAAATTTGCTTAAAAACACCTGCTATTTTGCTGAAATGGTTAAAAAAAAGCCTGCATTTGAGCTTAATGGCACAAAAAAGCACATGAATTTGGCTTCTAATTAACCTCTTTTGCATCCTAATTCTCACTTGTGACTCTTTCCCCCAAAATTTGAGCTTAATTGCAAAAAAAACTCCTGACCAATTTCCTTACTTGGCACTTTCCAAACAAAGAGCTCCATACTTTTTTCTCACTCTTCAATTCTTACCAAAATATTTTGAGACGTACAAATTCATGGAATTAAACTAAAATTGTTAGGAAAAAGAGTAGAAAATTGCAAAAAAATTAGAAAAAAAAAATTCAGGCATAGGAATTGGTACACCTCCATTATGGATCCCAAAAAGGCTGAGCAGCAGGTCCAACCGGCCAGGTAACTCCGAACGACAGCAAGACGAACGGAGAGAAAATAGAAGGGTAAATCGGATGATTCAAAATCCGCTACGTGGCTTCACCAGATCAGTCAAAATCACTCCAAAATATATATATGGTATAGATTTTGAAAAAAAAAAAATTAATATTTAAATTTATGTAGCTAATGCACAAATTTTAAATATAGTGACTATCATTTCAAATTTAAAATATATGGAGATATAATTTAACACAAAATAATAAATGAATTGCTTAAGAAGTTAAGTATTTTTGTTGTTATGTATATGAGCATAAATTGTCGTGAGTTGGAACTCATGTTTGATTTCCCTTTTGTTGAGATACGAAAGAGGAAATTTTTTGATAAAAGTTATAATAAAAAATTGAAGTTATAATAAAAAATTGTGTAGAAGTGAGAGTCGAACGTCTGACCTCGGGATTGGATGAAAACAATCTCACCATTATTCCAGCTAAAGCTTTTGTTCATTAAGGCTTTATAATAGTTTAAATAAGCAAAATGAACGTCCAATCGTGAATGACATTTTTGCCCTTGAAATTTCATGAATGGTGAAGTTTAAGTGGGGGGTATTATGGGAATTTCAGATGAAATATGTCACATGACGTTTTGCCCTTAAAATTTTGTGAACGGTGAAGTTTAAGCGGGGGTATTATGGGAATTAACACTGAGTGTGAAATGATGTGTTTGCCCTTGTTTTTCGGAAGCAGCGGGGTTTTAATGGGGGATATTATTCGAAATCAATATGGGAGGGTACAAAATTCTTAATAGTATATAGTGAGTTGAAATTTGTATTTAAATAGCCTGTAAACCACTTCATAGTACACTGCAAAATTGTTGCCACAGAAGATCTCAGTGAGTATATAATTCCTCACTGTTTTTTGTCCGGTTTTTTAGATATGAATTTTAGTCCCACAATCAACAATCGAACTGAATTGAAGAGCTTTATATGCCAAGCAATTCCTTTAGGCTTTGTTTCGATGCAAGATAAGATGGGTATAATCTTAACTAGGTATAAGAAACTATATCTTCTTATACCTCCATTTTGAAATAGTGTTTGGCAAGATAATTGAAACAAAGCTTGGATTTTGTAATATGATTAAAATCAAAGATGTATATTAAATTATTAATTATATTATATTATGTTTCATTTATATACTTGTATGTTATTATATTAAACTATTTATTCTTATATTAAATTATTATATATTAGAAAATAATTAATTTTTATATTATTTTAATATAATATGACTCTATTCAAAATTGTTTTAATTACATTTAGATATACTTAATTATTAATATCATTTAAAATTAAATAATTTATTCTTTAGTTATTTTTTAATTTATTTATCAATATTATTAGTAATTAAACTATATTGTATTACTAATATTATATAATTAATTATATATTAATGATATTATAATTAATCATACAATAATATTTTTTATAATATCTTTTATATATTATAAATAAAATAATATTTATTTATGTTATGATTAATTATAATATAGCAATTATATTATAATTATTTTTTATTATTAAATATTAAATAATAATAATAATAATAATAATAATAATAATAATAATAATAATAATAATAATAATAATAATAATAATATATCTTCGTTGTGTGAGAACTATCATCTCAAATAAAATTTAAGAATATTAAAAACTATATAATATTACTTAATGTATTTTAGGTTTCATAAAAACATATTTGTAATTCATACCATTTTAACATTAAAAAAAAAAAAAAAAAATAGCGGTGACATATATTTGAAGAAAATGAGTCATGCTATATTTTTCTATGTAGTGTACATATTTTTCCTATATATATAATATTAAATATAATTATTTATAATTTAATCTTATGTAGTTTCAACAAAAATCTTTGAAATAAATTATCTTGCATTTTATTTTTTCGATCCTATTCATCTAAGACTGATTAATATTAATTTTTTTTTCTAATATAATATATCAAGAAATAATAACATAAGAAAATCAAAGACAACAATTTTGAATTTTCATGTATTATTTATGTACTATAGATTCATAAACTTTATGCAAAATATATATATTATTAGATTGAAATAATTATTAAAATTGAAATCTCATGTATTATTTATGTATTATGGATTCACAAAATTTATGCAAATTATATATTATTAGATTGAAATAATTATTAAAATTGAAATCTTATTTATTATTTATGTATTATGGATTCATAAAATTTATGCAAATTATATATTATTATATTGAAATAACTATTAAAATTGAAATACTCGCCGCGCTTCGCAAGTATTATCCTAGTAAGAATTAAAAAAAAACAAAAGATGGATGGTGTTTTTAAACATGAAAATGAATAATTTTTCCTTCCTGTTTTTATTCGGCACCTCTCGCAGAGATCTCCGGCCTCGCCGGCTACGATTTCGTCATAATTGACATGGAGCACGGACCTGGCGGCCCACCAGAAGCCTTACAATGCCTCCGCACGCTCGCCTCTGTGAACACGCCGGCGATTTTGAGAGTTCCTGACATTTCCGCCGCCCAGGCGAAGAAGGCTCTCGATCTTGGCCCGCAAGGTGTTTCCGTCAGTTGAGAGTGCGAAGAGCGCTGAGCTCGCAGTTTCGTACTGTAGGTACCTGCCACGTGGCGTGCGTGGCCCATTCGGTGGTGCGTGCTTCTGCTTACGGATTCGATTCTGAGTATCTCTCCGGTTGCGAAGAAGATCTTCTCATCATGTGTCAGGCATATAAATGCTGCTTGATTTGTTTATCACATTTAATTCTAAGATTACGGCCAATGGAACTTTATAATTACAGGCAGAGACAATAAAAGGATTGGAGCAAGTAGAGGAAATAGCAGCGGTTGAAGGAGTTGATGTGGTTCAAATGGGGCCGAGAGATTTGAGCGCCAGCATGGGCTTTCTCTCTGACCCAACAAACAAGAAGGTGAGAGAAGCTTTATCAGAGGCTGAGCAGAGAGTGTTGTGTGGAAGAGAGAGAGGAAGAGGAGCGTATTTGGCTGGAATTGCGGGACCGAATGATCCGCCAGAGCAGCATAAGCTGAGGGGGTATGCGGGACCGAATGATCCGCCAGAGCAGCTTAAGCTGAGGGGGTATCATATGGTGGAAGGGGGAGTTGATCTCGCGATGTATAAGAAGGCGGCTGTGGAGGATGTTAAGAGGTTTCGGAGTGCAGGGCGGCGGTGGCTAAAGAGGGCCCAGAGAATTATGGATATTAGAGGGAAAAAAAATTTGAAATTTTTTATTAGCGAAAATAAAATTTTATTTATTGGTTCAAAGAGAGTAAAATGTTTTTTAAGAATTGGACCAGATTAAGTTATGAGTGCTAATAACCACATTGTCTCTTGCAATTTTAATGTTGGATTACTGAGTTATTATGATATAAAGATAATTTTATGAATTAAGCCGTATGTTAAGAACTTTGATGTTAATATTATATTCTTACATGTGTGGACATCAAATAGTTTACACTTTCAATTAATGGAGAAATACAACTTTGGTTTTCGTATTATTTTCAGAGGTGATAATAATTAATTCCAACCTCTTATTTTTCATCTATCTATTTTTGAGCCTCCTCAAAATGCCACATCATCATTTTTATTTCGACCGTTCGATCAGTTTTTTCCAGTGTTTTAAATAACGGCGCAATTGCGAAAATTACCCATAAATGCAACTCGTGATGAAATTATAACAACAATAGCGTTTTCGCCGCTACAAGCGCTATAGCGGCGCTATTGCGGTTGAAATAGCGAAAAAAACTGGCGCTATAGTGCTATTTCGATAGTGTTTTTTTAATTTAGACCCGAAATTCATTAATCCGAACCCAATTCAATAAGTAATTAAATCCAAATCCAATAAGTAAATAAACTCAAACTCAAAAAAATAAAACACATTTCTTTCTCCATACGCAAACGAAAGCAAAAAAAATGATAAAAATAAAAAAAATGATAAACCCAAACCATACCTTTCTAAAATGATGAAGTTGATTCATCATGTTCATCCGAAGATGATGAAATAATGAATGCTAATTTTTCTTCATCTGAAGAGTAAATAATTAGTTTAAGTATTAATGTTTATTTTGGATAATTAAGTATTTCTGTGTTTATTTTAGATAATTAAGTTTTCATATGTTTATTTTATGTCGCATGTTTAAATGTGGACAATTAATTTTGTGTGGTGCATGTTTAATTATGGATTATTGTAATATCTTTATTTATGGTGGTTTTGATTTTGATTTTTATATTGAAAATTTTGTTATAACTATACAAAATGGCATTTCCCCGCTATGAGGTCGTAGTGGCGCAATAGCGCTCGCTACCGCGATCCGCTACAAAAAAAGCTCAAATACTATGGACCGCTATATCGCAATTTAAACCATTGGTTTTTTTTGTTAAATCTTAACCATTTATTTTCTCAAATTTATTGATATTTTATGACAACATGTGTGTGGTTATTGAAACAAAATCATATGATTGGTTAAATTGGTGTTTGGTGCTTCATCCCTGATTTAGTGAAAACCGTTGTTAATTTGTTTCTGACCATCATATATTAATCAAATGGTTTCAATGAATCATAGTTCAAAGTTATGTTCAACTATTAATACTAATAATTAATGAAGAGTTCACTCATTAAAATATAAATAATTTTCTTTTCTTCTTTAAAAAATTATAATTCTTAATGAAATATTTTATTTTTAATGTTAAAATCATCAAATATAAATTTGTTGGAATTTTCTCTTTATTTTGAGTTATATATTGTTATGGTTTTAATTTTTCTTTCTTGCTAAAATATGTGAATAAAAACTATATAAAAAAACGTACAAAAATGATATGCTTATTAAGTTATATCTTTTACCTTATTTTTCATCTTTTTTTGAGCATTCTCAAAAGGCCTATCGTCAATTTTATCCCGGTCGTTGGATCAATTTTTTTTCAAATCTTAACTTTTCAATAAAATTATTATCACAATATCACATGGTTAGTTAGATTAATGTTTCTTGTTATATCTCCAATTATGTGAGAACTATCATGTCAAATAAAATTCTAGAGTATTAAAAATTTTATTATATTACTTAATGTATTACGGATAATATGTATCACTTTAACAACTAACAAAATATAAATAAGAAAAATAGTGGTGGCAATTTGTTTTCTTCAGGAAATGACTCATTTTACATTTTCTTATGTATAGTAAACATACTTTTTTTATATATATTATATCGTATTTTTTTTACAAATCATGCTAAATATAATTATTATTTGTATATTTTTTTAGAGTTAACCGTCAATAATTAAATCTTATGGGGTTTCAACTAAAATTTATGAAATAAATTATCATGTATTTTTATTTTTTCGATATCTTTCATCTTCCGATTAATTCTTGATTTTTTTTCTAATATAATATGTCAATAGATAACGACACGGGAAAACTAAATAGATAAAAAAAAGATGATATTTTAATCTTAGAAATTTTAATGCAAACATAAATTAAGATTGTAAACTAATAATCCAAATTATTTTTTGAATTATTTTTTTTATAAATTTATTATTTATGTTATTTATTTCTTATATGTAAATTTATTTGTATAGAGTTATTCATCCTTATAAAATTAGATGTGATATAGAAAATATTTTTGAATGATTAATATATGGATAAAATATCTTATGATGTAATTCAAAATATTTTTAAACATAACTTACTTATATAACATAATTATTATATATTATTTATGTACTCGAAATTTATTTCAAACTATTATTTAGATTTTTCATAATTGAGATTTATACATAAATTCAAATGAATAATAAATTTAAATATTCGCAAATAAATGCGAGCATTATCTTAGTATGTATGGTATGCAACGGTGAGAAAACACAAATCAAATACCAATCAAGAAACCATAAACAATATAAAACATGACACATTCAAAGAAGGAACGGCTATAGAACAAAACTATCTTATTTGTTTTCTAGCATTATTGCATTTGACGATATAAAACAGGACACATTCAAAGAAGGAACGACTATAGAACAAAACTATCTTATTTGTTTTCTAGCATTATTGCATTTGCATGATTGTATCTTTTGAAATATACCAATATCTTTATTGAATTTGATCGTAAGCTTGACAACATATCTCTTAAAATATCAATGATATGCTTTTAATGCTAGTATTTTTTTTTCTTCTAAATTCTGACTCAATACTTTTTTATTATTAATATGAATTTTGTAAGAGCTAGTAATTAGTATGTAACTTGTCATTGTATGATGTTAATTGGCTTTTGGCTTGTGTCTCCAAATTGATGTTTAAGTGCACAACTGGCGAAAATTGGGAAGAAATAGAAAAAGGAAACTCAATAACTCGGTGCCTCCCAGAATACTGAAACGATGAAAATTAGAACCCAAAAAAGGAAAATTCAATAATGAGGCGGCTCCCACAATATTGAATTATTGACGAGTAATTATGGATGCCAAGAGAGAACAAAAAGAGCGATCAGGAATTGAGAAAGGGCGACTCTCTGGCGATTTCTAGAAGAATTGCAGGGGAAATTGCAACGCATTTGTAGGGTAAGAAAATGGTAAGGAAAAGAACAATACAAGGGGCAGATGGCTGGTTTCATGTCATCTTTCCCAATGCACCACTTTTCCACTCTCTCCCCCCCGCAGATTTGAGATTTTTCTTTGAGGAAAAGCGCTCCATGAGAGTGACAAAGGGTAAAAATCAAATCTCAACAAAAAAGAGGATTGGATCCACCGTCGGAGGTACCACCACTCCCGACGCCGACCAACGTGCAGCCGTTTGTTAACATGGCTCTCTACAAAGCCTCAAAGGTTAAGGCAGATGAAATCTGCAGAGAGTGTAATACACGCTTCACTCGCTCTAAAAGCAACACCTCTTCTGACAGTGATGAACCAGAGTGCATGGGTACGAAGAAAGCTAGACTCTAGCAAACCGGTGAAGGAGGGCTCAAATTCCGGTAAACGCAGAGTGTCGGAGCTCCATCAAGGAGTGACCTCTGTTCAAGGAAACCCCCAACCTGGTAGCAGACAACCTTCTTCACCTAACTTTCCTAAATCACTTCATCTTATCTCTTCCGATTCAGACAGCTCAAATGAGTTCGAAAAATCCTTCTACCCGACTAAATACTTTCCTCTCAGCAGTTCAAACCCCTTCTGGAAAAGGA
This sequence comes from Juncus inflexus, assembly GCA_024447665.1. NCBI lineage: Eukaryota > Viridiplantae > Streptophyta > Magnoliopsida > Poales > Juncaceae > Juncus > Juncus inflexus. Next base: position 10,397,648 of record JAJHPC010000015.1, on the reverse strand, counting down.
GGTGTTATAACTGTGTGCGTAAGGGACATTTCTCAAACGAATGTATTAGACCTAAAGCTTCTTTTAAATGTAAGGAACTGGGCCAGACAATCTTGAAATGTAATGTAGAAGGAAGGGAAGGGAGGCGAGCCTTGCTTCAGGCAAGGTTGACACCTCCGGTGAAACAGACGGCATTGATGCTACAGGCAGAAAAAACTAACCCCACTCACTGCTTCCTTCAATTGTCTGACTCGACAAAAGGAAAAATAGAGTCTCTCAGATAGGCCGTGGTGATAGACACCATTGGAGTAACCGATACATCATTATTCAACATTCATTATAAGCTCCGCAAGTCTTTCCTCTCCATCGGAAATTACAAACTCACTCACTGGTACAACTCTAAATATCTACTATTTCTACCTTGGAAAATAGATAGATCATACTTTCTCAATTCCCCCCTTAAACCATTCTGAGATGATGACTATATTATATATCCAAAGAATACTAGAATCGATTCAAAGATTAAAATCTATAAATATAAGGTGTGGATTGATCTTCTCAGGGTCCCAATAATGGCTAGAAATCCTACCACCATTGAATCTCTTGTATCAACCTTCGGAAAGCTTTTGGAAGGGGATGAATTAGAGGATGTTCAATCCTTCGAAAGCTTATGGTCGTAGTTGCAATCACACAACTCACTTTACCTCCATACGTAACTCTTCACCTGGAGGATTTAGAATTTGATATGTGGATCGATGTTAAAAACCACGAGGAAAAAATCACCATCTTTAGAGGGCCGGATGTTCCATCACCCTCCACTGAAGTGATCGAAGTAGTAGTTGCAAAAAAGAGAGACAGTGAATATTCTGAGCGGTACCAACCACCTCTAGGTGAGGAAGAGATGGATACTGATGGAGATGAACAAGTGGAGCATGAAGTCTTGTCAGACAACATGTTCGAATTGATCGAATCCTAAAGAGATCGGACCCAACCTCTGACGAGGAAATGAAGAAGTTCTATGAAAAGAATCAGAGGCAAATGGAGGAGGTAGAATTGGCCAGGAAAGTGCAATTCGATGTCCCGACATGAGAAAAAGGGAGGAGCGATCAGTCGTTTCTCAACCTTCTGGGCTTTCAGTCACCAACCCAGGAATAACGACAATCCAACTCTCCATCTGATGGTGTTATGTCCTATACCAAAGTGTTTGTGATCTAGGTTGATGGATTATAATAACAAACATAATATTTATTTTAAGATATTTCATATAATATGTACGTAGAGGTTATTTTAATATAATTAAAATAGACCATGAATATGCAATTCAGCTTTATGTCATCAAAGTGCGTGACTTTGATAGTAAAACTATAAAGTGTTATGAATGTTATTCTAAATCGTCCCTGGTCATTTATAGGATATTTGTGGAGACAAATATACTTGCAGATACATATAAATATATATTTATATACAAGCTATAAATGTACACCAGTATGTTAGTTGACTGATAATCATGTTTTACTGATCATGGATAAATAGTTATCAAGTCATTAACATAGGTATATGTTAGAGACCATATACTGGACTGACCCGCCATAAGAATGCTACATGTTTTACGTCATTAGCGATTCTTGTAACATAAAGTATTTATAGTCCTTTGATCTGAGATTGTTTCGGTTCCCAACATGAGTAATTTTATACAATAATATAATCTAACACTGTCTTTAACCGATAACAGTTATGATTAGGTATATGATGAATTATGTAGAGGGATGAGTGCAATCAAGACGGGATTTGTTCCTCTCATAAATGAGAGAGATATCTTTAGGCCTCTTGATGAATTGAACTGAAGAAATATATGGTCATACCCAAATGAATTAATAAGAGTTATTAATGTCATTTGTTTTGTTTAGTTTAAATCAGGATCAAGAAATATTAATTCGATTAATATAAGGATGACGTATTACATGCCTTATGATCGATATAGATATCACGTGACAAAGGGACTAAATACGTGATTGTTGATTAGGTAGATCGGATCACCGATATTCACTTAAATTGGGTAAGTCATGATCCAAAATGGGTCTTTAGAGCGCTGTGTTTAAGTGGTCTGGCCGTAAGAAAGACTTGATCTAGACTGTCAAGTCTATTGCCAACATTAAGTGAACCTACAGGGTCACACACAAAGAACAAATTGAAATGAGCGCAGAAAATCCTAGCGACTTATATGATGAGTTACATAAGAATGTCATAAAAAGATATTGTCATCTTATGTGATAAGATGTGATATATATGTATATAAAGACTATGAGCATAAAAGATCATGTAATCTAGAAGAGTCTAGATGATGACATATGGATAATGATGAGTGATGTCATATACATCTTTTAGTGTGAAGAGACATGACTCTTCACCTCTATATAAGGACATAGAGGGCTCCAAAATTCAGTACAACACATCATTCTCTCTCTCATTATTTCATATTCTTTTTTGTGAGACAAAAGAGAGAAAATATTATCCTTTCTAATTTGTATGACAAAATTATTAAAGGTGCTTTCTTTTTGTATAACAAAAACGAAAGAGTGTGATTATATGAGAGGATTTATACATCTTTTGTGAGACAAAATAAGAACAAGAAAAATAGTTTTCTTATGCAAGAAGAGAATAAGCTACTAGCATATATATTATTTTTCTTCCCGTTTTAAGAAGTTTGTTCGTGTGGATACCAGTAGAGGCATTCGTACTTTCGGCGCTTGTGATTTATTCGGCCTAAGAAGATGAGAACGGGTTGTTGAGAGTTTCGGTGGAGACCGATTGTGTGTGCGGTAGATGACTTCTGCACGATCCGACCTAGACGGCCTAGACGAACGGAAAATCGGTTAGGACGTTAACCGATTTAGATGCGCATGGACAACACGCATGGTCTGAGCATCACGGATTAAGCGTAATCCGAAAAGTATCTTTATGATTTATTTCTTTGATTTAACTAATACGCACGGATCCTCGGATTGGTTTTGGACGAAATTTTTGTTTTCCGCTGCGTTATGCACGTCCGAAACCCAAACTATCTTCTCAAACTCTTACTAAATTCTCTCGTACAAACAAAAGTGACACGTGGCAAAATATTAGTGGGTAAATTTTATACCTCGTACTGACCTCGGACTGACTCGCCAGATTTTATCAGAAAACACATTAATTATTTTCTCTATTTCTCTATGCCTTAGGCCAAAATGTTTGTGACCTAGATGATGGATTGTAATAACAAACATAATATTTATTCTAAGATATTTCATATAATATGTACGTATAGGTTATTTTAATATAATTAAAATAGACCATGAATATGCAATTCAGCTTTATGTCATCAAAGTGCGTGACTTTGATAGTAAAACTATAAAGTATTATGAATGTTATTCTAAATCGTCCCTGGTCATTTATAGGATATTTGTGGAGACAAATATACTTGCAGATACATATAAATATATATTTATATACAAGCTATAAATATTAATCGATTAATATAAGGATGGCGTATTACATGCCTTATGATCGATATAGATATCACGTGACAAAGGGACTAAATACGTGATTGTTGATTAGGTAGATCGGATCACCGATATTCACTTAAATTGGGTAAGTCATGATCCAAAATGGGTCTTTAGAGCGCTGTGTTTAAGTGGTCTGGCCGTAAGAAAGACTTGATCTAGACTGTCAAGTCTATTGCCAACATTAAGTGAACCTACAGGGTCACACACAAATAACAAACTGAAACGGGCGCAGAAAATCCTAGCGACTTATATGATGAGTTGCATCAGAATGTCACAAAATATATTGTCATCTTATGTGATAAGATGTGATATATATGTATATAAAGACTATGAGCACAAAAGATCATGTAATCTAGAAGAGTCTAGATGATGGCATATGGATAATGATGAGTGATGTCATACACATCTTTTAGTGTGAGGAGACATGACTCTTCACCTCTATATAAGGACATAGAGGGCTCCAAATTCAATAGACCAAATCATTCTTTCTCTCATTATTTCTCATTCTCTTTTGTGAGACAAAAGAGAGAAAAATATCCTTTCTCATTTGTGTGACAAAATTATGAAAGGGTGCTTTCCTTTTTGTATAACTACGAAAGGGTGCCATCTTTTGTATGACAAAATGAAAGGGTGCGATTATATGAGAGGAATTATATACATCTTTTGTGAGATAAAATAAGAAGAGTTTTCTTATGCAAGAGGAGAACAAGTTACTAGCATATATATTGTTCTTCTTCCCGTTTTAAGAAGTTTGTTCGTGTGGACACCGGTAGAGGCGTTCCTACTTTCGGCGCTTATGATCTATTTGGCCTAAGAAGATGAGAACGGTTTGTTGAGAGTTTTGGTGGAGACCGATTGTGTGTGCGGTAGATGACTTCCGCACGATCTGACCTATACGGCCTAGACGGACGTAAAATCGGTTAGGAGGGTAACTGGTTTAGAGGCACATGGACAACACGCATGGTTTGAGCGTCACGGATTAAGCGTAATTCGAAAGGTATCTTTAAGATTTATTTCTTTGATTTAACCGATACGCACGGATCCTCGGATTGGTTTTGGACGAAATTTTTTATTTTCCGCTGCGTTATGCACGTCTGAAACCCAACACCTTGTAGGTGATTGAGCCAATTTCTTGGAGCATCTCCTAACATATGAGAAAAGAGAGTGACTTCAATATTATCCAAGTCATTTGTTTTACCAAAGAGAGCCGTGCATTTACGATTTAATTCACCCAAATGTATATAAGGATTGTCATTTCTATGTCCTTCAAAAACTGGTAACACATTTAATTTAAAGTTTTGCACGGTAGGTATCACAATGTTTCCTGGATTTTGTTGAAGATTATGTGCTAATAGTTCGCCCATTGTTTTTTCTTCAGCCATTTTTCACTTTATTTTGATCTTTAAAAGGTTCTTTTTCAACTTTTATAACTTTAGATGATGAAAATGATGATGAATCTAGATTATGAAAAGGAGAGAAAAGTTATGATGAAGCCGGATGGATGTAGAGATTGTTTGTCGAGTCTTGAGCTTTTTCTTGTGGCTCTTCCACGAGTGGTAGCTTAGTTTTTAGATCTTGAGGCCCTAAGGAAGGAGAAGCCTCCACGCTTGGATTTCGTTTTGAAGAGGATGAAGAACTCGTCACACCTCTTCCCTTGTTCTTCTTGATCTCCCGAAGCGCCTTGTTAATCTCCGGATTTAAAGGTAGTTCAGGTTCGCCTTGCGACAAAGTCCTTCTCATGTACCTTCAAAACAAACAAAAACACTAGAAAAAAAAACGTGAGATTGGTTAGTCAAAAATTTAATGCAAGCCGCCTCCCTGGCAACGGCGCCATTTGTAACTACACGAAAACTTGTCATTTGTGCAATCACGTGTTAACAAAACAATTTATATTTTACCCTAATTAACCAAAAAGTGTATATGTGGTATTGAGTTTTAGGGGTCGAAGACTAAGAGGTGTAGCCTTAAATTTTAACTAACTAATCAAATATTAGTTCTAGTATTTTTAGTTTAAAGATTTAAGATGAGTTATTTTTGAAATAACGAAAGGAATTAAAAGAAAAAAATAAGAATTTTTTATTCTTCAAATATTTAATTAAAGGTAGGGACTTGTATGATAGTTTGCTTAAGCATGTTATCATGAACCATCAAATCTTTTTTAATTTTAAGATTTGCAAAATAAGTTCGAATGTTTCAAGCTCAAAACACCTAATTAATGCTTTAATTTAGATCTAAACACAAATCAGCCAATTTAATATTCAAATACTAAATCCAACAAAACTTCGATCAATTAAACTAACTCAGCCAAGTAATAATTTAATTAATTGATCACAAAACATTTGCACTTTATAGATTTTAATCTAAACAACTTAGCCAAGTATTTAAATCAAATATTCAAAATAAATGTTCCATGACAACTTTCTTAAATCCCCAAATCAACTCAATTAACACAAGGTTTCAAACAAACTTAAACAAATCATCACATCCCTACTAAAAATCTACTCACTCATGTTTATAAAAACTATACTTACACAAGACTTAAACATGATACTCATTCAAGAAAAGAAGAAAAAAAATAAGGAAAACTAAGGGAAATAAAATCAAACCCTAAAGTGAAAAGTCAAGCTAGAGCCCCTCCTTCTCGATTAATCTCACCTCTCTTTCAATCCTTACTCACGCTAGAACAAGCACTTTTCTCCTTGTAAATATTCAACCTCTCTTTCTATTTTTTTTAAATTAGGGTTTCGAGCTTAGGTTATTAATGGTGGAAGAATAAGAAGAAGAAGAAGAAGAAGAAGAAGAATATGGATGGTGTAGAAATGGTTGTGTAATAATGGATCTCTATGGATGAGAGAATGGATGTATTTTTATAGAGAGATTTGACCTAGAAAATATTTGGGAATAAGTTTGTAGGACTAAAAATTGAGCTTGATCCTTTTTGGGTTTGGGTAGTAATTTAGGAGATGTATAACACTTTGTTTTTTTTTCCTATTCAAATTCTTCTTGGGTGCAATTTGCTGGGTGCATTTATCAATTTCCCTCCAATTCAATATCCTGGACACGTCGCGCTGTGGTATTGGTACAACTATCTCCTCAAACTCTTACTAAATTCTCTCGTACAAACAAACCGACACGTGGCAAAATATTAGTGGGTAAATTTTATACCTCGGACTGACCTCGGACTGACTCGCCAGATTTTATCAGAAAACGCGTTAATTATTTTCTCTGTTTCTTCACAATGGATGATCCATTATACTCCTTTTTATGTGTAAATGAGAAAATGGGGGTGTCCGTTTCAAAATGGAATTGCGGGATGATTTCACAGCTCTTGCATAATGCGTTTTCTGCTTCATTGGAGCCACGCGTCGAAGCCTGATTGGGGAGCACCAGATTCTCGTACCGCACAGAGATCAGAAGTTCAGAAACCGTGTGATCTTTCTCTCCAGTTTTCATCACTTGAGGCTTCAACTCTTCCTAAAATACTTGCTACAAAGGCAATGGAGGCATCCCTTTCTAAATCCACTAGAGATAATTTAGACGTGATTGGATAAAACGCATTTTAATTTCTGATGCTTCACGCGGATCGAAAATCATACTCCACGTAGCATTGTTTCATTGGTCAGATCCAGCTTTGTACTGGTCAAGGCCAGAATTGACTGTACTATCCAACGAATAAAAATTCGCCACGCGTCTGCAGTACATTTCCTGCTAAAACGGAACGCCACGCATCCGCTTTTGATTTGAGAGTGATTCCTCATACTGACGTTCCTACTGCACGGTTGCATAAACCGCGTGAAAACTCCCTCTGTTTCTCTTAACCGAAGGCTCCAGTTTCCCTTTTTTTCATATGTTAACCAGCAAATGGAGGCGTGTAATTGCTCAAAAATCGGAGGCAAGTTCGGGATTCTTAAAGCTGAAAATGCGTTAACAGCTTGATCGCACCACGCGTCGTCTTCTGATTTGCCAAAATTGATTCTTCGGACAGAATCAAAAACGCGGTTCTCCATAGTGATTGCCACGTGGTGAGACATGGTTGACTGAGGGAAATCAGAAAATGAGTAGGAATTCAATGGAAGGCTACGTGTCGGTCGCTGGTTGGCAGGTTGGCTGGTTGACTTGACCAGTTAAGCAGTTTTTTTATTTATCGTTTCTGAGAGTTCTAGAAGGTTGCTAAATTCAAGTGTTATACCGTTGGATTCGTCTCGTTGAGCTCTTCGATTTGGTATCCAGTTTGACTCCTTTTGAGACAGTTGACTTTTCGTCTTTTTGTGGATTTTGTAAGTTTTGGCTTGGATGGCCGGTGGATAAGGGTTGTAAGAGAATTGGAGAGGCATGTGTAGGGTTTTCGCGGAGAATTTGTCAATGATTCGGCCATCTTTAGCCCAGGATTTGCAGATCGGTTCTTTATTTGGAGTTGACTTTTCACCAAGTCACCCAAATATCTCTTTCTTGGTCTTTTTACCTAAAATATCACACAAATGTGTATTAAGGATTTCAAAAATAATTTTTATTAATTTTAAACACTTTTTCAATATTTTATGTGATTAAAAGGTGAATTTTATATGATAAAAATCCTAAAAATGTGTATAAAAATATACATTACACATCTCCAAATTCTGTAATGTATATTTAGAAAAATCAAAACTTGTCCTCCAAATTTTTGATCTGGCCGAGGAGGTTAGGATCCTATCTCCTCATGAATTCTCATTCCGTATTGATTTAAGAAAACACATTCACTTGTTATCCACGGAGCAAGATAAAGTGGCAACAACACTCCTCATGTACATGGTTAAAGTTGGGCGATAAAAATACAAGATACTTTCATGGGTTGGCATCTTATAAAAATAAAAAATAAAACTTTATCTCTCATATACATGTCGAGGGGACAAACATATCACATGCAAATGATATCTTACACCACTTCTCAATATATTTTGAATCAATCTTCGGTTCAAGCCATCATACAAAACACTCTCCGATGATCTCTCTGGATAGATCAATTGATTTATCCACTCTAAATCAACCATTCTCCATGGAGGAGGTCAAAGTGGTTGTCAACTCTCTTAAGAAAGGAAAATCAAGCGGTCCGGACGGACTCCCAACGGAATTCTTTCCAGAATTTTGGGATGATATTAAAACTGATTTGATGGGTTTGGTTAATGACTTCTATAACAACTCCTTAGACATGAAAAGACTTAACCAAGCATTCATCATTCTTATTCCGAAAAAAGAAGGTGCAAATGCTATGAATGACTTTAGACCGATAAGCTTATTAATGGGACCATTAAAATTATTTCGAAAATACTCGCTTCATGGCTTCAACCCCTACTTGATAAACTGATAGACCTTCATTAATCTACTTTTTATATAAAAAAAAGGCAAATTATTCAAACTTTTGTGAACACAAGGGAGATAGCTTGTTTCTTAAAAAAAAAAGAAACTACCCTCGGTCTTTTCTAAAATTGACAGCTTTTGACTCTGTCTCTTGGGAGTTTCTCCTAAAAGGTTTAACGGATAGAGGATTCCCGGCGAACTGGATAAGCTGGATCTCAAACTTGCTCTCCTCTTCTTCTTCTTTCCTAAAGATTAAGGGATGGGAAGGGTCCCCGTTCAATCATAAGTGAGGTTTATGCCAAGGGGATCCTATATCCCCGATGTTATTCAATATTGTGGTAGATGTCTTGCAAACATCTTTCCAACAAGTAACATCCATTCTTAATCCTCATTACTTCTTTCCGATAATATATGTCATCATCTGAGATGAGACCTTGACGGTTGCTCAAGTCCTAAATGGAGCGATCAATTTCCAAAGTCTACTTACATCTCTAGATAGAAGGATAAGGTCAGAAGCTCAAGAAAATTTCCTAACACTAGCTCTGATTAAGCCGACTCCTATAAGGGATAAAGTAAGATGGAGGTGGTACATTTAGGGGGAATTTACAACCAAATCTACTTACATGGTGCTCCACCTTTCAAACCCATCCTCAATGGAAAATCCCAGATTATGAAAAATCAAGTGCCCAGAGAAAGTAAGATTTTTTGGTTGGCTTATATTGCTTGACCGTCTTCTCACTCAAGCAAACCTCCAAAAACATGGATGGCCCAATCAAGGAGAGTGCGTAATGTGTTCACAATACGAGACAAAAACGGCAACTCACCTCTTCCTTTATTGTGATTTTGCAAGATTAATTTGGAGGCAAAAAGGAATCCAAACTCAAAGCGTCACAGACGTGGCCACACTTTGGAGATAACAAGGAAGAGATAAAACCAAAGAGGGGCGAAAGAAATGGGACACGGAATGACTCAGCACCTCTGGAGCATTTGGAAAGCAAGAAACCAAAATATCTTCCGAGAAAAAAAGCCCCTACGGGCGACTGTCACGGCGGAGATATCACAACAAACGACAAACCTTGAGCTCTGCTAACTAAAGACAGGCGAGCAAACATTGCAAGGAAGGCATTGTGTGCCCTGGAAGATCTTCTGCTTCTTTCTTCATTTCTTCATTTCTTTCTTTCTTTTCCGTTTATTCGGTCTTGTATATAAATTTTCCCTGTTTTTAAAACTCTTGTAAGAGATCTTTTTTAACTACTGAAAATCTCAGAGAGGCAGTTCGCCTCCTGAAGCATAAAAAAAAAGTATTTCGTCTCTTTGAAATGTAAATTAAAGAGCCCACTGTTGGCAAAAGACCATGAAATATAGAAATAAAAAACATTTAAATTGATTAATAGATGAAAATCAGAATCCAGAAAAGGAAGACTCAATAATGCGGCGGCTCCCACAATATTGATGAGTAATTTATGGATGGCAAAAGACCATGCAACAGATATAGAAGTAACTAGCAAAATCTCACGCTTTGCTTGAGAGATTTTGGGCAATAACCCTTGCATGTCATAGACTCATGTGAAATACATAATTAAAACATTATACAAAAATCAATTAAGTACAACTTAATTCATAATATTTACATCTAAACATCACAAAAGGTTAATACATGGCCTGATTAAGCAAAACTAAAGTCCAAAAAGATTAAAAAGTAAACATTTAATAACAATATTCAGAAGAAAGCAACATTTGATATTTACCCACACAGATAATAACATTCTCAAGGATACATTTACATCCAAATAAAATTTGAGTTCTCATTTAACTTAAATCAAGTATCTAAGTAAAAAAGAAATAAAAAAGTATCAAACAATATAAAATTCCACCTATAAAAATAGATTAAAAAGTTACAATATCAAGAAGGTATGTGTCCAACTAAATTAGATAAAAATGTTACAATATTAAGGAAGAAATTGCATATCAAGCAGCACATAAATTACTCCAACCTGACCCATTGGATCCAACCCATTATATCATCTTCCAAAACAAAATCCAACTAAGACTAATGTTGCTCCATTATAAGTAAATCTAGCATGTAAAGAATGCAGTATAAGTTTTGATTTTGTAACCTGAATGCGCAAATTACTGATATTGAAAAGCTGGGTTGGATGCATTTTAAGTTGAATATAACTTAATTGATTAAAGACATTAAAACTGGCATTGGATAGTTTGTGCATGTCATCCTTGTGCAGGGGCTAAATTAATCTTCTATGTATCGTTCCAATTTTAACGGATGTCTCCGAAGAGACGACATTGGATAGTTAGACAATTAAGTGATAAAAGAGCACTTTGAACAATCAAACAATGATCTGTAATGAGTGAAGTTGCTAAAACAAATAGTAGAAAACAAATGTTCAATTTTAATTTCTTAAAAAAAAATGGAAAAAAGAGATGATGTTGAAGGCATGTAACTTAGGGAAGGAACATTCTTATGGAGAAAAATTCACGCTCATGCTCAAGTCTATCAAGTCCACTTAAACAGATATATCTTTAGATCTGCACAAACAACAACAATGTCAAAACTATAACCTATACAGTAAAAGCAGCAATTTACTGTATAATTATTGGGTTTTATTACTTGACCGTGCTTGTATATTTATTAGGTTTTACTTAGTTTATAAATTTTTCTAAATTAACCCATGTTATCCTCGATGTATCTTTAATATTGCAATTAAGTGGAAATAGACCAATAAGACATGGGAAATCAAATAAAGAAAGGGAAAATTTGTGGGCATATCTGCTATTGATCAAATTTGATTAGTTAATTTCGGCAAAGGGGGTCAGTTAGATCACCTCTAGATTTGTCAAATCCAAGATATTCCAAATGAATTACCAATCAACAAAGAAAAAACAATGCATATCTGATTAAATTAAAAAAAATGCAAGACCTGACAAAACAGATAGGGAACATAATATGCAAAATGTATGAACAACCGTCTTTTGCATTCTATTCTACCCTTCTTTTGCATTTTGTTCTTTTATCACCTTGTTTGATGCTAATTGTTCAAATTGTTTATAGCTTAGCTCTAATTTTGATAACTTGGGTACAGTTTAAAGCTTAATTGATGCAATATACCAGACCGGCAGCCCAAATGCCGGTGTACCGTACAAATTGAAATCCTTGTAACAAAGAATATAAAAAAACACAATTAATTAAAAAGATAGGTGTTCATACTTATAGGTGGGGCCACCCATAATCAGGAGAATAAGGATTCGAACCCGCTGCAGCTGATTTGTGCCATATTGTTAGTTTGCTGCTTTTTTTTTTTATCAACTATTAAATTTATTAGTAAAAATTAGAAGAAATATATTATGAGATCTTTGTTCGTGAAATCCAGTATGGTTTGGTAATTTTACCAGGTTTACCAAAAGGAGTAATTTTGAAATAACACACAATTAAAGCCTGAATTGTAAATTAGCGATACTACTACCAAATTTTTGCCTATAACAGTGAAATAAGTCCAATGTTATCCTATCAAGGCAAAATAAAGTCTAATCCAATTTACATAAACAAATCACACCGTAAAAACTCAAGAAACTAATTATAAAACTTAAAATGAAGAGGATATTAGTACAAACCGCAAAAGAAAAGTCGTAGAGAGAGATTATGGGAGGATATTATCGGACTGCTAGATTGAAGCTCCAATGGGGCCAATCGTGTCGTGATTCAGGTTTAGAGAAGCAGTTATTCTCTTGACTATGTCGGCTAAGATCTCTTTGTCAGGCAACGAAGCAAATGTAGAAAGAGAAAGGAGCGTGCATGCCATTTTTTGAATGCCATTTTTTTTTTTTTTTTTGAGAGAGAGAGAGAGACGAAGGTAGGAGACGGAGAGCCCAAAGGAAAGGAAAGGAAAGGGAAAAAGTAAAAATGAGTACGGTCGTCCGATTTTGATCGTAGGTTCAATATTAAAAGGGTGCCATATTGTTAGTTTGCTGCTTCGCCTTAGTATCATTTGAAATATTTGGTCATAGTTCATATGTGATTATTTGTGCATTTCAAAAATTAGCAAGCAGAAAAATTATCAATAAGTCTGTACAACCGGATACCATAACCGGATAATTATTTGAAATACTCATTACTCAATTCTTTCCAAATAAAAAATGTTATGTAGGAAAATAATGGAGTAATACGTATGTCAAATCATCATCCGGTTGCGAATTCGGTTGTGTAGACTTATTGGAAAAATTATTGGATCTGATTGACATATTTTTGTTCATTTAAAATATGATTATACAAAAAGTACAAAGTGTATTTCATTTTTAATTGATCATTCTCACATTTACCTCACTTCATTTCAGGAAAGTTTTAAACATTAACTTTCATATTTTATACTGAAATAAAGAACATTTTTATTTTTTGAGAATAAGTGATCTAGACAAATTTTAATTTTGAGAGATGTAATATATACAGAGTGAGAGCTATTTTCCGATAACTTGCAATATTTAGTCGGCCTATTATTACATGGTGCTTACTAATTTACTTATTATTTCTTTTCAACATTCTTGGAAGCAATTTGCACTGTGAAAATAAAAAATAGCATTAGTAACCTTGAAGGTCTGTTTTTCCTTCATATGTATGAGCTATCATCTCTATAATGGGTTTAATAAAAAAATGACTTCAAACCAAACATGTTTATATTTAGTGAATTGTGTTGCTCATAGCATAATAATCTTAATGAAATAATACACGAGAAAAATAAGATAATAAGATTAACACGTTAGGTGGTGGGTCGTACCACAGAAGTTTATAAAGTTGAAAGTTGACCTGGAAAATGATACATTTTTCGTTGATATGACTTGGATTCGAATACTCCAACTTCTCTGGCGTGTGCCACTTTAGATTAGACACAACTAGATAGAGTTAGGAGTCCCAATTTAGAGACCTACGTGACCCGTAATTGACTTGGGCGGCATGGAGCACCATTTTTATTTGGGAAAATTTCATATTTGCCATTAAAAAAAACTGAAAATATCATATTTCTCATTAGAAAAACTTAAAATATCATACTTGCCATTAAAAAACACAAAATTTATCAAAATTATCCTTTTAAAACTTCAAGAATTTTAAATATATCCAAAATCGTTAACTTTCCGTTAAGTTTTATTCAATATGACCAAAATATCTTTTTATTTTTTTTTCACAAGCACACAAGCAAATATACATACTATCTTTTTGACATAAACTTCCGTCTCCGTTTTCATACTTTCTTCTCACAACATTATTTTAACTATAAAGATAATATATTCTACTTGTTCACTTTTTCTCTCCAAAAATAATTATTTCAAAACTCTATGAAGATGGAAAGTTGATTATTCTTTTGAATATATATATTTTTCTCATATTATATTCTGACTTTATATTCGAAAAATGAAAAAAATATTTGTTTCTATATTTGGATCTAAATCTTGAAGAGGGAGGGAGAGATAAATTTGGAATAACTCAATCAAATCAACACTAAGTATAATTTACTTGATGAAATATATTTAGGGGTAAAATAGTAATTATAATAATGGACCGTTAGTCTTAACGGAAAAGGATGGATGGTTTCAAGTTTTGGATAAATTTGATAGATTTTAAATTTTGGAATGGCAAATATGATATTTTAAGTTTTGTAATGGCAAATATGATATTTTGAAGTTTTTATAATGGCAAATATGATATTTTGATTTTTATAATGGCAAATATGAGTTTTTGTAATGGCAAATATGAAATTATCCCTTTTTATTTTATTATCCACAGCACTCGCAACCAGATCCAGATGCGCAATTTTAGATCGTGGCTCGCTATAATTAAAACACATGAAGACCTGAAAGATAAGACATCTAGCACTAAAAGGTCCAAAACCGAAGAAAAAACTCAAATACCACAATTCAAATCCAAGATTAAAAGAAAATAAGCCTTTTATCCATGAACAAAAGTTAATTCTAAAGTTTATGTCCATCATTTGATATGCTTTCTATTTATGTAAAAAATAGAAATCTCATCTTGTCAACTCTATTTATCGGATAATCAGTATGACACAATGAATACAAATGAAGGATCTAAATTCAATTTTTACAGCATAATATACCAATACCAGCATGTGATTTGTGCCTTTACATTTCCATATTTGCAGTATACTAAAGTACCAAACTATAATCAATTAAAATTTAATTATAAAATTAAAAAATAATATACCCAATAGGTGTCATAATAACAAAGGCACACCGAAGAACAATCAATCTCTTTTAACTGGTTCAGAAATGATAGTGAGGTTCCGGTTTCGTTTCTTTGATGAAATCGAGGCAAACTGAAGTAGTTATGCTGGAGCTGGACTAATCTAAAACTTTGTTGAAATTCTTCTTCTTTTCATATTTATTTATTCATTTTAACGTGACCTCTTATCTTTCAATCATGAATTGGAGTACACAATAACAAATGACGTTGGAAAATATCCGAATTTGAGAAAAAGAGTGAGAGCAAAAACCAAATCCGATATAACGAATTTATTTAATTAAGTGTGATGATATTAATCATAATAACCATTCAACCCAACCCGATAAATCTGTTTTTTCGGACTATTTTTTTTTTATACCATTATTTCCCAAAATAAATCAATATTTGCCACTGTTTTGAAAATAATGTGGTAACTACCATTTCCGCCACTATTAGTGGCGGAACAACTTTTGTTCCGCCACTAGTAGTGGCGGAACAGATAGATTTTCAGTTCTGCCAAAAACGGTCCATTTGACGCACTAAACGTGGTTAATTAGTATTAAAAATCTTGTTCCGCCACTACTAATGGCGGAACATGTTAAAATATTTCTTTACCCCGCACTTAAAGATTAACATGGCTCATGAATGGGCTATTAGCGTAAAAATTGAAGAATTACTATGTTCCGCCACTATTAGTGGCGGAACAGGGTGCATATTTCAGCCACTATGTTCCGCCTAAAAAAACCCATTTTTGTAACGGTTCTTTCCTAAAAACCGTTACTAATTACTTATTAGTAACGGTTTTTCCTAAAGAACCGTTACAGAATTGTAAAAAAGAAAATTTATTTTTGTATATTTGTAACGGTTCTTAAATAAAAACCGTTACTAATTACATATTAGTAACAGTTTTTTCTAAAGAACCGTTACAGAATTGTAAAAGAAAAATCTATTAGCATTTTTGTAACAGTTCCTTAATAAAAACCGTTACTAATTACATAATAGTAACGGTTTTTCCCAAAGAACCGTTACAGAATTGTAAAAAAATCTATTTATGCATATTTGTAACGGTTCTTTAATGAAAACAGTTACTAATTGCATATTAGTAACGGTTTTCGGTAAACAACCGTTACAGATAGTATATTCTGTAACGGTTCTTTAGAAAAAACCGTTACTAATATTGTAATTAGTAACGGTTTTCATTAAAGAACCGTTACAAATATGCATTAATAGATTTTTTTTTTTACAATTCTGTAACGGTTGTTTAGACAAAACCGTTACTAATATGCAATTAGTAACGGTTTTTATTTAAGAACCGTTACAAATATGCATAAGTAAAAATTTTTTTTTACAATTCTGTAACGGTTGTTTAGGAAACACCGTTACTAATAAGTAATTAGTAATGGTTTTTAGGAAAGAACCGTTACAAAAATGGGTTTTTTTTAGCTGGCGGAACATAATAATTCTTCAATTTTTACGCTAATTGCCCCATTCATGAGCCATATTAATCTTTAAGTGGGGTGTAAAGAAATATTTTAACATGTTCCGCCACTAGTAGTGGCGGAACAAGATTTTTAATACTAATTAACCACGTTTAGTGCGTCAAATGGACCGTTTTTGGCGGAACTGAAAATCTATCTGTTCCGCCACTACTAGTGGCGGAACAAAAGTTGTTCCGCCACTAATAGTGGCGGAAATGGTAGTTACCACATTATTTTCAAAACAGTGGCAAATATTGATTTATTTTGGGAAATAATGGTATAAAAAAAAAAAGTCCAAATTTATGTACTGAATTCAAATAAAATATTACATACATATCATAGGCCTAGACCGGCCCATATTACAAACGCTATATTTTTCGCTATAAGAATTAAAGAGTTTATTTCATTATCTATTTAGTGGGCCTTTTTATTGTATTAACACGAGATTTTAATACGGGTTTATATAAACTAAGTTTAGCTATCCAAACATATCCCAAACAAGCCCTTAGCCCTTGCATTTTTCGAAGTGGCCCTAAAACATAGGGAAAAAATGCAGCCCGTAATGGGAAAGCATTCATTCCAATATTGCAAAAACGGAATCAAATACTCCCTTCCCTTCCAAAACTGACTATTTTTTTTTTATACCATTATTTCCCAAAATAAATCAATACTTGCCACTGTTTTGAAAATAATGTGGTAACTACCATTTCCGCCACTATTAGTGGCGGAACAACTTTTGTTCCGTCACTAGTCGTGGCGGAACAGGTAGATTTTCAGTTCTGCCAAAAACGGTCAATTTGACGCACTAAACGTGGTTAATAAAAATCATGTTCCGCCACTACTAGTGGCGGAACATGTTAAAATATTTCTTTACCCCCACTTAAAGATTAACATGGCTCATGAATGGGCAATTAGCGTAAAAATTGAAGAATTACTATGTTCCGCCACTATTAGTGGCGGAACAGGTGCATATTTCAGCCACTATGTTCCGCCTAAAAAAAACCCATTTTTGTAACGGTTCTTTCCTAAAAACCGTTACTAATTACATTATTAGTAACGGTTTTTCCTAAAGAACCGTTACAGAATTGTAAAAAAAAAAATCTATTCATGCATATTTGTAACGGTTCTTTAATAAAAATTGTTACTAATTACATATTAGTAACGGTTTTTCCTAAAGAACCGTTACAGAATTGTAAAAAAAAAAATCTATTTATGCATATTTGTAACGGTTCTTTAATAAAAAACGTTACTAATTACATATTAGTAACGGTTTTCGGTAAACAACCGTTACAGATTGTTTATGGTTTAGGAAAAACCGTTACTAATATGTAATTAGTAACGGTTTTTATTAAAGAACCGTTACAAATATGCATAAATAGATTTTTTTACAATTCTATAACGGTTCTTTAAAAAAAACCGTTACTAATATGTAATTAGTAACGGTTTTTATTAAAAAACCGTTACAAATATGAATGAATAGATTTTTTTTTTTAGTTCAGAACGGTTCTTTACGAAAAACGTTACTAATAATGTAATTAGTAACGGTTTTTATTAAAGAACCGTTACAAATATGAATGAATAGATTTTTTTTTACAGTTCTGTAACGGTTCTTTAAGAAAAACCGTTACTAATAATGTAATTAGTAACGGTTTTTAGGAAAGAACCGTTACAAAAATGGGTTTTTTTTAGGCGGAACATAGTGGCTGAAATATGCACATTTTCCGCCACTAATAGTGGCGGAACATAGTAATTCTTCAATTTTTACGCTAATTGCCCATTCATGAGCCATTTTAATCTTTAAGTGGGGGGGTAAAGAAATATTTTAACATGTTCCGCCACTAGTAGTGGCGGAACAAGATTTTTAATACTAATTAACCACGTTTAGTGCGTCAAATGGACCGTTTTTGGCAGAACTGAAAATCTACATGTTCCGCCACTACTAGTGGCGGAACAAAAGTTGTTCCGCCACTAATAGTGGCGGAAATGGTAGTTACCACATTATTTTCAAAACAGTGGCAAGTATTGATTTATTTTGGGAAATAATGGTATAAAAAAAAAAAGTCGTTTTTTCGTTGGTTTTGAAATTGTTGGGTCAGATTTGGTTTTGGATTTTCAATAACCCGGTATTATGGGTTGGGTTACGGGCCTGAATTTAAAAACCCAAGTTAATCCGACCCAACCCGAACATTACCAAATTAGATGTTAAATACGTTAAATTCAACTTGTTTGTTTCATTTTCTACTTCACATACATATATATGTTAAGTGCATTATGTTGAAATCATTTGTTTCCTATTTTGTTGAAATAATATTAGTTTTCTGTTTCTATTGCTAATTTTAACATATATGTTAACATATCAGGTCCCAATTTTAAATTAACATTTTCTAATTTTGAACTTAGCAAATAAAACATCCAATATCAATCTATATCTCATTAACAAAGTTCATAAATTTCATGAATTAAGGTTAAAATAATGATATATTTATGATTCAGGTAGAAGTGGCATCATTAAAAATTGAAAATTATATTAATTATGTATGCTTGACTGTCACGTTATGTTATCTTAGCAACAATTTTAGTAACTTATAAAAAAAATTATAAATTTTTAGTATTTTTGTATTGACATGTCAAAATCATAAATTTTTATTCGATCAATATAAATTATAAAAGCGAAATTAAGTGAATTGCGAAACCCGGTCAGCCCACCCAACCCGTCCAATTAAATATGATTGGGTTTTGATAATTTTTGAACTATTATGGGTTAGGTTGGGTTGGAAAAAGTGAAACCCGTTATAGTTGAGTTGGATAGTAATGTTGGTCTAAGTCCGTCCAATCTGACTCATGTACACCTCTAGCAACAAGCCTGAGAGAGAGAGAGAGAGAGAGAGAGAGGTGTGGGAGGAAAGGAAACAAAGAGGCGTGAGTGGAGGAGCTTACTAGAGAAATTAGAGGCCGAAATATAATTGGCCCAATAGTTCCAACCAAACGTTTCAAGTCCTCACATATTTTACATACTGTTCAGTATTTCAAAATAATATATCTACGAAAATATTCCAATATTAGGCCTTTATGATAAGACTAAGATCACTGGGCCTTTTTATTTTTATTTTCTAATTTAGCCTGAATGAGAAATCTTTTTGATTCTACGAGCAAGAGAGGTCAAAGAAAAATAATCTTTTTGATTCTACTCAATCTAAAGGACATTAATTGTTGACATGGATAGCCAATTTAATTCGAAGGTGACTCAAGAATTATTTGTGAGACGCATAACTATTTTTTCTTTTCTCTTGGCATTCCATGATTGCGATTCGAAAAAAAAAGTGTAGCACTTTTACCTTTTGAGTTTTATGTGAAGAACTTTCAATTACAGAAATTACTGTCTGGAACCATTTCACAATTTTCTTAAGTAGGCACACACACACCAAACTTTTTGAACAAAATTTTCTTTTCTCAATATATGGAGTATTAGACAATTCAAAAACATATGTATGAAGTTTAATCTATAATTGGATTTTTCTTCTAATTTATTGGATCATAATTTCCTATAAATAGGACGAATTTATCAGATTTATTTATTTATTTTCAATGTTATTTTTCTTGAATAAAGCACGCCTAAGCACAGGTACCCGTTTTAGTGTAACGAAATAGTTACAGTACAATATATTTATTTATTTACAATATAATATGGTATGCATTTAGTTTTTTCTCTGAGTAAATGTTTTCATTTTCAACTAGTTTTAAAGTAAAGGAACATCAAAAATAGCTTGCAAGTAAAAGTAAAGCCTTAGGCAAATGATATAGACAGAAAAAATTATAGTAAAATGACATTTTTATTTTCTTTCTATATGCCAATTAATTGGATTAAAAAAGATAAGAAAATATTTGTTGATTCTTTTCTCTCCAACGTTATTGTCATTCAAATTCAAAAATCTATAAAAAACAACTAACTAAATTTGTGATTTGTTTTAATTTTTTATAATATTAATATTTATGTTCATGACATCATTAATTATATTATTATGTTTCTGCAATTACTAAGGCTATTTAAAAAATAAAACGTTGAATAATATTACAAATGATTTAAATTAAAAAAATATTTCATTATTTTTCAATTTTATTATGTGGGTTGGTAGTTGGATAGTTGCTCTATAAACAAAAAAAAATAGGTGTTAAAAGCAAAAATGACTAATTCATATTTTTGATAATTCATTAAATAAGACAAATGCGAAAATGAGCAAGAAAAATGTTATGGATAAATTAGAGATAATCATATTATTAGTGCATTTATTATCCAATTCTTTATTTTCTTTTTAATTCATTTAATAGACATATACAATAAGAATAGGCTTGTCGACGGACCGGGTCGGGTTCGGGTTTGGCCATACCAAAACCCGACCCGAAAATTTCGGGTTTGACCCGAACCCGAAAATTTTACGGATTTTTTTCCAAACCCGAACCCGCGGATAACCCGAAACCCACGGATAAACCCGAAACCCGAAACCCGAAAAAATCTCCATTTTTGCACAAAATCAAGCCGAAAACCGAAAACTTCTCCATTTTGGCACAAAATCAAACAAAAGGAAAACCGAAATCCGAAGAAATTGTTCATTTTTGCACAAAATCAAACAAGAGTAAAACCGAAATCCGAAAAAATTCTCCATTTTTGCACAAAATCAAACAAAAAGAAAGGAGATTAAGAGTAGACGAAGGAGATGGGAGATCTGGCGGAGGGACGGCCGATGACGACCGGCGACCGGAGGTGAGCAGGAAGAGGGTGGACTCAGAGAGAGGGCAGAGGTTTCTTTTTTCGTTTCTTCATTTTTTCGTTTCTTTTCTTTTATTTTCTGGAGGTTTCACGAAGGGGAGAGAGAAGAGAAAGTGGGGGATTAAGAGAGGTTAAGTGGATTGGGTTGGGTAATTAGGGTTAGGGTTAGGGTTAGGATTAGAATGGATGGTTGTGATTAATTTAGGAAACAAATGGATGGTATAGATTAAAATTTGAAATATATTTATAATTTAAGTTTTGGGTTCGGATTCGGGTTATTCGCAGATCGGATAGTATCAAACCCGAACCCGATCCGAATCCGTTTTTGTTTTCGGGTTTGAACCCGAACCCGATCCGTGGGTTTTTTTTCGAGTTTAACCCGATCCATTCGGGTCGGATACCTACTGGATTCGGGTTCAACCCGATCCATTGACAAGCTTAAATAAGAATAATAACATCATTTTTTAAAATAATTTTCCGCCAGCATCAATTGTTTTGCTGTCCTTATCACAAGCCTTAATTACGAGTCACGATAGGTCTCTAAATTAGGGACTTTTTTTTTGAAATGGACAAAAAAAAAATTAATTAAGTGAATGACCAAGTTTTAAAAATATTTGCAAAAGTAGCCATTTCGCCCAGCCTACCGGGCGAAACACAAGTAGTTTCGCCCAAGAACGGGGCGAAACAGGAGCCAATCACACCGCTAATTAACCCTGTTTCGCCCAGCCATTGGGCGAAACACGTTTTAGTATCGGTTTTCCTAAATAACCGTTACAAAATATGGACTTTAGTATCGGTTTTGTATAATAACCGTTACAAAATAATGACATTTAGTATCGGTTTTTACAAATAACCGTTACATAATAAAGACGTTTAGTATCGGTGTTTACGAATAACCTTTACGAAAAACAAAGCGTTTTTTAGTACCGATTTTCGTAAATAACCGTTACAAAATGTTGATTTTAGTATCGGTTTTATAAAATAACCGTTACGAGATAATGACATTTAGTATCGGTTTTTACGGACAACCGTTACGGATCGAAGACTTTTAGTATCGGTTTTTTACAAATAACCGTTACGAAGTCGGCAAACAGAAATTTTGTATCGGTTCTTATTAATAACCGTTACAGAATATAGATTTTAGTAACGGGTTTTTAAAATAACCGTTACAGAATAAAGACCTTTAGTATCGGTTTTTACAAATAACCGTTACAGAATAAAGACCTTTAGTATCGGTTTTTAAAAATAACCGTTACAGAATAAAGACCTTTTTTATGAATTGTATTCTATGTTTTATGTACTGTATTTTATGTTTATGTATTTTAATTTGTAATATTTTATAGATTGTATTCTATGTTACCCACTAAATAAAAATCAATGTTACCCACTAAATAAAGATCTTTTATACAGATTTATTTTATTTTTTTTTCATGTAAAAAAGCTAAAAAATCTGTTTTAATTTTCCCTCATGTTTCGCCCAGCGAACCGGCGAAACAGAGTGTTTCGCCCACAACTAATGGCGAAAGAACCTTCTGTAACGGTTATTTGTAAAAACCGATACTAAAGGTCTTATTCTGTAACGGTTATTTGTAAAAAACCGATACTAAAGGTCTTTATTCTGTAACGGTTATTTTTAAAAACCGATACTAAAAGTCTTTATTCTGTAACGGTTATTTTAAAAAACCGTTACTAAAATCTATATTCGAACGGTTATTAATAAGAACCGATACGAAAACAATTTTCGCCGACTTCGTAACGGTTATTTGTAAAAAACCGATACTAAAAGTCTTCTCAGAATCCTGTAAAAACCGATACTAAATGTCATTATACCGTAACGGTTATTTTATAAAACCGATACTAAAATCAACTGTTTGTAACGGTTATTTAGGAAAACCGGTACTAAAAACAGTTTTGTTTCGCCGACTTCTGTAACAGTTATTCGTAAACACCGATACTAAACGTCTTTATTCTGTAACGGTTATTTGTAAAAACCGATACTAAATGTCATTATTTTGTAACGGTTATTTACAAAACCGATACTAAAGTCCATATTTTGTAACGGTTATTTAGGAAAACCGATACTAAAACGTGTTTCGCCCAACGGCTGGGCGAAACAGGGTTAATTAAACAGATTGTGATTGGCTCGTTTCGCCCGTTCTTGGCGAAACTACTTGTGTTTCGCCCGTAGCTGGGCGAAATGGCTACTTTGGTAAATATTTTTAAAACTTGGTCATTCACTTAATTAATTTTTTTTTTTTCCATTTCAAAAAAAAAGTCTAAATTAGGACTCCTAACTCTTATCTAGTTGTGTCTAATTAAAGTCATTTTCCAAGTCAACTTTCAACTTTATAAACTTCTGTGGTACGACCCACCACCTAACGTGTTAATCTTATTATCTTATTTTTCTCGTGTATTATTTCATTAAGATTATTATGCTATGAGCAACACAATTCACGTAAGGTGTTTGGTTTGAAGTCATTTTTTATTGAACATGAATGTTGAAATCGTACACTTTTGTCCCCAAACGTACACGGCTCTCCCGATGTAATTACCCAATATTTTATTCGAACGGGCTAAAACTCAAACTGAAATTATTTAATAAAATAATCTACCTATATATATATATATATATATATATATATATATATATATGGGGCCGGTTATATTGACCCCACTTTATTTTACACCACTTTTACCCCGTGGTTATAAAATGCGAAAATTCAAATTTCAACCGTACGGATGTAATATATATGTTTTGAATATGTTGTGGATCAATTTTTACAAGAATCGAAATATTATATCATTGCCATCGTGTATCATCAAAATTCATCATGTATCATCAAAACATATAAATACATATTTTGATAATACATGATGGCAATGATATAATATTTCGATTCCTGTGAAAATTGATCCACAACATGTTCAAAATATAAATATTCCATCCGTACGGTTGAAATTTGAATTTTCGCTTTTTATAACCAATTTTTTCATCGGGGTAAAAGTGGGGTAAAATAAAGTGGGGTCAATATAACCGGTATATATATATATATATATTTCCTAATGGAATTTAAATTATACCTGCATTAACATTAGTAACATGCTGAGCAACATACATTGTTGCAGATGTTGTTGCTGCAGACATCCTTTGGTCTCCCAAGATTTTTCTCTTGTGGACATCGATTCGTGAAAAGACCCGTTTGCTTGCAATTGTAACACTTCTAATACTTGTGGTAGCATTTCTCACCAGGGACGGAGATAGTGGGGGACCAGCCTGGGCCTTGGCTCCCCCCATGAAATGAAATTTTTTCATTAGTTATATGTAAGAGAATTGATTTGGCCCCCTTCATTGTACACCAACTAATCCAAAGCCAATTAGGTGAAGTCATGTAACAAATAAAAAGAGACTATTGGTCAAAGAAACTAGTGTAGAACATATTGGAGATGTTTATCAAAATAAAAGAGATTGACAATATGTAAATATGTCCTCTATTTTCATTATTTCTTTGTTTTTCTCATTATCAAAATAGCAGAGAACATAGTATACATTTCCTATGCAAATATGCCCTCTATTTTCATTATTTCTTTGTGTTTCTCATTATCCAATTAGTAATGTTTATGTATTTTTCTTCAATTGATAATTTAGGAAGGCTATTTGTATATTTAGAGTTTGGCCTAAAATATAATTTGATATAGGCAATTGCTAAATTTTGCTAGTTATTCAAACTCGGATAATATTTTTTGACAATTGTTATTAGTAATTTTATTAAAAAAAATTATTACATATATACATTATATGTAATTAGTACATATACATTATAAAGAAACTTAACATGGTTCATAGTCATAGTATAAAATTATGATGCATGAAAAAAGTATTTATGGTTGTTCACTCTTCCCCTAATGTGTTAACCTAGTTCCGCCAATGCTCCCGCAACCCCATTTTTGCTTTGCGTTTTTCTACAATTTTTTCTTTTGAAAAATCAAAATGAAAGCATCCAAATTCGACCCGAGGTCTGCAGTTTTGAGTAAATGAGTTTACATTATGCTGGAGGTTCTTTTGTGTTTTTTAACTATTCGACCCTCCTTATATATCATTTCTGGCTCCGTCCCTATTCCCCACGGTGCCTTTTTTGACATAGTGAACATGTTGGCACTTCAGGTCCTTGATAAGTACGTGCTGGTATTGCTCCTTGGAAATTATATGACTCCGGTTTAGGGAGCTTCTTTGACTCATGCTCACGTCTTTCTTTTCTAAGGATATTGCCACATCAACCACCGCCGCAATTGTCTCCAAACGGTGTGGCCTCACAATAGTTACCAAATCCGGATGCAAACCCTCAATTAATCGTGTCACACGCTCCTCCGCATCCACTACATAACTACCTCCAAAAATGGAAAGTCGATGCCACTCCTCAGCATACTCTTGCACGCTCAGATTGCCCTGCTTCAGATTCTCGAATTCCTGTTTGCGAGCGCTCCAAAGGTTGTGTAAAAAGTGATGTTTGAAGAATTCATCCTTGAACCATTGCCATGGTATAGTCTCGCCTGGGTGTTTCTCTTCGTAACCCGTCTTCTGTAAAGTCCACCATGAATCCGCTCGTCCGGAAAGCATGTGCGTAGCTAACCACACCTTATCCTCCTCCGGACACTTCATTGCCTCCAAATTCTTGTGCACGTGTCGCAGCCATGCATGCGCATCATCCGAGTTAGACGAACCGGAAAAGGAATCCGGCTTCGTACTCAAGAAAGACTTTAGGAGATCCTGAGCATTTCCTTGACCTACCCGAGAGGACTGTCAATTGTCCCAGGATTCCTGTTGAATCAGTTGCCTCATGGGCGCCAAAAAGTCATTCGCTGACGGCGTTCATGGTGGTGACTGATATTGCTTCACCAGTTAAGTTGTTCAAGTCATCATTATTATTGGAACGTCAGACATCTTCCTGAATTATATTGAGGCACTCACTCTTAGAATATACTAATTTGATATACATTTTATTTTTTTTTATTTATTCTTTTTTTTTCAAGATTCGATAAATCTAAACTACACCCATCCCACTCTCACTCACGCGCGTTTATTTAAAATTTATTTCGAGTTTTATGGATCGATTTGGCTCTGATACCACAATTGTTATACCCCGATCCCGTTTTAAGGACAGGAGTGTAACAAAATGGTATTAGAGCCAAACAATCCTCGGACAATTCATTTTGAATTTTGTTTCCGTTCTTATAGTGTGTATAGTATCGTATTTTGTTTTCTCAGTCTAAATTTCGGGAACGAAATTTCCTTAAGGGGAGAGAATGTTATACCCCATACTTTTTACAAAAAAATGTTAACTTCATTTATTTCAAGTATAGCTGAACAATGTGTAACATATTTATTTATTAGGAAAAAAAATAATGTGAATATAGGGATTTGTGGGCCATTTTGCATATTTATATTATATTAGATTTCTTTCCTGCGCCTCATTCCCATTTGTTACTTTGAATCTGATTGCATATAAAATTCAAGATTTTTGGGCTTTTGTCCATAAATAGTAAATACCATCATTAACTCCCATTGGCCTTCAGAAACCACCACTTTCTATCTCATTTAATCTTCCCAATTTCTAAAATAAATAAATAGCAAGTCCCTTCTTCTGGTGTTACACAATTTTCTCCATTCTCCTCTATCTTCTCTTTTGGAATTCCAATTCAATCTTTGTGATGCTATTGTTAGTCTGCCAAAATTTGATTACATCATGTAGGAATATAATTTGCGTCTTTAACCGATCGTATCGCCTCAATGAGGTAACCGAACTTCTATATATACTATATTATTTTTATTATTATTATGAAATATTTATAAAATTTGTGAGTCATAAAATAGCCGCATACGGGATTGCGAAACCGTGGCTGCATAGCCGTACATAGGATAGCGAAATCAAAACCGCTTGATAATAAAAATATAGCCGCACGTGAGATAGCGAAATCACGGCCGCTTGAAAAGAATATTTTTAATATTTTTAATACTTATATTATTATGTTATTATATTTTACATAATTAAAACTATATTTTTTATAAAACTATGGTAATATAGAAGCTACGTCGTGACATAACCAGTTACTTAGCTAACTTTATTAGCTAACAATTTCTATTTTGTTTTGTTTTTCTTATCAGCGTAGTTATATGACGGAATGGACGGATGATTTGTGAGCTTAGATTCATTTTGAAATGATTTGATTTTGGTGTATGTCACTTAGCACGACTAATAAGCCGTGTCGCGATTACATCCGGGATTAGAATTTTTGACGTCCCCTTCAGAACTGACACATGGTCCCTAGTCTTGTCCTAGTATACATCCGTGTGCACCTTCACCCCATACATGTATCCTCACTGAGGCTTATACGATCCTCAGGTTTTTTGGGTATGATAACAATATGATACGTTTCCGGCCGTACGATAGCACCCCTAGAATCTAACTGCTCTGAATATCATTTGTTAGAGTCTAGTACATTAACTGTGTTATATCTCATATTTAAAAATAATAATAATATTAATAATAATAAAGGACTAAAGTGCAAATTCTAATATTTGATGGACCCTTTCATAATTTTTCAACCATTTATTTATTTTTACTTCACCCGCCACCCGTGACATTTGAGCATGTTGAGCTTGTCCAGTCATCTTTTATATTTAGGACAAACCATTATTAATATTAGAATATGATCCCTTTTTTTTTTATACACTTTCATTCATCTGTCATTTAATTCATTAGATAGCCTTCCTCAGGTCAATAAATGCCTCAAGACCCATCCGTTTCATTTCCTTGCCTTTAAAAGAAAAATAGACTTTTATTGTTTAAATACCCACCAATTGCCTATGTTGCCTTGAAATATAGTATATTTTATTCCACCAATCTATTTTCGTTACTCTCTTGCACTTCATCTTTCGAGTTTTGATATGTCTTTCGATGTTGATGTTGATGTTGATCGGTTCGCAGTTAATTGAGATAATTGAACTTCTATATGTACTAAATTATTTTTAATATAGTTATGAAATATTGATAAAATTTATGAGTCGTAAAATAGTCGCACACGAGATTGCGAAACCGTGGCCACATAGTCGCACATGGGATAACGAAACCATGACCGTTTGATAATAAAAATATAGTCGCACGTGGGATAGCGAAACCACAGCCGCTTGATAAGAATATTTTTATTACTTATATTATTATATTTTATATAATTAAAGCTATATATTTTTACAAAATAATGGTCATATAGAAGTTGCATCGTTACATAACCAATTACTTAGCTAAATTTATTAGCTAATATTTTCTACTTTGTTTTGTTTTTCTTATCGGCATAGATACTTGACGAAATAGACGAGTGATTTGTGAGTTTAAATTTATTTTGAAATGACTTAATTTTTATTGTATGTCGCTTAATACGAGTAATAGATCATGTCGCATACGGGCGGTCCTGTTATGAGCCGATTAAGACAGCTGTCAAAGGCCTCCTAATTGATAGGCCTCCTAGATTTGTCTCTTCTAAAGTTAATCTTATAAAACTGTTTTAAAATGTAGAACAATAATAGAGGCCTCCTAACTTGTGCAACTTTATGAAAAACTTCGACCAGACAACAGCTCCATATAGTGACAACGTGCTTATTATGGACCAATAACATTATAACAGCTCCATATAGTGACAACATGCTTATTATGGACCAATAACATTATAATTTCATTGCAATACATGACAACGTGCTTATTATGGACCAATAACATATGATAACATTGTCCACATCTACAATATGCTGAATTTATGCATATACAACCCATGGGCTACGATTTACCGAGAAAAATAAAAACAAAAAAAGAAAGGTTATATTAAATCAAATTTAGTTATTTATTTGCGTTAATAAATACAATTTGGATTATATTATTAGCTATTATGATGTCAAATAAAGTATAATTTTTATAAACTCCAAATAATTTTTATTAACTTTTATTTAGATCATATTTTACATTTAATAAAGATATGATTTTCTAAATTTTAAGGCCTCGTATCAGTAGCCGTCAAAGGCCTTGGAAAAGACTGGACTGGCCCTGGTGTCGCGGTTACATCCGGGATCATGATGTAACAAACTAGCCCAGCTCAACTTTCAGTCTCATATTATATTATTCTGAAAAATGCTTAATTTTAGTTGGTGCTAGTAGTTAATGTCCTAATATATTTAAATAATTCCAATTCACATTCATTTCTTAAGGTGAGACTAATCAATTAGCTCCCATTTTTTACTATTTAATTTCAGAATGTAACATTTGGGACCTGTAATTCTACAGTGAACCAATTTATCATGAAACATATGTTGATAATGAAAATTCATTTTTTCCCACCTCTTTTGGTTTTTTGTGTACATTTTTCCTGTTGCACCATTTCACACTTGTCAAAGCTCTTCTCTACAAATTACCATGATAAGTCCAATTGATATTTGGCCACATAAATGTTTTGTTGTTTGTGTTTCAAAACTACAAATTTTCCAGTTGTCCAAGAAAATGTTTTGTTGTTTGCGTTTCAAAACCACAAATTTTCCAGTTGTCCAAGAAAAACGTGAAGAAAATCTTTACTGTATGCTAATTCTCTCCAACTTGTACCTTCTCCATGCAATTGTTATTAGTAACATGGATCTTGATACAATATCAGATGTAATGTCAATCACTAGAAAAATCTTCACTTATTTACTTGTGTTTAGTTATGACACGTATTAAGCGATATCTTATATATCATTTATTTCGTTCAACATAGATTTCTTTTGACACGTTGTCATAAATATATGAGACAAATGTTAAAAATTTAAGGAGGATAAACTAATTTTTCATTTTAAAATATCGATAACTTAAGTAACCATGATGTTGACAATTAGCTTTAACTTTTCATTTTAAAATATCGATAATTTAGTAACCATGATGTTGACAATTAGCTTAGTTTCAATGACTTCCAATATATATTATATGAATTTATTCATCAAATTTACCTATTTTCTATATTTTTACTATCTTCTTTTAATCTCTTTTTAACTTTACGTGTATGCTGTCTTTTTTAATTTTAATGAAAATTTATAATAGCGAATAATCACCTACTATCTTAGAAAAAAAAATTACTCACAATGAATTTAAAAATATAAGTTTTAACTGAAAATATTTTTTTAATGTGATTAAAACAAGTTGTTTATATAAATAATTTGCATTACTTTTAGCATATTAGATTTTAATGACATTCAAGATGATCAATTTGCATAATGAACACTACATCTACAAATAGTAAAGTTTATACTTCCTTACAACAGCATACAAGCTTCAACATTTGTGCTTAATTTATTATGTGTAGATGTTCAATATTTTTAGTTCAGCCTAGACCAAACTAAATTTTTGCCACAATCTTCCTCCACCTCCTCTGCAATCTCCGCCCCCGCCATCTGAAACCACTTAACATCCTCCACCACAGCCTTCTTAAAAATCCCAACATCGATCGCCCCTACCACCATGTGATACCCCCTCATCTTAAGCTGCTCCGGGGGATCGTGGCGCGTTGCAATTCCACCCAAATACGCCCCTCCGTTGTTCTTTTTGATGCTTAAGACATTCCTTTCTGCTTCCTTCAGTACAGCCATTACCTTCTTATTTCCGGGATCCGATATGTACCCCATGCTTGCGCTCAAATCCCTTGGTCCCATTTGGACCACGTCCACTCCTTCAACAGCTGCGATGGACGTAACATCCTCCAATCCTGTCACGGTCTCGACCTACATGAAGTGGAATTAGTTCAGTATATTGAATATATAAGTGCTTTTAGACTAGTCCAATACTATATCACAGGTTACAACGGTATCTGTTTGTCAAGTCATTCATTTACACGCTTGTTTACAAAAAATATATCAAGGTGCAACCAGCAGAATATATAATAAGTTTTTTAAAGGTTTAGTTAGATTACAACAAATCTAGCTAGCAACATACATACCTGGCACATGATAAGAAGGTCATCCTCGCAATGTGAAAGATACCCATCATCAAACCCGTAGGCAGACTGTCGCACCATTATATGTGCAGTCCCACGGATGCCACGTGGCGGGTATCTACAATACGAAACGGCCAACTCAGCATCCTTAACGCTCTCAACTGACGGAAACCATATCCCTTGCGGCCCAATATCCAGCACCTTCATCGCCCAGACAGGGGAAATTTCCGGAACTCTTATGATCGCTGGCGTGTTTGTGGAGGTGAGAGCACGGAGGCATTGTAAAGCTTCTGAAGTGCCGCATGGGCCGTGCTCCATGTCTAGGATGACAAAGTCATAGCCGGCAAGTCCGGCGATCTCAGAGAGGGTGGGGGACATGGTGAGGACAGCGAAGCCATAGAGAGTTTCGCCGGAGGCAAGGCGGGCTTTGAGGGTGCGGGAGAGGGGTTTTGGCAGTTCAGACATGTCTAGTTTGCTTTGAGGGTGATTGAATGAGAATTTGGACTTGGACTTAAGGTTTTAGTCTTTTAGGGGGTTTGAGAGTGGATTATGAAGAGCACTACAACAGATAGCTTGATTTATAACGTTGGCTAGATGGTGCCACAATTACTCTTCACTAGTTCCTAGCACGTGCTATGCACGCGTGGACTATAAATAAAACATGAAATAATTATATGGTTTTATTCTAATTGCATATTCTGCATGAATTAAAAAGTTCTTTTCTTACATTTGTCCTAGTTTGTTACATAAATTGTGTTGAGTAATAAATATATGTTAGGTTGAATTTATTTGTGTCTAAACTTATATATCAAAACAAAACAATTGGAACATAAACAATACACTTACAAAAGAATTGGAAACAAGAACCAACATGTTCTCTTCTATTTATTAAACCATAATAATTAGTTATAAATGCATTATTATTATTATTATTTTACTTTTAGTTTGAATAATTAATTTGGACCATATAAATTAGATTAGGAATTGCCATCAGAATTTGATGACACAAATTGATGAATATTTTAGATCAAAGTTTAGGTACTAATCTTAATATGTTATAATAATTGGCATATTACTGATAAATATTTTTAGGGGTGTTCATTCAGTCAGTTTGGTCCAAACAGAGCTGAACAAGTCTAATGCGAATTAAACTGAAGTGAATAAGCTGAATTTTTATTTTGGTTTATTCAGTTAAACCGAACAAGACGTGAAAGAATTATAAATTAAAAAAATTCTAACCTATATAATAATATTTTTATACGTAAACTAATAGATATAAACACATCATAAAAACATATTTAAACTATTTTTATAACATAGTAAGTTCTTAGATTAAACTTTACAACTTAAAAAAATAGTTAAAATTATATATCGGTTGTATCCGTTTGTACATTTTATATAAATAAAAGACGAACCGTACTGAAGCTATAAACCGACTAATGCAGTTTTAGCAAGTATTTGCGTGCAGCAGTTTCACATGAGCCAATATTTCAGTAGACTTATTAAACCGGTTTATATTCATAAAATCTGCTGCATGTGTCTACACTACACGTTTTTTGTTGACTGTTACATATACATTGGGTCTACCCGTTTATGTCTCAAAATTAATAGAAATTGTGGTCTATTTTGAGCAGGAACGGAGCCAGAAAAATATAATAGGGGACGCCGGACTAGTTAACAAATAATGTATTAAAACAAACTAAATAAAATAATGACACATATTTTTTTATTAACCAACATCCAAAAATACATGCATTTCTATATCTAGTAGATATGTTATGGAATCCGTCATTTTGCATTTTTTTTTTTTTTTGGAAAATCTTTTTTGCATTGAGTCAAAGTTCTATAAAATTTTATTTGTTGAAAAAATTTCTGCATTCTTTTTTTCAATATAAACAATTAAATTAGTTGTTCAAAAATAATCCTTCATTTGTTATGGACTCTTGTTTTGAAGATAGCGGAATTGCTCAATAAATGTATTTGTTTCATTATTTGGTATGGTCAAAGAATTGAATTCACTAGTTGAAGAATGGTGAATCGGTCATCTCTGTTACTTTTCCTAAAAGAAACTTAATGTTCTTTATCTTTGATATAACTTACCCAAAAGATTTAGAAGAAAATATAAGTTGTATAGATGCAATAAGAGAAATAAAATAATCAATATAATTTTTTATGCAATTATATACCATGAGTTCATAACTTAGACAGTTAACTTTTTTCTTTTAGATAACAATTATAACAAAATTTTTTTTAAGATGACAGGCCAAATTTACAAATGAAAACATGAGGCTTTGGAAGTGAAAAGAGAGAAGAGAGGATATAGAGATTTTAATGAGAACTGAATCCAATTAGTACAAGGGCCTAATCACTTATTTATTGATGATTAGTGAATATTATCTGCAATTCTTCTATACTTCAATTTATCTTCAATTTTTGAGCACTCACTTCATCAGTTCATCTATACTTCTATCAGGGGTTAATGTGTAATTTTCAAAATAATGAGGGGGGCCGAAAATATGAAAATATAATGGACTAATGCAAAATTTTCAAATTCATGGGGGGAGCCTTGGTCCCCCCTACATCCGTCCATGTATGTGAGCATGATTTATGTATGAAAATTAATGTTTAAATATTTGGAACGTGGAACAAATAGACCGGATAATTTTAAGATCTAGTTTATATGAATCAAATATTGTCAATAAATTCTTGAGTGCTTTTAATGTCGGTACAACTATCATGTTTTTATTAAGAGTTGAATTGGGACCAACCACTTGTCGGATGCTCATTCATTGTTAAGCTCAAAACTCCCCCTAAAATTGTAATAGTTTAATTCATCACTTGTATAAATTTCCAAACATAATATTTTGAGTGAAAAAAGTATTTTCTTTTTACATTATTATAGTTTATATTGTAGGTATAAAATTTCGACATATTGCATAAAATTCAAATATGCAACATATTCTTTGAAATGAATTGCAATATAATGTAACAACACTAAACAGGTCATCATTACTTTTATATTGACCCGTTACGTAAAGAGTATAGATAGAGATGACAACCGTATAGATGTAATAATATGTTATGAATATGTTGTGGATTAATTTTCACAAGGAATCAGAATAATATATCATTGCCATCATATATCATCAAACTATTATTCATATATATGTTTTGAATAGTGCTGCATATTTTTGATGATATATGATGACAATGATATAATATTCTGATTTTTGTGAAAATTAATCTCCATCATATTCATAACATATATACATCCGTACGGTTGAAATTTTATTTTTATTTTTTAATACGTATTTTGAGTGTGGCAAAAAAACATGTTGTGCATATGTATGTTTTTTAGCCACACCCTATATATATATAATTTATTTATAGATTATAGATGTTGACTGTGCAGAAGTCCCTCAAGATGAAAGGCCCAATTTTAGCAATGTCAGTGGACTAATTAATTGTTGAACAGGCTCTTTTTAAAGCAATTTCAAATGTATTCTAATTGTCCTATTAATTTTCAATAGGGCCTTCTTTTGAAAAATTTCACGTGGGCTCTTCCATCTATCTATATTTATCCGAACTGTCATTAGTGGGCTTTAAGTTTCCAACTCAAATGATTCTAAGACTCTTTACATGATCAGACTATATTTATCGCTTTTGACTACCAGTGTTGTTAATTAATTTTCAAACTCATATGCAGTCTTATTTTGGTCTTAGATTTCAAACTCAAATGATGGTTTTACATTTATATATTTTTTTCTTTTTGTCGCTCTTTTCTATCAATGGGTCTTAAATTTTAGGCTCCCAATGGGGTCTTCTATTTGGTCTTTTGGATTTTGTCAACAGCAAGTATAAAATTTTAAATTTTAAACGCTTTTTAATTTCTATATTTCATGGTCTTTTGCCAACAATGGGCTCTTTAATTTACATTTAAAAGAGTCCAATTATATAATTAACTTCTATTTCTAATACATAAAGCTTATAAATTGAGCAAAATTTGACATGTGTTCATTTTTCTGACTTTCTGTGACCATATATATTAATAGACCATACAACGAGTCATTCCATGTAACGAGTCAATAAAAGTGTCTTTTTCTGATTTTATGTGCTTGTATTTATCGACAAACCATGTAATGAGTCAATGAAAGAATTCAAGACAAATAATAATGTCATATCATTTAATTTATTTTATGAAGTACTTTTAGTAACGAGTCAATATCATAATACATAATGACCCATTTATATTATTATGTTCAATAATTAATTCAAAATATAGAATTTGGAAAGAAAAATTGGCATAAATTGGCATATATATATCATGTCATTGTATGCTTTGAGACTTGATATATTATCTCATTCCTTTGCACAAATTACTCTAAATAAACTATATTATCTCACTTCCTTGAACCTTAGTTCAATTTAGTTCATACTCTTTCTACTTACTTTTTTTATGTACCAAATAATAAATTTGTCCTCACGATAATTTTTGTTCAACAAAATATAATTTTTTGATGCAATATAGCTTAATTACCATGAACACGATAAAGTCACCAAACTATAACCATCTCATATTATTTTTCATTTTTTCGCCAAATTTATACATAAAATTGTGAAGCAAGTATTATACATATTTTTTAAGAGAAAAATAGTTTTATCAAAATCTAGGAAAAGAACAATTATATCATAGTATTAATCATCAAGCATAGAAATAACTTTGGTTACTTAAAACAATACTTTCTTTTATTCATAAGGAAAGAAGACCTCTTTGCTATACTTAATATTATGGGACCTAATAGAGCACGACGTACTGTAGCATGACAGATCCAATAATAGTATATATAATTAGTTTCTAATAACAATATATCAGTGTTGTAAATAGCGGTCTGTAGCGGTGCAATAGTGGCGCTATAGCGGTTTCTGGAAGCTAAACGCTGCACGCAGCAGTTTTGTTGCAGTGTAGCGTTTTTCGATGATTTAGTGGTGAAGCGGTCCGCAATAGCGGTGTTGCTGTGTAGCGGTCTAAATAGCGTTTTTGATGGATTTTTTTAATGGATTTTTTTTAATAGATTTTTTTAATGAATAGATATGTTGTATTTTAATATTTTAATATTAATCATATTTTGATTTTGGACATATAACTTTTTTGGCAAAAACATTTTAAACTTTTATTTTTAAATTATCTTGAATCAAGGCGCATTCATTTCTTTCAATGAAAAGTTCTAGACAACTCAAAGTCAGCTAAGATCCTAAGATAAAAGAAAAAAGTTTATTTATTTATTTCTTTAAGGAAAGTATTTTTTTTAGTGTTTAATCTTGAATTGTGGAACCAACCAACTGTTTCAAGCTTTTACTATACATAGATGTATTAAGTTGTATCTATTTATTCATAAAGGATAAAGGAAAACCTGATTTACCAATTATTATATAACTGAATGTGCACATACTATGAACAAAGCAAAAAAAAAAAAAAAAAACTCAAGAAAAAAAAGTATGTATAAAATTAAACCCGTACATCAACCAACACTGTAAAAAACACGAACACATTCCGAAAATGTTATCTCTTTCTACTGTTCAGCAATGCGAGACATGATTTTAGAAATCTCATAAATCGCATTATGCACATCCTCCTCCTGATCTGACGATTTAATTCCATTCGATACTTTTTTTCCTTTTCTAGAACTCAACAACGCTTTTTCCAAATCTTCCTGTCTCAACCCTCTTGGCCTCTACAACAAAGAAAAACAACAAAACCATTAAGAAAAACTATTTTATTAAATAAAGGGAAATTTTCGAAAAAAAAACCCTATATTTTCTGAAATTTTGAAAAAAATCCTGTGTTCGGGAAACTTTCCATTTTTCAGAACCCTCTTAACTTTTAAAATCTTAAAAAACCTGAAATCCAGTACCCTAACTTTCATGAAATAATATATAAGTACCAACATTTATTTTGAAATAAAACATAAATACTACAAAATGTGATTACATTATGTATCATCAATTTATATTATTTAAATATCATATAAGGGATTTTTTTTAAATAAAAGTAGTTAAGAGCTTTTAGTGAGAATTTAAAAAGTCAAGAGGGTTTTTACTTTCTAGTAAATGAACAGCTAAAACATAAGGTTTCCTTATAAAATATTCAAACCATTAAACAAACAAACAGATTACTCGCCATGTTACCCCCCCCCCCCCCTTCTTTCCATTCCTCTCACCCTCCAACAACTCCCTGATCGGCCCATTATTATGTACTTTTTTTATAACTTTAAAAGTACAGTTTTTTCAGAAAACGCAAAGTCTAAAAGTAGAACACATTCCAAAAATATTCCAAAACACAGGGGTTTCCCACAATAACCACAAAATACTGTGCGTTAAAATTAATAAAGAAACAAACAGACTACTCACCATATTCGCCCGCCCGTTCCTCTCACCCTCAAGCAACTCCCTGATCGGCCCGTACGCCGCCTGCTTGCACACCTCCAATAAATCCGACCCCGTGAACCCCTCCGATAACCCCGCCAGCCTCTCGTAGTCAATATTCTCCTCCACTCTCTCCCCCTTCAGAATCACTTTTAGAATTTTGACTCGCTCACTCTGGACCGGGTTCCCGATTTGGAATGTTTGGGTGAATCTCCTTAAAATCGCTTCGTCGAGCTCGGACGGACGGTTTGTGGCTGCCAAAACCATCACTCTCGCGTTTTCTGATGATAATTGAAAATTTTAATCAATTTACTTCGTCATGTATGATAACCATTTATGGTAAATTTACAAAAAAGTGCCTAGATTATGTCTAAATTGCAAAAAAGTTCTTGTATTATTGAAAATTGTTAAAAGAAGTCTCCAACCATTCTGTTGAATTTTTTTTTAATAATGCAGGGTTTGTTTTTGCAATTTAGACATAATAAAGGGACACTTTTGCAAACTGCTCATATATTTATAATTGCCGATTAAAAAAATTTATCCATTTAATTAATTATCCATATATGGGAAATTTGCAAAACTGCTCCTACGTTATATGTCTAAACTGGAAAAAAAATCAATTCTTAACAATTTTCACTACTTCAGTTCTTTTTACAATTTAGACACACAATGAAGGGGCATTTGTGCAAATTTCCTTTATACGTATATAAAATTATAAATTATAGAAAAGAAAAACTTACTATCAGTTGTGAAGCCGTCCCATAAAGACATGAACTCAGTTTTCATGTTGGTCATGGCTTCGTGATCCGTGTTTCTTCTCTGCCCCAAAAAGCTGTCCACTTCATCTATGAATATTATCGCCGGTTCCAGCTTGTTCGCCAAACTAAACACCGCCGCCACTAAAAACAATAATAAAAAATTAAATTAAATTAGCTAGATATGGTATATTGGAACTGTAAATAGTATATTGGCACCGGAAGTTCTATAATAACAACTAGAATGGTATATTGGTATTGAAAGTGAAAATTAGTTATTACCTAATTGTCATTAAAAATTGTATATTGACACTGAAAATGGTATATTCACAATGAAGTTGGTATGTTGGCCTTGAAAATAAATATTAACACTAAAAATTGTAAATAAACAAAGATGTATTACATTGAAAATGATATTTTGTTAAATATTAATAGGCCCGTGCCATGCTAGAATAATTAACATGAAAATTTATTATTAATTTTAAAAATAAAAATACTTGTTTTGAAAAAACAACAAACTGCTCTTTTTTTCTAAAAAACAAAAAAAATGATGTCAAACGAGCCCTTAGCACGTTATAACTAATTCTGAAATAACAAACATTACCTAATTTTTGCGCATCGCCAAACCACTTGCTCATCAAATTCGAAACCCTAACATTGATAAAAACCGCTCCGGATTCTTTAGCAATGGCTTTGGCCAGCATGGTTTTGCCGGTGCCAGGTGGCCCGTACAGAAGCACACCCTTTTGAGGGCTCAAGAGCCGGCCGTGCGAGAAAATCTCAGGTCTTTTCAGTGGCAGAATCACCAGCTCGAATAGTTCCTGCTTCACTTGGTCTAAACCCCCAATCGAGTCGAATTGCACGTCAATGCTGTCTGGATTCACAACATCGCACGCTATTATGTCCTGCGAGGTCAAAAGGTCGGATTTTTGGAGCTTAATTTGGAGCCCAATTGAGAATGCAAAGGTACAAAAGGAGATGATTTTTTTTCAATTTTGAATTACCTCGTATTGATTGGTGTTGACGAGAGGGCGGCCGAGGCGTTTGGCGATGGCTTTCTTCTGCTCCATGGCCTTCTTGTTGGCGCTCCGGTTGGGGTCCATCTGCCGGAGCCCGACGAAGAGCACCAGCGTGCTCAGCGCGGCGCTGACGGCGTACAGCACCAGCTCCTGCACCACGCTGTTCTCCGCTTTCCTCACCATCCCTCTCCTCTTTCTTGAAGAAAAAGGAGTAAAGATATTCAAGCCTTTTGTTTTGTTTCGTATGTGAGCGAGGGTTTTAACCTTCGTGTGTTGCTGTTGCTTGGTGGAGGAGAAAGCTCAGGACTGAAATGAACGGAAGTGTCGTGGCTCAGTCGTGCTTGATTTCTCTCCAGATTAATCTATTGAACTGGAGATGCTCTTATTAATAATAGAACCGTTGGATCAAAATTGGACAGTTGATAATAATAGATGATATTATTATTATTATTATAGTTTTTGCTTTTATGACATTGGAATATATAGAGGGGGCAATCTGGCACGTTTATTAAACCGGGAAATAGAGAAAAACTAGGTGCAGGAAAACAGGCTTCTTTGAAAGTTTATAAATAAAAAACTGCCTTTGAGTTTGAATGAAAGTTCATTTTTTCTAATTTGGTTGTTTATTTTATTTTTCATATGTAAGATGACAATCGAAATAATAAATTTGTAAGGAAAATCTTTTTTAATTCTTCAGCCCAAAAGAACTGGGCCGTTTTTGTCCTCCAAAAACCAAAGCTTGCAAAAAGAATAACAAAGAAGAAGAAAAAAGAAATATATGTTGGTTGAATAAACAGATCTTTTTTCGACATAAGTTTCCCGTAGCCATAGACACATGGCCGACCTAGGTCTAGGATCTAATTTTCAAAAGAGGGCATAATATATATATATATATATTTCCTATATATACATATATAATTAAATAGATACAAAAATAAAGCCCAAGCCCATTAAACCAAACTCACTCACCAAACCCCAACAAAAATAATCCGATCCAAACAAAAAAAAATCGCTCGCCAGTTCTTCCTTGCTTCTGGTTCTCACCGTCTCGCCTCACCTCACCTCTCACTTCTTTGTGAGACGTCGTCTCGCCTCACCTCACCTCTCACTTCTTTGTGAGACGTCTCCGCCTGAGTCGTCGCGCCGTTCATCTCCGCCGCCCGCCTGAGTTGCCACCCACCTGATCCTCATCCCTTCTTTGTACTCCACAAATTGGTATTTTTCTAATTCTTTTGTTTTATCAAATCAATTTTAGGATTTTGTAATCAAATAGATAATCGCAATCTGTTAGAGCTTAATTGGGGCTTAACAGGAGATTTTGTAATTTAGGGTTAATTGGGACTTAGTTACTCTCTCTTTTCTTTTCTCTCTCTGATTTCATAAGTATGCCCCAATTTAATCTAACATAGAGTTAAGGCTTGAGTAATGGACCAGCTAAATAGAAAAGAATATACCAATTGTTGATCCGCCAAGCTCTATGAAAATATATGTATTGAGTTTGTTGCAATTCGGTTTTGGGTTTTTTGTGAACTAATGTTTTGGTAATGGTATGTTATTTGTGAAATTGCAAAAATAACCCTTCATTCATAAATCTGAAGATGCAATCTTAATAAATTCATCACCCAAAATGAAACTGTTCTTTATCTGCTTGGTTATTAGAAATCTGAGCTAATAGTACATTTTGTACAACCAATACAATTTCTGGTGATTTTGTGTTGCAAAATAAATAAATAAACAAATGAATGAATGAATGAATAAACAAATCAGTTGAATTACAGTATGATATAAATTGATTTTTTACTTGTGACAATTGCAAAAACAATGCTTGGATGTTAATCACATAATTTCATGATATTTTTTTTTGTAGATCTGTGGATGTTAAACAATTGAAGTGACTAGAAAGAGTTATCTCATCTCAGTTTTAAAAAAAAAATGTGAAGCACCATAGTCGAGATATGATTTGTATATTTTTAGGGTCTTTTTTGAATATTGGTCTAGAGTCCTTCAGAACCTGTGACTGGTACTACGTAAGCAGGTTGAATGAACAGTTAGAACATAGATTTGTTGATATCAAGGCTCAAGGACAAAGAAATACTTTTTCAAAGTAGCTTCCTATTTTCTTAAATTTGTAAATTAACATAATTGTAAAAGGGAGCTGATACTGCCCGACGGTACTGTAGCGACATTAAATAAAAATTGAAAATAATATATACAAACATATGAACTGAAAACACACAGTATATAAAAAATTAAAAATTCATTCCGATAAAACAATATATATTTTAAAAAATTGAAAACAGTATATACAAACATATAAACTAAAAACAAACAGTATATAAAAATTCATTCGGTAAACAGTATATATTTTAAAAAATGAAACACATTGAAACGCGAGAAAATAATATATAATTTCAATTCGTCGCTACGGGGTCGTTACAGTATCCGGCGTGATTTTCAATTTCCCTTTTAAAATTTGTTAAAAGAAGATTCAAGACCTTAATTTTTTGCGTAAAATTTTACATGAATCAGAACTTGAGAGATCTTGAATTATGAACTTTTAGTTGTGCTGCATCAAATAACGATATAAATGTTTATTTTCTTCTTCAGCCAATGTAATGTTAATTCTAGATTAAGTGCCTAACTGTTTTTTTAGTGGAACTTGTAAATAATGATTGTAATTTTAATGAAGAATAAACTAGAGTTTTTCTTTGAGACAACCCATTGAATTGTTACACTTGCTAAATATTGAGCTAAATGCTATATTGCGCGGACAAGAATATGGATGTCGTGTCTGACACGACACGAAAACGGCGACACGATAATTCTAAAAAAAATAAA
This sequence comes from Juncus inflexus, assembly GCA_024447665.1. NCBI lineage: Eukaryota > Viridiplantae > Streptophyta > Magnoliopsida > Poales > Juncaceae > Juncus > Juncus inflexus. The sequence goes on along the minus strand of JAJHPC010000015.1, from coordinate 10,355,272 downwards.
GGATATATATATATATATATATTATTTGATATATTGTTTATGTCAATTAATTTTATTTTAAAAGATTATACATAATATTTCACATTACAATTAGAAAATCACTTATTATATTTTCTAATGGATACAATATACATAACATTTGAAATTACGCTTCTGCACGTGAATGTATGATATTTAACGTTTTACATGTTTGTGTATGAAAACTTAATATTAAATAATCAAAATCCGTTTTAAATGTTTAGTCTCACAATTATTGACCTAGAAAAGTGTAATGGAGTAATATCTAAATATAATGAATTTGTGCAATGATTGGACAACAAACCCAATACACATGTCTGGATTTCTTGTGGTGTGTATTCATACGCATCATGAGAAGTGTCATAACAATTTTTAATAATAAAATATTAGGATAATGCTCGCGCTTCGATGCGAATATTTCAATTTTATTAATTATTTCAATCTATAATGTATAAATTATAATGATGAAAAATCAAAATAAAAGTTTGAAATGAATTCATAATACATAATATTATAAAATAATTATGTTAAGTAAGTTAGATATATTTAAAATCATTTTGAATTATATCATAAGATATATTATCCATTTATTATTCTTAAAAATAAATTCAATATCACATCTAATTTTGTAAACGCAGATAACTCTATATAAATAAATTTATATATGGGAAATAATATAACATAAATGATAAATTCATAATAAAGAAAAAATAATGATCCACTAAATAATTTGGATAATTAATTTATAATCTTAATTTATCTTTGCATTAAGATTTCTAACATTAAAAGGCCGTCCTTTTTTTATTCTTTTTTATTTTTCTTATGTTGTTATTTCTTGACATATAATAATAAGAAAGAAAATCAAGTATTAATCAGACTTAGACGAATGAGATAAGGAGAAAATGTAAAATAATTTATCTCAAAAGATGTGAAAAATAAAGGGAATTCACGAGCGTATCATTTTTTTTACATGTTCTCTTATAAAGTCTATATTCACATATTTTAGCACAGAAAAAAAAATTAAATTAGAATTATAACTATATGGAATTCAAATAAAAGAGAAAATTTCAACAAATTTATATTTGACGATTTTAATATGAGAAATAAAATATTTCATTAAGAATTATTATTTTCTAAAGAAGAAAAGAAAAAATATTTATATTTCAATGAATGAACTCTTCATTTTCAATTTGTATTAATATTTAAATATAACTTTGGAGCATGATTCATTAAAACCATTTGATTACAATCTGATGGCTAGAAACAAATTTAACGATTCTCACTAAATCGGGGATGAAACACAAAACACCAATTCAACCAGTTATATGATTATGTTTTAAGGGAAATGCGCAAACACGACTGCACTGGAGCACGATGGCACTGTAGACTGTTTTTTCATTTTATATATTGTTGTTTATTCTTTGTGTATTTTTTTTATGTTTTTTACTTTTATATACTGTTTTCCCATTTTATATATTGTTTTTCCCATTTTATATAATGTTTTCACTTTTTATGTATATACTGTTATTAGAAAATAAATTATATATATTGTTATTAGAAAATAAATTATATAAATTGTTATTGGATCTGTCGTGAATAGCCGTGCTACGTGTTGCCATAAAATATCAATAAATTTGTGAAAATGAAAGATTGAGATTTGACAAAAAAAATTGATTGATTGCTCGAAAGGAGGTGAAAAATAAGGGATTAGATTTAATTTGATGCATCACGTGGTGTGTTGCACACGTGCCCAAGTAATGTCGAAGAGTGTCGGTGCCTCACATGTGTTCGATATAGACATTGCCAGATTTTTTTTTATGTGTAGCCGAAACGGCTACAAAGTCTTTCATTTAAGAAAAGAACTGCAACATAATGATATTATATTTTTAGGTGTTATCTTCGCCTCTTTGTTGTCAAAATCCATTGCTTTGTCGTCTCCTTTGCCGAGTCAAGTACTCTGACGTGTTCCGAGTTGATATTTGGAAAGATCTTGTTGTTTCGTGCTTTCCAGAGTTCCCAGCATGTAGCCGCCCAAACCGCTCTCCATTCCAGTTTCTTGGTCTTGTCGAGCTTCCACTCCATCCATGAAGAGATGCTAGTCAGAGAATCCCATTCTGGTGTGTTTGTTTTGTTGGGTTTCTACCGTTCATAACGCAACGGAAAAACAAAAACAAAACAAAATCGAATTCAAAACCCAAAAGAAGGATCCGTGAATTACAATTAAATCAAAGAAAAGTTCATAACTTTGTACCTTCGGATTACGCTTAATCCGTGATGATCGAAAGTGAATTAGGTTGACGCTTTTCTTTGCTCGATTCCAAACCGGTTTCCAAGCCGATCGTTTGTATGTTTCGCCTAACCGGTCTCACAAACCGATCTCCAAACGAACCGATTCTCCAAGCAAACCAATTCTCCAAACAAACCGATTCTCCAAACAAACCACGGTTTCAACCCGAATCACAAAGACGCCGCACTTCGCTTCATCCTCTAGCGGTATCCACACGAACAACCCCTTTGAACGGATAAAGAACAATATATGCTAGTATTCGTTCTTTATTTTTTCTCACAGAAATAACAAGAGAATAATTTTCGGATTTTTCTCTCCTTTTATCTCACAAAAGTTGGACGAAAATAATATATCTTGTTCTTTCATTTTGGGGTGTCTCTTGTGCCTATATAGTCCATTCTCCTATGTGCATGGTAACTATGTAACCATATATGCAACACACCTTATCATATAAGATGTAGGATTGGATGTGTCACTTGACTATGTAACTCTTCATACAACTTATCACATAAGTTATGATTTTTCTGTGTACGTCTCAATAGTTGTTCTTTGTGTGTGACCTTGTAGGTTTACTTAATGTTGGCAATAATCACAACAGATTATAAATCATGAGCGGCCTCTAGCAAGACATCATGATTACCCAAATTAAGCAAGTATGGATGATTCGATCAAACCTAATTTATGTTCATGCATTGTATCCCTTTGTTAACGATATCTATATCGTCCATAAGGAATGGTATGTGTCAACCTTATGTTGGTCGATAAATATTTCTTGACACCAAATTTGATTGAACATAAAATGACATTAATAACTCCTTATTAATTCACTCGAGCATGAGCGTCTGTTTCTTCAATCAAATCGTCAAGAGGCCTAAAGATATCTCTCTCAATTTATGAGAGGAGCAAATCATATCTTAATTAAACTCTTTCCTCCACATAATTCATTATATACCTAATTACAATCTTTATGACCGCCCAGTTAAAGACGATGTTAGATTATATTAAAGTATAAAATTTCTCATGTAGGAAACTGAGATAATCTCAAGTCTAAGGATTACAGATACATTCTTTACTGAGAATAACTAATCACACGAACCATGTAGTATTCTCACGGTGAGTCAATCCAGTATATGGTCTCTAACATATACTTACGTTAATGACTTAATAACTCTTATTCATGATCTGTAAAACGTGACCATTAGTCAACTAGCATACTAATGTCCATTTATAGCTTAACATAAAGTATGTTTGTCTCACAAACATCCTATGAATGATCAGGAACGGTTTAGAATATCATTCATAATACTTTAAAGTTTTACTATCAAAGTCACATACTTTGATGATATAAAGCTGAATACCATATTCAAGGTTCATTTTAGTAATAAGAATAAAATAACCAATACGCATTTATTATATAAAATATCTCTAAATAAACACAATATTTGTTTAACACAATCCATACATCTAGGTCTCAAATATATTGGCCTAAGACATACTACTAACATGTTTGGCCAAACTTTTGACATGTTTTAGCCCATGTCTCCTTTGCTATTTGACATCTTAAGAATAGATGATTCCAGTTTTCTTGGACGTTATTACAAGTTAGACAAAAGTCTGCTTGTAACTGTCCTCTTTTTTTGAGTCTGTCTTTAGTTGCTAGTTTGTTTTGCTGCATTTGCCATAAAAAGAATTTAATTCTCGGTGGCACTTTGAGTTTCAATATGGTCTTGCGTGATTGGTCCTTGGCATCAGTGTTGGAGAAGAACTTTTAAGTACTGTGTACCGTAAAGTTTCTTTCTTTATTTGTATTTCAGAGCAGCTTATCTGGTTCTGTTGTTAAGACCGTTGTGCTGAGCTGCTGCCTCAGTTCTATGAGTTGATGTTGTTGAAATGTGCTTAAGGCCCTATTCCATTGTAGCGCCTCTACATCTAAGCGAACTTGATGAACTGAGATGTTTTTATTTCTTGCCCTTTTATACAATCCCGGGAATTATATTACGAAGATTATGTCTGGGTGTCATTTGCCCAACCAGAATCTAGTGTCTTTACCATTACCGAGATTGGTCCTTGCTCTATTTTGGAATTTCTGCAGCTATGTAGCTAGATCATTTATGAAGTACCTTTTATGACTGCATGCCCATGGGCTGAATTCATTGGTATAGTATTCTTTGATTGTATTCAACCATATTCCTTCTTCTTTTGCTCTTATTTTTCACATCCATTTCATGACTAGTTCTTCATTCTGGAGTTTTAAGTCCTTTATTCCAAGTCTCCCATTTTCTTTATTTGTGCAATTTTTTCTTCTGTTCCCCTCCAAAGGAAGTTTCTTCTTAACTTATCTATTTCCTCGATTACTATTCCAAGAAGGAGAAATACTTGCATATAGTATAGAGGTTGTGCTGAGAGCACTGCATTAATCAGTGTCAACCTCCCACCTATGAATAGATATTTTGTTGACCATCCTGAGATTTTGCTTCGTATTTTCTCAATCAAAGGGACAAAGAATGCTTGTGTTGACTTACGTATGGATAGTGGTAAACCCAGATAATTAATCGGGAAATCGTGCTTATCACATTCTAGTATGTGCTGTATCGACCTTTCACGTTATTCCAGTAACTGAATCATTGTGAAAGAGCTCTTGTTGTAATTTATTTATAGGCCCGACATTCTGGCGAAGCATTTGAGTACGTGCTTTATGAGTTGCAAATTAATTATGTTGGCTTCACTGATAATTATTGTATCATCTGCATATTGTATCGCCTTAATTTTCATTTTGTACGGTTCATAAGCTAAGTTATTTGCATAAGTTATTAAAGATTGCAATGATTCAGCTACTACATTCAAAAGCAGCGGCGAAAGGGGGTCTCCCTGTCTTAGCCCTCTCTTGTGCTGAAAAAGGCTGGAGTTGGCCATTTATTTTGAGCGTTGAGCTGGAGGAGCTTAGTATTGTGCTTATCCATGCTATCTATTTTGGTGGGAACCCCCTTCTTTGCATTATTTCCTCTAGGAATTCCTAATTTACCGTGTCAAATATTTTTGTAAAATCCACTTTGTAGAGGATTGCTGGAATTTTGCTTTTGTGTAGGTAATTGATGCATTCTCTAGTTGCTAATTATCTGCCTATTTAGTGAATGTTGTTTGGGCGTCAGATATGAGATGCGGCATTTTGAGTTGCAATCTTTTTGCTAGGATCTTGGAGATGTTTTTCATCGTCACATCAATGACGCTAATTTGTCTATAGTCTGTTATTTTTTTGCCTCTTTGACTTCGGTATTAGCGAGATTTGCGCTTTGTTGATACTCCACAACTCCAATTTGTTGTGAACGAACTCGTTATAGAGCCAGAATAGATCTTTTTTTATTGTTTTCGAGTGTTCCTGATAAAACTCCAAGGGAAAGTCATCGGGATATGATGATTTTCCTTTTGCCATATTAAACATTGCCTCCTATATTTCTTCCTCCTTAATTTCTTTTACTAGATCTCCCAAATCTATTTTCGGAGTTATATTATCGAAGAAATCTGAGTTTGGACTTGACCAGCCACTGTCTCTTCCAAGGGTGTCCTTGTAAAATGCATTCAATTCATCCTCTATCATCTTTTTATTTGTAATCCTTGTACCGTTTGCTTCTGTACCATGTTTCGTGTTGTTTTGCCTGTTTGCAGATGCTATCGTGTGAAAGTATTTGGTATTCTGATCTCCCTCTTGGAGTCATTTGCATCTTGCTTATTGCTTCCATTTTGGCTCCTCTATATTTAAGAGTTCATTGATGTGGGCCCTCAGAGTGTTTCTGAGCTTGGCCTCTCTGGGCTTAGTTGCCTTACTTCCACTACCTTGTCTAAGACTCCTATAATTCATGTGGATTTGGAAATGTTTGATTGCACATTACCAAATTTTTTGCTTGGCCCATTTTCTTAATGTCAATCTAACATTGTTGAGTTTGATGCCAAAATTCTTTATAGCGTCCTTGGAGATCCTTCTTTTTACCCCATGTTTGTCTAATGATATCGTTTGCCTCTTCGTATTTTAGTCAAAAAAAGTTCTAATTTGAACCTAGGCATGTGAGTTATATCTGGTTTTATGAAGGTGGGGCAGATAGGAATATGATCTGAGGTTGTTGCTGTGTGGGTCTCAAATCTCATTAGGTGGTTGAAAGCATGTCAGTGCTGCGAGAAAAAGCATCTATCTAGTTTGCTAAAGGTAGGGAGAGGCCTTTTACTTGACCAAGTATAAGAACGGCCTGAGAGGTCGAGTTCTTGTACCTCGAGGTCGTTTATTGTGTGATTAAGTTTCAGAATGGATTCCAGGGTGTGGTTGTTCCCCGAGGATTCATTTGAGTCTCTTATCATATTAAAATCGCCAAGTATTAGCCTCGGCGCCGTTCTTAGCTGCCGCTTGAGATTCAGAGAAAACACTCTTACGACCTTGTTACTTTCTTTTCGTTACAGGAATGCAAGAGAAGACTAGATCTGCACGATCTAACCTCCGTCGAGTGCTAGAGGGAGGGAGAGGCAACGGCGTCGTTCTTGGTCAGCGTCTGGGCCTGAGAGAAAATTCTAAACGAGTTGCCTCACGAGGCCTCGTTGTTTTCTCCTTTCTTGAAATTTGCATGAAAGTATGTTGATTTTGGGGGATGGAGAGATTGAGTGCTAGGGTTGGATTTCCATTTGTGTATTGAAGGAATTTGCATGAAACTTTGAGCTGTATTTTGTTTTGGGGGAGAAGGGATTTTCAAAATCGTCTCATTTTGCCTCTTGGTTTGGGGGTAAAGTGGGGAAGGAAAGTAAAGGAAAAGATTTAACATTGCTTGGTTTGAGGGTAAGTTAGGTGAAGGAAAGAGAATCAAGGTGAATTAAAAAAAAATGAAGATATCAAGTTTGACATGAAATAGAGACAAAACATGAAAAATTTTCTATTTCATTTTTTCAACTTACTTAACATATTTTATCATCTAAAATTTGAATATAACACTTATATTTTTCAATCATCTATATTTAAAATGATAATATATGAAATACATTACTTAAATTATCATGTTTAAAATAAATATTTTTTTGCAAAATAAAAAATTGGCATATTCCATAAAATTTATTGAAAAATAATAATTTTACAATATATACGTGTGATGATATTAGTATCATATTAAAAAAAAGTTGGAATACTATAATATTTTTGTTATATTAAAAATTGTAAATATATTTATATATAGAAAATTTTGTTAAAAAATATATTTATTTTAAATATTTTTTATTTTAGTGAAATTATCCTCTCCATTTACCCTCACTTTCCCTCCACCTAAACCAAGCAAGGGGAAGGGAACTCATTTACCCTTCTTTTCCCCATTCTATTCCCCTAACTTCCCTTCCCTTAATTTCCCCTCAAACCAAGCAAGCCTTAGTTTAAGAGTCATTTATTCCCCTGTCTTTCCACTGCCAGATTTTTGAAGTGTTTTAAATGTGTTTGTCATGATTCGAATTTAGATCCTTTCTATAATTAGTGAGATGTCTTACCGTTTTAGTTAGCAAATGACTCATAAATAAACTAGAGTTTAATGGGCGGCATGAAAAGAGATAAAAGAAGAAGAAATATTTCATAAATTTCATTGCTTGTCTTTTATAACTCGATAGCGAGTGACATTCTTATTCCTTTACAGCCCATGGGCCAGAAAATTTCTCTCCCCCTTCTTTTACTCCCTCACTTCACCATTGTCGATAGAAAACAATATTGCAGAAATCGCTAATCGGGATTAATCGGACGGGCCAAAAATTCCAAGTAGGGGAGTAATCGAGATTAATCGGAATTAATCGATTTGACCTAATTGGACTGAATTTTTATATATATTTCAAATAATATTAACATTTATAACAAAAATATTCAATATTCTAAACTCATAATCTAACAAACACATATAATTTAAAGTTCAAATACATAATTCCAATTAAAATATAAACGATGTTCAATATATAATTCAAATTAAAACATAATCCAAACAAACAACATTCATCAAAGTCCAAAAAAAATACACATCAAAATCCAAACCAAAAACACACATCAAAGTCCAAAATAAAAAATTAAATGGGCCGGGCCGGGTGAAAAATATAGAAAAAAGACTGAAAATATTAAAAAAAAATGGGCCTAATCGGGTTGAAAAAGGGCCCAAATCGGCCGGCCAATTAATGCTCCTGGTTAGTTTTTTTTTGGGACGTTTGGCTCTGATTAGGGATTAATCACCGATTAATCGGCAATTAATACCGACTTTTGCAACACTGATAAAATTCATTACAGGGCGTTCGATGATATTTTGTCCTTTAATTATATAAAAAGGGTTCCATCAAAATCTTTGAAAGGGGAAATTGTACCTTCATGAATGCAAAAGGAAAGAAACCAGTTGCAAAATTTAGAAAAACGAACCAAACTCATGAAAAAATGAGACTATTCTCAGCGTAGTCATGAAATAGACCTCAACAAAATAGGCCCCAATAAGATTATATGAAGTGTATAATGTAATTAGAGGTTAGTTTGGAAAAAAAAAATTATTCAAAGTGTTCAGCTTATTGAGGTGCCAAGCAGCGCCGAACCCAATGACCACGTGGCTAGTTAATGAGCGAAATTAATTTAACACAACGACGCAAGTTAATCACGTCCAGACTCAATTAATACACGCTCCGCTATGATTTTTGTAATTGATATTATTCTTGTAAGTTCGATTAATATATCTTTCTGGATTGCGTTGGATTGCTATGTTTTTTGTATTGTGTTGGATTGATATGCCTTTTTAGTTGTATTGTTATGCTTTTTATCTATTGAATGTGTATTTTGTATTTGTGTCGGATTGATATATTTTTTAGTTGTATTTATATGACTTTTTGGTTACGGAATATGTCTTTTTTTGTATTGATATAACTTTTTAGTTTTTTATTATGTATTTTTATTGGACTGTTATAACTTTTCTACGTGTGGATTGATATGTCTTTTTAGTGGAATGTTTTGTCTTTCATATTGTGTTGGAGTCATATGTCTTTTAGTTGTGTTTATATTTTTTTTTAGGTAATGAGTACATCTTTCAGTTGTGTTAATATTTCTTTTTAGTTACTGCATATATCTTTTAGTGAAGTGTTATATTTTTTTTGTATTGTGGACTGTAAGATAAATAAATAAATAAATAAAAAATAGAAGCCATGAGAGATATGGGGGTATGATGCCCCGCTGGAACAAGTTTAGGCTGTGTGCCCGGGGGGAGTTTCGTGGAGATACGTATCTGGGACGCGCCATTGCACGATGTGGCGTGCTGTCAATGGGCTGACGCTCCAAAGTGCTGGTACTCCATATCCGGACCAAAAAAAAAATAGTTGATCATAAGTAAATTAAGTGATAATTTAGTTAAAATAAAATCTAACAGGATTTTATGCTAAACTTAATATAAAAAGTTTTAGCCAAATCTTACTAGCTCAAGCGGTATGATACTCAGTCAATTTTGGAAGACTCAAGTTCGAGTCACGGAAAATACATTTAGCTCAATATTTTTTTTAATATTATTTAGCTCAATATTTAACAAGGTGCTAACAACTAATTAATCATGTGTTGTCTCAAAAAAAAGAAAAGGAAATTTCTGGAATATTCAAGAAAAATATTTTGTTGTTTATATTCGAAAAATTACACAAAAAAAACCTACAATTATTCCAAAAAATTATAAAAAACCTACATTATTGGAAATTGCAAAAAATGTTTGTACTTTAAAAATTTGAAAATAGTCACTACGGTTAAGTTCTCTCTAATAGTGTTACAACTAAACTTATTGTCAATCCTTTTGAATGGTTTATATAAATCTATTTAACTAACAAGTGAGTTTCTCGTTCCGCTTCGGAATGTACTTAATATAGTTAGTTTAATCATTATATTTTATATTTTTATTTTGTAGGATCAAGTAAAAATAGTTTAGAATAATCCTTATATTATTATAGATTAATTAAATATGAAAGAATGACAAACTTGTAAAAAATAAAAGGAAGCCAAAAATAAATTTGTCCATAATTTGAACCTCTACAAAATATAAATATCATGTAAGGAATCTCTTAATATAATATATTATATTGTGACAATCATATAAAAATATTATAATAATAGTTATTATACTAAAAATCCTTGTATTAAATATATATTGAGTGTAAATTATTGTGATGTCTATCAAATTGGGTCCATTTATAGGTTTTATTAGTGGCTCTCTATAATATTCCCATTTAATTGATTTTTGATTTTGAACGGCATCGTTTTGGCCATAAAAAATATCCTCAATTTTGAATGAAATAACAATATTGTCATTCATACTCAACATGAGATTATATGAACAATGTATTGAATGACATGTATTGTAATAAAGCTAAAAGTTAATAGTATTTGTTAACATAAAATGAGAAAAATATAATGAGTCGTATATTTGTTTGATAATTACCTGCTTCACATTCGTCTGTATGAAAAATGTCACAAAAGATCCATAAACATGACACGTGTTGCTTGGTGGTGAGAAGTTCATATCGCTATATTCTTTTAAGACTTACTGTCATTAGAAGAATTTCCGCGCTCCGCTGCAGTTTTTATCATTTTTATTGTTTAATAATTAACACATTAAATTTATCTTATGAATTAATAATCATAAAAAATCTATATAGATTATTTTTAATAGTCATTATAAGAAAACATAATGATGCGTTCGAAAGTATAACAATTGGGGTCTGGAATGAAAGATTTCATCATCTTTGTTGTATTTTTCATTTTTTTTTAAATTGAGCTATTGAAAAATCATATTTTAAAAGAAAACATTAGGAAAAAATTACTTTAGAGAGAGTCACACACATGGTGCTCACATTCTTTTTTTTTTTTTTTTTTTGAAAAATGATTTATTTATTTTCTTTTTTTTTATTATTTAGGGAGAGAGAAAGAGAGGGCCCACTCTTTTTTTTTTGAAAATTATTAATCTCTTTTTTTTTATTTACTTGAGGGAGAGATAAAAGGAGTGACACATGAGGCCCATATTTTTTTTGATAAATTATTATTTATTTTTATTTTTATTTAGGAATGAGTAATAATGACATCTGACATTGTGATATTCAATCCAGTCGATTGAAGACACGAGATATTGAAAGTCATTATGAGAAAACATAATGATGCGTTCGAAAGTATAACAATTGAGATCCTGAATGAAAGATCTCATCATCCTTGTCATATTTTTCATTTTTCACAAAAAAATGAGCTACTAAAAAAATCATATTTTGAAATAAAACGTTGGGAAAAAATTAACTGAGAGAGAAAGACACATAGAACCCACATTTTTTTTGGAAAATGAATAATATATTAATTTTTTTAATTATTTGAGAGAGAGAGAAAGAGTTCCCCACCTTTTTTTTATTTTAGAATTCATTATTTTTTTTATTTGAGGGAGAGAGAGAAAGAGAGTGACATGTGGGCCCATTTTTTTTTGATAAATCATTATTTAAAAAAAAGAAATTATTATTATTTAGGAATGAATTATGTGTAGCGAGTATTTGGTGGTTATTGATATTATAACTCACAACACATAAGTTACACAGTTTAGTTTTCAAAATAATTAATTATATTTGATTTGACATTTCATACTAAATCAGGATAGAACGCAGAACACCGAATTTCGACCAATCATATTCTGACACCATCTAACTACACAGAAACCGCCATAAAATATCAGAAACTCTAAACGATTAAACGGTTCATATCAAACCACATCACCCCATCCAACAGTCCCCAAAAGAGGGTGACGTGGCCTCTTTTTTGGGACTCCTTTGGATGCTAGAATTTGGGGGGGGGATTAGATTATATTATTAATTTCACATCTTTTAAATAATATTGTTAAATTAAATTAAATATTCACCATACAACTTGTATTTATTCTATGTATTAGCCACATATATATACTCATATTTTAGTTACAGATTAATGAATCACTTATTTTGGCAAATGGACATACCATTTCAAAAAAAATATAAAGGTGTGATTTTAGATATATATATTTTTTTAAAGTCAGGATCCACGTCAAGCAGCTCTACCCTGAAAGTTCCTGTGAATATATTAATAAGAAGTAACTAACATTGTTATATTTATGTACTACTAAGGATTAGATTTATGAACTCAAAGTATTAGATATGGTAAACTAACATTGTTAGAGATGATTTAAGGTAACGATTATTTTTGAATTTTTGAAGAATAATGAGTTCTATTTTAGATAATTCAGGGGCTTTCTACAATTTAGGCAATATGCCAGGGCCTTTTTTTGCGAATTTACCATATATTTTTCATTGGATTCTTTTGTTTCTTTCAATATGTTGAAGGAAGTGATCGATGAATAATTTTGTGCTGTTTAGTTGATGTCTGGTTCGAGAACAAGAAGGCCCCATCCACCCACTGTTCCCATCCCTATTCCCCTGTTCCAGTTCCATTTCCGTGCCCAAATTGTAGGTTTAATAACATCCAGACAAGCCCCTCGTACCTCCTGATTAACTGTTTCACCAGAATATCAGATGGCTAAACAAACATAATATATCTTAAATTAAATAGATAAATATATAATATTAATGCATTAGCCACAGATCATGCATCAAATGATACAAAGGAGACATCTTATCAAAATCATATACAAGGGGGAGTGTTTGTTTTATCAAAGAAAATTTATTCTTCAATTTGGCATGGAAACGGATTTATATTATTCGAGAACTCTCAAAACCAACTCTAGAGAGAGATTTAAAAATCCAAATAATGATGATATCTAAAATAAAATAAGATCACAAAATAAAAACTTGAGAATTTTTATAAAAATGGAGATGGAATTCGGTACATAGATGTAAAAAGGGAGCTGGAAGTTGCGATTTTACAATTCATGTTCGGAAAATTATTAAGCAAAGTTTGCATTCGATAGACATAAGGATACAGGTAATTACAAAAGCATTTGACATGGCATATATGGTTTATTTTTCAATTGCATCTATGCTGCAAGTTTACAGCGCTTATTCTACATGCCGGCAAACCTGCAAGGTAGCTATTACATATGCCCAAGGGCAAGTTAAAATTGCAAAAAAAAAGTAGCTATAACATAAAAAAAGAGCATACTCTAATAATGAACAGGATGTTAAATGCTATTCAAAGCGAAAAATAATAGAATTTTCAACTGAGTAACAGTTTGATATGATTTTAAGCGAGACTGCGCGATTTAAAAGTGCTAATTTCTATTATTTTCCCCATTTGTTACTTTTACTTTTTTTTTTTTTTTGAGTAATTACGGAGATTTGTTACTTTTTCTAATTTCAAAATAATTTTTATCTAATCTTTTCAGGAGCAGCATGTTACATATATTATAGCCATATAGATATAGATGATAATGATATAGATGCATCATGAACTTAAATTAAGGTGTGGTCAAAAAGGGAATACCTAGCTAGCTAGCCAGCCAAATGCAAATGGAAGCATGTCATGCATCAATCAAGACCCTACTTTTGTTGTTGGTTGCTTCCAACCATCGTGAATAGTAAAATATTTGTTAATTGCTTTAGCGGCAATCATTAGTTGTCGGGTCTGATTTGAAATTGCCATGTCAACACTTAACACACATGGCATGCTCATAAAATGATTTATTTCACTATTTGTCAATATTTTTGAATGGATATAACAAAATGTGGCTTAAATGTGTCACTCAATCTGATATGGTAATCCATCCGTCTTGTGCCAGCCTGTGCAGTCGTACTTCATTGAATTGGTCCAAGTCACTACATATAATTTAAAATGTGACATGGCTTGTCAATGCCTACTCGAGCCGACTTGACACTCATTAGCTAAGCTATTATATACATTTTTCAAAAACCCCCTAACTTTTCTGAATATTATCAAACACCCCCCATCTTTTTAGATTCCCTCAAAAATCCCCTATCTTTTTAGCCTTCTTCAAAAACCCCCCAACTTTTTTGAAAATTATCAATAACCCCCTCTCATTTAGTTATATTTTTTAAAATGACAATTTTACCCCTCTCATTTTAGTATAGTTTATTTTTATTTTTTAAGTGATATTATTATTTTCAATATTCCAACTTATATTGAAAAAATTATATATTTTAAAAAAATGTAAAAAAAAAATTAATTGGAATATTTTTTTAAATATAATTTGGAGTAAAATGGCAATACACCCATAATCCTACAAAAAATATAGGAAATTTGCAAAAAAAATCTTGTATTATGTCTAAAGTACAAAAAAAATTAAATATAATTGGAAAAAAAACATTATGAAATTTTTTTTTAAAAAAAAAATATGAAAAATATTATTTTTGAAAAAAATTGTTCGAAAAAATTTTTTTGAAAAAAAATGTTTCAGGAAAATATTTTTTTATTAAAAATATTTTTATTTTTTTATAAAAAATATTCTTTTCTTAAAATATACATTTAAAAAATTAAAATCTTTAATTTAAAAAAAAGTTAATATTTTTAAGAAAAGAATATTTTTATAAAAAAATTTTCAATAAACAAATTGTTAAATAAATATTTTTTCAAAACGCAAATATTTTTGTGAAACAATTTTTTTTCAAAAAAAATATTTTTCATAATGTTTTTTCCAATTATATTTAAAAATATTTTTGTATTTTAGACATAATACAGGGTTTTTTTGCAAATTTCCTATATTTTTTGTAGGATTATGGGTGTATTGCCATTTTACTCCAAATTATATTTAAAAAAATATTCCAATTAATTTTTTTATTTTTTAAAATATATAATTTTTTCAATATAAGTTGGAATATTGAAAATAATAATATCACTTAAAAAATAAAAATAAAACTATCCTAAAATGAGAGGGGTAAAATTGTCATTTTAAAAAATATAACTAAATGAGAGGGGGTTATTGATAATTTTCAAAAAAGTTGGGGGGTTTTTGAAGAAGGCTAAAAAAGATAGGGAGTTTTTGAAGGAATATAAAAAGATGGGGGGTTTTTGATAATATTCAAAAAAGTTAGGGGGTTTTTGAAAAATTTCCCTATACATTAACACTCAGGCTATTTTCACTCTGTTCTGAATTTTTCATGTACTACATCATTTTCTTTTATCTTAGCCATTTAATTAAGATATTGTTCAAATATTCGTCTTTCAGTTTTATCAAATTTATTGATATTATATAGTAGTTTATGTGTAGGTATCACTGTTTTAAATAGCGACACAATTGCGCGTGATTGCAGAAATTATCCATATAACGTAACTCGTGACGAAATTATAGCAACAATAACATTTTTTTGCAAAGTGATTTTTTTTTATTGCGATCGAAATAGCGGAAAAAACCAACGCTATAATGCTATTTGCAAAGTGATTTTTTTTATTTAGACCGGAAATTTATTAACTCAAACTCAATAAGTAATTAAACCCAAACTCAATAGTAAATCAGCCCAAACCCAAACCAAAAAAAAAAATTAAAATACCTTTCTTTCTCCTTTATTTCTCCGGATACTACAATAAGTATGGATTATTGTAGTATATTTATTTATGTGATTTCTATTTTTATTTTTTTATTGAAAATTTTGTTATAATTATACAAAGTGATATTTTCCCGCTATAAGACCATAGCGACGCAACAGCGCCCGCTATACCGCAATCCGCTTCTCAAGCGCTACGGACCGCTATTTCGCAATTTAAACCATTGGTAGTTATTAGCATGTATTATGTAATTAACTAAATTGACATTTTATATTACATCTCCAATTTCATGAGAATCATTAAGTTTGTTGATTTCTCAAGTTGGTTGATATTGTATGACAATTTATGTGTGATTATTAACATATTATTATATAATTAACAAAATTGGTATTTTATATTTCATCTCTGATTTCATGAGAATTATCAAGTTTTTTTAGGTTCTCAAAATCGTTAACATGGGGCACTCTAGACATGATTTTAAGATATTATTACATATGATTGTTCGAATTAATGTTTCATATTCTATTATTGATTCCATGAAAGATCACCATAACATTTGATTTCCCAAGTTCATCGATTTTCTTTGGCGATTTTGGCAAGAATTAATACAACATCACATGATTGGTTGAATTTATATTTCATGCTATATATTTTCGTGAAAACTGCCACATTAAAAATATTTCTCAGAATGTCGAGCATCATAATATATCATTTTATTGTATCATAGATTTATTAATAGCTTATGTGACACGTCTATTCACAAAAATATACAGAATACAACTATTGTGATAGCTCAAATAAAAAAAGCAAAAATGAGAAAATTAACGAGGGACAATATTAAAAAAAAAAATAGTTATAGTAGTTTCTCTTATACACCTTATTTTTTTTATCTATATAATTTCTTCTCTTCATCAAATAACATAGAAATTTAAGAAAAAACAACATATTAAGACTTAAAGAATAAGTAAAAAGACAGTCTTTGATCGTAAAATTTCAATGTAAAATTAAATTGAGATCATAGTATAATTTAGTACAATTAATTAACAGAGTTGCTACAAAAATTCTTCGCTATTTTTATGAATTTATCTTTTATATTATTATATCATTAAATTTATCATCTTCTCTCTTTTTTGCCAAAACTTCTCTAGTTTGAGTGGTTATGCATCACTCTACAAACTCAAAGATTGCGAATTCAAAACTTTGCAAAAATTAATTTCTTTAAAAACATGTGTGGGATATATTAGCCCGGCCTATATAGAAAAATGATCATCTTCTTTTTTATTAGAAGAAAAGAATCATCTCCAATTAAACTTATGTTGTTTCTACTAAAAAAATGTTCATATTTAAGTTTCTTGCATCTTTGTAGTTGCATCTTGACTTAGTTTTGTTTTGAATGTTTTTATCAATAAAATATGGAAAGGGTCGATAACATTAGAAAATTTAAGAAAATAAATGGAGAGGCATTTTATTGATTTTATGAAATCCAGATGGACAATTAAATTGGTATCATAAATCAGTTACAGTCAGGTTATTCTGTGAATCATTAATCTTTTTTCACGAAACTAGAACTTATATTATTCCATATTTCGTACCCAAATTATGAATCACAAAATATTTTGAAATTAATGACAATATGTAGTATAACTTATTATGCAATGCAATTAAAATTACAACTAAAATAATATTATTTTTAATAATATTTTTATATTTTGAATTAATTTCAAATTTATTTTGATTTGCATTTTTTTTTTCATTTTATCGCTAAATGAATAATACAATTACAAAACTCGCAGCATGCGCGACCTAGTAAAGAATGATTTTGGCCACCAAAAATTGGCTGCTCAAATGACTTATATAAATAGTTAATATGCATTCATTTGGCTCTGAAACCGATCCATATAAATCCATTACTTATGTAGTTTTTATTATTTATCATTATACATTTTTACTTATTATATAAATTTGACATAGTCATATATTTTATCTTGTATCAGCCTATTTTTATACTATCTATAAGTATAATAAATTATGGAAAAAGATTTGGACCTCCTATGACCTCCCAATAAGATGAGAGTCTAAATTGTGAGTCATTGCATACACTTGAATATTTTTTAGGAAAATGAGAAATCACGACGGGGTGCTGTAATGATCCTGTAACGACGGATTTAAATTATATACTGTTTTAATGTGTTTCTATATACGTTATATACTATTTTCATTTTTTAAATATATATTGTTTACCGAATAAATTTTTATATATTGCTTGTTTTTAGTTTGTATGTTTTTATATACTCTTTTAATTTTATTAAAATATATATTATTTTACCGAATGAATTTTTTATATATTGTTTTTTTTTTGTTTTTATATACCGTCACTACAGTACCGCCGCGCAGTACCAGCTCCATATTTTTTTTATTAGCTCCTGGTGGCTCCAATATCTTTCAGTCAGAAGTTTCAACCAACCCATATTGTTGGCTCCGGACTCCTATATATTTTAACCAAAAGTTTCATATTTTTTGGTTCTATTTATACCTTTCTATTTACAACAATATACATTTATATTCTCAACAATATATTTTACATTCTAAACATTATACATTTATTATATTTCCAACAATATACCTCACATTCTAAAATAGTTGAATATAGAAATCTCATCATAATGATCTAGAGAATGAGACTGATAAAAAAATCTCTCCTCCAAAAGAATCAACATACTTTTATACCACAATAATATACTTTATATTCTAAACATTATATCCTAAACTTGACTATTTGGCTAACTATTCAAAAAGGTAAGCTGCCTAAAGAAATATTTTTTCACAAGTCCATGTCATGAACGACCTTTGAGAGGTAGATGTTTTAATACAAAGTTCCAGCACTTTTCTCGTATACTGGACTTTTTCAGAAGTGGCTAGTTGGGTACGTTATTTCTCTTTTTTAGGCTAAAAAAATACCGAAATTGGACACTACTAACAATATACTTTATATGAGAAATTCACTGATAGTCATAATGAGCTATTAAATAAAACAATAAGAGGTTAAATTTCGTGTGCGATTTATGTTGGAGCTTCTAAAATTGTCAGCAAGATATGAGAGATCGGGAGTGCATAAAATCAGGAGTTCCGAAGAATTTCAAATGACTCTCAATTTTTGAATACGTGACGACTTTTCCTTAGAAGAAAGCCGGGGAGCCACAAGTTGTGGAAGGTAATTAACTTGTCCCATAAATTAATTATTGGTATATATTTTACAGTTTTACTCTATATCAAAATATCCTTTACATCTTTACATCAAACTATAGTATTTTTAGTACTCTTTTTCTACTCTTGCATCGATACCTATTATAATTTACAAATATATCTTCATTATATTAAAGCATATCTATTAATTTATGTAAGAGCTACTGATTCAGCATCATCTAAATAGGTCTGTGTACACCATATTGAACTTGAAAAAAACTTAACCTTAGTTTGTGCTATTAATAGAGTCATTTGTATATTTAAGTAATTATACAATTTTTTAAACATACAAGATGAAACTAAATCCTTTCGGCTCAATTTCGTTCCTTGTTACGCCCTATATTAAATTTCTTCTAAAAATATATTTGTATTTCTCAAAACCTCTCAAAAGCAAAAATTAAATATGAGATCTTTTAACTGTTCTTCTAATGTCACAACTATTGCCTCAAAACATGTTTGCAAATCCCAACTTATCGACTGTCAAAAGGTTAAACAAAGTGGCGAAATCACCGACAATAGTTTTTGGAATGACAAGCAGCCCATAATCACATCACATCGCGGATCAAAATTATTAATTACCGGTCTTAATCTGATAGCAAATTGATACATTCTCGTACACATTGGTACGTAGATTAATTGTTGCATTATTTAATGGAATATAAGCACAGGACGATAGACTCATGCAATTTGAATATATACTTTTTCCATTTGGATTGGAATCCTAATTAATTGGACTCAAAGATTTGACAATTTGACATCTCTCTCTCTCTCTCTCTCTCTCTCTCTCTCTCTGGGGACTATATTTTAGATCTGCTCTATAAAACCACATGAAATATATGCTCCAGTTTGTCAGCTGATATCTGCTTTCTCATTTACTGATCTCCATCCTACAAAGATGGCCATGAAGGTTAGTATTTATAATTCGTCAACAAAAATAATTATAAATTTTATGTCAGAGAGAATGATATTATACATTTCTCAAAAAAAAAAAAAAAAAAAAAAATATTGGCAGGTTTTAAACTGGATACACCGAAAACTTAATGTGAGAGATGATTACTCTCCCATTTCTCCATTCAAAGGTCCTTCTTCTGTTAAATTTTCATCCTTATCTCTTTTATTTTAGACTTAATTAATTAGCTTGCTTTAATTATTATCATTAATAGATGAAACAAAGGAAGACACTGCAATGCGTGGAAGCATAACAGAGCGAGACACAGAAGCTCTTCTTTTGCATGACATACTGTTAAACGGTATATTAACCATTGGTACATTAGGCCATGACCAATCGTTTTTACCTCAAGAAAACGTAGTTCTTGAAGGTAAAGAACAAAAGGAATTACAGATCGATAATGGAGAGAAGAAAAACGAAGAAATTAGTCAGATAACTGAATTGTCAGCAGTGGAAAGCAAGCCATTAAGCAGGGTTGAATCAGTAAAAATGAAATCTTCTTCCGTAAAAGGGAGTGAATTTAATGAAATGATGGATTTGGTTGTGAAGAAACTGGAGTTTGAGGAAGAGAGAGTGAGTACTCAAGAGAAACCATTGTTGATGAATGAGGAGACAAGAGAGATTAAGACAAGGACGACTCTCGCTGAGTTATTTGCAGCTGAAGCTTTTGTGGAGAAGGAAGAAAAAGGGGAGATTAATGGAGTTTTGGAGGTGAAGAATTGTGAGGATAAGAAGAAGATGGAGGAGATGAACAAGAAGACGAAGAAAGAAGAGAAGTGTTCTACTGCGATGAATAATTCAAGGAAATTTAACCGAGTAAGAAAGTTCTCATTTGATTTTTTTTCTTTCTATAATTTATATATATTTACTTAGTTATTTTTTTATTAATTAATATATTTTGGTTAATTTTGGGTGTAATTTTTGGCGAAAATTAAATGGGTAGCTGATGAGGAAAATGCTGAGGAAGAAGATCTATCCAGAGCATCTCAACGGGACTCGTGGCAAAGAAGTGCCTATTACATCGAGCTAGTTGTGGTAATTCATCTATTCACAGCTAGTAAACAAAATGCATTTTCTTTTTTTGGAAATAAGAAATATGATATATCCATCCAATGTCAAATTATTTATACTCAGTCAGTCATTGTAGTTACTTAAATTATCCAATTTTTCAATTTCTCATGTATTATCTAGAGAGTGTAACATTGAAGTTCAGTTTGGATCCAAGCAAATGAACTTTTATTGGTTTGAGAATCAAAAGTGTAGTACTAATAATTAATCATGAGTGCGTTGAATGGTAGGTAAATAATACATACTAAGATTTAATCATAAGATCTTTCTCTCAAACATTATTATTCCCTTTGATAATGATATATGCATGCAAATTACGACCTTCCACATGGCGGTCCTGCTACCTTATACAAATATATCCAAAATATATTATCTTCTTTTAATTAGAATTATTTTCATTTTTTTAGTTACTACCTTTTTCGCCTTCAAACAAATATTAGTAAGCACTTGCAGATCACCTCTACAAATAAGTTCATGTGCTTAAAAGTGAGCATTGGCCAACTTTACAATAATGTTCATGTGCCACAAAGTAAATAAGCTTTTGTTAGTTTCACTTTTTGATTACTTGTCAGTTCAAATCTCATGCAGTGCGTGCTGATCTTTGGGTCAGTATGTGCCCTATAGGTTGGAAATTTAATCTGCAAAAATCATAGGAATTAATGAGAACAAAAGTCTCTCTTTAGTTGTTGTTTATATTGTTATTAATATTAAGATATTCGTATCAAAGTATCAATTAGAGCTGGTTTAATTTGTTATTTTCAGGGTAGTTCTTGATTGAATGTTGCTTTGGGAAATATATAAAGCTTGTGACATGGAGCTGCATCATACCTTTAATTCTCTTCATGTTTTGAGATATGCGTGTAGATTTTATGAGCAGTTTGAATTTTGATGTGTTGTGTTGTAAAATAAGCGAATTATATCATATATAATATATTAAGATATTTTGCCTGGTCATTTTCATCTCAGTAACAAATAAATTCACTTCATTTTTCAATTAAATTATTGCCTCTTTGTCAACTGCTCCTTTACGAGAGCCACTTGGAAGCTAGCGGAACATTACTCCAACGCACCAAGGAAAACAAATCTCATATGAACCCTACCGCAATTGTGGGAGAAAGGACGAATAAGCTACAAAAATGGACAAGCAAAGGACCGGCAATCTCTCATGTTAGCTCTAACCTGGTGCATATGAAAAGATCAAAACGTCAGAATCTTCAACGGCAAAACGCAGCCCCCGCTGTCAATAGCAAGAAAGGCGGTTGACGAATACTGCTGAGTATGGATTAAATAGCTAGTATGTTTCATTTAATTCTAGTTATGTCCTAACTTTGGTCCTCGACCAAACTGTATCTTATATATTCTGTTAAATGCAACCAATGCTCCTCCATTCTTTCAAAACAAAAAAAATATTTAATTAGTGCCTAAAAAAATAAATTACTGCATTTCTTTTTCTTGCTTAAGCATTTTCATATTAAATTTTGGACCTAATCTGAAATTTCAACCGCATTGGCCCAATCCAGTTTGTACCTTGTCATACTAGGCCATAAAGATCCGTTTGAAACATATATATATATCTAAACTGGATTGGGCCTGACTATATAAATCCATTCATTTTTTTCTAAGGGAGACGATTATTTTATTGGGACATCCTACCGCACGATGCACTATGACGAGATTCAATAACAGTATATATAATTTATTTTCTAATAACAGTATATATAGAAAAAGTGAAAACAATATATAAAAATGAAAAAACAGTATATAAAATGAAAAAAAATAAAAAATACATAAAGAATAAATAAGAATATACTAAATGATAAAACAGTATAAAAATCAAAAAATAATATATAAAATAAAAAATAACAGTATATCCGCTTTGCTTCGTACTACAGTAACGTTACATTCGTACATTTCCCTATTTTACATCAGATCAAAATGAAACAGCTTTGAATCGGGTACAGATCCTCGAACTGAAGCAAGGTATAAATAAAGCTTCCAATTCAAAACCCGCCTTGGCAAGCAAGGCACCGTTCATCTTCATCTCAACGGCTTTAAATAACGCTCAAGTCAAATCCCCACCAAACATCACTATAACATTCTCTTCATGGCTTCCAAAACCTTCCTCCTCTCCACTCCCCTCTCGTTTCCCCGATCCTCACGAACCCATTTGAGCAAATCTTGTGCTCGGCCTGTTGTTACGTCGAAGGGTGGTTGTTGGTCTCCGTTGGTTTTGAACGGCGGGGGAAGGAGGAGAAAGGCTGTGAAGATGGCGGCGGCGGCGGCGGGGTTGAATGGGATTAAGCAGCCGATGGTGTTTGATAAGGAGGAGGAGCTGGCGGTGGCACTGGCCAAGTACACGGCGGAGCTGTCTGATAAGTTCACGAGTGAGAGAGGCGCGTTTACTGTCGTTCTGTCTGGTGGATCTCTCATCAAAGCCCTCAGGTTTCTAATCCGAATTTTCTTTCGTTCTCATTGATTCGATCTTGCTAGATTTCATTCATTTTATCAGCCATTACAAAACAATTTACCATTTAACTAATTCCATCAGTTCAGACAAATGCAGTAATTCCATTTCAATTAACTAACACTATCAAAATCCAATTGTCTCTCTTTCTGTATCAAAATCCAATCTGACTGTTCTTTCATCCTCTTCAATTCCACCTTGCTTGATTTCATTCATTTCACCAGCAATTACAAAACAATTTAGCATTGACGGTTCATAATTAACAAATTCCACCAGTCTAGATGCAGTAATTGCATTTCAATTCTAATTTCTACTCAACCATAGACAATTCTCTCTCTCTTTCTCTGTGTAGAAAACTAACAGAATCGCCGTATTTGGAATCACTTGACTGGTCAAAATGGCACATCTTTTGGGTCGACGAGCGAGTCGTGAAGAAAGACCATCCTGACAGCAATTACAAACTCGCCCTCGACGGCTTCCTCTCCAAGGTACAATTCTTCAACCTCTCTCTCTCTCTCTCTCTCTCTCTCTCTCTAAGAATTTCTCTATAAATTCCAGGTCCCAATCCCCGCATGTCAAATCTACGCGATAAACGACACTCTTTCCGCCGAATCGGCCGCAGAAGACTATGAACGAACCCTCAAACAGCTCGTCTGGTCCAAAACGATCTCAACCGCCCAATCGACCGGCCTTCCTCGCTTCGATCTGATGCTCTTAGGCATGGGCCCTGATGGCCACGTGGCATCCCTCTTCCCCGGCCACCCGCTCCTCACTGAGTCCGAAAAGTGGGTCACTTTCATAAAAGATTCCCCCAAACCGCCGCCTGAAAGAATCACATTCACATTTCCTGTGATTAATGCGTCCGCTTATGTGGCCATGGTCGTTACCGGGTTGGGCAAGGCCAGCGCGGTTTACAAAGTGTTTGGTGGAAATAACGGGTTATTGGATCCGTTGCCTGTTGAGATGGTTAAGCTTGATCAGGGCGAGTTTACCTGGTTTGCGGATAAGGCTGCTGTTTCCATTCTCAGTGAGGAGGGAAAGTAATGTGTGGGTGGGATTTGAAATACAGGATATGAATAAAGTCGGGATTTGGTTTCCGGTGTTGGGAATAAAAGTTGGGAGTTGGAGTCTGGATTGTAATTTTGTGTTGGTGATGGTACTCTACTTGGGCTAAAATGTAATAAACAGATAATTTCGTAGGTATTTGTAAGTTGTTTTGACATGGTTTTTTTTTTTCCTTTTGAAGAAAATTGCACATGTTTTTTATATGGTTGGAATGATGATTGGAATTGGATGAAGGTAGAGAGGTCAAACAAATACAGTGACGCATCACTATCTAGTTTTAGTTGAGATTGTGACATCATATTATTGGATGGTATTTCAAAAGAAAATTTAACTAATAACATGAGGCAATTATTTATTTCTATCATAATTACAGTATAGATATACTATGTATCCTAATTCATGCAAATCCGAACCGAGATATGCATGTTGCTATTGAATGAACAGGAGGGATTAAATATAATTAAATTCTAATTAATTAGAGACAAATAAATCCAAGAGAGGGAAAGTAGACAATATAAACCATGATTGATGGGTCTCGGTCTCCCCTTCTTTCCCTTTTCTCGATCATCTCTTATATTCTCAACTCTATATCTACCCTTGTTATGAATCATATACCTCCATAAAATTTCAATAATAACACGAATAAATGCATGGAAATAAAGAAAGGATCAGAGCTTCTTAAACGACTTTAAATATAGTGGTTGTTATTCGCGCGTCACATGTCACTGCCTCGTACCCCACTTCCATGTCCGTATTTCTACCCACATTATTCTCTAACCTTACCTATAATAACGCTCATATTCTAATTATAAAACAACTCACTATACAGTTAATGTGATATAAGGTGTATCATATATACTATAGTTTTAATGCTCCACCTTCCGCTTCGTATAGTATACTTTTCCTTTACTAAAACCAAAAGCACTGAAACTGGAACTGTAGCACCCATCCCAACCCAATTTTTCGATTTTCAATTTTCAATCTTCAATCCATTACTACTATTTGATTGTTGATTTTGAACTGATTTATTTGATATAAGAAATTGAGATGATAATTCATTCGTAAATGAAAGCGTTGCGGCGAGTCAGTACATCGTCGGCGTCCCCATCATCGCCGACGGCGGCGGTGGTTGCTTCGTCGCCGTCGAGTTCATCTTCTTCTTCCTCCGCTTGGATTCATCTGAGATCGCTGCTTATCATCGCTTCATCTTCTTCTAGTTCTGCATCTTCTCCTTCTGTTTCGTCTCCTCTTGCTGAAAGGTATGCACTGAAAAAGGCTCGATTTTTGTATTTTGCGGTCTTCAAAATTGGTTGAAAAGATGAAGCTTTACTCTTTTTTTCGATTTGAAGGGGAGGGCTAAAATCGCCGTGGTCAAGAAGGAAACGAAGGCGAGCTCTTTCTCATCGACAATGGTCTAAACAGTTCTCTGCAAATGGAAGGCTTCGTGATGGTGGTGCCAAATTTCTGAAGAGAGTTAGAAGCGGGGTAAGCTTTTAATTCTGCAAATATAATTCCAATTTGCAAATAAACCCCAAATTTTACTAATTTGGATGTTCATTACAAGTTTTAATTTTCTTTTTATAACAGGGAGTTGATCCGAGAATCAGGAGTGAAGTTTGGCCCTTTCTTCTCGGAGTGTAAGATAATAACTTTATTTATTTAATTTATGTACATTGGTAATTTAGGAAATGTGAATTAATTATCCTGAAAAATATGGTAATGCGAGATGAATATGAATGTCATACGACATGTGAAATTGAATCTGTTGGCTATTATTATTTATTATTAAAACCCAAATAATCATTTTATTTTACTTTTTACGCAGCTATGATTTAAACAGTTCAGAATCAGAGCGAAACATTGTAAAAGCCAAGAAAAGGTATATCATGCCATATTCACTAAAATCTTAAAATAATAAATATCAAGTACGTAAAAAATTAACTCGTAAAATCTCTTCAATTTGCGCAGAAAAGAGTATGAAAAACTAAGGAGACAATGCGAGCAGCTCTCAACATACCACGGTGACTCCAACAAAGTCAGTCTAAAATCAGTAAATGAAATCCCGGAAACAGAAGAAATTGTTAATCCAAATCCGGGAATTGAGTTCCCGTTTGAGGATTTGAAACAAGCAGAGAGTACAGAGGAGGAAAACCGGAATCGGATGTCCTGCGGAGAAGTGGAATCGAATTCCTCGGATTCGGAATCTTCTGACGAGGAATATTCCGAGAATATTCCGTTTCCTTTCGAAGATCAGGAACCTAAGTTCACTCGTACTACTTCGGTAAGTTAGGCTTATTTTTGTTTGACAAATTTTCTCAAAAACCCCTTTAGTTTCTCATATTTAAAAAATAAACCCTAAAATCATTTGTAATTTCAAAATATACAACTATACTTTCAACTTTTCATTTAAGAAAACCCCTTGAGGTTCTATAATGGAAAAAACCCTTCTAACTTTTATTAAAAATAACACTAGTTTCGTAGTTAAAAAATAAAACTACTTTTAATTTATCATTTAGAAAAAAACCTTTGTTTTTTTTAGTTTAAAAAGAACCCTATTTTTACCTTTTCATCGTTAGAAAAACACCCCGGCTCCGAAAATTTCCCAAAAATAAATTCCTTTATTCTATTATTCTAATATAAATCGTACATAAGTAACATTTATATAAATACTCAACCAACTAACACTAATCCAGCAAATTTGAATTTTTAAAACTAATAGGTGCGAGACAGCTTCTCGAGCTCGTCCCGAACGACAGAGGACTTTGCCACGTGGCAGCGCATCATCCGGCTCGACGCCCTCCGGACCCTCCCGCTCCCCGCCCCGCTCCTCCCCGCGACCTCCATATCGCAATCCCTCCTCTCCGCCGCCTCCGCCGGCCTCACCGATTTCGACCACCTCCCGCCCTCCATGGTGGATCATGCGTCACGCCTCGTCAAAATATTAGAGGCCTACGCGGTATTGATTAATATAATTGTTTGTTTTTTGAACTTCTAAAATGAGGATTATTTTATTGGTTCCGCCTAGTTAAAATATTAGAAACCTACGCGGTATGAATAGATTTTTTTTATTTTTTATGAACTCCTCAAGTGAGGATTATTTTATAGGATCCTGATGCTGCATGACGGGAAAAAAAATAATATATAGAAAAAATAGACAGTATATAAAATTAAACCAATAGTATATAAAGTTCATTTCTTTAAATAGTATATAGAGGCAATAAATAGTATATACTTAAAATTGTGAAAAATAGTATATAGAAAACAAAAAATATATTGAAAACGGAAAAACAGATTTTCCTATTTTATAAGAAACAAATGAAAATTGGTCAATTGGTGCATATGGGGTTTGAATCCACCTATTGTATCTCAAGCAAGATACTCTACCATACCATTAGGCTATGGAGCCATTTGCAGAGTATTAACATAATTAAAAATGTAGTGTGTGCTTATTTTAGAGTTTCACTACAACTTTTCACTAATTACAACTAACTAAAGAATCCCGTACTAACTAACCTCCTTCTTTAATTCCTTTAGGTGTTTGACGCGGAGATCGGGTACTGTCAAGGGATGAGTGATTTGCTGTCGCCGGTGGTGGCGGTGGTGCGGGACGATTGGGAGGCGTTTTGGTGTTTCGTGGGGTTTATGAGGAAGGCGAGAAGGAATTTTAGACTGGATGAGGCCGGGATTCGGTGGCAGTTGAAGGTTGTGTCGAGGATTATTCAGTGCAAGGATTCGCATCTTTACAAGTAAGTGAAGGAAATAATGTTGGTTTTGAGGAATAGAATTGGTTTGGGGTTCGGTAGTAGGATGAAATGTTTGAGCTTGAGTTATGATGCTAGTGAGTTAGTTTAGTTATATAAAAGTAGAGATTTTTTTTTATTTGTTTTGTTTTATTGGTTTTATATTTTCTTTTGTTCTTTTTTATTATTATTTTGGCCCTTGTACTGCTGATTTGAACTTTCTGATTAAACTTTTGGTCCCTGTACTCTGTAGAATTTTGCATAGTTAGTCCCTGAATCAAGGACTAATCATGCATGTTTTTATAAAGTACAGGGATAAAAAGTTTAAATCAGTTGTACAAGGACTAAATAACAATTATCTACAAAAATGCAATTAAAAACTCCACTATTTTATTTTTATTTATTTTCAATTTTTTTATTTTTAGGCATTTGGAGAAGTTACAAGCGGAAGATTGTTTCTTCGTGTACCGCATGGTGGTTGTCCTTTTCCGCCGCGAACTAACCTTCGAGCAAACAATTTGCCTATGGGAAGTGATGTGGGCGGACCAGGCTGCGATCCGCGCCGGGTTCGGGCTCTCAGCCTGGGCGAGAATCAGGCTGAGAGCCCCGCCAACTGAGGACTTGTTATTGTATGCTATTGCTGCTTGCGTTTTGCAAAGGAGGAAGTTGATAATTGAGAAGTATAGTTGCATGGACGAGATTTTGAGGGAGTGTAACGGCATGATGGGGAGCCTTGACGTGTGGAGATTGTTGGATGATGCGCATGATTTGGTGGTCGATTTGCATGATAAGATTCGATCGGATGGGTGAGAGTGTGGGGTGTGTGTGTAGGTGTGTGTGGGTTTGTGGTTGTATTGTTGATGAATAAAAGCAATTAATGAAGGGATATTTTGGATGGATATTAATTTTAAATTACTATGCTTTGCAATACGTGATGATATATTTATAAAGTTCAATTGTACAATGTGCCCTAAAAAGTTATTGTTGCATCTAGTTATTTAGATTAAGAAGCAAACGGGACAAAAGGAAAATAATAAAATTATAAAAGGAAGTCTTTATGAAGAACAATTGTTTGTGGAGGCACTGTGGGATGTAGTTGGAGATATTAGTGGCAAGTTGTCAAGTCTATAATATAATGGTACAAAACAGAACAAGTGTAGTACCACAATTGGGCAGAAATGTCCACTAAAATTCTTCCCCAAAATGCCCATTTATATGTCTGAAGAGCGAAGCTTCATGTCGTGGTACTTTGCACTAAGAAATCGATATGAAATTAAAAGGAATTGAAACTAGCTCGACAAGATCTATGGATAATTTTACTCCATTAACTTGGTTGTTTGCATTTAAATATTAAAAACAATAATTCATTATAGGCCTTAGGATGTGTTTGAATCGCGGTAATGTTACATTACGATAAGAATAACATTTTCGGAAATGTGATAGATGAGAATGTGATTACTCAATTATGAAAATATTGTTGTTTGGATGAAAAATTTATATGCTTGAGAAAATGAATTTTTCATAATTTGTTCATTTATAAAATGACCAATAGACCCTTAAAATATGAGTATTATAAAACAATATGAATATATATTTTTTTAATTAATAAATATCATTATCGTTAACTTAAATATAATTATCATTCCAATGTTATTCATTTCTAAATTATATTTTCTTAATTAAATATATGTTGCTCATTAAATTTATTTATATATATAATTATCACTTTCATATGTAGATTCTTATTCTTATCTTAATTAAAAATAATAATTAAGCTCATTAAATTTATTTATATATATAATTATCACTTTCATATGTAAATTCTTATTTTTATCTTAATTAATAATAATAATCAGTGTTTTAAATAGCGGCGCTATAGCGCCGCAATTGCGGATTTCGACCATAAAACGCAATACGCAACGAAAATATAGCTAAAATAGCGTTTTGAGCGCTACGAGCGCTATAGCAGTCAAATAGCGTTCAAATAGCGGCTATAGCGGCCGCTATAGCGTTAAAAGTGTTAGTTTTGTATTTTTTTTTTTTTTGCTTATTTCGGATAATTAATATTCATGTGTTTATTTTGGATGTTTAATTATGGACAATGAACTTTGTATGGTATTTTATGATAAATAATTATACTATTTTATTTAAAGGTTCAGATATGGAGTTCCAATATTTTGGAGCACCCAACAGTGCCCGATTACAAAAGGTATGATGAAATTACAAAAAAGTATTTTTTTAAACACAAAAGGTATAGCAAAATTACAAAAAGGTATATTTAAAAAAAATATATATATTTGTAAACACGAAAGGTATATCCAAGTGCAAGTATATATGTGTACAGTTAAAGTTATATGATGAGCGCTTCTGGGCATTCCAAAAGCTGGGCACTCCGAATAATTTCGTTTTATTTAATATTTATGGTATTTGGACTTTTTTGTTTTTTGTATTAAAATTTTATTATGATCATATTTTTATCATTAATATTTATGAAATTTTACGTAAATTATAAATTATACTGCACATCCGCTATCAGGCCATAGCACCGCAATAGCGCCCGCTACCGCAATCCGCTACAAAAAAAGACAATCCGCTATGCAGCGCTATATCGCAATTTAAAATATTGATAATAATTAATGATATCATTATATTAATTTTCTAAATTATTTTTTCTTATGAAATATATATTATCTTGTTTTCTAAATTATATATAGGTCTAAAATATTAATTAATTAAGAGCAAATTTGTCTTAAGCATTGGAAAGTAATATTCTCATGAATTTTCATGAGAATCACATTCCATGATCAATAAGAATATATCACTCCCCTTGGTAATGTTACATTACCACCACGTAGGATTTCATGATTGAATCAAACGTGAGAATAGAAAAAGTTTGATACAATATTTCTATAGGAATCGTATTCTCATGAACTTGACCACCATCCAAATAGGATTTATCAGCCAAGTTCTTCTGACTTCTTTGGCTAACATTAAAATACAACAACTTAGAAACTCATAAATCAGCCCCACATTACATAACAAATGGTAGTTTTTTTTTTTCTATTTTCAAAGTTGAATATGAGATCAGTTTTTGGATTTTTAGAACTACTATTTAAATAATTTTAGACCCCTCAAAAAGGTGAGGTGCTTTTCTGTTTTTACTTTTTATTACGGAATGAAAAACAGTGTAGCCGTCTAGTCAAAGTCAGGTAAATGGACATAATTTTGCAACGTGAAAAGAGAACTATATCTGGAGACTTATTTTTAATTTTAAAATAGCATTATTTTGATTTTTTTTTTAAAATGACATTGTTCACAGAAATAATTAAACAGTTAACATTCGTTTGAAAAAAATTTGGAAACTAGCACTTCCGTCATCACTGTTGACGAAACCAACTTTGGGCGTTGGTTCCGCCCATTATACCCCTGTTTGGCGCCCTAAAACCTCATTAATTAGCTAATTAACTAGTTCCGCCATCACCGATGGTGGAATCAGTGCCAGAGATTTTTCGAAAAATTTTCCTGCGCGAGAAGTTACTGACATCGATGGCGGAACCAATGTGGCATTTTCGCAATTAACGCTAGGGTTCAGCAGTTTTTTAGCAAAAAAAAATATAAAAAAAAGAAAAACACTAGTTCCACCATCACTGATGGCGGAACCAGTGTTAAAATTATTAATTAGAAATTTATTTCGTTAATCAATTTATTTTCTTCTTTGCTAATTGTTAAAGTATTGTTTAATTCAAACCAAACATAATTCAAACAAAAAAAAAATATAACACAAATAACACAAATAGTCTAAGTAACACAAACCAAACTTAAGGTTCAAAAAAAAAAAATACACATAGACATAAACTCTAACGCCATCCAGGCCGAGTACTACTGCCGCTTCCTCGTCCTCTCTTCCGCACGAGTCGAGTCTGCGCCCGAATCTGAGGGACCTGAATGACGCCTTCCTCTTCTTCTGCCTCTCCTCCCTCATCTTACTCCCCCGTTGGTTGGTCCAGATTATCCCACTCTTCATTGCCGGGATACTCATTAAACTGCATCGTATTCATTTTACTGCAGATTAACCATTTGCGTATACCGTCGTTGACTTCCTTCCGCATGCTCGCACCGTACTCTCTGAGCAGTCTGAATCCGATGCGAGCTCCCTCCATCGATGTTTTTGCCTTAAATAATAAAATTAATAAAATAAGGACGCAAAATTAATTTGAAAAATAATACAATTAAATTGGAAAACTTACGTCTAATCTTTTGTCGGGAACCATAGGTCGGTATACGCTTGATTCGTGCGGAATGGTTGTCTGCACCAACGGGTCAGAATTCCGTCAATACCATCTCGTATATCGTTCAACATCGTTCGGATTAAACGGCTCCGTCAATAACCGCGGAAGAGAGGACGAGGAAGCGGCAGTAGTACTCGGCCTAGATGGCGTTAGAGTTTATGGCTATGTATATATTTTTTTTTTGAACCTTAAGTTTGGTTTGTGTTACTTAGACTATTTGTGTTATTTGTGTTATATATTTTTTTTGTTTGAATTATGTTTGGTTTGAATTAAACAATACTTTAACTGAATTAGCAAAGAAGAAAATAAATTGATTAACGAAATAAATTTTTAATTAATAATTTTAACACTGGTTCCGCAATCAGTGATGGCGGAACCAGTGTTTTTCTTTTCTTTTCTTTTTTTTTTTTGCTAAAAAACTGCTGAACCCTAGTGTTAATTGTGCCACATTAGTTCCGCCATCGGTGATGGCGGAACCAATGTCAGTAACTTATCGCGCAGGAAAATTGTTCGAAAAATCTCTGGCACTGGTTCCGCCATCGGTGATGGCGGAACCAGTTAATTAGCTAATTAATGTGTTTTAGGGCGCCAAACAGGGGTATAATGGGTTCCGCCATCACTGATGGCGGAACCAACTTTGGTTCCGCCAACAGTGATGGCGGAAGTAATTAGTTTCCAAAAATTTTCCAAACGAGTGCTAACTGTTTAATTATTTCCGTGAACAGTGCCATTTTGAAAAAAAAATCCATTATTTTGGAAAATAATTCAATAAATAGCGTTTTTTTTAAATAATTAAAAAACAATCAGTTTTTTGGAGAACATGGTATATTTTTTAATTTTTTTAAAAAAAATCTTAGTTAGGCTAAAAACACTATTCCGCCAAGCTATTTGGTGGAATAGATTAAAATTTTAATTTTCTGTGATTAATAAGGAGATTTTGCCCAAAAAAAAATTACTGTTAATCATTCCACCAAATAGTGTGGCAGAACATTTTTTTTTTTGATAAATTTTCAGAGTCTTTTTAGGAGCAAAAAAAAATATAAAATAGGCTTGGCGGAACAAATTTATTTATTTATTTTTTGACTAATTTCCTTTCTAAATTTGCAGTTAACGCTAAAAATTAAAAAATTTAACCTGTTCCGCCAAATCGGCTGGCTGAACAATATTTTTTTTTCCTAATTATGATTAAAGGCTGTTAAATTGCCCGGCCGTGTTCCGTCAGGATTCTTGGAGGAACAGTTTTTGTTCCACTAAAAAGACTGGCGAAAATGCTAGTTGCTCAATTATTTTCAAACCAGTACTATTTGATAAATTATTTTCTAAAATAGTGTTATTTGAAAAAGAAAAAAAAAAGGTCATATTTATATTTGGGGAAGTCACTTTTTCCATTATTGGGTCTTCTTCAATCTTCATTGGTTTTCAGTCTAGTGACTGTTCAAAGTGGCTACTAATTTAATGGAAATGACTTGACTTACTGTTACAGAAATATAAACTCAAAATATAATAAATAAAATTTTGAACAAAAAGAGGTGATGTTGGTTTTAAAAAAAAGGTGAGGTTGAAAAATAACCTACAACTTAATTTCATCCTTTTTTTTATTTTTTACGCATCTTTGGGTATTCTCATTTTGGCACATCACACCGATCGTTTTAGCCATTAGATGATGATGCAGGGGTAAACCTTAATCATTAATTGTCATTATTTTTTTTATGATTGTTATTTCTTTGTTTGTTTTTGTATGTCCGTATTTTACAATCACTTTTGTGCATTCTCTTGATAGACTATACGATACATATTCTCTATGCATCAGCCTTGAATTATTTTCATGTGAGGTTTTGATGTATGAATACATACCAAGTTTTGCATATATATACATGAAACATTTAATCCATTAAGTGGTTCAAGAAATATTATACGAACAGCTTTAAATTTGTTCCTTCCTATTCCCTATTTTTTTCTTTATCTTCTTCTTGAAATTGGTAATAATACTTAGCCAAAGTTCATCCATGGAGTGCATGACGTGGACTTTTCCTAGTTATAATCAATTTTCGTGCTTTTATCCGTTAGTGATTTAATTGCAGATTTTTTCAACGTATTTTGAATTTGTATATGGATACAGATTACAGAATCAAGATTGATCTGATCTTATATGCGTTGTCCGAGTCTTTTGACAAAGTCTTGTACATGCGCGAAAGGGACCAATATAACTAATTCTAAGGTTATAAACTATAGAACGGAACTTAAATTCTAGTATATATTTAATTTGATTGTGCTTAAAATAATGATAAAAATAGGTCATTATCATACTATTTTAGTGACTACAGTAGCTGGGGGTTAGTTCAGAACACAATAACCTTTCAACGAGGGCTACACTAAGTCCTAATGCCAACCACTCATCCTTAAATAAACACTTACTTTTTTTTTTGAATGCGAGCTTGAGAACACTTACATTTTTTATAAGAATAATTTACAAATTCATCCTCATGAAACCCCCACAATTTCCCTTTGCACTATATTTTTTCTTGAAAGAGCGAAACAGTTTCGTAGACCTGCATTTGTATTCATTAACTATCATGAAAAAATAGTTATACAAAGAATAGAGCACTAAATTTCACTTTTTCCTAGTGATATAATAACCCCAACTCTTTATTTTTCATCTACTTTTGAAGCTTCTTAAAAGACCACATCATCACTTTTATCTTGACCGTTCGATCATTTTTTGGTCGAATCTTAGTCATTTATTTTCTTAAATTTAATGATATCCCCTTATTTTTCATCTACTTTTGAGCCTCCTCAAAAGGTCATATCATCACTTTTATCTTGACCGTTCGATCATTTTTTTGTCGAATCTTAGTCATTTATTTTCTTAAATTTATTGATATTTTATGGCAATATTTATGTACTTATTAAAACAAAAGCATATGACTGGTTGAATTGGTGTTTTGTGTTTCATACCCGATTTAGTGAGAACCACTGTGAGTTTCTTTGTGACTATCATATCTTAATCAGATGGTTTCAAAAAAATCATGATGCAAAGTTATGTTCAACAATTAATATCAATAGTTAATGAAGAGTTCACTCATTAAAATATAAATAATTTTTCTTTTCTTCTTTAAAAAATTATAATTCTTAATGAAATATTTTATTTCTAATGTTACAATCATCAAATATAAATTTGTTGGAATTTTTTCTTTATTTTGAGTTCCATATTGTTATGGTTCCAAAAAAATTTCTTGCTAAAGTATATAAATATAGACTATATAAAAGAATATGTACAAAAATGATATGCTCATTAACTTATACCTTATATCTTATACCATATTTTTCGTCTCTCTTTGAGCATTCTCAAGTGACTTATTGTCAATTTATCTCGGCAGTTGACTTTTTTTTTTAAATCTTAGTTTTTTATTTCAATTATATGCACAATATCACATAAAGATATATTGTTATGATTCCAATTTCATTTTTTCTTGATAAAATATGTGAATATAGACTATATAAAAATATATGTAATAAAATGATAAGCTCATTTACTCTTATTATATTATTTTACCCCTCTTTGAAATTTATCAATTTTCTCTTACCCGTCGATTCAAAAAATTTATCAAATTTTAGCTTTTAATTTTAATTATTATCATAATATCACATGATTAATTAGATTAATATTCAGTGTTGTATCTCCCTTATGTGAGAACTATCATCTCAAACAAAATTTCAGAATATTGAAAACTATATTATAATACTTAATGTACTACGGATTTCATAATAACATATGTGTATTCCATACCATTTTAATATCTAAAAAAATAAGAAAAATAGCGGTGACAAATTTTTGAAGAAAATGAGTAATGTTACATTTTCCTATGTAGTTTACATATTTTTTTCGTATATATAATATTAAATATAATAATTATTTATTTTATCTTTTTCAAAGTTAATCGTCTATAATTTAATCTTATGTAGTTTCAACTAAAATTTTCTAAACTAAAATCTTCGAAATAAATTATCTTGTATTTTATTTTTTCGATCTCATTCATCTAAGCCCGATTAATATTTAATTTATTTTTCTAATATAATATGTCAAGAAATAATGACATAAGAAAATCAAAGACAATAATTGTTAATTCTCATATACTATTTATATATTATGGATTCATAAACTTTAATTTTGAATTTTCATAATTGCAAGTTATACATTATTAGATTGAAATAACTATTAAAATTAAAATGCTCGCCGCGAAGCGTGAGCATTCCCCTAGTATATTACAATATAATGTATGATGTCTTTCAAAATACGGAGATTTTGTACTGATGGGCCTTTTTATACGATTAGCTATCTTTTTGATAATATATGTGCAAATATAATGGATTATTTGTTAAGAAGCTATCATCCATCGCTTCCATGGTCATGCCCTAAATAGTGACAATCCCAGATTATCTTGGGGCGTTCCGTATAAGTCCGCATGTTGGATGGAATAACTTATTAGGACACGTTCACGCGATCTGGGTAAAACATTTCATTTTAAACTTATTTTCTATTATAAATATTTGTATGTTTTAAATATTTTTATCAAATATTGTAATTTGTAAATATATATATTAAGTTATTTTATTCTTTATCTTAAACCGAATTACCATTTTTCTATATTTTGTTTCAACAATATTCATTTAGATCCAAGATCTTTTTTAAATCAAAACTTTAGTTTGGTATACCACTCAGATAGTGGGGATCACTTTCAAACCGTTGGAGCTCAAGTCATTAAATTTGGATTCTCTCTAAAAGTGGATTCTGAAAAGTGATTGTTAAATTGATTTAGTGCAGGGTGATTAGCTGTTTTAGCATTTCATATAAAAATCCAAAACAGGAGATGCACACGTGCGGCTCATATTTTGCCAAAAATGCATCTGGTACTATATTTATTTTTGGTTGGAATTATCTGTTTGTGATTTTTTTCCCTTTTAGATTGGAGATCAAGATAGTCGACTCTCATTCATTATTTGAATTTTCAACAATTTTATACATTTTAAGGGAATTGGTTATGTACTATGTTGCACGGACACTTCAAAAACTCGGCGGTATCCGTGTCGGACACGACACTCCTCGGATATATATCGAACACACTACATGACGTGTTAAATATTTTATTATTAAAAATTATCAGGACACTTCTCAGACACTTCTCAGATACGTGCATTGAGCTTGTTAGCGCAATTATTACATTATTTCATCATTCTCATATTTTAGAAACTAGTTCATCTCACTTTTCTATTTCAATAATTATGATATTACATATTTAAAGTGAATTTTAATTATTTAGTATTAAATTTTCATATACAAAATATAAACCGTCAAATATTCATGTCCGTGCAACATTGGTTATGTACCATATAAGGCTACGAGAAGAACCAAATATTTTTTGTTAAGTAAATCATAATATTTTGTATACATCAATCTTAACTAATCTTTTTAATATACTATTTTCTAATAAATTATACTAATTTTAGTCTTGCATGTATCAATCTACCTTACACTTGAATAAACCGTGTACTGAGATACTGGCTGATAAGAAAAAAAATCCATGGTTAATATTATTTTTATCTCCAAGTGGCATGTAAGTTAAATATCAGTTAATTACTTAATTACAAGTGGAAGCACGGTATGATTTAAATACAGAAAAGACACTTCACACTGATGTGTGATCACTACATACTTTCATTAGCTTAATTATATATGTTGTATTTAAGTTTTTTTTGGAAAGATTATGGCCGAGGTGAGGTGAGTGAACCCACACTCATTTAAGTATAATTGCATGTGAAAAAAGTTTACCTTTTTTTAGAAGAAATGAGGAAAGATTGCTTGTCCACCATTGCTGTGAGATCAGCTAGTTTGTTTGTTACAACTTACAAACTATACTTTTTGCTTTTTTTATGGAGTTTATAAACTAGAAGAATATGTAATTTATTAAGTGTGAGTAATCCTTGTCAGATCATGCCTACTTGTTCTAAATGTGCAAAAAATTATTGAAGAAAATGTTGACTACTTTCCTTAACATTACACTTGATAGTGAGGAAATTTTAAAATATTTTATGTGAACTTTTACTTAGTAATGACATACCAGAAAGTCAGTATATAATAAGGTATTTTTTGTGATGATTAAAAACAACTAGATCCGTAGATATACATTTTTGAATGAGTAATGATTACCAAAGCCAAAACTGCTTAACTCAAGCAGTTAGATACTCATGAATTTTAAGAAAATGTCTCAAATTTCAGTAAATATATTTAGTATTATTTAACAAGTTTTTTAACTCATTAAACGCGGGTTTGAATCTAAAAAAATGATTACCAAAGAGTAAGCTATTTTCCTTAGTATCAAATAAATAACAGTACAGATTTTGAAACTTTTCCCTGATATAATATATATCAATTTTTCAACTGTGTAAATAAAAATTATATAATATATAATTTTGGTATGTTGTAGATTAAATTTCATATTAATCGAACTTTACATTTTTTACCATCATATGCCATTAAAATGTGAAAAAAATTAATGGCTAACAATTATATTATGAAATTTGATATAATTGAAAATATCATTTCTGATTTTGAGATATAAAATAATATTTTATTGTATATGTTTATATAATTAAGATGTTGGTCATTGAATCTAGCTTAGATTTATAAAAAAAAGTTAATCTAGCTTAGATTACTGATTCATATATCAAGTTTCTTGCATTAATCTCCTTATTATATGTTCTCTTGCTGGTGAGTCCTAAATAGAACCTAAGATAATGGAAAATACTAAAACAACTAATTACCACATGTTTCACTTAATTTACAACATTTACATGTGCTTACTACCAGTGGAGACAAATAGAGAGAAATAAAATTCAATTATAGTATGAATGTTGATAAAAAAATTATTTAACAATGCATTAATTAAGAACTCTCATCTTCTTAATCCTTGTAACACGTATGTACATATTTACAATATACATAAAGCTTACAAGTCTTTCCATCAAGTCAAACAACAAAACACAAACAAGTAAACAAAAACATAATTAATAAAAATTATTAAGAAACCCAGCAGTCACGTCACTCATCTAACTATTTCATTATAGTAATCCTCTCGCTCCGACGTGGTTTCAACTGAACATTAAGAGGCACTGCCATCTCACAAGACAACCTCAAAACCTCTGACAAATCGACACCTGTCTGGTCCGACGGCTGTAAAAACTCAAACTCATGCAAGAGAGACGCAAGCCAAAATCCAACGGTGGTCAATGCGAGCTGCCTCCCTGGGCAGCCTCGCCTGCCTGAACCGAAAGGTGCGAGCCGCAAATCCGATCCAAGAACCGAAAAATCCTTACCGAGAAACCTCCCCGGGTTGAACTCGGTCGGATTCGACCAGACTTGAGGGTCATGAGTGATGGCCCACATGTTGACCATGGCAGTGGTGCCAGCTGGGATGAGTTGACCATTGAGTTGTACATCTGAGATGGTGAGCCGGGCCCAGGAGAGTAATGGACCTGGTGGATGCATTCTTAGAACCTCTTTGATCACTGCTTGAAGATAGATGAGTGAGCTTGAGTCTGACTCGGTTACGACTCGGTCCGGTCCAACCACTTGGTCCAGTTCTTTGTGGACCTTGGCTTGCACGTCTGGATGAATAACCAATCGAGCTAGAACCCATTCTATTAACACTGCCACTGTATCAGTGCCACGAAATACCATTTCCTGAAATAGAAAACATATTTAAAAAATGATTTACTAATAAGTGAAATTTTAACTGTCATAAATATAAGTTATCATACCCACAAAACCGCAACGATATCAGAATCAGATAACTTTTCATGGCCCTGTTGGGACAACAGAACATCGACAAAATCTAAACCGGCCCCTTGGTTCGATTTATTTCCAGACCGGTGCTCATTGATGATCTGATTCACGAACCGGTTCACCCTCGGCACAAGCTGGTCACACCTAGACCGGATTCCTTGCAAGTCGAACCGAGCCAACAATGGCAAGTGGTCAGACCAGTTCAAAACCCCCAACAAGTCATATCCTTCTTCAACCATGGACCTCAACTCATTCATCTCTTCTCTCTCATTTTTTATCTCGTATTTCTTACCGAAAACAGACCACATAATGTTGTTAAGTGATGCGTATTTTAGAATATTGCGCGCTTCTATTTTATCGCTCGATGAAGCGGCGGTATGAAACTCTTGTACCATTTCGGATGCGATTGTATCACGGTACAAGTTGGTGCTCGCAATTTGTTTTGGTGAGAATAGGTGACAAGCTGAGATTCGCCGGAGATTCTGCCAGTACGTGCCATGTGGCGCAAATCCGATCGCACGATCAAATAACAGTCCGTATGCGGATTCTTTGATTGGACGGTCAGAAAAGGCTGGGTTGGTCAACATCTCTTTCGCAACACTCGGATGGGATGTCACAATAGCTCGAGTTCCTCCAATGGAGAAAGCCATTAGTTCTTTCGCTTTAAGAGACTCAGCAGTTTTAGAGAGTTTACGATGGGCAAGGCCTTGCATTAAATGCATGCTCCCAATGAACGGGAGACCTCTCGGACCTTTAATGGTGTTTCGGTAGTGGTGTACAGAGAGAAACCTAAATCTTCCCCACGCTGGACCGCCATAGTGGGCCCAGTGGAGGAGAGACGTGAGGAGAAAAACGAGGACGAGTGAAAGAGAGAGGAGGAGAAGGCGAGAGGGATCGGTTTGGGAGATTATGTTGTTGCATTGTGTGAGGAGAGAGAGGGAGAGAAGCCATGGACCTGCTTCTTGTGTAGTCGCCATTAGAGGTCAGAAAGAGAGATGTGGTAGTTGTAATAACG
Source organism: Juncus inflexus (assembly GCA_024447665.1). Classification (NCBI taxonomy): domain Eukaryota; kingdom Viridiplantae; phylum Streptophyta; class Magnoliopsida; order Poales; family Juncaceae; genus Juncus; species Juncus inflexus. The sequence continues at coordinate 10,313,826 of JAJHPC010000015.1, read as the reverse complement.
GTTGAAGGGGAGGGGAGGTTTTTATAGAGGAGATGAAGAATTGGATTCGGGACTGATCCAATTCAAACAGACCCGTATCAGAAAAGTTCAAAGTGTCAATATTGGGTATTTAAAAAAGAGTGATTAAACAATATTTGAGTATTTAGAAAAAAATCTAACCGTTATTAGCTTTTACTTCATTTGACTCGTAATAATTCGAGTAGATTCAACGTTGATGATTTTTTTTTCACTTGCTCAACAACTTCTTAAAATACTTGTACCTTTTATGTTTTATATAACTAAAAAAACTAAGTGCTCCATTCGAAGTGATCTTGTGCAGGTTCTAGAGATTATAAGCGTGCAAGAATCAAATCATAACAGTCTTTTATGCCAAAAACCAAACCACCATCCCTTTATTAAAGCCATAACAAGAAGCATCGAAATTCATCAAAGGGAAATTATAACTTGTCCCCCCATTTTCCCAAAAAAAATTTATATTCATCCTAATTTTTATATTTACATCTCTGTAATATCATGATTTTGAAACTAAACATCTCTTAAAAATAATAGTGCCGCCATTAAACATGGGAGACACAGAGAGCCATAACAAGAAGAGAAAACAGTATAGTCAACCACTGTTGACGTAGTTAATATGGATATTAGTTCATCTTTTTTTGAGTGTATGGCTTCGACACGAGAGATATAAATATATAAGGGTTGGATTAGTAAAAAAAAAACAAGTGCATATCAGGAAAGTGCCACGTGGCGGCAGTCCGTCGCGATTTCGGTCACGTGGCGGGCACATGACGTTCCATTATCCTTTTATCACTGTATGCTGCGTCTGTGGTATAGTAACTGATCAGAGATGACTCAGATGAGTGCGCCTTGTGGTTGTGGTATTTGAATAAGGCTTGTTTGATTGAGACAATACTTTAGATATGGTGACAATGTGAGAGAAAGTCACGCTGCTTTTGTTTGTATTTTTCTGGAATTAACCTTGAGAAAAGGAATTTTGAGTTGATGCGATAGAAAGGCCGATAAGAGACTAGAAAAAGAAATAAATACTCATACAGAATTTTATTCATAAATTATGACTTGTTTTTTAAATAATAATTAGATTTTTTATATAAGGATGCTTAACTTGTTGACAAACAAAATGTCTTAATTGTTGGAACATATCACATAAATATATTCTAAAATAAAATAAAATTAGAAAAAATACATTAAAATAAATATGATAAGATAATTTTCTTTTATTCTTTAAATATTTTCTAATTATGATTGATTTAAAAAAAAAGTGAACTGCATCATATGCTTCACCTGCATGCCAACTTGTTCTGAGTTATGAAAGAACTTGATGTCGACACAAGAGTTGCACGAAGATCTATTCCTTGATTGGCGGTCACACTTTTCGGTCAGCAATATTGCTAGATGTACCGTGTTTCGTTCGACCTTCTTGTCATCTGTGTTAAATTCAGAGTGGTAATCATAACTTCTCGAAAATTCATGCTCAATCATCATTCTTAGTTTCGATCAGTGGTATTTCTCGAGGTACCGACGTACCGTGCCTCGTTCCTCGGTCTCGATTTTAATTAGCGAGCATATGCCTTTGTAGTACTTTAATTAGGCGATCCTTCGCATTTAGTTTTGAGAATTGGTTGGGTAGCGGGGCGTTCACGATCTCTTTGTTGATAAACGACAATCATTGAACATAAGCTCTAATGTCAAATGATAGCGGACTGATTGGATAATAGAAATATGAGTAAGACTAAATACGAGATAAAGAGATGTAGAGAATGACTAAAATACTTAGCGAAATATTTAATACTTGATACTTTGAGTCTTATACACAGCAAGATTCGTTTTTTCATGATAAACACAACTTTTAATAAATTTCACATTAAAGTTTGTGCTTACAATAAAAAATATGAATCCCAATACAATTCTAATGGTTAAAAGACTCTAAGCGTCCGTTTGTATGGTGAAATTAAGTGAAATTAGAGAATGGAATTCGATCTTAAAATTTTATTTCCTACAAATTTTTTCTTTGACAAACTATTGGAATAAAAATTAAGTAATTATTGAAATTTCCTCTCTATACAATTTCACCAAAATATAATTTTCTCTAAAAACTGAAAGTCCAAAATTCCATCATCTCTTTATTATATTATATTATATTATTGATCGACTCTCGGTCGTCACAAGATTGTCAAATTAAAAGATTTATAATCCTACTGGGGGGTTGTTGGTTGTTTTGAACAGAAATGAAAGTAAGTAAATTGAAAATAAAATGTATGCTTGTTGATGAACGAGACAGAAAGGGTAGGACGGTGTAACCGGGTATTTAAGTATTATTATGATCACTGCTTTTTTTCTTTCAAGATTAGTTACTCGAGTCGGTTTGTGGTTTACGTTTATTAAACCATAAGAGGTGGCGAAACTCCGATTAAGATCCGCAAGCTTCTCCCTAAATTAGTTCTTCAACCTCGATTAAGATCCGCAGGCATACTAAACCTAATCAGCCTTAAGACTCCAACCCTAAGTCATGATCTGATTAAGATCCGCAATCGCTTCCTAAACTCTCGAATTCCCTTACTAGTGCGGGAGATTAAGATCTGCCCCGTACCGTACCGATTGGTTACGTTTAACCGTTTGGTTTAAAATCTAACAACAGGCAATTATTATTAAACCGGGTATTTAAGTATTATTACGATCACTGCTTTTTTTCTTTCAAGATTAGTTACTCGAGTCGGTTTGTGGTTTACGTTTATTAAACCATAAGAGGTGGCGAAACTCCGATTAAGATCCGCAAGCTTCTCCCTAAATTAGTTCTTCAACCTCGATTAAGATCCGCAGGCATACTAAACCTAATCAGCCTTAAGACTCCAACCCTAAGTCATGATCTGATTAAGATCCGCAATCGCTTCCTAAACTCTCGAATTCCCTTACTAGTGCGGGAGATTAAGATTTGCCCCGTACCGTACCGATTGGTTACTTTTAACCGTTTGGTTTAAAATCTAACAACAGGCAATTATTATTAAATCCAAACCGAATAACAAATATAATAGAACTTGAAAAATAACTCAAAATAATTAATCTAAATAATATTCGATAAACCCAAAAACTCACATAACAATAATTAACCCAATTACTCCATGCTACTAATGTACTACTCACGAGTCATAATAAAAACATAGGAAAAAGAGTGAAAGAAGAAGTTATAAAATATCATGTAAATGTGGAGCTTCCCTTCTTTCGTTTCTGCGCAGCTGTTCTTGCTCGTTGCTTTCCGAGTACAACTCTCAACGAAATCTCACAAACTTTATACCAAAATTGTATTATTAGAAAAGATCTACAAATCACTCTCTTATAGAAAATTTCTAATTCTCGCTCTAAGTTGGTGTGTTTTGCCTCTGAAGTTGGCTGGTTTATATAGGCTGAGTTTTCACCTGCCATGCCTTAATATGGACGCATTTTCTGACTTCTTTAGCTCATAGGCAGTAGATTTGAATAGTGGTTGGTACGTGATTTTTATTTCCCAACAAAATATATTTTCTAAATTATATGACAAAATTATGAAAATGTGTTTTCATTTTGTATGACAAAAATGAAAAAGTGCGATTATATGAGATGATTTATATACATCTTTTGTGAGATAAAATAAAAAGAGTTTTCTTATGCAAGAGGAGAACAAACTACTAGCATATATATTGTTCTTCTTCCCGTTTTAAGAAGTTTGTTCGTGTGGACACCGGTAGAGGCGTTCGTACTTTTGGCGTTTGTGATCTATTTGGCCTAAGAAGATGAGAACGGTTTGTTAAGAATTTTTGTGGAGACCGATTGTGTGTGCGGTAGATGACTTCCGCACGATCCGACCTAGACGGCTTAGACGGACGTAAAATCGGTTAGTACGGTAACTGGTTTAGAGACGCATGGACAACACGCATGGTTTGAGCGTCACGGATTAAGGGTAATCCGAAAGGTATTTTTAAAATTTATTTCTTTGATTTAACAGATACGCACGGATCCTCAGATTGATTTTGGACGAAAATTTTGTTTTCCGCTGCGTTTGTACATCTGAAACTCAAACACTAGTATATATTTATTCAACCCTCAAACATGTGACAATTTTATTACCTACTGTAGTATGAAAGAAATAAGATTTATTTGTTCAAGTATTATGAATATCTCTTTCATTTGTCAACAAAATATGACTTGCCCATACAAATCTATGCGACATGTCAGCATGGGTTAAGCATGTACCTTGTAAGATATTATATTTCTCAACTTTGTCACCGGTATCTCAAGTTCAACTATTCATACATGTGGTATTTTTTATAACTTTCATTTTACTTTAAAACTAAATGGATTTTTAGTTGTGAGTATTTAGATTATACAATAACTTTATTATATTATAATATGCGAAAATAAATATGCAAATGTAATTAAGTTCAGCATTTTAACCATAATAAAAGTGTTATAAATAACATTTATCTATTATATTATATTATATTATATTATATTATATTATATATTTTTATATTATATTATATTATATTATATTATATATTTTTATTTTATATTACTTATGTTATGTTATATTATATTATATTATATATTTTTATTTTATATTACTTATGTTATATTATATTATATTATATTATTTATTTTATATTATATTATATTATTTATATTATATTATATTATATTATATTATATTATATTATTTTATATTATATTATATTATATATTCTTATTTTATATTAATTATGTTATATTATTTTATATTATATTACTTATGTTATATTATAATATATTTTATTATTTTATATTATATTATATTATATTATATTATTTATTTTATATTATATTATATTATATTATATTATATTATATTATATTCAATTTCATTCTACATAATTCAAGATTTTTACAAACAATCACTTAAGAAATTATGTTTTTCAAAATTTTATACTTTTAACCTCCAAACAAATTTTAAAATTAATTAATTCAAAATTTTATATTTTCTACCTTCTTAAAATTTAATTCCATTCTACTAATTCCATTTGTGAATCAGTCCCCAAGTAGCAAATGTTAAATACTTAATAAATCTCTTCTCAAAGTTGTACTTATTATGAAAATCCGAATTTCAATACAAATCCAATTATTGCAAGACTCTAAATAGCACGTGCTAAGCACTTAGCTACGTATTAAGTTCTGTCACAAGGTGTAACATTGCACCTATTGTAAACTATAATTTAATTTAGGCCATCAACATTGAAATATACAAGATCATCTAACACAATGAATGATATTTAAAACAAATATACAAAATTTGTAAATAATTGTTGTAGTACCATATATTTTTTGCCATACCTTTTGATTTAGACAAATTCAACTTTTCGAGAAAATATAAGATACATTATTTTGTTGATTAAGTAAACTACAAGTATTAATAATATATATGTGTAATATGGCCTTCTGTTCACTCAATTTTTATTAAAGTTAAATAACATTTTAGACTACTAATTGGATTTGAATAGTTATAACAAACTAATATGCAACTTGCACGATAACAATAAGATTTTAAATATACTTTAGAGAATATGTATTAATATATGAGGGAGCATCTTGTTTGGAATACTTTTAATTTAATAAATATTTGTGGTTCTTATCTGTTTTTTAATTTCGTTTTCATTTTTGTTCTAATTGAACTTGGCTTCATGCTTTCCACGACTTGGCAAAAAATATATATATATATAGTACAATGCTTCGATACATGAAACATGACTTATAAAATTTGTACATATTACTTTTTTATAAATAGACAATTCTTTATTTTGTGAGGCTAGCTAGATCTATAAATTAATATCTATATATACTGGAGCATGAAGATCTTTGAATTAAATTTTTTTTAGAAGCAATTTAATTATGAGCAAAATAAAAAAAAATGGATCATGAAAATGGAGAAGTCAAAATTGAGTATCCAAAAATATATGCATTGTTTCTTTTTAATATTTACTTGCGGTTGAAGAGAATCAAGCATTATTCCATTACGACAGAGTTTTTAGTGCTAGAAAAGACAGATGTTTGTCTAATTAATTTTTCTTTTTTGCGGAATAAAATCAACAATCTCAAATAATATAATGTGGCAAATCCAATTTAAAGGATTGGGCTTTTTTAAGATTATTGACCGTGATCTCTAAGGGTTCAAGTTGCATTTTATTATTATACTATGTTTAATGTAAAATTTAAAATGATATCAAGTTCTCTCTTTAGGTGCATTGCATCTTACTTCTTACAAAAAGTGCATTGCATCTTTGTGGTACATGCATAGAGATACATACCTAACCATTTGATTAAATACCTTGTATTCTTTAATTTCGTAATTGACATATGTATGCCATGTAGGCACTTTTAACGCTAGAATGTCAAAATCTGATGCATGTATATAGCATAGATCTTAAAATTATGTTCAAAAACTAAAAATCATAAATATAAAAAACTAAATACTTAATTTTTTTTAGGTAGTAGGCAAATTGTCAACTAAAAACTTTTAATAATTAAAATAAAAAACTACAAAAGAAATACTTAATTATGTTCGTCTCACTTCTAATATTCATCAACTGTAAAGATACAACTTTTGAAAACATGTTGCTCCGAATTTTATATGACAAGTTTGAAAATATCAATTTTTTTACCATAAAACAAACAAAGACAAGAGTCAACTGTCTTTTTAGTTATTTGTATGCAAGAAAATGGCTTTTCGCTGTAATTAGAAGGCGCATCGCTATATGTGAAATATTAAACAAGTATAGTTCAAGATTTTCTGAATTATTAAGTTACATGATTGGTACATTTTTTATTTATATTTATAAAACTATTACAGTTCTAGCTAGTAGCTTATCTGTCATATAAAATTGTTCGAGTCATCTAGAATGCTATTTTTTTTCTTTTATTTAATTTTATATTTATAAATGCTAATAGTTTAATCTTAAACTATGGCAACAGTTAAAATATCTATCCTAAGTAGCTTTATTAAAACCATAGACCATATCTTTTACCGAATTTTATATTTCACGGTAAAAATCAAATCAAACGAAAGAAAATCTAACCAAAATAGCCTAGACATAGAACTACCACTTGAAACTAGAATCTCATTCCTCTAGGTCCAACTAAACAATTGTATAAATCAACGAATGAATACCTTTTCTTTTTCTTTTTTCTTTGGATTAATGGTTTAAAGTAATGAGTCAATGTAAGTAAATAAATAAATAATAGGGACTGATAGAGCACGATAATACTGTAGCATGTTCATAACGGATTCAATAATAATATATATAATTTATTTTCTAATAACAATATATACATAAAATGGGAAAATATTATATAAAATGGGAAAAACAATATATAAAAGTAAAAAAATATAAAATATATAAAAAATAAACAACAGTTTATAAAATGACAAAACAATATATAAAAATGGAAAAACAATATATAAAATGAAAAAAAAGTATATCAACAGTACTGTCGTGTTACAATCATACTACAACGTCATCATGTTTCTACTTTTCTCCGAATAATAAATAAGGATTAAGAAAATCTCTAATTTTTGTGATGGACACGGACATAATACTGTTAAATAGTAGCTATGGCATATCTTGTTAGATCGAAAACCGGGTCCCAACAGCACCGAGTCAGATGAGAAATTGAATTCCTTTCTTTTCTAATGATTGAGCATGGAAGATTTGCTTCAATTATTTTTTTCCATTACTTTGTGTCAATAGAATGTCTCCAATTCGATTTATCTAATATCATCTATATAGTATATACAAGTCCCAACAACATCAAGATGAGAAATTGAATTGATTTTTCTTGTTTATGATTGAACATGGAAGATTTGCTTCAATTATTTTTGGAAGAATATTAATTTTTGTGTCAATAGAATGTCTTCAATTCGATTAATCTAATATCATCTATGTATTACATACAAGTTGGATAAAAGAACAAAGAAAATAGCCCATCTCAAAAGCTTTTGGAGGCCTTGAAATGACATAATACGAAGAAGAAGAAGAGACCAAAATGATTTTGGAGTAGATATGACTATCTTCATTTTTCTTTCTTACTTTTTATTTTCCTTTTCTCTCATATTTGGGATATTTGGGAAAAAAAAACATGTTGTCTAAAACTTGGTATTTCTTAATTTTTTCTGAAATTCAAGAAACATCATCTAGTGTTAAATACTTGATTGCGCCCAAATTTGATATGTCATATAATGCTGAGACTGATGATTGATTTACTGAGACGTTTGGAAAGAAAAGAAAACAACATTCCTCAAGCACATTAAAAAAAAAAGAACACCTTTGTATATAGAAACAATTGCTACATCTAAGAAACAAATATAACTTACAGAAGATATTGTTGTGAAATATTTTTATGTTTAACCAAACTTTGGAAATAGGACTTATGAACCTCCTTCAATTATAAAAAAGTACATAAAGTTTTTGGGCATTTCGCATTTTTTATTCTTTTTCTATATCAAGGTCCAGCACTTGGCGGCTTTGGCAAGTCTACATGTTGCACAAAGAAAAAAAATGATCATCATATGTGAAAAGGATTATTTTAATTTCTCTTCTTAAATTGTCTCAATTTGTTCTTTCTGTCAATAACAAAGTATGTTTGGTGTGGAGACTTCTGAAAAATTCTAGATACCGTATAAAAGAAAAAGTTGCAGGAGATATGGAAGATCTCCATATTTGATTGATATAATTCTATTCCTTAATTGATAATTAGAATTAGGAATATGTTTATTTTACTTATATTTGTTTTCATGAATTAGGTGTTAATAGGGCAGCAAATCTTTGATTTATTTTCTTGTATTAGGTATGACTATCCTATAAATAGAGGGGTAGGGGATCGAGTTTTATTCATTCCAACAACCACAAATAATTATATTATATTTCTCTTTCTCCAAGTATTAAGAAAGTGTTTATGTGCCGGCGGCCGTGGTTTTTACCCTTTAGGGTTTCCACGTAAAAAATATATTTTTGTTCTTGTGTCTTGCTTTCTGTGTTTGTTGTTGCGTCTCGGTTCCTAACAAGTGGTATCAGAGCCAATGTTCGAAGAAAATTATCTTTGGGTGCGAACGAGTAAGCGATACATAGACGAGCGATGGACGAGAGCAGGGTGTCGGTGAGTCGGTTCGATGGACGAGGCTTCGGCTACTGAAAGATGCAAATAGAAGCGTTGCTATGCCAGAAGGATCTCGAAAACACGCTACTCGAGATGAAGCCAGAAGAGATCACCGACGACGCCGCATGAAAGAAGATGAACCGCAAGGCGCTAAGCTACATACAATTGTCCTTAGCTAAGAACGTGGCGTTCAACGTGGCAAAGGAGACGACGGGTTTTGGAATCATGAAGGCGCTATCCAACACGTACGAGAAGCCGTCTTCATTAAACAAGTTGCATCTAATGCGCCGTCTTTTCTATCTGAAGATGGTGGAAGGTGGATCTATAGCCGAGCATCTGAACTCTTTTCAGGTTATTTCAAACCAGTTAGACTCGTTTAAATTGAACTTGGGTGAAGAGACGAAGGCTCTTATGTTGTTGTCATCATTGCCGGAAAGCTGGTCGACGATAGTAGACGTTATTGGCGGCAAGGAGGATCTGACTTTTGAGGAGGTACGAGACCGCATCCTGAATGAGGATATTCGGCGAAGGGAGCGGAGCGAAACCTCGGGTTCCATGAGTTCAGCCTTGAATGTGGAGAGTCAGGGTCAAGGAGGTAAGAGAAATAAAAACCACGGACGATCCAAGTTGAGAGGTCGCAGTGAGTTGGAGTATTGGAATTGTGGCAGAAAGGGCCATATGAAACAAGACTCCAAATCCCCGAGAAAGGAGAAAAGGGCGGAAACAAGTTCCGCAAATGCAGCCACTGAGTAGAATTCAGATGATGCCCTAGTTCTATGCATCGAAAGCCCTATCGATTCATGGGTTCTGGATTCAGGCGCATCCTTCCACTCTACATCACAGAAAGATAAGTTTTTGAATTTTAAATCTGGAGAGTTTGGAAAAGTTTACTTAGCGGATGGAAAACTGCTGTGCATATCGGGCATGGGCGATGTCCAAATAAAATCGAGTGATGGATTTAGATGGACTTTGCGGGGAGTTTGATATATTCCGGGTTTAAAGAAGAACTTGATATCCATTGGGCAGATGGATAGTGAGGGGTACAAAACCGTGTTTGGGAACGGGTTGTGGAAGATTGTAAATGGTGCAATGGTTGTGGCGAAGGGTACAAAAATAGGAACTCTTTATCTCACGTAAAATAAGCGAGATTTGTTGGCTGTTCCGGGAGCGACAACCGAGCCGATATTGTGTCATAATCATCTCAGTAATGTCAGTCACAAAGGACTGCAAGTGCTGTCTTCAAAGGGTTTGTTACCCAAGGTGAAATATGTAGAAACCGGTTTCTGTGAGAATTGCGTGCTTGGCAAGGAAACGGGTTAGTTTTTTGACTGTCGGACGAGAACTCAAGACGGGGAAGCTAGACTTGGTGCAGAGCGATTTGTGAGGACCAGCTCCGGTCCAAGGCGGGTAACGCTACTACAAGGATATGTCAAATGACGAATCTGAGGACTATCATGAGGCGGTAGAGACGGGAGATTCTGTCAAGTGGGAGTGTGCAATGAGAGATGAGATTGTCTCGGAAATAACAAGACTTGGGTATTGACCTGGTTACCATATGGCAAAAAGGAGCTAAAACAAGTGGGTTTATCGGGTAAATGATGAACTAAATGACAGCAAGCGGTACAAGGCGAGATTTGTAGTAAAATGATTCCTACAGAAAGAAGGAGTTGACTACACGGAGGTATTCTCGCTGGTGGTGAAGCTAACAACCATTCGTACGGTGTTAAGTATTGTAGCGGCCGAAAATTTGTACCTCGAGCAAATGGATGTCAAGACAGCATTCCTCCATGGCGATTTGGAGGAGGACATCTATATGATGCAGCCTGAAGGTTTCGAGACCCCGGGAAATGAGGGTCTAGTCACTAGTGTGTAAGCTAGAGAAAAGCTTATACGGTCTAAAACAGGATCCCAGACAGTTGACCAAGGAAGTCCCCATCGACAAGCTGAGGCTGTGCACTGCCTCAGTGGGGCTGTCGAGTGAGTCAGTACGAGCATGTCACCGGACTCAAGGAAGATACAGGGGAGAAAGGAGAATGGATTCAATGCAAAGGATTCGTATCTTTATGAAGTCTCCAAGTGGGAGATTGTTTGGTGTGGAGACTTCTGGAAAACTCTAGATACCGTATAAAAGGAAAAGCTGCAGGAGATATGGAAGATCTCCATATTTTGTTGATATGATTATATACCTTAATTGATAATTAGGATTAGGAATATATTTATTTTTCTTATATTTGTATCCATTAATTAGGTGTTAATGGGGCAGCAAATCTTTGATTTATTTCCTTATATTAGATATGACTATCCTATAAATAAAGGGGTAGGGGGTAGAGTTTTATTCATTCCAACAACCACAAATAATTGTATTGTATTTCTCTTTCTCCAAGTATTAAGAAAGTGTTTGAGTGCTGGCGGCCGTGGTTTTTATCCTTTAGGCCTTACACGTAAAAATATATTTTTGTTCTTGTGTCTTACTTTCTGTATTTTTTGTTGCGTCTCGGTTTCTAACAAAGTATTCAACCAAATATTGTTTCATTTCCTAAATTAAAGAAGATCTTGCTAGCTCAAGCGGATAGATATCTTTGAAATTTCGAGAGAAGTTTCAAATTCAAATCTCAATAGACGCATTTAATACTATATATTTAGCAAGTTTTTCATTCCATTAATGATAAATTTTTTTTTTGAAGCTTGAGCAAGCAATTGCCTACTAGAGAGTTTAATTTTCTATTAAAAAAATTGTAAAAAAATTCATATACATAGTGATGTAACACGGCAGTACTTTGACATTCCTAGAACCGGCGGGAGTGTTCCGAAACCTATGATGGTAAAGCACAATTGTCTCTAGCCTATTACAAGAGAAGTTATAAAGAAAAAATCAGAACAAAAAAGATAACCGAATTCTTCAATGTGTGATAATCTAGTGATTTTCTTCCCATAGTTTTATTAATGATAAATTTGAATCGTAAAAAAGAAAAAATATCATATATCATAAACATAATGATTTGTTTTTTCACAAATTTGCCTCAAAAAAGAAAAACAATCTCACGATTTCTAAACTCCAAAACTCAAATATAACCACTCGTAAAGAGAAAGCAAGATTATTGTTTAATTTTTATAAAGATTTATAAGTACAAACTCTCTAGCAGAGGGTGCAGCAGTCCAAATAGACCTCAAACAGGTTTTTCAAAACTATTTTGAGATCTTAATGAATTGAATAACCCATTGCAAATTCAAAAGTTTGATATGTTGGTTAAAAAATGGAAACCCAATAACTCATTGGGTCTCGATGATTATAATGAGGAATTTTATTAAAAAAAATTGGGAAATTTTAAGGAAAAATATCTTTAGTTTATGTACCTCAAATGAGATAACAGAGGGGTTAAGGGAGTTCGCAGTTTCACACATTGTACTCATTCCTATAAAAGAAAATGCTTGCTTTGCAAAAGAGTTAAGTTCGATTTGTGGCATTCAAAAAATTCTTTCAAAAGTGCTCGCAAACATATACTTAAAATAGTAATAGACCAATTAATCTTGCATGATCAATTAGGGTTTATAGATGAGAGAGAAACTAGAGAATGTTATGCGTATGCAAGGGAAGTGATGCACACAACCAACATTTCGAAAAAACTAATCCTTTTGTTTAAAACTAATATACAAAAGGCCTTTGAAACAGATTCTTGGCCATTTATTATAATTTTTTTATAGGCTAAAGGATTTGGATCTCAATGGATTAAGTGCGTCTAATATATATTATATATTAAGGGGGGCAGCAAAAATCTAAATGAGAATCCATGAAGGAGTATACACTTAAAAAGAGATGTGAGGCAAGTGTGAGGCAAGGTCCCCACAACTGTTTATAATGGCCATAAAAGCTTTGGCCAGATTAACAGAGGAATTATGGAGGCTTAATTACATTGAAAGAGACCATTAATCAATACTAATATTGCGCTTTTTATTCAGATGATTCTATATTTTTCATTAAACCCTGAATTAGAGCAAGTAAAAAGGCTCAAATTCTTCCTCAATGTATTCAGCAAGTCATCAATCGCCTCATTTATATTGACACGGGAAAGTCACTTAAAAATTCTTATCCCATAGTCCCTGTACATATGATGGAGATTCTTGATTTTCTCCTACATCCCATTTCCAATCAAATATAATGAAATTTGCATACAATATCCCACTTTAAATGCCAAACAAATATATGAGTTTAGCATACAATATTATTTTCATAATGTAAAAGAAATTACTCTTATTTCTTTCATAGTATTACTTTTGTTATATATAGCTGAAAACATGTTGAAGTTACGTAGCCATGTTTTCCCATCTTATGCCAGGTGGAAAATTCTTATGAAAAACATCTGAAAGATGTGATGAGTATTGTCAGTGACAAACAAGTGGAATTAAAATTTCATGCCAACACAAATAATTACGTAATAAAATCAAACTAAGATATTTTGAACTGTTGGAATCTCAGATATAATCAAAATTAATAAATGTATCAGTGACCGACCACTCGCCGTATCCTCTTCTAAAATAAACTCAAAGACTAAATTGTGAAATATATAAAGAATCAAATCGGCAAACAAAAACACAAAAAAGAGCCGACAACAAGAAATGAACGCAATTATACAACAATAAGTATACCATATATTCAAGAGATATTTATTATCTCAAACCCTAATTGACACGACATCACTTAAAATATCAAAAAAGCGATTTATGTCAATTTTGGCCTTCCCTCTAAAAATGGCCTTAGTGCCGCCGGAATGTGATCCTAGGCAGCCATCTCAACCATCATATAGATTTTCTTTATTGGCATCTGAAAATATAAATAAACATTCTCAGTTAGAATTTTTTTTTAAATAATTTTTCAAAAGATAGAGAGTTAAAATTAATAATTACAAAAGAACGCTTACAACATCGACAGCTTCAGCTGCTGTGTCGATGTCTTCCTCAGCAAAAACGTTCAAATGCTTCAATACCTGTGCAAAAAATATAAAAAAGAACTCATTAATTCATCTATATATAATACAAATTACTAAAATCCTCTTCAAGTATTTTTGGCCACAATTAAGAGAAGAGTTTTATGAAATCATTTCCCAGAATAATGTGGAAGAAGGGTTAGGGTTTTTCTCTACCTCTTTCATCTCTCTAATCCCTAAAAAAGACGGGGCCAACCAAGCCAAGGATTTCCATCCGATTAGCTTTATCACAAGTCTCCAAAAAATCCTATCCAAAACCCTAGCTAACCGACTAAAACAAGAAAACAACAAGCTGATCATGCCAAATCAACTCGGGTTTTTAGAGAAGAGGGATATTGCCGAATGCTACGTTTACGCCAGAGAATCACTTCACATGGCCAATAAAACCAATCAACCGCTCCTTCTCTTTAAAGCGGATGTCCAAAAAGCTTTCGACACCATTTCGTGGGATTTCGTGTTAAAAATCTTGGAGGAAAGGGGATTCGGGTTTCAATGGATAAGTTGGTCAAACATTATGTATTAAGGGGAGCGGTTAAGATCCTGTTGAACGGTATTCCCGGAAAAACCATTCACATGAGACGAGGGGTCCGTCAAGGCGACCCGCTTTCACCTCATTTGTTTATTATCGCAGTGGATACCTTGGCGCGAATCCTCGAGTATCTAGGGTCTCAAAATTTTATAGAAATGCCTCTCCCAAATATTAATCTTTGCCTTTTTTATGCAGACGACTCGGTCTTTTTACTCAAGCCAGATTTAATCCAGGTCAGACGATTGAAATGTGTGCTTAACGCATTTAGCAACAGCTCAGGACTCCAAATCAGTTTTGAGAAGTCGGAATTTACTATTATTCATAACGGTGAGTGTGATTTACAAGAATTAAGTCGAGAACTAGGCTGTCAATACAGAACCCTTCCTTTCAAGTATCTCGGCTACCCTCTTCACTTCAACAAACCAACGAAAGAGGACTACAATTTTCTTATCGAGAAGTTCCGTAAAAATCTCAGAGGCTGGCAAGGTATTCTTTTGAACAAGGCGGGTAGGCTGATTCTAGTCAACTCCGTCTTATCAGCCCTCCCTACTTACTTCTTCTCGGTTTTCAAGATCCCACAAGGAGTAATTGCCGAAATTGACCAATTGAGGAGGAACTTCTTGTGGAAGGGAGAGAAGGAATCGGGTTATAATCTTGTCGCTTGGGACAGGGTGTGTAGGCCAAAGGCAGTAGGAGGTCTTGGAGTAACTGATTTAACCCTCTTTAACAAAGCCATGCTTACAAAGTGGATCTGGAAATATTTCACAAAAAAAGAGGGATTAAACTGGGAAGTATTTCTGCCTCAATTAGAGTTTGATGGATTGAAAGAGGTGAATTCTAAAAAAGATTCTTACTTTTGGAAATCTGTGAAAGAGCAGCTTGAATTCTTCCTTGAAAGCACTGAATTCTCAGTGGGTAAAGGGGACAAAATTAATTTCTGGGACAGTCGATGGCTGAACTGTCCACTGACGCACAAACTCCCCTCTTTGTATTCTCATGTAATACAGGATAGAGGAACCCTTGCCTACTTCAAATCTCTTCCAGTACTGGATGACTGCTTCAGAGAATTGCTCGCACCAGACCCGAAAGAAGAATTAGTTCACCTCAAAAGCATTTTAGAAGAAACGCAATTAAACCTAGAGGAAGATTCACTAAGATGGAAATGGAACCAAAAGGGAGAATTTACAGTGAGACGCTCATACAAGAAATTAAGTGAAGGAGAGCTTCCACCCTCCAATCTGAGAAATATTTGGAAAATCAAAATCCCACTCAAAATTAAAGTGTTTCTATGGACAAGTCGGCAAAATAAAATCATCACCCAAGATAATTTATGTAAGAAGGGATACAAATTGGCTAACCAGTGTTACCTGTGCTTTAGAGAGGTGGAGACTGTCAACCACATCTCGGCAGAATGTGATTTTGTACAACAGCACTGGATGCTGTTGAATAACGCAACAAATACTGGCTTATCCACAACGGCTCCATTGTTAAGCGAAGCTGTAGCAACGATACTTGAAGAAGGAGGAGATTATGCCCTCAAGCAACCAACATCGATTTTTTTGTTTGCAATTTGGAGAGAAAGATGCCGACGAGTCTTTGTATTGATTGATGAAATGCTAGAAGATATTAGCTTGATTCGAGAGAGAAATTTTGATGAAGTTGAGTTTCGAACAGCTTGAAATATGTAGGTTTTGTTTTGTGTTCTGTTTTGCGGAGAGAATGTGGCGAAGTGAAGAGGCAAGAGATGAATGCACGTGTCGAATCAGAAGAAAATGATATAGGAGAAGGTGCTGGGCCTTTTGGGCTGAAAGGATATATCTTTTTATAAAAAATTTATTATCCCAAACTTTCGATTAGATAGATAGAAATAGATTTTGCTCCTTTCGTGTTAGAATCGTAGAAAATTAGGTTGTAAAAAGAACCATAGAAAAATATAAAAATTTTGCGTTTTGGACGGGGGATTTTGAACCCCCTCCAAACCTTTTCAAAAAACAAATTACTAAAATCCCCTTTTCTACTAAAAATTCATTCCATCTTACATTTATTTCTAATTATATATTTTTTAAATCATTTTTACTATTTTTTTTGTTATCTGCTAATACAAATTACTAAAAGTAAAAGCCCCTCTTTTACTATTTTTTCCTAATTTCTTACTATCAAAATATTTATCTTTTAATTATTTTCTACCATTGTGGTATCTGTTTATACAACTTACTAAAGCCCCCTCTTTTTACCTCTTTTCCTTCATTTTCCTTCCATGAAAACTTTTACTTTTATTATTATTTTTTTAGTTATTTTTTACCATTTTGGCATCTGCTTATGCAAATTACAAAAACCCTCTTTTTTCTTCATTCTCTTTATACCAATTTTCTAATTTTATTTTTTAATTATTTTTTACCTTTTTAGCATCTACTTGGCGAAACTTGGGCACATGATAAGTAACAGAAAATGAATCAACCAATCCAAGTGATTCCAAAAAGCCGACCTCACTTGTTGTACCAATTACCAACAAGTTTTTTCCCTACAAAACATAACAAAAAAATTAAATAAATAAGAGAAAAAAGAAGAAAGAATTTTAATAATAAATCATCTAGGATTTATTGCTAAATCTTTGGAGGAGTCCTTTTGAGCAGAACCATTAGAGTTTGAGAAATGAACGTTTGAGAAACGCGGGCCGATTGCAACAAATTCAATTAACCTGAAATAATTATGACAAAAAAAATAAAAACATAATAAGAATATATTGTTTCAAATTACCAACTATTTTTAGTAGATAACTTAAAAAACTATGAAAATACCTTTCAATATCATCAAGGATTATAATGCTTAGTGGGGATTTGTAGGCATCCTCAAACACCTATAAATTACAAAAAAATAAAGAAATTATTGTATTACGCGCATATATTAAGAAAGTATTATAAGAAACAAGAAAATAAATAGAAGATAATATAATCTCGTAAACCTTGACAATTTTTGCGCACTTGCTGGCTTTGCTGCGTCCAAGCATCGTTTCAGCCGATACCTATAATTCACCAAAAATTATAATTAAACCCTTTTAGCTCTCCCCCAAAATTACAATTGTGCCCTCTTAAGTTTCACTCAAAATTACAATTAAGCCCTTCTAGATTCCACCCAAAACTACAATTAATCCCTAGTAAGTTTCACTCAAAACTACAATTAAGCCCCTATAGCTTTCCCTCAAAATTACAATTAAGCCCTCCTAATCAAAATAATTTTCATTCACTGCAAACACACAAACAAAATTTTGCCACGCCACATTTTGTCAGTCGCTTGTGCAATTGAGAGTTGCAGCACCCCTCACAGTTAATTTTATTCTTCCACAAGACCAATGCCTACTCAGAAACTCGCACTAATCAGTAAAATGATCAACAATCTCTGAGTTGCCTTTACAGAGAGAACATCTGTTGACTAGCACAGTCCTCCTCTTCTGCAAGTTGCCCATGGTGAGTATTTTCTTCTGCCTTCTCATTCAGAACTGAATTTGCATTCTAAGCGGTACTTTAGCTTTTCAGACTTTTTGTAACTCTTTTTAATTGGGAACTTCTATTATCAATTTTTGATAAGCACTGTGGTGAAAAACTTTTTTGCAGTCAGTTTCTAGAGTATTTTATCCTCCTCTAGATTGAGATCTATTTGATTTATGATTCTTTGTAGGAACATAAGTTCCCAAATTTTGAATAAAGGAGAATATTTTTATCAGAAATTATAGCATATTTCATGGAATATAGCAATTCCCGAGAAATTTCTCTCTTTCATGTCTTTATTCCGAGATATTCATTCGTGTTTTTCTGAAATAGATCCTCTAATTTACTAA
This sequence comes from Juncus inflexus, assembly GCA_024447665.1. Classification (NCBI taxonomy): domain Eukaryota; kingdom Viridiplantae; phylum Streptophyta; class Magnoliopsida; order Poales; family Juncaceae; genus Juncus; species Juncus inflexus. The sequence continues at coordinate 10,295,309 of JAJHPC010000015.1, read as the reverse complement.
TTCACTTTATTTCATGTGTAAAGAAATATGTACATAAGAAAATTAAAATATATAAATATATATATGTACTTGCGACAAATCATCTTGTCGTGATTGTACTTGCGAGCAAGAACAACAAGGCTTGGCTCAATATTAGCCGGCTTACCACCACGAAGCCTCAAAACCAGATGCAAAGTTGATTCTGCACATTGCAATAATGTTAAGTTTAGGGTCTTTAATGCCAACAAGGTATAATGATGATATATCCCAACTATAGTATATTTAAACTTTGTTCATTGAGCGTGTACTTGCATGTAACATTATATCAATTTTTGAACAACTACATCTCTCTTTTGTTACTTCAAAAAAAGAAGCAATTAGCTAGGATCTGTGTTTATCTTTTCTTTTTCTTTTTTGAGAATAGGATCTGTGTTTATCAAATGAAAAACTAGGATCTATGTGCTAATAAGGACCAACTTACAAATAAATAAATAAATAAAAAGTCAGGTACCTTTCTGGATGTTGTAGTCGGCAAGAGTACGGCCATCCTCAAGCTGCTTGCCCGCGAAGATCAGGCGCTGCTGGTCAGAAGGAATCCCTAAATAACAATAAATTCAAGGATTATTATACAAAAATGCAAAACAACATGTAAATGAAAAGTATGCGCTTATATTTTGAACCTTTTAATATGTAGGTTTTATAAATTTTTTGCGGAAGTTTTAATCTAAAAAGATAATTGACAGATTGAAAATAAAGCGATAAAACAGATAGATCTAATTGAAACGACATTTGTGGCACTGTTTTTCTGGGCTTTATTTTTACTTATAGTAAGAATAATTTGAAAGAAAAAACGAGAAAAAAAAAAATTCTGTGTAAATTTTTTTTATTTGTGCTTTGGGTTTCTTAGGCTTCAAGTTTTTATTTAATGACCGATTTACCCCTAGTATTAATTGCAAGTAATTGAAACGGTATGACAAATTATTCCATGCATCAAATTAATAAATAATAATAGCATTTTGTTTTAATAATGTCCAATATTTTTTTATTTCCTTACTACTGCAGGCATGATATTCATTTGAACAGGAAAGAGTTGGATAATTGACATTTTTGCCCACACATAACGTCAGGGGCGGAGCCAGGAATTTATATTGGGGGGGGCCAAAATAAAAAAAACATAATTACATTTTAGTAACGGTTTTTCCAAAAGAACCGTTACAGAATTGTAAAAAAATCAATATATCCATATTTGTAACGGTTCTTTAATAAAAACCGTTACTAATTAAATATTAGTAACGGTTTTTCCAAACGAATCGTTACAGAATTGTAAAAAAAAAAATCTATATATGCATATTTGTAACGGTTCTATAAAACAAACCGTTACTAATTAAATATTAGTAACGGTTTTTCCTAAAGAACCGTTACATAATTGTTAAAAAAATCTATATATGCATATTTGTAACAGTTCTTTAATAAAAACCGTTACTAATTAAATATTAGTAACGGTTTTTCCTAAAGAACCGTTACAGAATTCTAAAAAAAAAAAAATTATATATGCATATTTGTAACGGTTCTCTAAGAAGAACCGTTACTAATTACATATTAGTAACGATTTTTCCTTGAGAACCGTTACAGAATTGTAAAAAAAAAAAATCTATATATGCATATTTGTAACGGTTCTTTAATAAAAACGTTACTAAGTACATATTAGTAACGGTTTTTGCTAAAAAACCGTTAAATAAAAAAATGTATTTATACATATTTGTAACGGTTCTTTAATAAAAACCGTTACTAATATGTACTTAGTAACGGTTTTTAGTAGAGAACCGTTACAAATATTACAATTTTGTAACGGTTCTTTAGTAAAAACTGTTACTAATATGTAATTAGTAATGGTTTTTATGAAAGAACTGTTACAAATATGCATAAATAGATTTTTTTTTACAATTCTGTAACGGGTCTTCAAGAAAAACCGTTACTAATATGTAATTAGTAACAGTTTTTAATAAAGAACCGTTACAAATATGCATATATAGATTTTTTTTTTTTTATCAATTCAGAATCCGGTTCTTTAAGACAAATTCGTAACGGTTTTTGGAAAATAATGGTGTCAAAAAAAAAAAATCGAGAATGGATAGATTATTTAAAGCATATATCATATACATATATACACACGTTTTGAAATGTTGGGGGGGGCCCGGCCCCCTTTTAGCCCCTGCCTCTCTCCGCCCCTGCATAACGTATCTTCAGTTTGAGAAAGCAGTATCTCTCCAATTATGAAACCACAATTAAATCACATCTGGATCTTAAATTCTTTATTTGGCTTTCCAAATTTATCATGTCTTATGGCAGGCAGGAGCCCCCAATACCTATTCTCCTAAAAAGCTAATAAAAATTAAGAATTCTCAGTAAAAAAAACTAAGAATTCTGGAAAATAAAATAATGAGAATTTATATAGAACAAAAAATGAACACAATCTTTGCCTACTCCTACACACAAGAATATGAAATAGAAATAAAGTCCATCGGAGAAACACATGTTGAATTTCCCTATCTCTAATATCATTTTTACATTTCTTTTACAGATCCTTACCATGATAACCCCCCAAAAGATATTTGTTCATAAAAACAAAACAAAAAAAGTTTAAAACGCAAAAAGGGTACCTTTCTAGTTTCTACTAAAAACACAATAACAATGCCCAAATAATAAATATACATCATATAGTTTCTAACTAGGCTTAAATTTCTCATATTAGTAATACAAAACAGAGCCCAATTAAAGCCCAAAATAGGCCCATAAACTCTCTCTTGTCAACAAGAAGAAAACAAAGGAAAAGAGAAGAAATAAATAACTGTTCAACTTTTGAGAACTCGCTAGTAAAGAGAAAAAACAATGGAACCGTCTCCACCGCATCTCACGGCGGCCGGCGCCGGCAACGGCGGTCTCGCCGCGGCGGCGGCAGCCGTCGCCTCGTCGGATCCGACGGGCGGAGTTTCCTCTTCGGACGAGGCGAAGCGGAACCTGGAACAGGTGACTGACTCGATTCAGAAAAGCTTAGGCATCCTTCACCAGTTGCATCTCACCGTTTCCTCCTTCAATGTCTCCTCGCAGCATTCTCTTCTCGAGCGCCTGTATGTTTTGTTTTCCCCTTTTTTGTTTTATGATTGATTAGGGTTTGCGGTGAGGATTGAGAAGATTTTGAATTGATTGGTCAAATTGGGGATAAATTAGGGTTTGTGCAGCGTAGAATTTGGAACAATGGTTGAGTCTTTATTGAATTAAGCAATTTGTTTTTAACCAGTTTTTTAATTGCAGAAATACCCTTGTGACAGAGCTTGATTCAATGCAAAAATTATCAGAAAATTGCAAAATCCAAGTGCCAATGGAGGTTCTTAAGTAAGCCCCAATCCTTCTTTCTCTTTTGTCCAATTAATTTTAATCTCATAACTCTAATTAATTAAAACTAGTGAATTAATTGTAGTTTAATCGATGATGGAAAGAATCCAGATGAGTTCACAAGAGACGTTTTAAACAACTGCATCGCAAAGAATCAAATCACGAAAGGCAAAACTGATGCTTTCAAGGTAATTTTACCGTTTCACTCTTCTGTAATAATTTCCTATTATTTATATTTTCGTAAGTTAATATTTTTTTAATTTATTTGTGTGTAGGGTTTAAGGAAATATCTCTTAGATGATTTGGACCAAGCATTTCCTGAAGAAATTGAAGGATATAGAGAAGCTCGTGCTTCTTCTGCTGCTGTAAGTTTTAAATTGGTTCGCATTTTAATTGTTTAAATTTTGAATATTATATAAAGTTTGTAAATTTTATATATGAATTGTACTAGGAGTCTAAAAGGCTGCTGGCTCAGTCACAGGCTAATCTTCCTAATGGAGATGCAAAAGTAAAGACAGAGCACTAAACATATTTATTTTTTTATTAATGATTGCTTTGAAGTATGTAATAAAACTTTGTATATGATTCTGACTGTAATATGCTTTGAACTTTGTTGATTTTTGTATATAATGTTTTATTAGGAAATAATAGTATGTATGTTTGGTGACAGGTTGGCATGAGATAAGCATGTAGGTTAGATTAGACTAATTCTCATAATTAGTTGTCACAATCAATGCATTGCTAGTATCTTGTTAGAAAGAAGCAATGCTAACTACCTTAATTAGATTAATACAGTTCTGGAAAAAAAATACCACATTAATACAGTTCTGAAATAAAATACCACATTATGAACTCGCATTTCAATTCTCTATTAATATTTTGGCTTTCTTGCATTCTCTACCTATTACATCAGAAATTCAGAGAGAGGAGAAAGGATTTTCACTATTTACATCCACACCCTAAATATAATTTTTCAAGTACTAATGAAAGAAACAACTCCAAATTTCTACCCTCATCTTTCAACTTGTCTAAAGTTTTATATGCCTGTTCGATATAGTATTTTAAATTCGGATAAACTATGGAATTAAATAGCCATAAACTTGACTGTCATATAAAACCGTCTAGACTAAACTTGTCTCATATAGAACTATTCAGAGCTTATTTGAGTCACAACACAACTTTACTGTTTGATAGGCCAAAAATCCCACCATTGTGAATTTGATTGTTGAGTGCTATACAGTGGATCTGCAGAAGGCCAAGTCGATTGCAAACTGAATTGCATTTGCACCTCATCGCCAGAATTTAATCTACCCTCACCTGGTTGCCACATGTATAGATCCTGTTCGTCTTGATCGCTCGAGCACATCATCAACTTTTTATCATCGTCCAATTCTGAACAAGGTGGGGGAGTGAATGAGTCGTTTCTAATCGCTATAGTTTTTCCATTTTTACTGTGGTTTGAGTTGCCGGATTCATCGCCTGGCTTTTGTCTCTCCAGCATCTCTGCCAGTTTTTGCACCTGTAACAGTTAAAAAAACTGAATGATATCTGATACAAAATAAGAGAAAAAAATTGAAAATGTGGCACAAAATATTGATATGTGGAGACAACATTTAGGGACTTAGGCCAAAGTTTACTAGCTTGAGTAGTAAGGTCTCAAGTTTAGGGACTTAAAATCTTGGGAGATGTTCCAAGTTTGAGTCCCGGTAAATGTAATTTTGTGTAGCTCATATTTACCCAAGTCTATCAAATCACAAATGGATGAGTTCGATCTTAAAAAGAAAACATTTAGGTACTTGGTGATTTATATAATTTAGATCAAACAGATCAAATGTTAGTATAAGATGTAAATCTTATTCGCAACTTGACATGAACACAAATGGGGATGAAATATGCTACACGAAGAAATCCGATAAATTGGATAGAACAAAAGCATATCACAGTTGCAATATGTATATAAATAGCTCTATCTTTTCATAGCAAGGCAATATATATACTAGTAAAAAGTGGGTAATATTTTCAGAAAATTGATGTGGTAATAAAATATGATTCTAAAATTAGGAATATCCAAGGATGAACATATTGTAACCAAAAGGCTGATCACCATGTGAGACCAACCTCTATAGTAGAGTTTCATATCTCCAAGAGTACAAGATAGTATACAGGTGCAAATTTACTGTGATCATGAGAGAGAGAAAGAGAGAGTTACCTGCTTGAGGAGCATCTGTTTCTCTTTCTTCAAAGACTCAAAGCCAGATAATAGAGTGTCGTATTCTGATTTAAGAACACTGTATTCCCTCTCAAGTTTCTTAGACTTCCATCTGGCACGTTTGTTTTGAAACCAGATGGCGACCTGGCGTGGCTCGAGGTTGAGCTCCTTTGCGAGCTGAAGCTTCTGTCTCGGTTCAAGCTTGGTCTGAGTCTGAAACATCGACTCAAGTGACTTGATCTGGTCTTCGCTGAATCGTTTCTTGTTGTTTCCTCTTGAACCGCTGCTTAGAGGTAGATCCATCCAGCTGTTTGAGTCTCCTTCATCTCCTACTGTTTCGTCGTTCTCCATTGGTACTTTTAGATATTTAGTTGTATCTTTTTATTACTATGTGTTTGGGGGTGTGAGAGAGAGATAAGAGAGAGGGAAGAAGAAGAAGAAAAGAGGTTGATATTCTCTAAAAATGCGGCTGAGTGTTGGGGAAGCAACAAAAAAAGCTCTTAAGTAAATTTTTTTTTGCATGACTATCTTGTTGGAGGGCTGCCTAACATCCCCAAAAGTACCTCTGAATGTAATGTGATGGGTCTAAATCTATTATGCAACTAAATAACAATGTTTAAGTTAAATAATAATAATAATAATTATTATTATTATTATTATTATTATTATTATTATTACATTGGCTATATATCACACACTATTCAAGGTTTAGCGAAACAAAAAGTAAATTGTATTAATCTTAAAAGTAAATTATATCAGTCATTTCGACACTACTAAACCATTCATAACCTCATAATTTTTTCATCCTTTCTTTGTGAGAATAAATTGAATTAAAGTACTGACATTCTTTGTCACTGCACTGTGCTACAAACCCTTGCCGATGACCTAAAGATCTTAACTTGCATTATATACATTTTCGAGCTTCTAACATGTCTTCAAATTAATAAGGTGAAAAATTATTTTATAGTCATAGTTATACTTGACGTCATCCATGACATCATACAAGACATTACGTATTATCTTGATCTAATTACCTTAGTGATTAGTAAGTCTATAAAAGTTATCTCCTCCCATTGTTACAAAACATGCAAAAAAAATTCCGCTTGAAAATGACGGTTTCTTTCATTAGGATGCAGAATAACATATTAATTGTGTACTTAATGTATTACTAATATATTGTATCAATTCAATCTTCTACCTAAATGGGGTCATTTGATCATATTAATAGAATTACTCGGAATTTATTATAGAGAGGACATAAGCCGCATAAATCTTATAATGAAGGATATTGTTAGGTCTGTGGGAGGGAGGGGTATAACGAAACCCAAAAAAGGAAGTACCGATATTTTAGATCTTGAACTATAAAATAAAGTGTTGTTAATCAAATATCTTTGAAAATAGTTACTATCTAATGGTGCTTGGACATCATTTCTCAATGAGTTTTATGGTATTGAAATATTGCGGATTCTGTTATTTAGCCTCATGTACTACACTATCATTTTTCATGGTCAACTAATCAAATTTCATCATTTACTGCTTATCAATAATGTATTTCCCATTCAATCAGTCAAATGAAAATAGATTAATACATGAATATTTTTTTCACATCTTCAATCTCTAATAGACTTCTCGAACTTGTCATCTCAAATGAAGTAACATAATTTGGGAAATTAAGACCGTCCAAAGAAAAATATATTTATGGGACTTTTAATTATCACTGATAGTGCAAAATCTTAAAAAAAGAAATTGACATGATTACATAACCTATTATTTTACTTATGCATGTTTTAATTTATGAATCCAGATAATATTTTCATATATGCAGACCTTCATATCAAGTACTATCAATCTCTTATCAATGGGATATGCATTTGGACACGATAGAAGAAAATATTAAAAGCCGAGGAAGCAAATTCCGGGTCGCATCCTCTTGACTCATTATTAGGCATTACGAAATGAGAAAAATAATGTAATTTCTAATTAAAATTTAAAGCATTACTTTTTTTGTTGGAAATAGCTTTGTATGCTACTATGGTTAACTTTTTTCTGTTAATGTGTTGGCTTATTGATTTTCTTCATTACTTTTCTCTCCACTTTTTGAAAATGTTTGGTTTAATATTTTATCTATTATTATTCAAAAATAAAAAATAAAAGAAAAGATTGCTAAAGGATACAATATGGAGAAGCATAAGATATATATATATATTTCTTACATTACGTCCTAAAATGCGGCCTTGTATAAAGGGCAAGTAAAATAAAAATGAAGGAAACAGCTGTACTTTGTGGAGTCTCAATTCTTTCTAATTTATACAATTTGTGGAGCATCTTCACATATATAATTAGAGGAACCAAATCTTTATTAAATTATCATTACTTATAAAAATATATGAAATTCTTAATTCAAATCACATACCTTATTATACAAATCACATATATGATTTATGAGTCACGATTTATTCAGACTGTTTTGAAGAAAGGAATTGCATGAACTGTCCCGTAATTAGAGACTAGGGTTAGATGTCAACCAATAGGAATAGCTGTCGTGAAGAAATGACTTATCTTTCTCTCTCTCGACGTCTCTCTCATGAATAAACTTATTTTTCTCTTCTCTCTTCCTGTGTACTTTTGGACTCTATCCCCCTTTTCTTTTTCAAGTCCCATTCTTGTTTCTTGTCGATGGACGAGAAATTTAAGAAACCGGGTCTTTCTTTATTTTCTTCTTTCCCTTCAAGCTCAAACAGTCGAGTTAATTTAATTAGAATGATGATCATCAGTTTTCTTTTGGTTTTCACTGTTTTTCTTGTGTAGTCTTGAATCATTATATTTTTTTGTACTTTGTACAATACAATAAGAGTTTACACTTTGTTTATGTGAAATTTGGCTCTCTTGCTAATGAAGTATAAATGAAAAGTAAAATGAATGTATAAGAGTTTCCACATCTAACCTCCATAATCTCAAAACAAATTGATTTTTTTAACTTTTTTTTTCAATAATTCAGTACCAGAGTTCTATATCCCCTCTCACATAATATTTTTTTTTCAATTGCAACATGTTAATTGAATTCTAATATGATGTCGAATTTAAAGCTCTAAGTTGCAGTGACGGATCTTGATCTAAAATTCATGAGGAGGGGGAGGGGGAGGCGGTGTGAAAAATGCATCAAAAATCTATGAAGGCGATTTATACATAACTTTCAATTTCTATACAAAATATACTAATTTAATCACAAGATCCCATCAGAACTCCGTAGTTAAGCGTGCTTGGGTGAGAGTAGTACTATGACGGGTGACCTCTGGAAAATTCTCTTGTTGTATCTCTTTTTAAAAGCCAAAGTTTGCTAGGTTAAGCGGTAAGACACCCCGCCAACTTTAAGGAAGACTCAAGTTCGAATCACGGCGAACACATTTAGCTCAATATTTAGCAAGTCTAACAATCCAATGAATTATCTAAAAAAAATTTTAATCACATATATATACTATAAGTTCAAAATTTTGGAAGGACAGCTACCTCCGATCTCTATTAAGATCCATCATAGCTAAGTTGAACTAGTGAGAAAAATAAGTTAAAATTATTTATGAAAAGTAGTGTTTTATATGTATGTTACTACTAAGTTAATCGTCACTATTATGATATAAACTGCAATTGCATGTGCTGAAAATTCAGGTGATAAATATTTTTTTTTTAACTCGATACAAGTCTGATTTTTCTGTGGCCAAATGAGTCATGCAGCAGCCAGCCATACAATCTGAATCATTCATCATGTGGGTCTCATACATCATCAAAAATGATAAGTGATTCTGATTGCATGGCTGCCCGTTGCAAGACCCATTTCACCGTAGAAGAATCGGACTCGATACAGAGACCAATCAGAAGAAGACAAAGCAATGCCAGGTTGATGTACTAATAAAAAATACAAAATTCAATAGAATAGTTTGATGATGAGACGCAAGGAGTGAAGTGAATAGTTATAGACAGAGAAACGAGGGACACTTGTTGCCTTTTAATTGGATCTGGCCAGCTGCGAGGAAGCAGGGCCATTTTGGAAGTGTCGGTTTCATTTTTGGTGACGTGGCATCCATCTATAGTTTTTGTGACAATTCATATTTTATTTTATCGTGCATTAATGTCTTCTATTAAAAAATGTAAAATATCTTAAATTTTCATATTGTTAGGTTGATGAGATAGGGATAAAATTTGATACTAGAGTTCTTCAAGTTAGTATCAGGTTGATAAAAAAAATGAAAGAGAACACTTTTCTTCTCAAAGTTTACAAAACAAGTGAGGATAACAACATAAGAAATAAATAAATCAATAAGTAATAAGTAATAAAAAATAAGAAATAAATCAATCAATCAGTAATAAAAACAATGTAAGAAATTAATATTGGATATGCTAAAATAAAAAGAAAGGTGGTATTAGTACTTCTTAAAAAAAAAAAAAAGGTCGTAAAGGCCAATAGACAAGTCAACGTCCAAGCTTCTGGTGGGCTACGTGTCCCGCGTGGTCTTTTGGTTTTGGCCCCATACCTCACTTATCAATCCTCTGTAATCCAACCTTAACAATCCTTTTGCAATCTTTCAAATAACAAGTTGGTTTAATTGGAATGGAATTTTGAATTAATTAATTCCGAAACATGTTACGTTAACTATGTGCGAAAGGACTGTTTATCATCATCAGGTCTGGAGATGAACAGTACAAGAGAAAGTGACCTTCTTTCGTTTTCATCTTTCGGATGGAAATTGGAATCCATATATCATTATTATTGCTTGTTGGAATTATATTTCTGTTCCATCCCCACCTAACCCTATTTAAAGGCCCCTATCTTATCACTTATATATATATGCTCATGAAAGTATATAATATGTATGTTTAAATATTGTTACCAAGTTGTGTGCTGAAACTTGAATGTACTACAATTGTGGTACGTGTTGGAAAAATAATGTTAGGTCAAGCTTGGCCAACTAAAATATGCAAATGGAAGAAGGGAAACGATTTTCACGGCCAAATATTCACCGCCCTGTATAATTGATGACTAAATAAATGTTGACAGGTCTTTGGATGTTAGCCAAAATGTTAATTTGAATGTTGACACAAGATTCATGATCTATTACATTTCATATTGGCATATTTTATCGTATGTCAATACTTGTTTTATTTACTTATATCAACTATACCTTATCATATATCCTTATAATTAATATATTTTTTTTATCTTATATTTTTTATTATGTATCAGTATAAAGTTCTCTGTAAAAGTACAAATTTAGTGACTAATGTACATTTCATTCGGTACAAGTATAAATTTAGTGATTAAGTGTTTTTTTTTCTGAATTAGTATATCTTTTTAAACATAATATAATTTTGAGTAAAATATTTGATATCAGATTGAGTGTTTTTGATTTATTTGAAGATGCCGAGCCTAGTCCTTAAGTGGGAAAGAGAGAGACTGATCCCCTCACGAAAGAAAATTCGATTGAATACGATTGGATCTTTACGGAGATTGGAGCTGCAACAGCCACAGTTTATGAGACTTAATATTCCTAGGAGATCTAAAATTTTATAGAATAAAGTTCAAAATATACTACATATGAGTATGCTATATCAATATATATGACTTGTTTGCATAATTAAATACCAATATAGTTTTGCATAGTATTGAGAGAATCTTACTTATACCATAATTTTTTTGAGACGACAATTGTAACAAATTTAAATGGATAAAGATGAGGAAGAACTGCAGGCAATCATATACTTCATTTTTTTAGGATGAGCACATATACCGTTTATAAATTTTAGATCAATACTATTAAGCATGACATTCGAATCTTTCATCTATGAAAATATGAAATTTGTACCATTACCACTAGCCTAATCTAGTGGTGGTTAATGAAAAGTTACATTGCTATCATATATTATTACCACAAAGATTTGAAATATAATCTAAATAATTTACATTTTTAGAATGCATTCCTCAATATCATATGACATAGTAGTAACATTACAATACTGTGAAAGATAACCTATAATGTTACATTCCGGAACCAAATATTGGAACATGGGAGCTAGTTGATTAGTCTCACTTTGAGTAGTGAATGAAAATTAGAGTTACTTAAATAGGCTAGTGCATTAACTACTAGCATCAACCAAGCTTAAGCTTTTTGTTTCAGGACAATATGGTGTGGGCCTGAAGGTTGGGCTGCGTCAGTTAATGTACTAGACTCTAACAAATGGTATTCAGAGCAGTTCGATCCTGAGGTACTATCGTGCGGCCAGAAACGTACCATACTGTTATCATGCCCAGAGAATCCGATGATCTTATATATGTCTTAGTGGGGATACATGTATGAGGTGAAGGCTCGCACGGATGTGTACTAAGACGGGACTAGGAACCATATGTCAGTTCTGACGGGGACGTCAAGAAATTTAAGTAGGGGAGTTTGTTACACCCCGGAACCAAATAGTGGAATAGGAGAGTTAGTTGATTAGTCTCACCTTGAGTAGTGAACGAAAATTATAGTTACTTAAATAGCCTAGTGCATTAACTACTGGCACCAACCAAGCTTAAACTTTTTTTCAGGACAATATGATGTGGACCTGAAAGTTGGACTGGACCATTAATGTACTAGACTCTAACATATAATAAATTTCTTATTGTATAGGCGAGTTAAATGTCAAATAAAAGTAACATTTCCTCCCCACAAACCGTAAAAAGTTGTCTTATGAAACATCAAAACGTATATCATTCAAATTCAATTCAAGTAAAGACATCTTAGAGAGAAGACATTCCAGTGCTATTATATATTATCTAATTAATCATTTAGACTGGAGAAAAAACTTCCCCAAAAAAAGAAAAAAAATGTTAAAGATATTCGAAAATTTCCATCCAAATATGATGAGGCCTATTTTCTCTTTTGTGTAGACTTAAAAGAAGTCTAATATCTCTTATTTGGACTTAAACAAGGCCTGTTAATGTGTAAAACTTTATGGAAACATTAAGTTTGATCATAATGGACTAATGTGGCCCAGTAATCAAAATCTAATCAAAATCATTCAATGAATTATCAAGGGTTTAAGATGAACTAAACAAATAAAAACATGCCTCATGCACCTCATATCAATTTGTCTATTGTACATCTCACCCTATGATTTATCTTATTGCGAACTCAGCAAATGGTCAAGCTCATATCAATTGGTCTATAGTACATCGTCTCACCCTATGATTTAGCTTGTTGCAAACTCAGCAAATGGTCAACTAACGATCTCCTTTCTGATTCAACTTAATCATGGAAATAATAGATGATTATTTAGTTCCAAGGTGAGCAAAGAATTATTTGTGTGACTCATAATTTTTATTTCTTCTCGTGCCAACTAGAGCAGATGGAGAAAACTTGCCATTTATTTAGTTCAAAGGTGACCAAAGAATTATTTGAGAGACTCATAATTCTTGTTTCTTCCCTTGTGCCAACTAGAGCAGACGGAGAAAACTTGCTATTTATTTAGTTCAAAGGCGACAGAGAATTATTTGTGAGACTCATTGATAAAGTGTGAAGAAGGTGTAATACAAGACAAGTCAATTATATTAGAAATCTTATGTTGTAAAGCTTATATAGGCAAAAAGATGTTACTAACCGTTAGGAGAATATAGGATCCAGTGTGAGATAACTTGTGTAGTTATGTATGATCCACATATAACTACACAAATCATCCCACACTGGATCCAATATTCTCCTAACGGTTAGTAACTTTTTTTTTCCTATATAAGCTTTACAACACAAGAATCCTGATCTAATTGACTTGTCTTGTATTTGGATGCAAATGTCTTGATCTTCTTACTAATAAACTCTATATGAGTAGACATGTTCTTTTTAATGAATCCGTGTTTTCTTTCGCTCATATCTCTACTCCAAATTCCTCAAATAACACTTGCTTCCTCAAATTTTCCACTAGCTATTCTTCCTCAAACATCCACTTCTATGCATCCTACTTCTGAATCCTCTCTGACTATTCCTTCCAATAATACTCCTATTCACGTCCCTCTCTCTTCTCCTTCTACATTCAAAATACATTCTCTACTCAAGCTCAGCAAGTTGTGCCTACTCATCACATGATCACACGTTCAAAAACACAAAATGTCAAACCTAAACAATTTTCTGATTTTGTTGCTCATACCACCCAACTTACCTCTCTTGCTGATCTCATCGAACCCACAACTTTTAATATGGCCAACAAAGACCCTAAATGGTGAGAAGGCATGGCAAATGAGTTAAATGCTCTTCAAACAAATTCTACGTGGGTTCTAGTTCTTCCTTCTCCCTCTCAAAACCTTGTCTCGTGCAAATGGGTCTATCGCATTAAAAAGCACTCCGATGTATCCATTGAACGCTATAAAACTCGATTAGTTACTAGAGGTTTTACGCAAGAATATGGCATTGATTATGATGAAATATTTAGCCCTGTCATTAAACCCACCATAATCCGCCTAGTTCTTTCTCTCACGGCTAGCAACAGCTGGCAAATAAATCAATTAGATGTCAATAATGCATTTCTTCATGGCACTCTCAATGAAGATGTTTACATGACGCAACTTCTTGGCTTTATCAATCCCGATTTACCAAAACATGTGTGCAAATTAAAGAAGGCAATCTATGGCCTAAAACAAGCCCCTAGAACTTGGTTTCATAAACTAGGCTCCGTTCTAACTTACCTATGCTTCAAGGCTTGCTCTTCTGACGCCTCTCTTTTTATTCAAAATAATGGCACAAACATTGTATGGATTTTAGTATATGTTGATGACATATTTATAACAGGAAATAATTCATATCTCATCAAACAAATAATTACACATTTAAACAAACATTTCTCCTTAAAAGACTTAGAACCTCTTAACTATTTTTTAGGCTTGAAATGTACACCAACTAATAATGGCTATCATCTCTCCCAAGAATAATATGTTCACAATCTACTGATTAAGTTTAAAATGCAGGACGCAAAGCTGTGCTCAACACCGATGGCGGCTGGAGACTCTCCCTCCTCCCATCAAGGATATCCTCTATCTGATCCTCAAGTCTATCGCTCGATGGTGGGTGCCTTACAATAATGCCACCATCACTCATCCTGACATTGCTTTCTCTGTCAACAAAGCCAGCCAACTCCTTCAAAATCCTACCGACAAACACCTAACCCTCGTCAAATGAATCCTGAGATATCTCAAAGGCACCATGAACCATGGTCTTCTCATCACGAAATCGCCTAAACTCACCCTTCATGCCTATTCTGATGCCGACTGGGCTGGTTGTCTCGATGATCGAAGATCTACGACGGACTTCTGCGTCTATTTAGGCCAAAATCTCATTTCTTGGTCTTCGAAAAAGCAACCTACTGTCTCTTGGTCTTAGCATCCGCCATAGCTGAAGACATTTGGTTACAATCGCTTCTTCATGAACTCACTATTCCTCTCTTCTCTATTCTTGTTCTATGGTGCGACAACCTTGGAGCGACATTCCTTGCATTCAATCCTATTTTTCACGCTCGCACGAAACATATCGAGATCGACTATCACTTTGTGCGAGAGAGTTCAACGCAAACAACTCTACGTTCGCTTCATTTGCTCCAAGGATCAACTAGCCGATGGACTTACAAAGGCTCTTTCAACTTCTCGCTTCCAATTTCTACGGGACAAGCTCGTTGTCTATCCGATGTCTCGCTTGAGGGGGGATGATAAAGTGTGAAGAAGGTGTAATACAAGACAAGTCAATTAGATTAGGAATCTTGTGTTGTAAAGCTTATATAGGAAAAAGGAGGTTACTAACCGTTAAGAGAATATATGATCCAGTGTGGAATGACTTGTGTAGTTATGTGTGGTCTCTTATCAACCACACATTAGAAGGGCCTATCGCTTATAAATAGGAACCCTTTGGCTTGTAAATTATTCATAAAAACCAGATTATTCTCAATCAATTAATCCAATTAAATACTTCAACACTCATAATTCTTATTTCTTCTCTTGTGCCAAGTGCCAACTAAAGCAGATGGAGAAAACTTGCTAAGCAACACGCAGATTGTATCATTGTTTGATTGATTCAAAGATGCGAAGTACTATAGTGTGTAGACTCATGATTTTTTGGTATACTGTACTGATTCCGGTTTTAATACGGTTCTTGTTTCTAGTATTCATGCTAAGGTGAGAATTAAGAATTTATGTAAGTTGTAAATTAAATCAAGCTACAAACAAAACATTCGAAACTAGAAAGTAGCTAAAGTAATTTCAACACAAAACAAAAAACAAGTAATAGAGTAACTAACATTCAGCACAAGCTCGGTAAAACCCAAATGGGTCGCACTGCCCACTCATTACTGGACTTCCTAAACCATTCGGCCACAGAACGATCTCAACACTCTTATCCTCTAGTGAGTACACGTACCAACTATTTGTCCGAGGATCAGCTATGTAGTGACAATTCTCCCTTATCTTGGAACCAAAATATGTGACTATTGATCCTCCAAAAAACGATCCTTCAGAATAACAACATCCAACAAAAGGGGCCCTTCTGCCCAAGTTTGATCTCTTTTCCCAATTTCTTCCTACAAAGTCCCAAACATAAATGATACATCTATCATCTTTTATATAGCAATCGGGCCTTTCTGCTTTTCGACGCACAACTAGTCTATCAATAAACACGAGCAACAATTTTCCACCTGACTCCGCAAGTTTCTGAATAGTGAAATGCCCCTTTCCCTTCTCCTTTATTAGTGTAATCTTGCCTCCCATGACCTTTATTTTCAGGTCTGGGAAGAGCTCCACCAACAAGAAGTTAGTTACTCTATTTAGGTAGATAAACTAAACACATTCGAAACTAGAAAGTAGCTAAAGTAATTTCAGGTAGCTAAAATAATTTCTTCTCCTTTGTGGTCACTCTTATTCTTGTGTTTTTTTTATGTTCCGCTCTTATTCCTGTTATGGATAATCCACCGAGAGTCCCCAATCTGGCAGTACCGAAATACGGATTCTCCTGGAGTGAAAGAAACAACTAAACATGTTAGGGCCTAGTACATTAACTGGTCCAGCCCAACCTTCAGGCCCACACCATATTGTCCTGAAAAAAGGCTTAAGTTTGGTTGGTCTTTAGTAGTTAAGCACGCACTAGCCTATTTAAGAACTCCAATTTTCATTCACTACTCAAGGTGGGACTAATCAACTAAATTCCCTTTTCCACTATTTGGTTCCGGGGTGTAACAAACTCCCCACTTAAATTTCGACGTCCCCGTCAGAACTGATATATGGTTCCTAGTCTCGTCCTAGTACACATCCGTGCGAGCCTTCACCCCATACATGTATTCCCACCGAGGCATATAAGATCCTCGGGTTCTCTCGGGCATGATAACAAGATATGGTACGTTTCCGGCCGCACGATAGTACCCCCTGGATCGAACCGCTTCCGAATATCATTTATTAGAGCCTAAGTACATTAACTTGCCCACCCCAATCTTCTGCGCCACACCATATTGTCCCGAAAAAAGGCTTAAACTTGGTTGGTCTTAGTAGTTAATGCACTAGTCTATTTAAGTAACTCCAATTTTCATTCACTACTCAAGGTGGGACTAATCAACTAGCCCCCCTTTTTCACTATTTGGTTCCGGGGTGTAACAAAACAACCAGGAGAAGATGGGTTCTCCGAGAAGATGAAATGATTATCTGTCCAATTGTTCGAAGGGAGGCAAATCTGGGCATTAGTGAAAATGTTAGTTAGCTTGATCTCGGTCATGGAAATCATGTTGCTTTCAGTGACAAGGAATCCATGAGCATAGCTCAATATCATTGAGCCGGGCTTGATTCTATGGAGGCTATGTGCAACAATGTCATATAAGCCCTCACAGTTCTTGTTCAGCCGGAGAGCGAGCAGGCGAGGCAATCTTCTTCTCCCACTCTCACTCTCCATTGCAGCAGCTGTAGATGCGAGAGAGAGAGAGAGAGAGAGAGGGAGAGGGAGAGAGAGAGAGGTGAAGAGTGGCGTGAAGAAGAAAAGGCTCAATATATCTGACCCAAAAAAGAAAGTTAAATGAATTTCATAGTATTGGGTCAAACGCCAAAACATTTCAGGGCCGCAAACTTTTTATTTTCTTTGACATTTTCATTTTTTTCCATGTACATTATTTTTTTTTTCAAACAGAAGTTGTATTATGATTAAGATTTCACGCCTAACTATAAATTCATGATCTTATTTGATATTTGAGCCAACTTCTTTTCCAATCCGATCATTTTCAAACCCAATTTGTTATTGTTATTGTTCTTTTGTGAAATCAATTAACTCTTTTGTTATTGCAGTGAAGAAATTAATGTTTTTTTTTAATTGTGTGAAGAAATTAATGTTGCAATATAAAAGCTAAAATCTTGTCCGATCATGTCTCTATATTATAGATACCATTAAACAGCATGCTCAACAGCATAGTACCAGTTCAGCTGGACTCTACACAACTTTGTTTATGCTTTCAAATATATTGAGTTATGAACAGAATTGAAGATATATTAATAACATAAACAAAGAACATAGTAAGTAAAATCATATTTCCGCAACTATTCCCTTACATAATTAAGTACCACAACACAGACAATCAGATATAAAATATTAGGCCAAGAAATGAACAGAGAAAACAAGCTATGACCCCAAATATGAGACGATATGGACTATAACAAGAAATAAGAACATTATGCAGTAATTAAGGTTTTCATTCAAATAACACGATTCAGTGCGACAATTATTTAGTCCATACTGCATTATGCACACACACAAGTAGAATGAGAGTCATTGCTCGAAACACTCACACAAGCCAACACGTCGACAATCCGCCCACATATATTCAAACTAAATGACTTTCTTTTAGTTGGATGATCTTACGCACAACTATATGGTTCTTACATAGGCATTAGGACAAGGCAAAATAAAATTAACATGATTAGCACAAGCTCGGTAAAACCCAAATGGGCTGCACCCGCCACTTATTATAAGACTTCCTAAACCGTTCAGCCATTAAACAAGTTTGAACACTCTTATCTTCTAGTGAGTACACAAACCAATCATTTGTCACGTGGTGAGCAATGTAGACACAATTCTCCCTTATCATGAAACCTGCATGGGGTCGCGCTATTGATCCCGCAAAAAATGGTCTTTTATCACAATCATATCCAACAAAAAGGACCCTTTCCCCCAAGCTTGATATCTCTTTCCATTTTTTTCCTTCAAAGTCCCAAACATAAATGATAATTCCATCTTCTATAAATCCACGTTGCCCTTTAGCTTTTAGGCACACAATTCGTCTATTGAGGCAAATCAGCAACAACTCTCCACCAGACTCTGCAAGTTTCCACTTAAGTCTCTTGTTCTTTCTTAGGGCATCGTTCCCTCCCAAATTTGTCATTTTTAGGTCAGGGAAAAGCTCCACCAACAAGAGATCACCTTCACTCAGAGCATAAAGTCTTCCCCTAAAGAAAAGCATATCATCGAACACTTTACGATCGTCCTTCTTCTCTTTGTGGGTCATCCAGACAGAGTCCCCTGGTCGGCAGTAGTGGAACATGAAATATTTTGGAGAGAAGGAAACAGCCAAGCAAGCAGACAAAGACGGGTTCTTAGAGAAGATGAATTGATTGCCAAACAACCTGTCGTTCGAAGGGAGGCAGATATCGGCGTTCGTGAAAATGCAAGTTAATTTAATCTTTCTGTCGGTTTTAGTCACAAGGAATCCGTGAGAAAAGCTCAGTGTCAATGCGCCGGGCTCGATCCTATGGAGGCGATGAGAAACAATGTCATATAAGCCCTCACAGTCAATGAGCCGGGCTCGATTCTTGTTCAGCCGGACGACAGAGAGAGGGCGCTGGCAGGCAAGGACGAATGGATCAGGGGCGGCGGCAGAATGCCAGATCCGAGAGACGAGCTACGAAGAAGAGCACGGAGCTGTTGAGGGCGGACCAGTCCGGCAAGATCTCGGAGGATTGGTTGCTTTTCCGGTCGAGATTTGCTATCACTGAGATTGAGTTAGGGTTTGGTTCGTTGGGCGATTCCATTGGAGCGAGAGGCGAGAAAGATGTCAGGAAGAGAAACACGCGGAAATATAGAGGTTCAAAAACCAAGAGGCGTGAAGAAGAGAAACAGACCGAAATATATAGGATGATATAACTAACCCAATAAAGAATGTAAGATTGAATGGGTTTTTGTTGTATTGGGCTCAACAAATTCATGGCAGCACATGTGATAGTTAGTGATTCGTAATATGTGAATAATACGGTTTCCGATACGTTCGTATATAATTCGTATTGAACGTTTTCAAAGTCGGTCAAATATTCGGTCAACTAAAATGAAAACGGTAATAATTCGTCAATTTGGTTCATTGTTCGGAAAAATTCGGTATATAAAATTATGTAAATATATATTTTTATTTAAAAAGAACTGAGAAATTATTATTGTTTGGTAATTCGGAAAATACGGGATGAATTTTTGTCATGTTAAAAATTAGCGAATGTTCTTTTATATTATTTTTTTATTATGATTAATATCATCACACTTAATTAAAGAATTTCTTTTGCAAACAAAAGTTTTATTATGATTAATATCATCACACTTAATTAAAGAAATTCTCTATATCTGATTTGGCTTTTACTCCCACTATTTTTATGAAATTGTACATTTTCCAACGCCATTTGTTATTGTGTACTCCAATTCATGATTGATAGGTAAGATGTCATGTTAAAATGAATAAATAAAAAATAACGAAAAGAAGAAGAATTTCAAAAAAGTTTTAGATTGGCCCAGCATAACTACTTCAGTTTGCCTCGATTTCGTCAATAGAAAAGAAACTGGAACCTCACTATCATTTCTGAACCAGTTATAAGAGATCGATTGCCCTTCAGTGTGCTTTTGTTATTATGACACGACACCTATTAGGTATATTGTTTTTTAATTTTATAATTAAATTTTAATTGATTATAGTTTGGTACATTATTATACTGCAAATATGAAAATGTAAAGGCACAAATCACATGCTAGTATTGGTATATTATGCTGTAAAAATTGAATTTAGATTCTTCATTTGTATTCATTGTGTCATACTGACTATCCGATATATAGAGTTGACAAGATGAGATTTCTATTTTTTTCATAAATAGAAAGCATATCAAATGATGGACAGAAACTTTTTACTTTAGAATTAACTTCTGTTCATGGATAAAAGACTTCTTTTCTTTTAATCTTTGATTTGAATTTTGTGTGGTATTTGAGTTTTTTCTTCGGTTTTGGTACTTGATCTTTTATCTTTCAGGTCTTCATCTGTTTTGATTATAATTATGATTGCTATTTTTTATTTATTGAATTTTTTTTGTAAATTTTGTTGCTTGGATAAATTTAAATTACAATAGCATAAATATTATTAATATATTTCTAATTTGGTTTATTCCTCTGATTCTCAAAATCATACTTTATTCATGGAAGTATAATTCTTCTTACTTCAGCAGTGTTCAAATCAAAAAATTATTTATCAATAATATAGCAGTAAGTGATTTATCTTGTTGCAAACTCGCAAAATGGTCAACGAAAATTCATATTTTTTATTCAAATCAATCATGGAATAATAAATGCCATTTAATCTTCCACAAAACTGGTGACCCAAGAAATATTCGTAAGATGCATAATTCTTATTTCTTCTCTTGTGCCGGCTGTCGACCATGTACTATAGCAAGATTGTATCATTATCTTTTGATTGAAAAATGCAAGTACTACAGAAAGATGTACTATTCTGATTAATATATTTCCAACTTCAGAGAAAATGTCTTCTCTTTTATCCAATCCAGATAGTGAGAAGAGCCATAAACTTAACCAAGAAAAAGGGAGGGGCATAATTGGGTGGAATTGCAATACCACATGATTTGCCAGAGCAGCTTAAGCAAAATGGGGCAAGAATTAAGGATGGGTGTTAGTTATAAGTGTCACAAACCAAGCTACAGACATATAATAGAAAGTAGGGAAACTAATTTCCACATTAACATAACACAAACAATAGAGTAATTGACAATTAACATAAGCTGGGCAAAACCCAAATCGGTTGCACCTGCAATGAAAAATTACCAGACTTCTTAAACCGTTCATCTATAAAACAAGTTTCAACGCGGTTATCCTCCAATGAGTACACAAGCCACTCATTATATACACACAATTCTCTCTTATCTCGTAGCGTGGAGTAGGTACTATTGATCCTTCACAAAAGAATCCTCTAAAGTAATGAAATCCAATAAAAAGGGCCTATCAATCAAAAAAAAAAAAGGGCCCTTCTCCCCAAGCTTGATTTCTTTACCCAATTTCTTCCTTCAAAATCCCAAGCATAAATGCCAATGGCTTCTTTTTCTTTTGTTCCCACGTAGAAAATTAGAGTATCGATAAACACCAACAATAGCTCTCCACCCGATTCCACAAGTTTACGCTTAGGATTACTATTATATCCTTTCGACTCCCCCTTTCTTAGTTCATCCTTCCTTCCTAATACAGTTACTTTCACGTCATCAGGCAAGAGCTCCACCAACAAGAAGTCTCATTCACTTAGAGCATAAAGCCTTCCCTCAAAGAAAATCAAATCATCGAACGCTTTGTTATCGTCCTTCTTCTTGTAATGGACTATCCACCAAGAGTCGCCTAGCCGGCAACTTTCGAACACACATTCTCCTGGAGTGAAGGACACAACTAAACAATCAGGAAAAGAGGGGTTTTTAGACAAGATGACGGTATCACCTAACAAGTGGCTCAAAGGGAGGCGAATCACGGTGTTATTATAAATGTGAGATAATTTGATCTCGTCCCAGCCATGTTCGACTCTTTTAGTGACAAGAAATCCATGAGCATAGCTCAGTATCGATTCCTGTGTAGGCGATGAGCAACAATGTCATATAAGCCGTCACGATATAAGCCCTCACCGGCATTGCCGTCGTACTGTTGGACGGCCACTAAAGGGTGCTGGGAGGCGACGAGGTCCGGCGTTGGGGCGGCGGCAAAACTCCAGTTCTGACAGACGCCGCGAAAGGCGAAATTGCCATCCAAAGTGTCTAGAAGTCGAGCGATGGAGAAGAGTAAGGAGACCGTGAGGGAGGACCAGTCTGGCGAATCCTCCGTGGATTGGTGGGATTTCCTCTCTGCAATCTCTGAGCTTGGATTGAGGTTCGATTCGTGGGGAGATGATTTCATTCTCTCGCTCTCCATTGCACCGGCGAGAGAAGAGGAAGAAGGAGGTCTAGGCGGGAGACAGGTTATTAGAGAAACGTGCACAAATATTGGGCTTATTATCTCTAGCCCATTTATGGGAGTTAAAAGGGAAAGGCCTGTCATTCTTACTATTCAGGGCCTAGCATGTTATTATGTTTTTACATTTATTTTCTTTAATAGTATGTTCATTTTATGATGTGAACTTAAAAAAGTTGGAATATCTAAATTGATGTTCGACACATATGTTCTATGTTACGCGGATACTTCAAAAACTCAGCCGTACGTGTATCGGATACGTATCGGACACGGATACGGCACCGATACGTTTCGGACACGCCACGTGGCGTATCCGAATATTTTAATATATGTTGACTTTCGGACACGGCTCCGATACGGCAGGACACGGCCTAATGTTTTAAATCCCAATTTAATTTTTATTTTTTTCTATAATTCCATTTTCGCTTATTTATTTATTTATTTTGTTAAAAATTATCTTTTTAAAGCCTATTTTTTTTAATATTATTTTTTTCTTTTTTTATTAATGAAAATAACTCATGAGAAGTATAACTAAAGACGATAACATATCTCTTCTTTATTTAAAAAAATGATTTTTTTCTAATTTCTCACTCTCGTTCTTTTTTTTTCGTTTTCTTTATCATATTTAGTTATTTTTTATATTTTTAAAATATTTAGATGTATAATTAATAATATAATAATATATATATTAGACGTATCGTGTCCACAGATTTTTTGAAATTGCCGTATTGTTGTGTCCGTATCGTATCAGATACGACGCGCGTATCCGTATCGGTGCAATATAGCATATGTTATTTCAATTAGATGTTATTGACAGTAACGATTTATAGTCATAGTCAGTGGATTTTCTTTCTGTTTTCTAAAATTTGAGGTCTCCTATTTATTCAAAACCTTGAGATTCAAATAATACAAACATTATTTGAAACCCAACATATCCAACTTATAATGTCCCATGTTTTTTTTCGTTTTCTTTATCATATTTAGTTATTTTTTATATTTTTAAAATATTTAGATGTTTAATTAATAATATAATAATATATATATATTAGACGTATCGTGTCCACAGATTTTTTGAAATTTCCGTATCGCCGTGTCCGTATCGTATCAGATACGACGCGCGTATCTGTATCGGTGCAACATAGCATATGTTATTTCAATTAGATGTTATTGACAGTAACAATTTATAGTCATAATCAGTGGATTTTCTTTTTGTTTTCTAAAATTTGAGGTCTCCTATTTATTCAAAATCTTGAGATTCAGATAATACAAACATTATTTGAAACCCAACATATCCAACTTATAATGTCCCATATTTATCCCGAAACCTAGCTCGCTTCGCACGCAAGGTTTTGATGGCTTCCATAGCTCGCTCGATGCAACTTGCGTGTCATTGGCTTCAGGGGTGGATTTAGGGGGTGGCTAGGGGGAGGCCCGGCCCCCTCTATGAAATTGAAAATTTAATAAGAACTCTTAAAGAATTTCTTTCTAGTCATTTCATATGGTATTTGAAATTAAGACGGCAAATAAACAAAAAATGGAAGGTTATAAATATAAATGTAAAAAATTACTACAAAAACATTGCTAAAAAGTTTATGTCAAAGTTCACAGTTTCAAGTTTCAATACAAAAAATAAATGAATATCAGATTTATTGTGGCATCAATATAATCATTTTTAATTGATCCAAAATGGTCGTATGCATAAGTTATTTGATTTATATGTCATTCACTATTTTAGAAGCAAACAGAATTGGTTAGTCAATTTTTAGACATGTATCTTATAGTTTTATATATAATATAAATATTTTTTTATAGTTTTCCAAATGAAATTTGGATAAATTGTCTAATATTATTTGTAAAAGTATTACTTTTATGATTTATCTAAAAAATGTTAAATTAGTACTAATAATATCATGAATCATTATACTTTAACCTTTAATTATATTCTATTAGTTTAAGAATACCAAGAATAAAATTAGGTTAAACAAATATTTTACTTTATTTTCTCTCAGTGTTTGCTAACCGCCATCCCCCCCCCCATGGTAAAATCCTAGCTCCGCCCCTGATTGGCTTTCTGAGTTCTCTACTTTGTTTCTGTAGTTCTGTGTAACCAAGCGAAGAAAATGGAGTACAATATAATGAAAAATGGGTGAAAAAGAAGCAAAAAACAAAAAAAAAGTACTTGATTCAAGGTTGTAATTAGAAAGGAAATTCTTCAAATTGTTTCTTACATCACCAAAGCTTGCTAGTTCAAGCAGTTAGGCATATTTGAATTTCGGGATTAGTCCCAAGTTCAAATCTAAGTAAACGCATTTAATACTTTTTAGCAAGTTGTTCGGTCCATTAATGGTGAGTTTGAATAAATTTTTTTTGTATATTCCATCTTCATATTTTCTTACAAATTTCAATTCAAAATTTATTTTCTTTCTCTACTTAACTTTTTTTGTTTAATTATTTTTTTCTAATTTGTATAAATCACAATGAAATGCAATGCAATTTATGCATTTCCTTATTTCTTCGTTGTTTTCGCTGAATTGCGAAATCGAAAGGCGAAGAAGACGATTGAGCTTGAAAGGGGATTATTCAGCCGGCGATGATGAGCTCGAGGTGGAGCAAGAAGAAGGGAGCTGGCATTAACCGCTTTTAAATCTTCTTTCTAGGCTTTTCATTCCTTTGTGGGCTGGGCTTTTTTTATTTGTTAAAGCCCACGTTATTAGGGTTGATTTTCTTTTTCTTTTTTTCTGTTTTTTCTCATGGCAATTTTTTTCTTTTTTTAGGATCTCTTTTTGATCCTCTTTTGTAAATCTTAGAAAATTATAAAATTTATAAAAATACTTTGGAAAGGTGATATTTAAAGACATCTCCAAAATTACTCAAAAAAAAAGGGAATTGTAAGGAGTATACGTAATAAAAATGGCACCTATGGATCCAAATGCCAGCATGGGATACATTTCGGACCCAAGTAACAAGATGGCGATGGACATGTTAAGAGAAGCATAAAGGAGAGTTGTAAGAAGCTTAATGAAGAAAAATGGAGGGCATATTTGACTGGGATTGCAATGCCACATGATCGACCATAGAAACTTAAGCGGAAGGGTATCAAATGGTGGTAGGGGCTATAGATGTTGCAATGTTCAGGCATGCTGCAGTAGATTGCAGAAGAATGTTGAGAAAGAAGTGAGAAGCCAATGTGATTAAGTTTGGTAGCAAGTCTTAAGGAATGAATACGATTATCTTCGTTTTCAATGTGTTTCTTTTCTAGTGCTCACTTTAAATGGCAAGAATTAAGCATTGATGATAGCTGTGAATTAAATCAAGTTACAAACAAAATAGTAGAAACACAAAGTATCTAAAGTTATCTCGACAAAATAGTAGAAACTAGAATGCAGCTAAAGTTATCTCGACAAAATAGTACAAACTAGAAACTTGCTAAAGTTATCTCGACCAAATAGTACAAACTAGAAAGTATCCAAAGTTATCACCACAAAATAGTAGAAACTAGAAAGTAGCTAAGGTTATCTCGACACACAACAAAACATGAACGATAGAGTGAGTAATTGACATTCAGCACAAGCTTGGTAAAACCCAAATGGGTTGCAGTTGCCACACATTACCAAGCTTCCTAAATCGGTCGGCCACTGAACAGATCTCAATTCTCTTATCTTCAAGCGAGTACACACACCAATCATTCAACCTACGATCGGCAATGTACACGCAATTCGCTCTTATATTCAAGCGATGCGGCGGCGCTATTGATCCTCCAAAAAAAGACCCTTCCAAATAATCATATCCAATAAAAAGGGCATTTTTCCCCAAGCTTGGTCTCTTTTCCCAATTTCTTCTTTCAAAGTCCCAAGCATAAACGCTAATTCTTTCTACTTCTATATCGCATCCATAAACGTTTCTCTTCATTTCGTATTGAAGCCTTCCCACCCAAAACTTCTATGTTCAGGTCAGGCAAGAGTTTCGCCAACAAGAGGTCACCAGTATTACTTAATGCATAAAGCCTTCCCTTAAAGAAAAACATATCATCGAACACTTTGCAGTCACCCTTCTTCTTCTTGTGAATCGCCCACTGAGAGTCTCCTGGCCGGCAGTACTGGAACGCAGACACATTTCGAGAGAAGGACACAACCATACAATCAGGAGAAGTGGGGCTTTCAGAAAAAATGATATGATCCCATGACCTGCTGCTCCAAGGGAGACAAATCTGAATGTTTGTCAAAAGGTTACTCAGTTCGATCTTTGTAATCTCGGTTTGTGTTTAAGTGACGATGAATCCATGAGTGTAGCTCAGTATCCGGTCATACGAGGCATTATTAATCTTATGCAAACGATGAGCAACAATGTCATATAAGCCCTCAATGTTGTTGTTCAGCTGGACTAGCAAGAGAGGGTGCTGAGACGCCAAGACGTCCGGCGCCGGCGCGAGGACCGACCTCCAGATCTTACAGACGCGGCGGAAGGCGGAGTAGTCATCCAAGGTGTCCAAGTCGAAAACTCGAGCTACCGAGAAGTGTATGGAGCTACTGACACACTGGCTGTCCGGCGATTCCTCAGAGGATCCGTGTGTTTTTCCCTCGAGATTCTCTACTACTGAGCTTGGGTTAGGGTTTGATTCGTTGGAAGAAAGCACGATAGGCGATTTTATTCTACTCTCCATTGCAGTAGTGATAGTGAGAGTGAGAGCTCTGAAACAGCAGCGCGTAATAAGAAGGGGAAACAGGCGGTTATTTATAGGTTCAATAGTTTCAGCCCAATGGAAAAGGAGAAATGGCCCAATAGACTCATGGCCGGCTTAAATATTATTTCATTTAAATTTTAATGAACGAATCATGCCAACTTCAGAAAATAACAAGAAGGAAAAACGGACTTTCTACTTATTTAATCAAGGCCAAATTATTCATGTATACCCTTACAAAAGGTGAAATATCATCAATATTCCTACAAAATTACTCAAATATCATAGATACCCCTATGATATATTTAGTGTTAATATTAAGGTTATAGTACTTTCCTTTACTTAATATGTCCTGTGGGTATGATTTTCAATACATTAGCTAGTGTGATTTTGGTATCTTGAAGAATGGCGACAACCCTCCCATTATGTTTTTATGTGTATTGTATAATATCATACCGACTAAATAATCCATGCTATATTGTGTTATTTGAATAAACACTTGTCATATTTTATGTCTGAGTATTTAGCTAATGGCACTCAATTTCGTGAAGGAACAACTATGGAAAGATGGTTGCAGGAGGATGGAGATTGCAAGGTTAAGAATGATGCGCGCAAAAAAATTCTAGGTATATCACAACCAATGGATCTGTTTGGTAGTAAATATTATGGAACTCTCTTTTTTTCTTTGTTTTCTTTCTGATTTCAGTGCTTTTTTACGGTATTCATGTTCAAGTAAAACAGCTAAGCTAAGGATTGATGTTAGTTATAAATTTAATCAAGCTAGAAACATAAAACTAGAAAGAAGCCAAAAAAAAAATTCACATAACAAGACAAACAATATTTTTGGAAAGTTACCAAACACAAACAATAAAGTGAGTAATTGATAGTTAGCACACGCTCGGCAAAACCCAAATCGGTTGCGCCATCCATATAGTATGAGGCAACCTGAACCGTTCGGCCACTAAACACATCTCAACAAAGTTATCCTCTAGCGAGTACACATACCAACTATTTGTCATACGATCAGCAATATACACACAATTCTCCTTTATCTTGATGCCTGCAAGGGGTGGCGCTATTGATCCTCCAAAGAAGGATGATTTAGAATAATCATATCCAATAAAAAGGGCCCTTCCGCACAAGCTTGATCTTTTCTCCCAATTTCTTCCTTTAAACTCCCAGACATAAATGCGAATTGCTTCTTCTACACAGCAACAGTATGCATCAGATTTCATGTTCAAGAATAGTATACTGATAAACACTAGCAACAACTCTCCATCGGACTCCACAAGCCAGGTTTCCAACTTTGATTTAATTTTTTCTTCTCCTTTCTTAGTTTATCCTTTCCTCCCAAAACTGTTATTTTCAGGTCAGGAAAGAGCTCCACCAAAAAGAGGTCTCCATCACTTAGGGCATACAGCCTTTCCTCAAAGAAAATCATATCAGAGAACACTTCACTATCGCCCTCCTTTTTGTGGATCGCCCACACTGAGTCCCCTGGCCGACAGTAGTAGAACATGGATTTTTTTCGAGCGAAGGAAACCACTACACAATCAGGGAAAGAGGGGTTCCCAGATAAGATGACATGATCAGTTAACAAGCTGCCCCAAGCAGTGCCGGCCCCGTAGTTTTGATTGCCCCAGCCTAATATAGGAAAAACCGTTACTAATATATAATTAGTAACGGTTTTTATTAAAGAACCGTTACAAATATGCATAAATAGATTTTTTTACAATTCAGAACGGTTCTTTAGGAACAACCGTTACTAATATGTAATTAGTAACGGTTTTTGTTAAAGAACCGTTACAAATATGCATAAATAGATTTTTTTTATATTTCTGTAACGGTTCTTTAGGAAAAACCGTTACTAATATATAATTAGTAACGGTTTTTATTAAAGAACCGTTACAAATATGCATAAATAGATTTTTTTTTACAATTCTGTAACGGTTCTTTAGGAAAAACCGTTACTAATATAATTAGTAACGGTTTTTATTAAAGAACCGTTACAAATATGCATAAATAGATTTTTTTTACAATTCTGTAACGGTTCTTTAGGAACAACCGTTACTAATATGTAATTAGTAACGGTTTTTAGTAAAGAACCGTTACAAATATGCATAAATAGATTTTTTTTATATTTCTGTAACTGTTCTTTAGGAAAAACTGTTACTAATATATAATTAGTAACGGTGTTTATTAAAGAACCGTTACAAAATGCATAAATAGATTTTTTTTTATAATTCTGTAACGGTTCTTTAGGAAAAACCGTTACTAATATATAATTAGTAACGGTTTTTATTAAAGAACCATTACAAATATGTTACATATTTTTTTTCCTTCTTTCTTAACCAAGTTATACAATGTATAAAATATCTATATACATAATACATAATATGGTTGCTCTTTGGCCCAATGGTTGCTCTAATCCATTGTCTTGTTGGGCTTGTTATAGGGCCGGGTCTGGCCCCAAGGGAGGCAAATCTCGGTGTTAGTGAAAATGTTAGTCAACACTATCCTCGGTGGGGTTTCAGTGACAATGAATCCATGTGCGTAGCCCAGTATCCATAAGCTGAGCTTGGTCCTGTGGAGGCGACGAGCAACAATGTCATATAGGCCATAACAACACTAGTGGTTCAGCCAGACGACTAAGAGAGAGTTCTAGTATGCAAGAACGTCCAGAGCGGGTGCGGGTGCGGCTGCGGACCGCCAAATCTGACAGACACCGCGAAAGGTGGAGTAGTCATCCATGGCGTCGAGCTATGGAGAAGAGTACGCAGTTATTGAGGGACGGACATTCTGGCGACTCCTCGGTAGATTGGTGCTCGAAATTCCCTACTACTGAGAGTGGAGTAGGGTTTGATTCGTGAGGAGAGAGCAAGCGAGACGATTTCCTTCTCTGACTCTCCATTGAAGCGGCGAGTCTGAGAGAGAGAGAGAGAGAGAGAGAGAGAGGCGGGAGTAAAAGGAAACGAAGAGGCGTGAGAAGGTTATTTGAGAGAGTCTGAAATAGAATTGGCCCAATAGTTCCAACCAAACGTTTCAAGTCCTCACATATTTTGCATACTGTTCAGTATGTCAAAATAATATTTCTACGAAAATATTCCAATTTAGGCCTTTATGGCAAAACTAAGATCACTGGGCCTTTTTATTTTTATTTTCTAATTTAGCCTGAATGATATTGCAAATAAGAGACATCTTTTTTATTTATTTATTTTTAAACAGAAGATCTTTTTTATTCTACCTACAATCGAGCCAGGTCAAAGAAAAATAATCTTTTTGATTCTACTCAATCATGGAAATAAGTGACATTAATTTTTGACATGGATAGCCAATTTAATTTGAAGATGACTCAAGAATTATTTGTGAGACGCATAACTCTTTTTTCTTTTCTCTTGGCATTCCATGATTGTGATTCGAAAAAAAGTGTAGCACTTTTACCTTTCGAGTTTTATGTGAAGAACTTTCAATTACAGAAATTATTGCCTGGAACCCATCTCACATTTTTTCTTAACACACACACACACCAAAGTATTTGAACTAATTTTTCTTTTCTCAATGTATGGAGCTTAGACGATTAAAAAATATATATATATATGGAGTTTATTCTATAATTGGATTTTTCTTCTAATTTATTGGATCATATTTCCTAATAAATAGGTCCAAGTTATCAGATCTATTTATTTATTTCCAATATTACTTTTCTTGAATAAAGCACACCTAAACACAGGTACCCATTTTATTGAAACGAAATAATTACATTTACAATACAATATCTTTATTTATTTCAATACAATATGTTTGCATCCTTTTTTTTTTTTTTTTTTTGCTTTTTTTTTGAGTAAATGTTTGCATCTAGTTTTAAAGTAAAGGAACATCAAAAATAGCTTGCAAGTAAAAGTAAAGCCTTAATTACGGGTGACGTAGATCTCTACATTAGGACTCATAACTCTATCTAGTTGTGTGGCATGTGTGTAATCTAAAGAGGCACGCCAGAGCAGAAATTGGAGTATTCGAATCCAAGTCATCTCAAAGAAAAATGTATCATTTTCCGAGTCAACTTTCAACTTTATAAACTTCTGTGGTACGACCCACCACCTAACGTGTTAATCTTATTTTTCTCGTGTATTATTTCATTAAGACTATTATGCTATGAGCAACACAATTCACTAAATATAACATGTTTCGTTTGAATTCATTTTTATAGAACATGAATGTTGCAATCGTAGACTTTTGGTACCTGTAATTCTACAGTGAACCAATTTATCATGAAACATATATTGATAATGAAAATTCATTTTTTTTCCCACCTCTCTTGGTTTTTTGTGTACATTTTTCCTGTTGCACCATTTCACACTTGTCAAAGCTCTTCTCTACAAATTACTCTGATAAGTCCAATTGATATTTGGCCACAGAAATGTTTTGTTGTTTGTGTTTCAAAACCACAAATTTTCCGGTTGTCCGAGAAAAACATGCAGAAAATCTTTAGTATATGCTAATTCTCTCCAACTTGTACCTTTCTCCATGCCATTGTTATTAGTAGTATGGATCTTGATAAAATGTCAGACATAATGTCACTCGCTAGAAAATTTTTCACTTCTTTACTTACGTTTAATTATGATACGTGTTAAGCGATATCTTATATATCATTTATTTCGTTTAATATTTTGTCATAAATATATCAATAACTATATAACAATCTAAGGAAGATAAACTAACTTTTCATTTTAAAATATCAATAACTTAGTAAACATGATGTTGGCAATTAATTTAATTTCGATGACTTCCAATATTTAGTATATGAATTTATTCATCAAATTTATCTATTTTCTATATTTTTATTATCTTTTTTTAATCTTTTTGTAACTTTATGTGTATTGTTGTCTTTTTTAATTTTAATGAAAGTCTATAATAACCAATAATAGCCTACTATATCGAAAAAAAAATTGTGACCATAAATTTAGAAATATAAGTTTTAACTGGAAATATATTTTTTTTATGTGATCAAAACAAGTTGTTTATATAAATAATTTGCATTACTTTTAGCATATTAGATTTTAGTGACATTCAAGATGATCAATTTACATAATTAACTATACGTCTACAAATAGTAAAGTATATACTTCCTTGCAAAAACAACGTACAAGCTTCAATATTTGTGCTTAATTTATTATGTGTAGATGTCCAATATTTTTCTCACAAATCAGTAATTTCTATAATTTCAGTTAAATGTTTGGTTCTATCCGATCGTGCCACATCCTCATGTATGCATTGGTGGCTAAATTTGGTGATTAAGTAGGAGCTCTGAAGAAATATTCCAAGAAAGAAACCAAAAACAATGCAGTTCACATTAAGGGTTGGGTGGAACCCTCCTAGCTTGTCTCTATGTACAACAAGTACATAAATATTATGCTTGACCCAATTGACTCGGATTAATTCAACATATATATTAGTCTAAGAGTCTTCGCTCCCCTAATTACCTCTCTCTCTCTCACACACACACAACCTTGTCCTCCAAACTCTCTCTATCTCTACCTCTCATCTCTCTAACCTCCAATTAACTCTCTGATCATGTCATCTTTCAAGTTCTAACCTTCAATTAGAAAGCATCTCTTCTGCTTCAATTTCTTCCTCAATCTTTAATGTTAATGGAGGCTTTTATTAAACCTCTCTGATTTCTCTACTTTCTCCAACTACTTTTGTTACCCCACTCATTTTGCATATTTTTCAAGAATTTATTTTCCACTTGGTGAATCAATGGGAAAAAGGGAGACGACAGGAGCCCCTCCGAAAGGCTGGATGGGGATACGAGTTGGCATAGAAGGGGAAGAACAACAACGCTTTCTCGTGCCGGTCATGTACTTAAAACACCCGCTATTTTTAGGGTTACTAAAGGAGGCCGAAGAGGAATACGGATTCAAACAAGAAGGCATCATCACGATCCCTTGTCGTGTCGACCACTTTCGGCAGGTTCAAAATATCATAGATGGAAATTATGGAACTCATCATAATCATCATCATCATGGTGGAAATTATGGGCATCATGGTCATTTTCACCTGGTCGGGTGCTTTAGAGCATGATATTGTATTTTTTTTTTTGGAGCAACATAATTGTATGTTGCTTATTTGATTAAAAGAAAAATGAGCATTATAATGGATTGGGAGTATAGGTTGTATATGTTTACATGTCTATATAGTATAGATGTTAAATGATGTGTGTAAGATTTATTAGATGGCTTGGCTGTTTTTTGTGAGCTTCAAGGAGTAACGATTTTTTTGGAGCTTCATTATAGTTTTTTCTATTTTTGTGTTTGTTTTCATGCGTTTTTGAAGGTATGGAGTAAATAAATTCGTCAAAGGATGAAGTAAATCAAAGATTGTTAATGAAAATTGCTATAAACGATTTATTTTGCATTTTTATTTAGTGGCCTCTCTAGTTCTGATTGTATAATAATTGAAACTCATTGTCATTCATTATGGGCAGGATTAATAAGTTAGATTAACTAGATAAGTCTCATGTCCATTCCAGATATTGACTACAATAACAACCTCTTTGTCTCTATTTTTTTGTATCTAGTTATAAAACAAGAAAAAGAAAATACCTGTATGATATAAATTTCTATGTACCCTTTATAATCCAAAGTTCTAGTTCTAAAACAACGAAAGGAAACAAATTCTATGTACCCTGTATAATCTAAAATATCCCCAGAAAAGACAATATAGTTAGGGTCATTTCAACCAAGTTGTTTGAACAAAAATCCGAATCTAGGATTTTTTTTTTTTTGAGAAACTCCAAAATGTCAATTTCTTTTTAGGCGACTTCGAATCAAGTTTTCAAATGTTTTTTTATTGGTTTCAAATATTAATAAAAAATAAAATCAAGTTGTAAAAAAAATTCTAGTTTCTTCCAAAATATATTCCTTCAATAGAATTAATCCTTTCCTTTTTAACGGAAAGGGACATGCACCAAATAACCGGACTGAAATCTACAGACTACATTCTTTGGCAAGTTTTTACATCTAACCCTCATAATTTTTAAAATTGTCCAAACCATCCAAACCAGTAGGTTTTGAGCTGCATTTCATTCTGCCTCAATTTTTACAGCCCATTAGTTTTTTTTAACATGTTAAGTTGTTAACCATGAAACAAGATTTCAAATCCTTTTTTTTTAATCCGAGAAGCAATTTGAAACTCGAACTTACTTAGCAGGCGAAATAAATTGAAAATTAAGTTATTTTAAGTATTTCAAAAGATAGGAAGTTAAATACGCATACATTAGCTTTTCTTTTTTCCTTCCAATCTGTCTGAGTCAATCATGATAGAAATTGAGTGAGGAGCCCACAACGATTGAAAATTCGAAATGGAAGAATAGAATAGAAAGGAACAGTTGTACACCACAAAATATAAAAAGTTAATGAGACAAATTTATATGGAGGCAAAAGGACTTGCTTATCTTCTATCTATCTATCACTTTCTATCTACTAATCAATCCAATCAGACTGACTAATGTTACCAATTGGATTCAATTACGCAAAATTAGATAAAATTGCATTAGCATTTGTGATGATTCCTTTGTTTTCATCGATATGATTTTGTATCGAGTTATAATCATGTAAATTCCATGCCATTTGCGACATGGAAAGGGCCATATTAATGTTTACCCCCATTTAATTAGGCTCAAATTGGGTTCAATTGACTAGAAAGGTTTAAATCTTCTGGTACTTAATTGTTTTATGTATGATTTGAGTTTATTTATTAAATTGGATCAGCATAAGTAAACTGAAATCATATTCTTATACCACCAAGTCATATCATATCGAAACCATAGCACACATTTTCCAAATACTTGTCAAATTTGAATTAGATACATTTTAATATACGAACAAATATACATAATACATAAAATAGAATATATATAAAGATGTTTCTGTAGCTTAAATAATAATTTATTACTAGCAAAATAATAAATTATATTAAATTTAGTAGACATTTCACATCTTATATTTTTTTCTAAATTGTCTTATCTGTTCACACTGTACCACAAATCTCTTTCAAAAAAAGATGGACCTAGTTTGGTATTATTCCACAATCAAACCAATCATACAAGACCATTTTCTTTGGGTCTTTTGTATTTATATTTTTTTGTTATTACATCATAGTGATGTCAGAATATACATACTTTCTTATCCTGTGCTCATTGCGAGTTTCCACACTAAATTAGGGCATAAATTGAAAAAATTCCCCTCATTTTCATATAAATTCACAAAATTGTTCGAAACAAATGTAACAAATCAAACTTGAATTGAAGAAGAAGATGAAGAAAATGTCAAAGATTAACAGAAACTCAAAAGAGTTTAAGATTCATGGTAATTCCAGTGCACATTTCTTTCATACAAGCCCCTAAACAAACCAAAAACTATCATTATTCAACAAAATTATCAGTAACAGAAAGAGAAACCTAACCGAATAAAAGCCCCCAAATTCTCCAAACCCTCAATCCATCCATCTATATCAGCTTAAAGGGAAGCGGCCACGGCGTGGACCTCGGCACCTCAACCCGGTCCTTAATCCTTTCAATCTTCTTCTCCCTCTTCGGCCTCGCGTTGCCGTACGACCCCTTGAACCGCTTGCCTCTCTTCGTCCTCTTATCACCTCTTCCGCACGTCGCCATCTCCTCCATTGTTGTCGATGAAGAAGATGGTGACAGGGATTTGGAAGAGGAGGCGGAAGAGAAGAGGGATTGGAAGGATCGTCGTGCTAGCCATCGCATCGCCATTGCTGGATCGGTGACGCCGTCACTCTCCAGTAGCTAGGGTTTTATATGGTTTAGTAGTTTACAAACTATTATTGGTCCTCTCCAGTTCAGTTGAACAAAGGAAACTGATTATTCTTTGGGCCTCATGTAGCCTTATGGGCCATAATAAGGCCTTTTAGATTCTTTATTTCTATTTCTATTCAAGGAGAGTTTCATAATTTTTTAACAATGAAGACAGAATTTCACATTTATATCAATTGTGAAACCTGAAAGATAGCTTGAAGATTTTCTAAAATAAATTTGAAAGAAAAAAGATATACATGATTTTCAGTATGTTTTGTAAGGATATACGTGACATTTTCTATGTTTATTCATAATATTTTCATTCTGTAGGGGTATATATATAATACATCCATATAGGATACTTTAAGTTTTTTGGAGTAAACATGAAAGATATTCATGACAGTAATATATGCATTTCACACAAACAAATCAAAAGCAACAAGAGCCACCCAAGCTGCTCATAACTTATTGCCTCACCAAGTATAATTAAGTATAATAATTACAATCACACCGTACAGATACACTGCGCTGCGATTCATGTTAATCAATCACGCGACACCAACTTTACAAATCATTCTATACCACAACAAACCAAACCCCACAAAAAAAATCAATCAATCAATCAAGTCAAACCAAATCCAACGCATTTTCTCCAAACGCCCTCCTACTTCTCAACAATCTCAATCGAACCCTCCGTTCTTCCAGCTAAAACTCCTCCTATTGGTCCTCAAAGGCGTAGCAGCGAAACTCAGCTCGAACATTTCTTTTAAAGCCCGGCCCGGTTCTAACAGGCCGATTAAGTTTGAAACGAGACTCGCGCTGTCTCTCACGTGCTCCATCTCGGTCTTGGTCCACACGAGCTTCGCGAGCTGGAGACGGCGTTGCTTTGAGGAGAGAGAGATTCCCCATTTGGTGTACACGCTTTCGCGCTCTTGTGTGTTTAGCTTTTTCAGCATTTGGCGGTAGAGCATTTCTCTCTCGCGCTTCAAACTCTTCAAACTGCGAGTTCGAGGAATGAATTATCATTATTAGTACAATTTGATTTAAGCATTTTGAGGTATTGATGTTACATGAGTAGTTCGATTGTGCAGAACAAAAATTATAAAAAGATCCAGGTTCAATGGCCAACACATTCATCATGCCAGCATATCCAACATTAATTATATCTCAAAATCGGAAAGTGTTAAACTAATTGTCAACCATATCAATGAAGATATATCATTTTAGTATGTTACAGACTAAATTTCATAATATTTCATGCCTTTACCATCATATGAATGATGATAAAGCCATAGAGTTTCAAATATTACGAAACTCAATCCACAACATAAACCATATATTGTTTGTCTATACGGCTCAAAAATGATTTACCACTTCCGATAACCAACGTAGAAAATGTTAGCATTAAATTGTATTGGCCATTAAACCCTTACAAAAATGATACAAAAAATTCACCTCGATGCAACAGCATTAGACCCATCAGTCTCAAAACTCCTCTCCAAGAACCCCAGCCTCCTCATCTCCACCTCCATATAAATCGAATCCGCCGGGTCCCCCTTGAAAAGCAAAAAGAAATACGTCCGGTGGACCAAGGACACGTTGCAGGCGTGCCAGAGGTCGACGATCTGCTGCTGCTTGCGGTCAAACTCCGCGGGCCAGCGCGAGGGCGAGCCCGCGATGGAGCTTAAAGAGGGTTGGTATGGCGCGAGGGGCTTGGCGGCGCTGGGGGGGACGAGGGCGGACATGTCTTCGCTCATCGCGCGTCTTGTGGACTGCGAAAGTGTGGTGAGATTGTTAGATTAGATGATAATGATAAGGGAAACAATCTACACCGAAAGGTTTCTTATATATTTATTTATTGATAAATTATTATAGGGAAATTTGCGGAAAAAAATTTAGTAACTCTTATGTTTTGAGTTGTCGGCAAATACGCTATTTTTCGGAATAGTAAAAATGAACTCCTAGATTATACTTTCCGTTTTCAAAGTTGTGAAAAAAAACCTAATTTTAACTTTTTTATTTTCAAAACCCACGTAAGGTGTATTTCAAGGACATTAAAGGTAAGGGGAGTTTTGGGAAATTGAAATTTGGAAGTAGAATTTTCTTTTTTAAATATGAAAAGTGAGTGTTTTTTATAAATTTGATAAAAATGTAAGGGGTTTTTTGAAAAAAATTCCCTAAATTATATTTCACCACTTTGATGGTAAGAATAAATAGTAGTAAATCAGAAGAACAAAAAACTGAGAGAGAGAGAGAGAGAGAAAAACATACGTCGATTTGTTTAGCATACTGATTCTGCGCGAGCTGTTTCTCCCCTTCGACTCCTGCATCACTTCCTTTCTCCTCCTCATTCTCCTCACTCACCCTCGAACTAACCAGCGACAACCTGTCGTCCAAATTCTCAACGTTGCTCTCGGTGTAAAGACTCCTCCTGACCCTCTCGGGCCGCACCTCGAACTCCTTGTAGAAGTTATCCGGAGGGGTATTTTGGTCTTTGTTGATCTCGACATCGTACGCTGATGTCATCATCATGCTCGCCTTGCAACTCCTGCTCCTCGTCAGACTTCCGGATGAAAATTGAGGAGACTTCGCCACGCCAGCATTGTTAGGTTTGACCGGCGGCTTGACCTCTATTTTGTCCTTTTTGTTGTCGTTGTGGTTCTTCTCTTGGTGAGTTTCGGTAGGCAATTCGGAGTCCGCAGAGATTTTAAAGCCGTCGATTTTTTTATCGACGGTTTTGAATATAATTTCTTGGTCGGTTTTAACCGCCAACAACTCCGAATCCGCCGAGCTTTCACTTTCACTCCCACTTTCAGTTCCGTTGACTTTCTCATTGACTTTCTTACTGAAACTCAAGCTCCTCGGCTCGACCTCTATCTCCCTTGCCAAGACCAGGTCCACCGTGGACCTCACAAAATCCTCCTCCGCAAACCTCTTCTGGTCCACGTCATCAAGCAACACCGAGTCCACGGACCCTCTCGGCTCCGAAAATATATCCACCGTCTTACTCTTACTAAAGCTCTCGCTTTCCGTTTCCTGGTCTTGGTCCACACGGACCATCAACTTTGAATCCACGGAAGTTTCTAACTTTTCCAACTTATCGGCGTCGGTTAAGGGCAACAAACTCTCGGTATCTTCAGGAAGGAGGATGCTGAAGTCGTCGCTCGGGCTGCGACGGTGGATCAAATGGTGGTTGGGCTCGATGCACTGTACTTCCTTGCAGTGCGGCTGCTCGTGTGGCGAGTCGTTTCGGTCCGGACTGCTCATGAGACGGTCTTGGAATGGGACTATGTATGTGTCCGAGTTTGAGAATACTTCGGATGATGGGGTGCGTGCGTGGGTCCCGGATGTCCGGCTCAATGAGTCCTAATAATAGATACAAAATATGATTAATATTAAGTTTGAAATTGTTTTTTATTATAGTTTTGAAGAATGAAGTAT
The DNA here is from genome assembly GCA_024447665.1 of Juncus inflexus. Lineage (NCBI taxonomy): Eukaryota > Viridiplantae > Streptophyta > Magnoliopsida > Poales > Juncaceae > Juncus > Juncus inflexus. The sequence goes on along the minus strand of JAJHPC010000015.1, from coordinate 10,255,518 downwards.
AATTTTATGATACATACCCATTGTTTTGAAGAGTCGTCTTTGGAACTGCGGAGCAAGTCGTCGAGGCGAGATTGAGCCATGTCTCGTTCTTGCATCAGATGCCTCAGTTCATTCTCAAGCTGAAAAATAAAAAATAAAAATTATTTAAATATTCAAATCTTACAATTTCGTTTTATATAAACTTAAAGCGCAAGCAATTGGTACGTTTCTAATCTTCACATCTTTCTCTTTCAATGCCTCAACGTGCGAACCGCAATCACCCGATCCCGTCACCTTAAGCTCCCCCTCCAACCTAACAAAACAAAAGATCAAAATCTTCCCAACTCAAAATTAAAAAGTCTAAATTTGAACTCCTTTATTTTACCTTTTTACTTTTAATCAAAAAATTTAATTTCAATCTCATTCTAATTTTTTCAGCCAATAATTATTTGAATACTTAATTAAATAAAATAAACCCCCAACAAGGAGTTCAAATTTGAACCCACAACCTCTTGGTTCATCACATATAACGCGCTCCACCAACTAGGTTGTGGGCCACCAGCATTTTTTTATTATAACTTCCAATACCTTGTTTATTTCAAAAAAAAAAAAAAAAAAAATTTCCAATACCTTGCGAGTTCGCGTTGGAGATGTTTGACCAACGCCTTATCCGAAATGACCAAATTGACCGTGGCATTGGTGACCACCTCTTTGGCGCAACTCGCAAACAAAAGGGTGTTACGGGACTGTTCCACGTGGGTGTGGGCGGGACTCATCGTGCAGATGATCGCCGTCCGCGCGTTGCCTCCCAACGCCGGTTGGAGGATTCGGGTTAGCTTCGAGTCGCGGTACGGCACGTGGCCCCCGTTCTTCCCACCCTTACTGGCATAAATAAATTAATATAATAAGAAAATAATAAATAAATATGAATAAATAAATAAATAATAAATAAATAAATAAATAAATATGAATAAATAATAAAATAATGATATAAATAAAATAAATGAATATATATATATGATAAATGAAATATACATATAGTTAAGAAAACTCAATTGAAAAAAAAACTGAATTGTCAGAAATTGCAAAAAAGCCGCTACATTCTTGATAAAGTTAACAAAAAGCCCATCATTAATTAGTCTTTGCGATAATAGGGGCATTTTCTCAAGAGTATAGGCGCTTTTTTGCAATTTCTGATAATAGAAGTTTTTTGCAATTTAGGCACAATGTACGGGCTTTTTTGCAAATTTCTCATAAATAAATATAAGCCAACCTTAATTTGCGAATAACAGTTCCTAGTGTGAGAAGACTTCTGTTGATATGGCATCCTTCTTTTAATCTCATACCAGCTGACAAAGCTTGAGATGCTCTCTCACTTCCCGCTAAATCCACAAAATTCTTCATTTCACCCAAAAAAATAAAAAAATATTAAAATCTACTCCCTTTTTTAGGATTAATTAAATAAAATAAATTGTTAGTGAAGAAATTTAATTTTATTTCGTACCACACATGCAACAAGAGTGCTAGCGCTGTCTCGGCCCGTGAAAACCTTGTTAGAACTCTCGATCGTCTGTAATAATAACAAAAAAAAGTTGGAGGGCCAAAACGTAAATAAATTTCTTTTATGAAAAAACAAAGGGTGAATGTGAAAAAATGGGGACGAACCAGTCGGAGTATTTGGTGAGATCTCGAGCTGACTTCGTTCAATTGGGTCTCGCCAATCTGTCTTTGAGCTGTTAGAAATAAAAATTGTTAAATTTGAATTTTAAATTTTGAATTTTGAATTTTTTTTTTTTTTTTTAAATACCTTCACAGATAGAAAGTAATTCTCTGAGATGATCGTGGTCTCGCAATGTTTCTTCCGTCAGCTTCTCTACAATCGTCCCTTTCTATAATAAAAATAAATAAATAAAAAGATAAATTATTGAAATAATTTTATTAAAAATAAATATTAAATTAAATAATAATAAAATATTACGTCAGGATCGTCTAGAAGTCTGAGAGGAGTCGTATCTGTGCTTAACAAATCTCGCACCGCCTCATTGTAAATTTCCATTGCAGAGAATTTCAGTACAAATTCCCTCTCAGTGTGCTACAAAAATATATAAAAAAATTAATTAATAATTAAAATGAAAAATAATTTACCTAATTGACAAATAATACGAACCTTGTGAATGTATTGATAAATATCAGATACACTATAGTCAGTGATTCCAGTCATGGTATAAGTTTTACCGCTGCTGGTCTGACCGTACGCAAATATACTCGCTGAAATACACAAAAAATAAATAAAAATATGTAAATATATACATATGTAAGTACAAAAATGTGAATAATGAGAAGATAAATAAAATAATGAATATGAGATGAAACGTACAATTAATTCCACTAACAACTGACAGTGCAACTTCTTTCGCCCCATCTTCATAAACTTGTCGTGTATTTGCGTCGCTTCCAAATACTCTGTCTGGATAAATTAATTCGTATAAAAATTGAAATTCATTGGGTTGTTTGTTATTTATGAAATTAATGAAAAAAAATTTGGGAAATGCGAATTTTCATGGGAGAAAAGTCAAAATGCAAATAGAAAATCAAAATGGGAAAATGATTAGATCGCTTGATTTGATTTGCGAAGTTTATACAAAAAAGAAAAACGTTCCATAATTATTTTTTATTGTTTTTTCGTTAGGAAGAATTAGAGAAAAAGAAAAGAGAGGGAGAAAAAGAAATGGTCAAAAAAAAAGTAAATGATTAAAAACGAAGCGAAATCAAAATGTTCAATTCCAAACGAAAGAAGCAAAATTTCTTCAAAAATCCTCTCACATTGTCAAAATGGTTAAGAATGATTAGATGGTTATATTTGATTTGATTTGATTTTACCAGTAATGAATCAAGCAAAAACGTTTTTTTATGTTTGTCCTTACCCAAAAATCAGAGAAAAATTAAAAAAAAAAAAGAGGGAGAAGAAGAAAAGGTCAAAAAAAGTAAAATGAGAAAAAAGTTAGAGAACTCAAATTGTTCAAAATCCAAACGGCAAAATTTCGTCAAAAATCCTCCCACATTGTCAAATCACACCCCAACAAACCAAACCCAAAACCCCAATCAATCCAATTCCCAAATTTACTCACCGAAAGTATACGAGGTGGGGAACAAATTCCTTTCATTCGGCAACGCATGCTTGAAAACCACGGTGGTGTTACTCGCGCATTCCCAATCGGACGAATCCCCCTTCTCAACCTCCTTCGGATTCAACGGCCGAATCCTCACCGAAACAAGGATCCTCTCCTCCCTCCCCGCCACCGCCGCCTCCAGTTCCTCGTCGCCGGCCGGCGCCGCCCCCATTTTAAGGCTGAAGTTTTGAAGGTTGATTGGTGAATTGAATTTCTGTGTTTTTTTTTCCTTCTCTGTTTTGAAAGGAAATGAAAGAGAAGGTTATGAAGTTATTATGGTGATTTTATACTTGGAACAGGTGGAGAGAAGACTAACTGTTTATGAACTGGTATTAAGTTATTAACCAATGGAAATTTTAGAAAGTAATGTAATTTATTGGTTGTTTGTGTTTTTTTATTATTTTATTTATGATTTGTTAATTAATTTTTTTTTTTTTTTTTTTTTATTCGTGATTTGTTTATTTTGGTTATTTTGGTTTATTCTCTTTTGATGTGTACACTTGGGGTTTTTTTAGGGTGAGGAAATTTAGTATGTTGTTAAATGTTTGATGATTCATGATAATCTATCATCTAACAGAATATTAGTTTTATATATATGATAGATCATTTTGTATATTATATTTTTGGTGTATAGAAAGTCATACTTTCAGAATTAGTTTATATTATTTAAAAATAGTTCCTAACAGATAATTAGAAAATTTTCTCACTTGTTCTTTAAAGAAAAAGATATTAATTTCCTAGAATAATGGATTGTAATTGCAAAAATGTTGAAACATACATGTCCTAGACTCGTGCATTAAGACAAGGAAAATGACCCACATGAAAATGGCTTATTGCCAAATTAAAATCCCATTTTTTGACCCCACTTGTCATTCTCACATATAATGACCCTACAATATACCATTTTCACCCCTCAATTAATCTCTTTTGCAATTTGTAATCCACCACTTAAGTATGTAATTAACACTATGCTCCATAAATTTGATTGTATGAAATGATATTATAATGATTAAATACCCAACCATAACACATAACATGGAAGCAACCCTACCTTTGTTTGTTTATTATTAATCACATAATCATGATTAAAATTAGATAACAAGATTTTGTATTAAGATATTAATTCCATGCCGCCGACTGATTTTGGAGTTTAGTTGAAGATATTGGTCCCCTCCCATTTTCATTGAACTTATATTTTTCCATTTCTTTTTTCAAGTACTCACATGGGGTAGGAATAAGGAGAATTTATTGAAAAAAAATGATAGTATAGTATTATCAATCAAAATGGTTTTAATATAAATTCAAATTTGAAATTTAACATATGTGAGGTCATTTTAGCCTCTTTCGTGGGGACAGGTGTAATTTCGTTATATTTGAATTGAGACTGATTGAGACACAAAATTATAAACTTTATATTGATGGTTGAATGTCACAAAAGAAAAAGTTATTTGACTATCTCTTCAGTTCCTATTTTCAAACATAATAATTTGATTATCATATTATCTTTTAATATTTTTGAGATAATAGGTGTAATGTTAACTGCATAAATTCGAATAATAACTATGCAATTAATATGAAAAAAAAAGTAAAAAAATTGTTGAAAAGAATTATTACCTGATAGTTGAACCTTGTTTGTGATGAAGAGAGATCAGCAATGGAGATCTCTAATGGAGATTTGCAGAAAATCTAGAAATAAAAACAAAGGAAAAAAGGAGAGAAAAAAGAAAGGATTTGGGTGGCTAAAAGAAAATGGAGACTGCCATTTGTTTTTTAGAAAACAAAAACCGTGTCTTTTTTCTCTTCAAACACCCTTCTTTTATGTTATTTGCAAATTAGGTCTTAATATTTTGCATTTCTATTCCTGGAAGTTTTAGATATCAAGCATGCAAGAAATAATTTTCTAAAAATATAAAAATGTGGTTAGCTTTTGATCATTTTAATGAGATAGTTCGTTGAACTTATACATTATACTCGTTTATATTGTTACAACAAGATAAGAAACTTATGTTTTTCTAGTATTATCGTAAAATTTAATAATCTTTGTTAGCATATATGAATATGATTCAAATTAAGTACTGTAATCTTTGTACTCTTTGTTACCTGACATTTGACAAGTTTGTTTTTATGGTTGTTTGGAGAATATGAGCAACAAAAAATAATTTTTTTTTCTCATAAATCATCTCATGCCATTAGTAATATACAGATTTGAAAAACACAAGATAAAATTTTGAGTACATGATAAGGACCTCAAACGTTATTAACTTATAAAATTGTTGTTTATAATTAATTAACTAATTATTGTTTTTATCTGTGATGGTCAAACTTTGACAGATCCAAAACACTAATTGAGTAGGACGGCTATTTATGTTGAATTATGTGTGATGTCTACGTACAAATGTTTGTATAGCGAATCATTTAGTTGTATTATGAGTTCTTTGTGGCACTAATTTCATTTAATTGCAATTTAGGTGATATAGATCGAACTGAAATCATTTTTTTTATGGAATAATTTTTTTTTGGATTTATTTGACATGATTGTTGGTAATGTATCATATTATTTTTGCATCAGTTTGACGATTGTAATTAATAAGTATATATTGTAGTGATGATATTTTGGCATAAAAAACAGAGCATTTTTTTATTTTATCTAGAATTTGAATTATTTATTGATTTAATATTTAAATTATCATAATTGTTATATATATATATATATTCACTTAAAATTCATATTTATCACATTATAATACTTGTAACAGAGTTGTGCAATATTTACATAAAGCTCATCAGAAGGACTCTGATATGAACATTTTAATGTGTCAAGCTAAAGCTTATTATCAAATTCTAGATAAAAGTATTTTAGAGAAAAAATTGTTTTGTAGTATAATCTAAAATTCATCAATATATTTGACATTTTTGTTAACCAAATAAAAGATTGAATTTTCAGAACTTCAAATAATTTCATCATTTTTTTGTTGAATTTTATCATTCAAATCTATTCTAGTACAAATTTTTCTACGTAAGCAAAATCTTACAGGCTTGATTCTAATTTGAAAAATTTATCAAGTTTACTCATATATAAAAAAAAGTCAGTAAATCATATTATTACGTATCTATTAAAAAAAGGAGCTGATACATCACGACGTACTGTAACGACCATGTAGCGACAATATATAAAAACTAAAAATAGTATATACAAACATATGAACTGAAAACAAACAGTATATAAAAATGCATTCTATAAAACAATACATATTTAAAATAAAATGAAAACAGTATATACAAACATATAAACTGAAAACAAACAGTATATAAAAATTAATTCGGTAAACAATATATATTTAAAAAAATGAAAACGGTATATACCACATATAGGAACGTGAGAAAACAATATATAATTTTAATCCGTCACTACAGAATCACTATAGTATCCCCGGAGTAATTTTCAATTTCCCTAAAAAAATTAGGGTATGTTCTTATCTCACTAAATCAAACATATTCACAAAATCACAAGCCATACAAAATCTCAGGTAAAAAACGTACTTTGTAAGGGACGTTTGTGTCATTATCCAGGCTTTGGCTGGCTGACTGAACTTGAAGGGAAGAACTGTCGGTTGTCTTTAATTTTTATAATTAAGGGGGCCCTTTTGCAAAGTTCTCTCGCTTGTTTCTTTTTTTTTTTGTTAGTTATTTCCTAGTCAAATTGAACCAATAAGCTTTCAATATAATCATAATTTGTGCAGAGAATAATGTTTCTTGGTCAGATACATTTATTAAGATAGAAGGGGAAATTAACACAAAATGAAAATAATTTGAAAAAAGAAAAAGAAAAATGAATAAGCACACTTTGTCACTTTCCACCCCATTTTTTAAGCAAACACGGGCAATGAATGATCACAAAAGCAATCATATGATTTTAGACCCCACTACTTTCAAGCACATGCTCACCAACAAAAAGTAAATTTTATCAAAATATAATTTGTATTTCAAAATTATATTTTGATTAGCACTTGCATTCTTACTCTTATGTAAAAATACTTAACTATTGCCTTATCATTAAATATATATTTTAAAATAAGATAGCTATATAATTAATGATATCAAGTATTAATGTGAGAATATGGGAGGTTGATTAAAATATGTAGCTAAGTACATCATTTTCTACTTAGAGTCTTTTAAATATTAGATTTGCATTCAGATTTATATTTTTCATGATATACATAAACTTTGAGGTAAAATTTATTAAAAATCGTGCTTATCATGAAAAATACGAATTGTAATACAAAATCCAATAGTTAAAAGATTCTAAATAGCAAGTGTTAAATAATTATCTAAGTATTTTAATTAACTTCATAATATGATCATTAACATAGGCTATATTATATCATGCTGAAAGTTTGAAACAGAAATATCCAAATTGATATTGATATCCAGGATAACAAATCAATAAATTACTTTCTTATCTCATCAAGCAAGTAGAGAGAAAGAAAAATTAAGAAAAGCTTCTTGCAGGATTATGAATATTTCTAAAATGTTATATTTGTGATTAATATCTTCTATTTTTTTTTTCTAGACTTAAACCCATAATTAGTGGCCAATGGGTTAAGAGAATAGTTAAATATCTCAAATATGCTGAATTCATTCATCATTGCTTAAATTTGGAATCTTTCACAAATTCAAAAAGTGTCTATCACTTGAACCAGTAAGGTCTGAGTCGATTAAGACTTTTTAAAGTTTTTCTTTCAAATACCCTTTTGATTTATGACTGTTTAGTCGATTTAGAATTCACATAATTATATGATATGTGCCGTCCCCTCCCAACAAAACCAAGTTAAAATTCCATCATTTCCCTGTTTCTGTTGTTTTAAGGTGAAGTGTAAATGATAGAGAATTAATAACGAGATAAAAAAATGTGTACGGATCGGTTGTTGGGGAGGAACAGAAAACCAACAACTAATCCCAATCCTGATTAAGATTATGATTATGATTATGTTATGATCACGATGACTATCATAAGGGGGCGGTTGGCCTCATGTCTTTTTTAGGTTTTTAAATGACATGTCTCTTTTTCATTTAATTCTTCAATTTGTCCCAAGGACAGAAATAGTTATACTAAACCTTAATACAGTGACATGACACATTTTCTTTTCTAACCTTAAAACTTGTAATTATTTAAGGAAATAAACATGAGAGAGAAATAAAAATAGCTACATTTCATCAAATTCATTTCTTTTAATAAAATTTGAGCAAGTCAATTTTGACTAGAGGTTTTTTAATGAGAACTTTTTATTTATTTTTCATATTTTCTAGCCGTCCTAAGGCGGCAAGACGGCAACACGCCGTCAACCATTTAAATATCTTTTTATAGTTTTTTATTTTAATAACATTACTAAAATTATAGCAATTAAAAAATTGAAGTCTTCAAATTCAGACGGGATATTCAACAAATAAATAAATCCAAGGATACTTCATAATAATAATAATAATAATAATAATAATAATAATAATAAACAATAGTTTTTTAATTGGGAAATTTATCAAAAACTCCCTAACTTTTTTGGAATTTATCAAAAACCCCCCATCTTTTCAAATTCTTCAAAAACCCCCTATAAAGTGGCTTGAAAATTTCCATCCCATATAATTTTTAAATGACCAAAATACCCTTCATATATTTATTTTTATATATTATTTTATTCAATTAATAATGAAAACTATTTTTTTACATCAAATATAAATTATTGTGAGCTAATATACAAAACCATACTAAATATTTTATGTAAAATAAAAATATAATTTAATTATGGAATAATAAAAATATTTTTTTGTAATATAATATCATAAAATAAAAATTAATATATCATAAGATTATTACCATAAAATATCATCACCAAAAAATATCTTCAAAATAATTTAATCAAAACTATAATTTGTAAATAATAAAAAAATAAAAATAATTTTTTTGTAATATAATATAATAAAATAAAAAAATAATACATCATAAAATTTTACTTAAAATACCGTCAAAAATAATATCATGGAATATTATACTCAATTTATTTATTATTTTTATTGAATAAAATAAAATATGAAAAATGAATAATTGAGGGGCATTTTGGTCTATTAAAAATTGAGTGGATGAAAAAGTTAGATTTAACTGTATAGGGGGCTAAAAAATAATTCAAATCACTTTATAGAGGGTTTTAGAAGAAAATTGAAAAGTGAGGGAGTTTTTGATAAATTCCAGAAAAGTTAGGAGTTTTTTGAAGAATTTTTCTTTTTAATTTAACCTTAGCCCATACACAAGTAATGACTTTCTTAATAAACAAAAAAGTATATAAAAAAATAAAAAGAATAGCTTTAAAACACCCAAAAACATCATCATTTAAAATTTAAAAATTTAACCTTAGCCCATTATGAGTTATGTATTGGGCCACAAAATTCAACCTAATAGAACTTACTTTGTTCAAAATCTTGGCCCATTACCAATCATGTCCATCTTGTCAGTGAGTTACAACACAGACCACTCAGATGCTCCATCCATATAAAATAAGGATTCTGCTGAGAAAGACAGCCAGAGCATGGCGAATAATTTATAGCCACTAGATTTTACAGTTCACAAATTTGTGGCTGAGAACACTCAGCCAAAGTTCAAACCCGCCCCCTCTCCGCTCGCCACGTGTCACCAGTCACAATCCCTCGTTATTCCACCGCTCGCATTAAATTCCTGCACCGCATAACAACCTCTTAATATTTTACGCTCAACAGCCACTCGGCGTACGTATTTAACATGGACGAGGTCCATACAAAAATCCTGAGTGGGGGCGTCTGGAAACACACTTGTGCTTCCGTTTGATACCACATCACACGCACATCCAATACACCAATCTCCTCCCTGTAATCCATGTAACGAGTCATCATTACGAGAGATATTGTATTTGTCTTAATGATCCGTTACATATAAGTAGTATACATATGTTTTGGATATAGAAAATGTGAGAGTGCTGTCCCTACCACGATATAACAACATAACAAACAAGCAAACATTTATTCTTATTTTCTATATCCTTTTTTCTTACTACCAAAAATAGATGAGATAGATACATTCAAATCAAATCAAATCCAATCCCTGGATATATCATTTATATTTAAATCCTTTACTTCATCATCATCATCATCATCATCACCGGAGCCGACTGCCGCCGTTCTAATTTACATCTCCGTTTGTATTGAGCGAGAGTTGGGATCGTAGCGGCGGAGGAGGGAGGCGGGAATGGGAGAGAGAGCGATCGATCGAATAGATTGAATTGAATCATGCGGACGATCTGCGATGTGTGTGAGAGCGCGCCGGCTGCTCTGTTCTGCGCCGCCGATGAGGCCGCCTTGTGCAGACCCTGCGATGAGAAGGTTTTATTGGTTGAGTGTTTTGTTAGGATTCATTGATTGATTGATTGGGTTTTGAGTGATTAGGTTGTTAATTTGGTTAAGTGTGACTCTTGTTTTTGGTCTTGTAGTTGTGATCTCATCTGATTGTCTTTTTGGGAAAATGACTGATTTGATTGTGTTAGGTTAATATAGAAAGTTCAATTAAGGCCTAATTAATTAGCAGTTGATAATTGAAGTCTAATTAATGCTCAATTAACTTGAATTGCTGATTTTGTGCATGATTTTTCTTCAATTTTGATTTTTGAAATGCAGGTGCACATGTGTAATAAACTCGCGAGCCGCCACGTCAGAGTAGGCTTAGCTGACCCAAACAAAGTTCCTCTTTGCGACATTTGCGAAAACGCCCCTGGTATTTTCAAAATTAAATACAATCATATATAAATCGCCTAAAGTATTACATAAAACTGTATTATTTGTATATGTTTGTAGCGTTTTTCTACTGTGAGATAGACGGTACTTCACTTTGTCTACAGTGTGATATGATTGTACATGTTGGTGGTAAACGAACACACGGTAGATATCTCCTCTTGAGACAACGAGTTGAGGCAAGTAAATTAATTAATTATATTTTATTTGTGTGAAATTTGCAAAAAATGACCCCCTCTTATGCTTAAATTGCAAAAATACCCTGTATTATTGGAAACTGTAGAAAGAAACTCTGTTCTTTTCAAAATTGCAACGAAAAATTAACTACCATTTGTTGAGATCTAACACTATTAGTTATATTAATTTTTGAAAAGGAATTGAGGCAAGATTCTTATAAAATTGGGTTTAAATTAAAAAATATATATTGTCGTATTTTATTAATGAGAAATTTGCAAAAAGCCCCTGTATTATGCCTAAATTACAAAGAACAAACCTCCATTATTGGAAATTGCAAAGAGAAAGTCTATTCTTTGTTAAGATCTAACATTGTTAGTTAACTCATTTTAAGCATTCTATTTTATATTCTGAATAAAATTAATTTAAGCATAATGTGGGAGCTTTTTTGAAAATATCTTTGTACTTGTTTATTAATTTTATTAATTTTTTGAGCAGTTTCCTGGCGATAAAGGACAAATTGATGGTTTAATCATGCAAACGAAAGAATTAAATGAAAATAATTCGGATCCAAATCAGAATCAAGTCTCAAAAATTATGAATCATAATGCTGACATGGCAATTGATGGAAATGGAAATACCGATAATAATATTAATAATATCAATAATATTAATGACGCTCAAGCGAATATTGATTCAAAAATGATTGATTTAAATATGAGACCCGCTCGTCTCGCTGGCCAATCTTCAAATACTCAAGTACGTATTTTAATATTTTTATCTTTTTTTATTTTATTTTTAATTGCAAAATTTGAGGTTTAATTTGATTAAAAAAAAAAATTTGTTGTTAAAAGACACAGGGAAATAACCATGAGTTGCCAGATGTGGTCCCCACTTTCCAGACAGATCAAAATAAATAAATAGTTTTATATTTAGAAATATTTATGAAACTCAGTTTAGGTGCAATTGGAATTGGATCTCAAGATAACATTAATCTGAGCAATTGTAATGAATCTGATTATTTTCTTTTTCCTTGTTTTATTTTTATTTCATCTTTTAGGCATGTTAATCTGTACGTTCACAATTTATGATCTTTTCAGATTAGTATTTTGTGAGGAAGAATTTATGATATATATTTTGAACTTTGCCCTTTTGTGTTCATCTGTGTAAATTATTAATAGCTTGAAGGTTTTAGTGCATGGTAATATATCATATTAATTTCATCGTAGAAAAAAAATAAAAAGAATGATAATAAATGTATCAATATTCAATATCCATGTTAGATTACTTCTTTGATTAGTGACTTTTGTGATTTCTCCTTTGAAATTTAGTTGGACTACTGATTTAGAATTCAAAATATGAAAATATATTAGTGAGAGCTTACATATAACCTTTTTCCAAAACTCCTGAACTTCTTCTTTGAACGAAAAATAATAGCTTGAAGTTCAGAATAAATAATAAGAATTTTGGAAGAAAGAAATTCACTATTTTTTTAATGGGACCTGATACACATCACCTTTGGAATTCAGAAAATATATAATATAAATACAAAAAGTATATTGTTATACAAAAATGTATAATTACATATATAAAAATATGATGTGTAAAAATTTATAATATGAAAACAAGTCATATACAAAAAGATAGAATATATTGTCATTCATATATGGAAATATAAAAAGACATAGTAGTTATATAAAGTCAAATACATAGTGAATAACCAAAAAGAAATTATATATAGTGGATTATGTTTCGGTGATGTGATGCAAATATTTTTCTTTTTTCAATATTTCAATATCTAAATAATCAACCCAAGCAATACACTCAATTCTCTCCTTTTTCATCTTTTTTATCTTCGCAAGTATATTTTCCAAAGCTCTTTTCTTCTCCTTTTCGCTTTAGAGAAAAGTCAATTTTTACTCCTTCAACTATTGAACTAGCTTATTTTTTATCCCTCAACTTTCTATTAGTCTAATTTTAGTTCCTCAACTATTCAATAAGTGCATTTTTAGTCATTTCATCAGTTAAGTGGTTATGTGTCCGTTAAATTTGACACGTAAGTAATGACGTAGTATTAGTAACGTAACAAATATTTAAAAAAAAAAAAAAAAATCATTAATTCTCCTATTTTCTTAAAACATTATTTTTATTAAAAAAAATGTATATTTTTTATGCATGTTTATTTGTTAAATAAAAGTTAATATGTTATTGCGTATGTATTAAAAATATATGCTACGTCATTGCTTGCGTGTCATATTTAACGGACACATAAGTACTTAACGGATGAAATGACAAAAAATTTATCTATTAAATAGTTAAGGGACTAAAATTGTAACAATAAATAAAAAGTTTAAGGACTAAAAATGAGCTAATTCAACATAGTCGAGGGTAAAATTCATTTCTCTTGGCTTTATTTCACTAATTTTCCATTTCCATTTTGGTAGCAAAAGCAAAACGAATCGAAGATGACAGAAATGCAAGAGATCGACAAAATCAGCTCACTCCCAGACTGCTTGATCCACTGCATCCTCTCCTTCTTAACCACCAAAGAATCCTTACAAACAAGTCTCCTTTCCAAACGATGGATCAACGTGTGCAAATCGGTGTCCCGTCTCGATTTGAACTTCGCAGATTTCAATCAGGTGGAAAAGTTCGAGTCTTTTGTGAATTGGATCCTTCACCACAAGATTTCCCTCAACCCTGAGAAGATTGATGGCTTCAATCTGAGGTGGTAGAGCTGTAGTGAGGAAAACGAAGGGACCATTAACGATTGGATACGTGGTCTTGTCTCTTTGAGACCAAAAGAGGTCCATGTTGATTTATCAAAACAAACGACTATTTCAGTTCGTATTTATTCGATTGTCCTTCGATTGAGAGATTATTCTTGTGGCCTCAAATGGATGGAGCTTGGTCCTGTTTCAATCCGGCCATTGTCAACCTTCCGTTTTTGAAAAGCTTGAATCTTGGGTGGGTTAGTTTAAAAGATGAATTCATTCAGAGACTTATAGCAGGCTGCCCTTTTCTTCAAGAATTAACCTTTGAAAATTGTTCTTTGGGCGTAACTGAAAAAATTACTTGTTTATCCCTCAAGAAATTGACAATTCGCAACACGGTTTTTGTTCCAGACACTTTATTGAGGGTTTTTATGCCTAATTTGGAATATTTGTCGTGTCAAGTTCATTGGGGCAAGGTTGATTTTGTAAATTTATCGAATCTTCAACATGCAATTATAAATCTATATGGGTTTAAACCTGGTTATGATGATTCAGATGATTTGGAAAAATTTAAGTTGTTAAAAGGCCTTTCAAATGCAAAAACTCTTCAACTTTCCGGTTCTTTAGTCAACGTAATCTCTCTCTCTCTCTCTCTCCAACTTTTAAATAAAATCTAATAATTTGATAATTATGTAAGTATTTATATTTAACAATGTTTTTTTACTTTTTTTAGAGGATGTTGAAAAAGGAAGCAAGAAATTTGCCGATTTTTGAGAATTTGGAGAGCTTGGATCTCATATCTTTTACTATAAATGATGATTTGGATCCAATCGATTTATTTCTCAATCGCACCCCTAATTTAAAAAAGCTTATTTTGCAAAACATCTCGGTACAAAATCCAAACATCTCTAAACCCTAAACTTTTTATAATCAACCATCTATTGCAAATAATATCACTGTTCTTTTTGTTGTTTTTAGATGAAAAAACCCTAAACCCTATTCTAGTAACCATCCATTACAAATAAATAACTAAGCTTTTTTTTTTGTAGATTGTAGATGGAAAAACCTTAAACCCTAAACCCCATTATAATTGACCATCCATTACAAGTAAATACCAAGTTTAGATGGAAAGACCTTAAACCCCAGACCCTATTATAAGTAACCATTGATTATAAATAACTAATAAAAATATTATTTTTTTATTCTAGATGGAAAAACATGAGGTGTTTTTGATGGGATTTCCTTTCATCAAATGTGGCAATTTAAAGACGGTTGAAATTGTCGGTTTAAAGAGCGATACAAAATTGCATGAATTGGTGAATAATTTAGTCTTATTTTTTATGGGTGTAGAGAATTTTTCCATAATTCGCACCGATGCAATTGATGATTCTTATGCTCCAAAATTTATTAAATATGATTCTTTCGCTGATTTTGCTGATGCTCATGAATGATGTTGTTCCAATTTATCTGATTTTGTGGAATTAGCATATTAATAGTTTGGAATAAATACTAGTGGCTAGATTTTGGTATTTATGTTTGGATGGGCGCTTTAACTTTTAACTAATTTTTTGTTAAGCTTTTGGAGTTTAAATTGTATGATGTCGCCTAGTGTTATAAACTTATAATGTATTTTTTTTTTTTTTAATAAAAGCTTGAGAATATAATTTACTTGTTTTATCTGTATTTTAGTTTCTTTAGGTCTATTTTGTTTTATTTTTGTGGTATTGCTGAAATGAGGCGAGGCTTGATTATTGTTCAAGATCAATTTCTTGTCTAAATTCCATTTATTTTCATGTGAGCTACTTGTGTAAAGAAAACACACTCAAATCTTAGATATTGCATCTCGGGTTATATTATATTAGGGATTTTAATTCTCAAGTTGTATTTAACATGAAATTGGAATGTATATAATGTGAAATTCCAGGGTTCATTTGGTATCAGTTTAGTCTTTTTTTTTTTAAATGAAAATGTTCTATGTTTTCAAGTTTTTGTTTTCGAAAAATGTTTCATATTTAAAATTGATTAAAATTTCAATGCTTGTTATTTCGTCAAATATAAATGTTATACCTATCAGTATCAAAAACTTATTAAAACAAAAAGTACTTTCAATGTACAATGTAAATTCAAACTATCATTTTAAGTGACAACATATAATTTTTAATGTCAATTTTGGTTTTATGAAGTTTTTTCAGTGTCAATTCATTTTCACAAAAACTGTCTCAAAGGGAGCTGATTTTATCGATTTCTTTCATTTTTGCCAAATTTAATTCTGAAAAACTACATAGTTTAAATAAATTGACACTGAAAAAACTTCACAGTTGCATTGAAAACTTAAAAAGTGACACTTAAAATTATAACCTTTCACATAAAATAATAGTTTGAATTTACATAATATATACGCTGCTGTTTTTTTTAATTAAAGATATACACAATTCTAGTGGTTCAATTTGGGAAAAGTAACCTTTTCACTGTTGAGCTGGCCCAACAGTGAAGTCCCAAAAATTAAATACTTTCACTATTTCTTTCAACCAGGGATTTTAATTCTCAAGCTGTATTTAATAAAAAAACAGATTGTATATGACTTCAGATTTCAAATTTGTGTAGTTACTTGAATTCTGTATATATGTTTATTTATTTGTAGTAAATTTGGAGAGGGCTTGATTATCCAAACAAAATTCTGTTATATATGATTTAAAGATTTAATATTTCAGTGTTAAAAAGAATCTGAAATTGCTTCTATATAATCAGAGACATCAAAACTAGATATATAAATCTGAGGATTGTGTAGCAATTTCAGAGCTTTAAATCTGACCAGGGCCAAGATGTACTGAATCTGATAACTTTCTTTATTTTTCCGATTAATTCCATTTAGATCTCTCATCCTTGTTCATTAAGGGGGTTTCTTCTTAATCTGTATATTCACAATTTTATGACCCATCCAGTCCAGATTAGTATTTTGTGAATATATACTCACATAATGATTTGCAAATTAGTAATAGTTCAAGGGTCTTATTACATATTATGCTAATACATATGTTTAGGTGTACAAATACACACACATGCTCACACACCATCTCTAGCTAAGAAATTTATTTTTATTTAATATTTGCTAGAGATCTCCATTCAGCAGTCGACAAACTTGTACTTGACTGTTAGGTGGCCTTGTTGGTATCCTTGCCCGTTTGTGTCGAGTTTGTTAAACAGAGAGTGATCAAGATCCAAGCCTCCATTAGCACACTGATCTACAATCCTTGCTTTCTGTGTTGCTCCTGTAGCCTGATTCGTCACCTGTAAATCATATATTATATCATATTAATTCAATCTTAAGACAGTATAAAATTTCTAAACTCCGTTTATCAGGAAATAATTTGAATTTTAGAACAATTAATATTGTAAACAATTAACAATCTTTGAACAGCTAAACAAATAATTCGATTCTGATTTTCAAAAAAAATAAAATAAATAATTCGATTCTGAAAATTATTTTTTTGCGTCCTTTTTTCAATACTAAAGTTTTTTAATCATCAGATAGGAGAATAATTCATCGGTCCATTCGTACCTGCAAACATTTACCACAAGCAGCCTGGCCATGAGGTCCAGCCGGTCCACAAAACGCGGTCCATTCGTACTTACTACGCCATTCGAGCGGTTTATTAGCATCCCAAGTCGAGCAGTATGCACTGACAGCCATCAGATTCCAGTTATTCTGTTTCGCGTTGTATTCATGATACGTAGCCCTCACGTTCGAAGCTTCTTGCGCTTGAGCCCCACTTGTCAGTCCTATTATTACAAGGAACAAAATACTCATCCATGAAATGATTTTGGAATCCATATTTTCGGCGCAGAAATGTTTTTGGTTTGTGTTTGTGACTTTGTGATTGTGAGGGAGGGAAAGGAACCTTGATATTTATAGAAGGGTTTTTTAATTGTTTAATTGTTTTTGGAGGAAAAAATGAGGAAAAGGAAAAGAAAATTTCTATGATTTCCACAGAATAGTCAAAAGATGAGTCATGTAATCACATTAAGTGTCCGAAGAAAGTTACAAAATATGATCATAAATTCAAAGTCTTTTTGGATAAGTGAACCAGAAACTTTCTCGAGTCAAACACTACAACTCAACTACAATTCAAAATAAAAAAGCACAACTCAACTGCTCAAGACCAGTATGAGAAATACAGAAGGTCCATTTCGCTCAATTTTAGCCCAAAATTAGAAAATATATTAATTTTAATTTTTTAAAATAAATAAAGGAGTGAAAATAAGTCTTAGACCAAGGATTTTATAGGTTAGGAATGGATTTTTTCAGGGATTAGGATTGTGAAATGGGCAATCCTAAAAGATAAGTATTATGTAGGGATTTTTAAAAATATTCTTTGGATCTTGTTTTAGGAAAATAAAGAAATCTAGTTTGATATATGTATGTATGTATATAATATAATATAAATTTCTAGAAAAAACTTAGTCAAGTTTTCATTCTCTCCAACTTTATATACAAACTTTCTTTAAAAATTCCCAAACCAAAATTTCCTAAAAATTCCTAAATTGCATCCAAACATACTTTTCTAAAAATTCCCAAAATAGCTTTTCCTTGAAATTCCTTGTACATCCAAACACAACCCCAATTTTATATACACAATTTTCCTAAAAATTACTAAACCAAAATTTCCTAAAAATTTCTAAATTGCATCCAAACATGCTTTCTAAAAAATCCCTAAAAAAGTTCCAAATATTTCATTTGAGTCGAGTTTATTAATCAGGAAAAAGAAACAAAGTTCCTCGTTATTTCTCAAAGAAAAAGTTGACGACTCTTAAGATAAAATGCAATAAAATCAAAATGGACCCAGGGCCAAAATATACATTATTTGTTAAAGAACTAATTGTGTCCGACCATAAAGGCCCTCCTCCAAACTAATGAAAGGACCATGTCATATTAATAAACTAAAAGACCTTGACTCAAATGAAATATTTAATACATTTATCTCAAAGAAAAAAAGAAATATTAATTATCATATCGTAAAGGTCATCCATTTTTGGATGAATTCAGCTTTGTTTTGAAATTAGGGTTGTTAATTTTAGCTTGTAGATAGCTTGAAGATTGATGTTTGATAGAATAAATTTGAAAATCGGAATCGAACCGGAGTTGGTCCCTTAAGATAGTGATTTAGGCTCTCAAAGCCTGCAATAACTTATGGCCGATAATTTCTTTTCTGTGTTTATTGTTGTTTCTAAATCTAGAGTAGTAGGTCGAAAGCCTTGGAATCAACTCTTCTTTGATAGCGAATTGTAAATAATTTTGTAACTTACTTTCATTTATTTAATAGAATCTCAGCTGGAAATTACCCGTTAATGCTTCAAAAAAAAAGGATATCGATTTAGAATCGGATGAATTGGATGATCGGGATCAGACGAATCGGATGAAGAATCGGACCAATTTATATAAAACTAATATTTTTATATAATCATGAGAATCATTTAATCGGATCGGAGCTTGCCGATCCGACTCGAATCAGCTGAATTTGAATGATAATAAGCAATTCATAGAACCATTCAAATTCGACTCGAAAAATTGATCATTAATAGCTCGCTTGAATTTTGTTCAAATGTTTTATTGAGTTCAACTCAGTTTACAACCAATTACATCATAGAATAATCGGAATATGAATTAAATTCGTAGGTCCATTTTTGATCAAGTTCGATCAAAAATCAATCTGTTAAAACTCACTCATTCATACTAATCAAACTCGAGTTCAGTAACTCAGTTCCGCTTGATCAAGTTAGACTAGTTGACTGATCAATTGTAATAGTAAAACAAGAATTAAAGAAAGAGAAAATATGTAATGATGAAAATGAACACATGCCATGGAAAATTTGTCGTTCTCATGTCTCTTATTAATTTTTCTTTTAGATTTTCTATTTAACATGTAATTAGAGATTTCGGACGGCACGCAGTTAGCTAAACAAGAAGCCCTTTCTTCGGAACCATTTTCCCAATCATACTTATCAAGTTCCAAAAACTATATATTAATCCTCCAATTGCAATCTTTAATTATACCTGCCACCATTATGAGAAAAATATGAATAGGAAGTCTTATTAATCTTGTTTTTGTATATATAAATAAATAATTTAGTATATTACGTGATCTCTAAATTTTTCATCATGAAGAGAAATAATCCGTATATGACCAATATTACGAACCACAAGCAACTCTTGCTACATTCAATGTATGGAACTAAAGTCGATTGTACAAAAAGCAAACATAAATAATATTTAAAACTTTATGCGACAATATTATATTATGATAATGTTATTTATTGAAATGATTATAATAATCATGTTGGACAAAAACATTTTTGGTTTTTGCAAGGAATGAAGGTCGAGGTTACGTGTAACAACAGAACTGTTTTGACTCGTCAAAAGCCGAGCCATGCACACGTGCATGCATGCATCGACGTAAAATCTTAAACATTTTTAAAATTTTAAAGTTTAAACCAGCTTCTTGGATAAATCTCCTCCTTATTCTGCGTGATTACAAGGCAAGATGGCCGCTTTGTATCCCTCATTCCTTTTTGTTGTCTCCTCCTCTGAATAGTAAAGGAGACATTTATGCATGTTTTTGTTCTAAGTTCTTCACTTTGAACTCTACATTATTGCTAAGATAGTAAATGAGGTATTTATGCACGTTTTTGTTCTAAGTTCTCAATTTCATTTTGAAGCCTACATTATTGCTAAGATAGTAAATGAGACATTATGCATATTTTGTTTTAATTTCTCAATTTTCACTTTGAACTCTACATTATTGCATAAAGTTCTTTGTTATAAAGTCTTCTTTATGTATATTCAGTTACAAGAGAGAAATAAATATAAATAATAATTTTAAATTAAAATTTAGATTGTTGTATATTGTAAAGATAAATAACCAAATTGTTATTCTAACTTCAATTTCTTTTTGCGAAAAGATAAATGATGCCAACAGAAAATCATTTGAAATACTCATTTCTTTTAAAGTATTTCAAATGATAAATAACTATTTTTTATCATTACTAGAATAATTTAGGGATATATAGTACTAACCCCATTTTTCATAGGTGAGATAATTGAATCCTACGTCTAGCAAAATTTTAGAGATTTTTTTTTAATGAGATAGAGTTAGTTGTGTCCTCTCAATTTGAGTGTACATGCATGTGTTGTGTATGTCTACGGTCTATTGTCCAAAAAGAATATTTTAATTTTTTTAATAGCAAATTGACAATTTTTTCCTTTATTTTCTACAATAATGAATGACAAAGATGTAAAAATAACTAAAATAATTATTAACAACATTCTTGGAAAACAATCGAATCGAGTCCATAAATTTATCATAATAATATTTCAAGCCCTGATAATTATTATGATTTTCATAATATTGTCCATTTCTGCAACTACTATAACTAAAAAATATAATTATATAACTCGTGTTGCTAAAGTATGGTAATTAGCCTATATTAGTTAGCATGCCACACATCTCAAAAATCAAGATATCTCCTTTTTCATAGCATCACTATATATGATAATTTATTCTATAGGTAATCTTTACACCATAGATTGTAATTATTAAACCTCAATTAACCATCACTTATATTAACCAAGATGCATGATGTGATTAAGTAAATCCAATATCAACCATGTACTTTGCTAGTTACAATCACAACTTCAATACGACGTATAATGAATTTATAGAGCTTCATGTAGCTACTTCACAACTAGTTATGTGTGAACATAAACTCCAAATTAGAACCTTATTGTTATCATCTTATCACCGCATTTGGGAAATAAGAGGATCTGATGATTTTCGCGAATAGAAGATTTTTTTTAGTCAACATATGATTAATAGATTATTAGATTTGCTAAATATTAAGTTAAATGTATTTATTGTGATTCTAATATAAGGTTTTCTTAAAGTCGGCGGAATATCTTGCTGCTTGATCTAGTAAACTTGGGCTGTAATTTAAGAAAAAAGTGATTGTCTTGTTAGAAGTGGGAAGTAATCACTGCTCCGCGAAGCCAGCCTCATGCGTTCCCCTCCTCTCTAGAGGCCACGTAGTCCAAGACTTGGCCTAAACCATGGAGCCAAACTGCCCAACTTGGAACAAGCAGGCCGGCTAAAGCGGATCCAGACCCGACCTATGAGAGATAGCTAACCATTCGAGTCAACCATCTTGGGTTATAAGCTCACGCTACTGGGCTCGGCGGAATAGGAGATTAAATATAAAACATCAATCTAATTACAAAATAAAAAATAAAAATAAATAAAACGTCAATCTAATTAATCATATAATGGTTACACTAACAATCTCACCAAGACTGTCATAAAGTATCAGTGAACTTGCGAACTAAAATAACTATGGTGGTTCTAAGAAATTAGAGATAAAAATGAAACAATCAATTAATCAATTATATAATTATGTGCAAATAATCTTGTTATTATCATAAAACATCTGTAAATTTGAGAAACCAAATACTAAAAATTAGATTTAATTACACATTTCTTAATTGGAGAACCGAAACATAATGAATGATGTGGTTAATGGAGGATTCCTAAAGAAGTTTAAAAATAAGGTACATAATTAATTTTATTTTAATTTTGAAATATTCTTAGACTTTTGAATATAAATTAGGGACCCGATGCTATGACGGATTTTCCCATCGTACATCACGACGCAAAAAAAATAATATATAGAGGCAATAAACAATATATAAAAATTCATTTTTTTGAGACAATAAACAATATATACGTAAAATAACGAAAATAATATATAGAAAAAATATATTGAATAGCGGGAAAAAAAAGTATAACATCGCATTTTGAACATGCTCAAACCCGTAGCATTTTCATATTTCCCTATAAATTATAAATTGTTGTTGATTAAAATCAAATAATTGAATCCGCAAAAACGTTACTTTTACATATGTTGGGGTTAAGAAAATTCAATTTCGAATAACATGCTGATACTGTTTTTACTTGTTTAGAAATGGAATAATTCTCATTAGGTTAGCTTCCATGAAAGAGTTTGTTCATCTAAATATATTGCAAGTAGTAATAACATGTGATTAGATTCAGGATTTAGTCATAATAAATATATCATTAATTGAACTAATTCATTGTCAAAGAATCTTAACAAACATATTAATAGACCACTCGTGCCAACTTGCAAATGCATGTCCCCACACTTGGAAATGGAATATTAGATATTTTTATGTATTTTATATATTTGCTACTTTAGTTTTGGAACATGGAAATGTAGAATTCCATTGGTTTTTAGTTTTACATATAAGGTCCTTACATATTTCCTCTCACTCCTATTTTTTTTACCTTGAAATTAAATGATAGTTGCTATAATCCATCATAATTTGTAACCATGATAAGATATTGTCAATTTGAAGCTCTTTTTATCTGCACCAAAAAAAAGGTAAGAAACCCAACCAACAATCTTTCATGGAATATTTTTTTGGTTAATAATACTAGTTGCTTTTATGTATGAATAATGCCGGTGAATGGATCCAAAATGATAATTTAGCTCTTATTTTGTAAGATAGCCTAAAAAAAATTTAGCTCTTATTTTGATAAATTAATCAGTACATTATACAAAAATTATAATAACCAAAAAATAGTTCGAAGCTCCAAAAGATTCTATTACCTCTACACACAATAATGTGTTTTCATCAAATGTGTACTTTTTTATTGATGAAAAGGAGTAGACTCAATGTGCCACTTCCGGTTTTTATGTCAATTTACAAAATGAAAAAGGAAAATTGTGAATGGATGGCTATATATCGGATTTCAAACGCGTACATTTTAAATAGTCATATGCAATTTTCATATATATATATATATTTTTTTTTGAGGAACATATATTTATTTTTTTGAATCTAATTTTCATATATATATATATATATATAGACTTCGTGAAATTTAATTTCTCACATTATGCGTCCATTAACTTTCTGTTTCTTGACAAATCTGCTTTAGCAAACACACTGTAACATAATTGTTTTGAGTCATTTGCAAAAGGACAGTACGATATATTTTCCCCCGAGATTTGCCACCAATTTGCCTTCTCACTGTCTCTGACAGGTGTTAAAACAGACAGTGATAAGCGAACATCTTATTCATTTTAACATCTCTTATTAACAGTACAGAGACTGAATTACTGTCAAATCGAGGTCAAGGAGCATAATTATAACATTTTCCTGTACAAAATGAGGTGAAAACACTGAAAAGGTCAAAACTAAACATAACACTATGCAGGATGGCTAATAAAGTAATAATCATCCAAGACATATAAAATCACAAATTTACAGAAGCGAGTTAATCTTTAAACCAAAATCTAACAACAAAAACATTAATTGTGCTAAGCAAATTCCATACTTAATGATCATGATAAGCAGTCCACACTATAATTAACCTGGCCACAGCAGATCAGACAAGATGCAGACAAAGAATCCCAAATGTCTCAGTTCAACCCTTACAAAACCACAAACACAAGGGCCCCCAGTGACTCTCTGTCTGGGTTCAAACCAGACACAAACTTTGTGCTGCCTCTTTGCCATACCAACCAGCTCAAATGCCAAGATATAACAGTGATACTCTTGTACTCACAACACTATGTATATATATACTACTATATATATAAATCCTTCATCCTCTCTTTTTGCACCATCACACCATCTTCTTTAAATTCAATTTTCCATCTTTAATCATCTTAGTTCATAGCTTTTTGTTGAGAGAAATAAAAAAAGAGCTTTTGCTGTGTTTGATTTTGAGATATAAATGGCGGGATATAATGAAGATATCGACATGACAGAGCTTACTCTCGGTCCGCCAGGCAAAGCCGGTTCATCTTCCTCGAAGTAATTAAAAACTCTTATGTAATGCATTATAGTGAGATTAATTAACTTAATATGTTTATAATGTGAATTTGATTAATTTATAGGGGGAGAAGAAGAAAAAATGAAGAAGATGCAGTTTATGTGAAAGTTAGTATGGATGGGGCACTGTATTTGCGAAAACTTGATCTAACTGTTTATAGAGGATATCAAGAGCTTATTATGTCTTTGAGTGATATGTTTAGATGCTATTCATTAGGTATAACTACTATATAAATCACATGAAATTATTAACTTAATTGATGGAAGTTATATATATATAGAGAGAGATTCTATTTGTGTATATTATATTTTAATATATTCTTGTGTATATTTTAGGGGGATTGGAGGGTTATGATGAGTGTGAATATGCAGTTGCTTATGAAGATGGAGATGGGGATTGGATGTTAGTTGGAGATGTTCCATGGAGGTATGTTTAATTTCTTTTTTTATTTAACTTTACATGTAATTAATCAAGGTACATTTCATAATTGTAGTTTTAATTCTTGAAATTAATGTAATATATATAATAGTTTGACACCCAAACTTAAGTAACCAATGTTATGTTACTTAATTTTGCAAAAATGATATATTTTTTATCCAATTCGTTTATATAATCTTTTATGAGAAAAAACACATTAATTAATTGGGGTTAATTGTACGTATTTATTGAATTCTTTTTTGTAGGATGTTTGTATCATCATGCAGAAGAATGAGAATTATGAAAGGATCTGAAGCAAGAGGCTTAGGCTCAAGCGAGGACTAATGATCAATATAATGCAATTATGCAATAACAGAGAAAAAAGAACAGAGAGCTGTAGAGCTGTAGAGCTAGAGGCAAGAAAAATGAAAAATATATAATGTAAAACCCTGTGATAGTGTATGTATCTTTTTGAGAAATGCATATTATTATTAGTTATTTATCCCTTTTATGTATATATATGCACTAGATTTTAAAGCAGAGTATTATTTTGGACCATAACAAAATCTTGGCTCAGTTTATGTATTTTTAGCAATCAGGCCATGGAGTATTTATATGGGCCAGGTCAGGCCCATTTATCGAGAATAAATTCGAAATAATATAATCCCTGAAAAGTTGGTACCATTTGTCACCTATTTCCCTGCCAAAAGATCTTTTATAACTGTATCATTCAAGAGTCATTTTTTAAAGTAAAAAGAGAAAGGAAGCTTGAGTTATTCATCTTATTATTCCTAGATCTATTCCTGAATTTGGTTGATTTGATGAGAATAAAGTAGCAAACACATGTGAAAGCATGAAATATTTATATTATATATCTCAATCTTTTCTATTTCAAAGTTTAACAAAATGATAAATAACAACACTATTATTTTCTATCTCTTGTAAATCATAAATAATAAATCAGTATTTTACAACATAATAACTTAGATTCAATTAATTAGTTGACAATATTATATGCTGTAGTTTACTACCTCTAATTAAGTTTGAGAGTGAACAATATTTTTGACCAACTTATATATAAAATTAGATAAATGTATCATTACTTTCCCAATTTTAACCTAATGAAAAGGTAGCATCTAGGCCTTTAGGCTCTTACAAGCAAAGCCTTCCTTAAAGAGGATCAGATAATGTTCATTTAACTTTATCTTTTTTTTTAATTATATTTTCTGTTACATACCGGAACTAAATAGTGGAAAGTGGAGTTAGTTGATTAATCTCACCTTACGTAGTAAATGAAAATTAGAGTTATTTAAATAGACTAGTGCATTAACTATTAGTACCAACAAAGCTTAAGTCTTTTTTAGGACAATATGATATGGGCCTCAAGATTGGGATGAGCCAGTTAATGTACTAGTCTCTAACAAATGATATCAGAGCCAAATCATGAGGGTACTATCGTGCGGCCGGAAACGTACCATACCGTTATCATTGGATCGTATATGTCTCAGTGGGGATACATGTATGGGATGAATGCGCACAGATGTTTACTAGGACGAGACTGAAACCAGGTGCTAGTTCTGACGGTGATGTCAAGAAATTTAAGTAGGAGAATTTGCTACACCCCGGAACCAAATAGTGGAAAGTGGGACTAGTTGATTATTAGTCTCACTTTGCATAGTGAATAAAAATTGAAGTTACTTAAATATATTAGTGTATTATCTAGTAGCACCAACCAAAATTAAGAAGCTTTTTTCATGATAATATGATGTGATCCTGAATGTTAGACTGAATCAATTAATATACCAGACTCTAACATTTTCAATATTTATGTATTGGAAATTGGGAATGCATTTCATTTTCACATGATGGTACATATAAATTGAACATATGAAATTCTTTTTTTTTTTTTGTAAAAAACTATCAAACAGGAAAAAAACCCTGAAGCTGCTGCTTCTAATTAGCCAATCTGATGTTTCTTGCTTATAGCGATCTGATAATTGAAAAAATATATATTATACGATACCATGATTATGTGAAAATGTCAATTGGCCAAAGGTAAATTATCAAGATAAAATCATAAAAGGCATATAATATATGTATTTTTATCTGTTGTGGTGGCTTTATTACAAGATGCACAAGAACCTATTCTCTGTTTAGCTTAAAAGCCTCATGTGATCTCTCACGGAGTACTACTATTACAATGGGTAATTGTTGATGAGCCATGATGATATCCAAATCCAACCAAGATGATTTTCATGTCTCTTAATATGAAGAGTGACTTAGGAATAGATTATTCACCACATCTTATAATTAATATGTGTACAATCTATAGTACTATATTCTTAATATTTAGAATTTATAGGATTATATTCTTGATACTTCGTATCTTCAAAGATTATGTTGTGAGTTGTGACGGTTAGTTGAGCTGTTATATAGATCACGATGTACATTGAATGAATACCAAGCAAAATCAAAATCTTCTCATGAAAGGATTATTAATATGACTAATGCCCTTTCGTCTTCATGGTATTAGAACTATAGATCTTGACATTTTTTTCATTATATTAGAGCTATAAATCCTGACGGTGAACAATTTATTCTCAAATTACTCTGCATATTAAGAGATATAAAGATTATTTTGATTGGATAGCATCATGGCTCATCAATGTTTGCTATAATGGTATAGCTATATGTCGACATATATATTTCGAATTGAATTTATCACATTAAAGAAAATTTCTGAATTTAACAAAACCATATATGTTTTCTTATCCAATGAATTAACTAAGCCCAAATATATTGAGGTGGTCTCCAGTTTGATTAAATTGGAGACGAAATAACAGCATATATGGTGCATGTGATCCACTGACAATTGAGCCCGTGTCATCCATCAAGACTCAACCCGACCCTCTAAAAGCTCCATAATATTAGCCTCTCTTTAACCCCGTGATTCTACACCTTTGTCCTATTTATTAGAACAATAATAATGTACATTATTTCATGCTCATTATATATATAAATCTCATG
The DNA here is from genome assembly GCA_024447665.1 of Juncus inflexus. Classification (NCBI taxonomy): domain Eukaryota; kingdom Viridiplantae; phylum Streptophyta; class Magnoliopsida; order Poales; family Juncaceae; genus Juncus; species Juncus inflexus. Next base: position 10,227,324 of record JAJHPC010000015.1, on the reverse strand, counting down.
TAATATCCCTACGCGCCAAATTATCCACACTCACAAGTCGCACACTATAGGTTACACACAATGAAGGCTTGCTATTCCTCAACCCTTTTCTCATTTCACATCCTATTACTCTTAGCCCTCTCATTTCTCCACTATTGTTTCTCCATTCATGACTACCATGATGCATTGTCAAAATCAATTCTATTTTTCGAAGGCCAGCGGTCAGGCCGCCTGCCAGCTAGCCATCGAGCAGCCTGGCGGGGCGACTCAGCTGTTTCAGACGGGTTGCATGCAGGAGTGGATTTGGAAGGAGGGTATTACGATGCGGGTGATAATGTGAAGTTCCATTTTCCGATGGCCTTTACTACCACAATGCTTGCATGGGGAATTGTTGAGTTTGGACAGTCGATGCCGCACGAGGAGAGGCAAAATGCTGAAGTGGCAGTTCGATGGGCGACTGATTATCTCCTCAAGACTATCGCACATCCTGGTCTCATATTCGTGCAGGCAAGCTAGTAATGTTGGCAATTTACTATTTTATCTGCAAAATATATACTTTCATATCTGATGTTAGTTTGGTGTATAAGATGAATTTTTATGCTAAAAAACCCATATAATGTTCCAAGTTCATGACAGGATTCATATGTGCCAAAATAGGAAGGGGCCAAAGTCCACATTGTAGTATAGTGGCACAAATATAGAAAGGGCCAAATTTAACATATACCTATCTAAGGTCTACTTAGGAACATTTCATACATGTGATCTATAAATCCAATATTAAAATAGGTAGGGGACCCAATAAATGACCACAATTGTTGGGAGAGGCCAGAAGACATGGACACGGCTCGCACGGTATACAACGTCAGTGCAGATCGACCCGGGTCGGAAGTGGCAGGTGAGACTGCGGCAGCACTAGCAGCAGCTTCAATAGTTTTCAGACAGACCGATACAGAATATTCAAACAGACTAATAGCGGGTGCCAGAAAGGCATTCGAGTTTGCAAATACGTATAGAGGCGCATATAGCGATGATCCTGGGCTCAAAGACGCTGTCTGCCCTTATTATTGTGATTATAATGGCTATCAGGCAAGACTTTTTGTATTTTTTTTTCCTTTGTTTATTTTATTTTATTTTCATTTTTTTTATAATTTTGAGGATTGGGCTAGGGTTAATTAATATGAGCTTTTAAAAAATTGATATGGTTTTAGTCCAATGAATCCAAAACAAATATAAAAGCCCAAATACGAAAAATATGTTGGCCCGAGTGCCAACCAGTACACTACTATTCCCTATTGGTACCAACTATGAATAATTCAGTTATTATTAGATCAATATTAGAATCATTGACTTATCACAAGATCTAATTAATTACACTGAAAAATGGATGATCAGGATGAGTTGTTGTGGGGAGCAGCCTGGCTGAGAAGAGCCTCGCAAGATGATACGTTTTTGGAGTTCATACAAAACAACGGCAAAACACTCGGTGCGGATGAGAGTGTAAATGAGTTTGGTTGGGATAACAAACATGCTGGCCTCAATGTTTTGATCTCCAAGGTAATGGAACTAACTGGTTATTTTTGGTTAATTCGGTTTTAAATATTTGGGTTATTTGGTTTTATGAGTATGTTCGGGTTATTCACTTTTATTTCGTTCGGTTTGGTTTTAAATTACAAAAGTTGAATATGCCGAATCGATTAAATCACATTTTCTTTTGTTAATTTATAAAATTTGAACATAATTTCTTGGATTATGCATATTAAGATTGACTAATATATTCATTATTTAATCTAAAATATGCAATTTAACTTAAGATCATTCAATTCTGTTCAATTCTAACTTAATTCAGTCTAGTTCTGTTTAGATTTGATAATCATAATGATACTAAAATATGCATATATTTTTGTAGGAATTTATGGAAGGAAAAATACTCGCACTAGAATCATACAAAGGATCAGCAGATAGTTTCATATGCACATTAATTCCAGAATCAACATCATCACACATTGAATACACACCAGGTGGTCTGATTTACAAACCAGGAGGGAGCAACATGCAACATGTCACTACTATTTCATTTCTTCTTCTTACTTACGCAAAGTACTTGTTGAAATCATCTCACACTGTTAATTGTGGCGATGTCTCTGTTGGGCCTGCCTCTCTCATTCTCCAAGCCAAAAAACAAGTAATTTTTTTTCCAAATATCTTAGACTATTGATTTAACCTGAATAGTTAATTTAAGTTATGAGAAATTTTATAAAAAAAGAAAGTCCCTGTATGATGCCTAGATTACAAAAAGAGCCCCTATTGGTAAATTGCAGGAAAAAAAAACTCCATTTTTAAAGAAATTGCAAAAAAAAATACTATGATTTGTTACGGTCTGACACTGTTAATAACTTGTTTTAGTCATTCTAATGAATAATTGTTAGCATATTAAGTCCGTTTTCTGTAATGTAGGGGCCTTTTTGCAAATTTGATATAATAATGGGCTTTTCTGCAAATTTCTCTTAAATTTTTTATTATACTAATATATTACGATTTTAATTATGGATCAGGTCGATTATTTACTAGGGGACAATCCGATGAAAATGTCGTACATGGTCGGGTATGGGACCCGATACCCGCAACGGATCCACCATCGTGGTTCATCTCTGCCGTCCATTTATGCCCATCCGCAATTCATCGCATGCAAAAACGGGTCGGTTTACTACACGTCACAAGATCCAAATTCGAATGCACATATCGGTGCAGTTGTTGGTGGACCAGGTGAAGATGACGTGTATGAAGATGATCGTGCGGATTTTAGAAAATCCGAACCGACTACGTATATTAATGCGCCTTTGGTTGGAGTTCTTGCTTATTTTGCGTCTAGTCCTGGTAGTAAATAACTTTAGTTATGTTTAATTTGAAATGATATACATGTAGATAGCAGTAATTAAACACTTGGCATATACACAGACTGAAAGTGAACGGGGGAGGAAAAGATTAAAAGTTGGTCATTTTTCAGAGTTCTTTTATTGGTTTAGTCACTTTTGTTTGATAATTATGTATTATATATATAAAAGATTTGAGTTTGAAAGATTATAATAATAATTCAGAGAAATGTAGAAACTGTATGGCAAAGATGAATTGACCATGGCGGAACTAACCTATCAGTTGACTTACTAAATGATTTGAGTTCATCTATAGTGCCTGAGTATTTTTCAGAATTTATGATAGATTTAATCTAAGTCCTCAAATTCAAAGGGGGCATTTTGGGAACTTAGCAATTAATTAGAAAATTAATTATATAACAGTAATTCCTTATTTTCAATTGGATAATGAGGACAAGAAAATTTTTGATGCGAGCAGGAAATAAATTGATACATTCACGTTTTTGCCCTTACACCAGAGACTTTCAATTTTAGAAAGTAGCATCTCTCCAATCAAACTACATCTGAATCATGATTCTCTCTAAAAAAAATTATTTGACTTTTCAAATTTATTTATCTTCTTAAAAATCTACGAAGTTTTTATAAGAATTATAATACTGGATGCCGAATCAAACCCCCAATGAAAATAATGAAATTTATTTTATCTATGACAATTTAAAGTATAATTCATAGAATAAGCTACATGATCGTATTCCACATAACATTTTTTTGTACTTAACTGTATTATCTAATATATGTGTATTTCTTGAATTTAGTATTCTTATATTATAGGGAATTTATGGTTGAGAGTGATATTCTTCTTCTTTTTATTTGTTTGAACTAAATTCCATAAAAAGCTCAAAATAAGATTGTAATATATATATTTTTAGCTTATCTAGGAGTCTTAATTTTATTTTAAATGAAATAATTTAGATTTTTTTATTTGTGTCACTATTATGCTTTGAGATATTATTATTGAAATTTATTTTGATATTTCAAGTACTTATTTTTCTTGTTGATTATATTCTTATGAAATAAATATCAAAATTATTACAATTATGATGGTTCTAAATACAAAATTACGAGTTGTCGAGTTTTTGAATTTGTATAATAATACGATAATTTCTTAATATTTTAATTTTTTTTTCAAATATTTGCTAAAGATTTGAAATTAATCAATGATTTAAGGAGAGATGTACTTTCCAAAAACGATAAATTTTATGCCACATTACTAACAAGAATAAAAATGTCTTTTTATATTAAAATTTACTGCTCACATCAAAGTAATTCATGTCCTTATCATTGTTCTTTTCAATTCTCCCATGTGTGTCTTCTCTCCTCTCCATTCCATCCACTCCATTTCTTCTTTATTTTTTTCTACATGGTTTTCTTCTTTTGAACCAGCTGTGGTCTTGTGATCCTGATCATCCTCTCTGTTGTAAAACAGTATATTGGGACAGAAGACAGCAAAATATATATTAGCGAATAGTATTTATATTGATAAAAGAATGGTACATCAACACTGAATTAACACAAAATATATATTAGCGAATAGTATTTATATTGGCATTTCAAAAATAATATAATACAACTAAAATTATTTATTTATTGTGGCTTAGGAACTTATATTGATACCTAAAGATGCGTATTACCACCCAAAAAACTTTATTGAACGTCTAATAATTATTCATACACACCTTCTCAAAAATAACATTTATCAACATCCAAAATTATGTAGATTTACCACAAAAATACTAAAAGAAATTGAACTAAAATATTCAAAATGGTGCAATGGTACTAATATAATGTATTGGCATCAATATCATACTTGTACAAAAATTATATATTCGAACTAAAAATAATATATTGACAACATAAAATGATACATTATTGATTGATGTATTCATACTGAAAATATTGTACTAACATTGAAAATGATCATTAACACAGAAAAGTAATAGTTAGGCACAAGTTTAATAAAAAATATCATTCACTCGATATATCCAAACTGATGTTTATTAACCACAAAATACTAAAATTGATTGAATGACTAAACTATACAAAATGGTGCTTTGGTACGAAAATGGTATATTGACCGCAGTATCATGCGTGTACAAAAATGGTATGGTGTAATTGATTGTGAAAATGATATATTCATAATAAAAACAGAATATTGTCACATAAAACGACAAATTCATGTTGAACTCAACATGAAAAAATATATTTAAATCATATCAACATTACAAAAATACTCAGAACTAACAAAATGCATTATGACTTGGAAACATCCATTGATACTTAAAATATATGCATTATAGCCCTAAAATCTTTATTAAACATCCAAAAAATAATAGCAAGGCATAAGTTATAAAATAAATATCGTTCATCCAAAATTGTATTGAGTAAGCATCAAACAATAAAATTTAATCGAACAACTATCATTATGCTGCCTATCATATACACCCTTCTATAGCATCTTCTTTAACAACTATTGAACACCTCCTACGTATATGCTGCCTATCATATACACCCTTCTATAGCATCTTCTTTAACAACTATTGAACACCTCCTACATACATGCACCAACATATAATACACAATGATATCAATTGGATATTGAAATATCTTGAAAACATGCTAAAATTTGGAACTCCAGCTAAAAACCCTAAGAGGTTGAAGGCATCATCAATTTAAAAAATGAAGCCAACAATTAGTGACTAGCAACACAGAGCACTATTGTCCTCACTGGTACCTTATGGTATGCACCAAAGTCTCATGTGAATTCAGCCCCAATAAACCCTGCTTTTGCTATAATTAACCCAAATGCATATAAATCAGCAATAATAAATCGTCAATTGACCTCTCATTTAAGCTGAATTAAGATGCAATTAACAACAATTAATCCTTAATCAGATTTTATCACTCCCTATAAGCCCTAATCATCCTCAGTTACGAAAAATCCAAAATCCGGAATTAAGGAGATGAGATATCTGGCTGCTGTAAAGTTGGAGAACAGAGACAGACTCATCATCTCATCAAGTGAAGAATCGAGTGATAGCCTCGTCGTCTCGTCGCATGAAGGGCTGGAGAGGAAGCTCGCGTCCATGAAGGACTGGACTGGACTGGAGAGAGATGAAGCCTGATTAGAAGAGGAAGGCTATTTTACCCTTTCAAGTTATTTTGGTAACTGATTAAATGGTAATAATTCTTGGCTGAAACCATCTCAAACTTCATCCTAACCATCCCATCTAAAAAATGCTTTTAATATTAGCCATCTATAAGATATAAAAATCCAAATAATTTCATTTATTTATTAACATTTGTAATCAAACTAGAATCTACTCTCGCTTCGCTTCGACCCGGATATGATTGAATATTTTTGGTGTGTTTGCTTGAAAGAGTTCTTGTTGAGGATCACATAATAATGTGAAATATTGGCTCAAAACAAGTTTATTTATTTAGATTCATATATGCTTAGATTCAATATATGCTTAAGTATACATAGAAGTTAAGAAACAGGTTAAAGAGTTTACGTGGTAAATTATTACTTTTTCTCCATTAAAAAAATATACTTGACCTTTTTACATTTTTTAGTATACTTCCTAAGTTCTTATATTTTGTCGGTTTATTCCTGACATAGTAGGGCCTAATGGATATACACAATTTTTTTTATTTTGCAAGGTTACATGTTAAGTTTTCCTTTGTTTTATATTGGCACATTAAGTAAATAACTGATATTTGGATGGTAGAATAAAAACGGAATTCCCAAAAAATACACATTCAGAAACAAATTCCAATTTATAGCATTTTCGCACTTCTAAATTGCGGTTTGCATTTTTTTTTTTGGCTGAAAGGGTTTCAAAAAAAAAAAAAAAAAATGCAAACCGCACTTTAGAAGTGCGGCTTTATAATTTATTTATTTTTTTTAGTTTTTAAGGATGAATTTTATATGTTTCGAAAAAAAACATATAGGTCTTTATCTATATGATAAAAATGAATGAATGTTTATAAACATTTATTTCAATATATGTTGTCAAACATATGTTGTAGGATAAATATTTTTATAAGTCTTAATTTATTGTCTTGATATAAATATTTTTATTCAATTTCTACAATATATAAAAATGCACTTGCCAAATATTCATTTAAGGACATATAAAGATATTTTTCATTTTTATCAAGAATCTAACCTTAGTAGTAAAAGCATTTTTTATTTTGATTAATTATAATATGCATGTCCGAATGGTAAAGGTATATCATACTATAATTGCATTTTACTATATGGTATAGGTACTTACTATTCGGACATGCATATTATAATTAATCAAAATAAAAATATTTTTACTAGCAAGGTTAGATTCTTGATAAAAATGAATTTTTTTTTATATGTCCTTAAATGAATATTTGGCAAGTGCATTTTTATATGTTGTAGAAATTGAATAAAAATGTTTATATCATGACACTAAATTAAGACCTATAAAAATATTTATCCCACAATATATGTTTGACAACATATATTGAAATAAATGTATATAAACATTCATTTTTAACATATAGATAAAGACCTATATGTTTTTTTCCAAACATATAAAATTCATCCTAAAAAAAAAATTCTAAAATTGCACTTTAGAAGTGCAGTTTTAGAATTTTCTTTTCTTTCTGAACCGCACTTCTAAAGTGCGGTTTCAGCCAAAAAAAAAAAAATAAATAAAAATTACAAACCGCACTTTAGAAGTGCGGAAATGCTATAAATTGGAATTTATTTCTAAAGGTGTATTTTTTGAAAATTCCGTTTTTATTCGTGTATATACAGTAAATTCTACCTATTTGGATTTCTCATAAGGATAAATATGAAAAACGACTTTTATATTTTGGACGATTTTAGTCCCACCGCAAGAAATAAGAAGATATTTTAGCCTTTTATAAAATTACAGAGTTAGAAAGGTTGTCAAATTATTGTAGCTATATCATATATGATGTATCAATGGGCCAGAATATTTATGGGCCGTAACTTATGTGTTAGTTAATTTTTTCTTACAAAAAACTTGGATTATGAAGTAACATGTCATGTAGCTGAGACGTGGCAAAAAAATATCGAGATTTCTAGCATATATATGGAAAAGTGTTGTGTTTTATTGTTGAAAATTATAATAGTATATATATAATTCTTTCAGAATTTATAGGATAAATATGAAATTTGTAATAATACAAAATAAACATAATTTTCAGTTTTTTGAGTAAATTTGATAAAAATTTTATATCATAGAAAAGTAATTTTGTATATATAACATATTAGAATCCACAAAACGAAGTGAATGATTGCATCATTTATGCTAAATATTATAATATGTGCAGCGAGTTAAAATTATGATATCATAACTTTTCACACGTTATATTGTTAAATAAATGCCACATAATATTGATGTACAACTTTTGTGTGGGTTCCTAGGTACGTCGTGCAAATACTTTTTTTAATAGAAACTGTGCGTCTCACTCCCATGTTCACACTTAAAGTTTTCACACCTAATGTTCCGATACATGTTTTTTTTCAGAGTCCCACCGCACATATTATGAACTATATATATCACCTTTCATTTCCCAAAAAAAATATATACTCAAATGAATCAGCTTGTATGATGTTGGTATTGTGGACTAGGCGGAACTCAAGACCTACATTGTTGCTTGCAATGAATGGTCGAGTATAATGGCTGATCTCTCAACATGTGGCATGAAAATACGACCAACTTTTATATATATTTAGTATAATAATTAGTATAATAAGTGGTTCTGATATGTCCAGTTAACTTGAAATAGACCATAGACCCCACACCTGTTGAAACAAAACAATAGACAATAATTGACATAATTGGATAAAAATATTCAAAATAGGGTACTAAAATGATTGTGTATATCTTTACTTCTGATAGATACACCATCTTGTACAGTTCTCCCTTACTTATCCACTTAAAAAATCTCATAAAAACATGTCAATTCTCCTATTCCTACTCTTCCTCCTCCCGTTCTTAATCCTCTCAAAAATCCTCTTTACAAACTCAACCAATCACAAGCTTCCACCGTCACCGCCATCACTTCCGTTCATCGGACACCTCCATCTCCTTAATCCTCGCTCCACACACCGCTCTCTCCTCTCCCTCTCATTAAATTATGGCCGTCAAAACTCATCTGGATTGATTTTCCTTCGGGTGCCAAGTCCAACGATTGTCGCATCAAACGCCTCAGCAGCAGAACTGGTTCTGAAGAACCATGACGCTGCATTTGCGTCTCGACCCGCTTCTCTCTCAGCAGGTAAGGATATTATTAAAATTGATTTTTATTGGTACATATTTCTTTATTTTTTTTATGTTTTTTGTTGGTCACTGATATGGATTTATTTGATTTCTCTATGGATAAAGGCAGTTGCAATTGTAACTAGATATTTGATCAATAGAATCTGCGCAAGAGTCAATTAAGATTTCCACATTTTATCAGAAGAAGAATGTTATTGATAGAAGTGATCCAATGAGTGCAATTAGTTTGGAGAAAATTCTATTTTTGCCCTCGTAACTAAAGAAATAGCTCATTTTTAGTCCTTTAACTTTTTATTTGTCTAATCTTAGTCTCTTAACTATTCAATAAGTATATTTTTTATCATTCCATCCATTAACGACTTACGTGTCCGTTAAATTTAATACATAAACGATGATATCTCATACATTCTTGACACAAAAGGAATGACGTGTTAACTTTTTTTTTCTTAAAAATTAAACATGCACAAAAAAATATTTAGTAATAAAATTAATCTTTTAAGAAAAGAGAAGAATTAAGAATTTTTTTTTTTTTCAAACATTTGTCATGTCACAATTGTCGCGTCGGAACATATTTCAATAGTATATGCCACGTCATTGCTTACGTGACAAGTTTAACGTATATATAAGCACTTAGCGGAATGAAAGACTAAAAATATACTTATGAAAAAGTTAAGGGACTAAAATTTGACCAATAAAAAATTGGGAAACTAAAAATGAGCTACTTCAATAGTTGAGAGGGACACAATTAGACTTTTCTCTTTAGTTTATATATATATGTTTGGGCTGTGATCTAATGTTCAAGGTTTACGGTCAAAAAAAGTAATTATATTATATTGTGACTAATAAATCTCATTCAAATGAGTATTTTTGTTAATTAAATGGCGCACTATTTGCGGCATTGCATGTAGGGTTGTTTGCAGGTCGAAATGTATCCTTCACTCCATACGGTGACTATTGGCGCCAAACGAAGAAGCTCACTACCGTTCATCTTCTCAGCCAAAGACGCGTATTTTCTGATACGTTCGTTGCTGCACGTGCAAAGGAAGTGACTGCAATGGTGACACACATAGCGGAAGTTAAAGGAGAGGTGAACTTGAGTGAGTGTTTTTATGCCTATGCAAACGGCGTGGTTACCCGAGCGGTTGTAGGAAAAGGGAGCGATGCACAAAGATTTAGGTAGTCATGTTATTAGTATATATTTTTATATTACTTTTATTTATATGGCATATTCAAAAAAAAATTATACTTACCACAGAAAAATATGTAACACCCCAAAACGAAATTGTGAGGAATGGAGATTAGTCTCATATTGAGAAGTTAGTAGAATATGAAGTATCTTAAATAAACTAGTGCGCATACTACTAGAACTAGACAAACTTATATTTTTTTTCATGACAATATGATATAGGCTTGCTTGATTGACCTGGCCTGTAAATATATCAAGATCTTACAAATTATCTCACAGATCATTTTTTTTTGAAATATTTTACTGATTTTTGTGCAGTATGGGATTCAAAAGTCCATGAATTAATTAGTGAAAGAATTTGCAGAGTGTAGTAGATAGCTCCACTCTTATTTTACTTCAAAATAAATATGTTAGCCTTAGAACTACTAGTTCGATCACTTTTAACATAGGGAGCTCATGGGGGACATATCAGCAGTATTGGCAGAGGGATCGACTATCCGATTAGTAGCGGAAGTGTTTCCCACAATAGGAAAGTTGTGGGGAAATGTATCAGGGCTCAATGAGAAATTTAAGCAATATAATAAGAGGTGGAATGAGTATATAGCCGAGATTGTGGAGGAGCGTAAGAAGAAGACGGTGAATGGGGAGGAAGGGAAGGAGGAGGATTTCATCGATGTTTTGCTGAGACTAAGAGATGATGGAACCGTTGGATTTGATATCAATGACAATGACATTGTTGCCATTATTCGAGTACGTCTCTCATTTACATTGTTTATGCATTTGACACCAGCGGCTAATTCCACGTTTCTTGAACTTTCTTTTTTCAATTCAGGATATGACTGCAGCTGCAACAGACACAAGTTTTATCACGTTGGAATGGACTATGTCAGAGCTAATAAAGAACCCTGCTATCATGGCCAAGATACAAAATGAAGTAAGGCGAATCGCAAACAACAAATCAGTAATTGCAGAAGATGAATTGAACCAAATGGAATATCTTCGAGCGATCATAAAAGAGACACTTAGATTGCACCCACCGGCCCCTTTATTGATGCCTCATGAATCAACAACTGATGTTTCAATTCATGGCTACGAAATCCTGCCCAAAACAAAGTTAATCATCAATGCATGGGCGATAGGAAGGGACTCGCAATCTTGGAATTCACCAGAGGAGTTCAGGCCAGAGAGATTTATCAACAATGATGTGGATTTCAGGGGGAATGATTTTCAGTTCATTCCGTTCGGGGCAGGGCGAAGAATGTGTCCCGGCGTAAATTTTGCCATGGTTACAATAGAACTCGCACTCGCGAATCTTCTAAACAGTTTTGATTGGAAGTTAGTAGGTGATGATTTGGATATGGATGAAGGTCCTGGAATTGCTGTTCCGAGGAAAAATCCTCTTTACCTCGTTCCAACAAAATATTGAGTTTGTTGATCTTTAATGTATTTCGTTGAATGTATTGAGATCTTTAATGTATTTTGTTGAATGTATTGAGTAAAACGTTATATATCAATAAAAATATAGTTGGATTAATTACTTTTTATTCAAAAAATTATTAAGTTCATTGATCTTTAATTTACTTGGTTATATGTATTGACAAAGACATTATATTATATATCAGATATTTCAATTTCATTTGCGATTGATAATGAAAATAAATCTAAAAACATTTTCTATTCAAGAATGAGAGAGTTTCGTTAAGTGTTGCTTAACATGAATTATGTAATACTAGAGGGTACCTTGCTCCGCTTCAGAAAAATTATATTGATAATTTTAGAGTTTTATTTAATTTTTTGGCGTAGTAATTCTCTATATAGATTCAAGCGACTTTATTAATTTTATAAGAAAATAGATAATATTTTAATACTTTTAGATCAGTTGAATTTTTTTATACTTTGATGGGATATGTATAGATGAATTAATGTATTAACAATTACTTCCGAAATAATGATTTTGTAAAGTATTATTTCTTTTTATTTTTTTTGATTTTATTTATAGATTAAAAAAATCTTTTATTTATGACTCCATCTAATTTTGTATAGACTAAAAGAATAATCTAGATATAAATATTGTTAATTAAAATATTCATAAAATTAAAATGTTGATAGGAAGTATTTTGTACAAAAAATAATGAAATTTATAAATAGCCCACTGATTGATTAAAAATAAGTTCATCTAATTTTGTAGAGACAAAAAAAACTAAAATTATATATATTTATTAAAATATTTATAAAATTTAGGGGTAACTAAAAAATCCTTATACTTATCATGGATCCAATCATATTTTTGTAAGACTTCCAAATTGAGCCTCACTGCATATTTTCTATCAAATTGTTTAGTGGCACGGTGATAATGATTCATATATGGAACGAGGCCAATACAAAATGATAGGTTAAATATTGCAATGCACAACCTCCATAAATTTTTGAACGGTAGGCGATTGCCTACGGATTCCAATAATTAAAATTAAAAGTTACATTATTGGATACATTTTTGTTGTGAAAACCTCGGAAAAATGAATTCTCCCTAAACCCAACTCCTAACAGACTGTCTTATCCATCTACCGAACCCCCCTGTTAGTAGTATGCCCTAGGCCAATATATTTGAGACCTAGATGTATGGATTATGTTAAACAAACATTGTGTTTATTTAGAGATATTTTATATAATAAATGCGTATTGGTTATTTTATTCTTATTACTAAAATGAATCTTGAATATGATATTCAGCTTTATATCATCAAAATATGTGACTTTGATAGTAAAACTATAAAGTATTATGAATGATATTCTAAACCGTCACTGATCATTCATAGGATGTTTGTGAGACAAACATACTTTATGATAAGCTATAAATGGACATCAGTATGTTAGTTGACTGATGGTCACGTTTTATTGATCATGAATAAGAGTTATTAAGTCATTAACGTAAGTATATGTTAGAGACCATATACTGGATTGACCCACCTTGAGAATACTACATGGTTCGTGTCATTAGTTATTCTCAGTAAAGAATGTATATGTAATCCTTAGACTTGTGATTATCTCAGTTTCCTACATGATAAATTTTATACTTTAATATAGTCTAACATCGTCTTTAACCGGGCGATCATAAAGATTATAATTAGGTATATAATGAATTGTGCGGAGGAAAGAGTTTAATTAAGATAGGATTTGTTCCTCTCATAAATTGAGAGAGATATCTTTAGGCCTCTTGATGATTTGATTGAAGAAACGCACGGCCATACTCAAGTGAATTAATAAGTAGTTATTAATGTCATTTCATGTTCAATCAAATTCGGTATCAAGAAATATTTATCGACCAACATAAGGTTGACACATACCATGCCTTATGGACGATATAGATATAGTGTAACAAAAGGATACAATGCATGACATAAATTAGGTTTGATCGAATCATCTATATTTGCTTAATTTGGGTAATCATGATGTCTTGCTAGAGGCCGTTCATGATTTATAATCCATTGTGATTATTGCTAACATTAAGTAAACCTACATGGTCACACACAAAGAAGCGAAGTGCGGATACCGATCAAAGGGGTTGTTCGTGTGGATACCGGTAGAGGACGAAGCGAAGTGCGGCGTCTTTGTGATTTGGGTTGAAACCGTGATTTTTTGTTTGGAGAATCGGTTTGTGAGATGACCGATTAGGCGAATCATTCAAAGGATCGGTTTGGAAACCGGTTTGGATCGGGCAAAGAAAACCGTCAAACAAATTCATTTTTGATCATCACGGATTAAGCGTAATCCGAAGGTACAAAGTTATGAACTTTTCTTTGATTTAATTGTAATTCACGGATCCTTCTTTTGGGTTTCGAATTCGATTTTGTTTCGTTTTTGTTTTTCCGCTGCATTATGAATGGTAGAAACCCCCCCCGAACCCATGTTTGCTAATGATTTATACCCCTAATCCGCCTCTCTTTTCGCTTCTTCTAAGACCTCGAATATGGGCCATTTTTTGTTGTTGAAAACTCTTCCATTGCGCTCCTTCCAAGTATTTCAAAGTATATCTAGCCAGTGGATGTCCCATATATTCCGAAACTCTTTTGGGCACGGCATTATTGATGGCCAAATATTGTTTGTATCATAGATGTGTGGTACCCTTCACCTTTGTGCCTCGTGTGAGACCAAGAAGTCAGTGAATGTGTATTATTGGAATAGATGAGAGTTATTCTCCATAAGACCTGTGTCGCATAGAACACATGTAGTATCCGTTGTTGGTGACCATTTTACAATTTTTTCCTTGGTTGGCAGTTTGTTTTGTAAGGCTAGTCATGCAAATATTTTAATGCGATTTGGTGCCTTGATTTTCCAAATCTTGGCTAATCTGTTTCGTCGCACCCCCGGGTTCGCAAAGAATATATATGCTCGTCCGGCCGAGAAGGGATTTGGAGTAGGCCCACCATTCTAGAAGTATTGATCTTCCGAATTTGTGAGACGAATATTTTCCGTTTGAGACAAGATATCCCTCAAATTTTCTTCTAATCGAGAATTGGACATGGTTGTGTTGTAAGATCTGTTATATAGAGGCATTCTTGTTTACCTCCCGAGCATATATTTGTGGCTAATTTTTTGCTAGAGACTCGTTTGAGAGTCATTTGTCTGTCCAAATGTATGTTTTTGATCCATTTCCTAATTGGAGTGAGATCCTGTTTTCAAACCAGGAACCCAGTTAGGATAATTGTTTTGCAAAGAACGATTTATCATTTCTTACTGTTGTTAGATTTAGGAAATTATATGCTTTAATTATTGTGTTGGCCCATAGTGTGCTGCGATGTTGTAATAGTTTCCATGAGTAGTGACTTATATTGTATTTTGAGGTTTTTGACACTCATTCTACCATTGTGTCGTGGCGTACACACTAACCCCCAATTGGCTAGGTTTTTCCCGAGTTTGTATGTTTTTTGGCGTACACACTAACGACGAAAAATGCCATAGAAAATTTCATCGTGATTTGGCAATATCTTCTATGACATTTTTTGGCAATTCAAAGCATTGCATGTAGTATGTTGGTAAAGCTGATAAAGTTGCTTTCACAAGTGTTAGTCTCCCTCCTAGTGATTGGATTTTTGTAGCCCATCTAGAAACTCTTGTCTGTATCTTATGAATTAGCGGCAAAAAGTCCTCTTTACTTGTTTTGTTGATTGATAGAGGTAATCAGAGATATTTGATAGGGAATTCCTCTTTATTGCAGTCTAGCAGCTGTGAGATGGAGCTATCGTATGATCTGGGTATATTTATCGTGGAGAATGTACTTTTAGTTGGATTCGGCTGTAGACCTGTGAGATATGTGAAATTTTTGACAATTTCCTGAACCACTTGCAGATTCAGCCGGTTGGCTTCAATCAGGATGACTGTGTCATCAGCATACTGCATGACAATAATGAGCATAAAACGGGATTGTGGAGGTAAGGAATTTGCATATTTTATTATTTGTTGTAACGTTTCCGTTATCAGGACAACTAACATTGGTGATAGTGGGTCGTCCTGACGCAGCCCTCTTTTGTATGTGAACCACTGACCTATTTTGGAATTAACTTTCAATGCTGAGGTTGAAGTTGAGAGTAGATTGTATATCCACCTCGCCCATAATGGAGGGAAACCTCTTTGTAACAACATAACCCTGAGGAAATTCCAATTGATCGTGTCAAATTCTTTGAAGAAGTCAATTTTGTATAGGATTGCAGGAATTTCCTTGCATTTATTGCATGCAACATTTCTCTAGTGGAGATGATTTTCTCTGTAATGGATCTATTTTTTATAAATGCAGATTGAAATTTTTCTATAAGCAGCTCCATGGCTGGCTGTAATCGATTCGCCAGTAGCTTGGATAATATTTTAACTGATCCATCAATTATGCTTATTGGTCTGAAGTCGCTTACTTCTTGTGTGCCAGTTTTTTTTTTTTTTTTAGGGTGGTGTGGGCTTTGTTGATGTCCCTTAGGTCTAAAGAGTTATTATGGAAGGCCTGGCAAAGCTAGATAATGTCATGTTTAATCGTTTCCCAGGAAATTTGGTAAAACTCATTAGGGATGCCATCAGGCCCGGATGATCTACCTTTAGCTAAATCAAAGATAGCTCTTTTAATCTCTGATTCTGTGAACGGCGCATCCAAATGTGATAGGTCATTTGACCTGATAAATAATTTTGATAAGTCCATGTTGTGATTGACAACCATATCAGGTGCAAGGATGGATTTGAAGAAGTTTGGAATAGCATTTTGTATAGCCAATTGGTCGTGGACTTCATCTCCATTTATATGAAGACATTCAACTCTATTATATTGTCTTCTGGAGGAGGCTAAAGTGTGGAAATATTTAGTACTATTATCCCCTTCTTTTATCCATTTGCATCTGGACCTTTGTTTCTATTTGATCTCTTCAAGATCTGATAACTCATAAGTTCTTTGTTTTGTTGCTCGTTTTAGTTTATGTTCTATGTCTGTTAGCTGTCTAGATTCACTTGCCGAATCTAAGCCATGGATTATCTTTTTGCATAATTGTAAATCCGGGTTCATTCTTTTGAATTTTGTTTTAGCCCAAATGTCAAGTGTTTTTGAGACAACTTTGTTAGTAGTATGCCCTAGGCCAATATATTAGAAGACCTAGATGTATGGATTGTGTTAAACAAACATTGTGTTTATTTAGAGATATTTTATATAATAAATGCGTATTGGTTATTTTATTCTTATTACTAAAATGAACCTTGAATATGATATTCAGCTTTATATCATCAAAGTATGTGACTTTGATAGTAAAACTATAAAGTATTATGAATGATATTCTAAACCGTCACTGATCATTCATAGGATATTTGTGAGACAAACATACTTTATGATAAGCTATAAATGGACATCAGTATGTTAGTTGACTGATGGTCACGTTTTACTGATCATGAATAAGAGTTATTAAGTCATTAACGTAAGTATATGTTAGAGACCATATACTGGATTGCCCACCTTGAGAATACTGCATGGTTTGTGTCATTAGTTATTCTCAGTAAAAAATGTATCTGTAATCCTTAGACTTGAGATTATCTCAGTTTCCTACATGATAAATTTTATACTTTAATATAGTCTAACATCGTCTTTAACCGGGCGATCATAAAGATTATAATTAGGTATATAATGAATTGTGCGGAGGAAAGAGTTTAATTAAGATAGGATTTGTTCCTCTCATAAATTGAGAGAGATATCTTTAGGCCTCTTGATGATTTGATTGAAGAAACGCAGGGCCGTGCTCAAGTGAATTAATAAGGAGTTATTAATGTCATTTCATGTTCAATCAAATTCGGTATCAAGAAATATTTATCGACCAACATAAGGTTGACACATACCATGCCTTATAGACGATATAGATATCGTGTAACAAAAGGATACAATGCATGACATAAATTAGGTTTGATCGGATCATCTATACTTGCTTAATTTGGGTAATCATTATGTCTTGCTAGAGGCCGCTCATGATTTATAATCCATTGTGATTATTGCCAACATTAAGTAAACCTACAGGGTCACACACAAAGAACAACTAATGAGACGTACACAGAAAAATCATAACTTATGTGATAAGTTGTATGGAGAGCTACATAGTCAAGTGACACATCCAATCATACATCTTATATGATAAGGTGTGTCGCATATATGGTTACATAGTTAACATGCACATAAGATATGAAACTTATGGACTATATAGGCACAAGAGACACCCCAAAATAAGATTAAGGGTATAATATTTTCGTCCATCTTTTTGTGAGAAAAAGAGGAGAGAAAAATCCGAAAATTATTCTTTTGTTATTTTCTGTGAGAGAAATGAAAAACGAATACTAGCATATATCGTTATTTATCCATTCAAAGGGGTTGTTCGTGTGGATACCAGTAGAGGACGAAGCGAAGTGCGGCGTCTTTGTGATTTGGGTTGAAACCGTGATTTTTTGTTTGAAGAATCGGTTTATTTCGAGAATCGGTTCGTTTGGAGATTGCTTGGAGATCGGTTTGTGAGACCGATTAGGCGAATCATTCAAAGGATCGGTTTAGAAACCGGTTTGGATCGGGCAAAATAAACCATCAACCAAATTTGTTTTTGATCATCACGGATTAAGCGTAATCCAAAGGTACAAAGTTATGAACTTTTCTTTGATTTAATTGTAATTCACGGATCCTTCTTTTGGGTTTCGAATTCGATTTTGTTTTTCCGCTGCGTTATGAATAGTAGAAACCCAACAAGCTTGTATTGTGGTCAGGAAATATTTTGCCAGATTTGCATGTCGAGGTGTATTACCCCAATTATTGGAGATTATTTGTAGAGCCTCCATGTGCTGTAGCCAGAAGAATTCCATTCTAAATGCTGGTTTATGTCTTTGTCGAGTTTGAAAGTTAAATGTAATTGGGATGTGGTCGGAGACAGTTGCCGCTTGCGGGGTCAATTTGAATAGCGTATTGAAGGCTTGCCATTGGTGACAGCAGGCATTTATCCAATTTGCCGAGGACGGGCTGTGGTCTGTTGCCAGCCCAGGTGAAATTCCTACCAATGAGAGTGGCCTCACTTCTATGTAAAAATTATACATAATTTAGTTATTGAATAGTCTTATAGTACCACTCTAATTTATAAATATTTTAATTATAGAACAATAAATATATCTCTTTAAACAACTAAATATTCCAATTTATTTATTATTAGAAATTACTATATATCTAGGATAAATAATTTCATTAGAAATATATTCTCATTGGAAAAAATATTTTGATTATTATGCATCGAGAATATAAAAAAAATTAAGAGTAAGAACAAAAAATATTTCTACTTATCAAATAAAGTTAAAGTAAAAGAAAAAATAACTAAATTAAAATATAATTTACTGAATATAATATTAAAACCTAAACTAAATATAATTTCTACATATCAAAATAAATACGAAGTAAATAATAATTTTAAGAAGTTAAAGGATATAATTGAGTTTATTTGCAAGAAAAAATTCTGCATATGGGAACTCGCGCCTGACCTTTTTGAGAAACTTTGTTATTTTGTTAATTGGACCCCATCTCTTTCAAAAATAATTGTGGTATATATTTTTTATGCTTGAACTATATAATAAGTCATTTATAATATTAATGCACCTGAAACATGATACGTTACATGAGTATATGAGTATATAAAGATAGAGAAATTCTAATGAGAATCACAGTAATATCAGAATATATCATTTCCTGTATGAGAATCATGATCCGAGAATCACAAAGAATCACGTCGTTAGCATCATTCACTGAATTAATAATACCATAATATAGCCTTTTCTGTCTAAGAATTTACCCTTTAACATATATAATTCATTCTTTTAAAATTTTCTGAATCCCGCACGTGGTCGCACGTCTATGCACGCGAGGTGGTTCAAAAACACGTTTTTCGGTCAAAACACATTTTTTGGTCAAAAAAGCATCATAAAGTATATCTGTCACACGCCTCTCACTGTTTGGGTGCCACGTGTCGCGTTTTTAGTGGTGATTCTAAAGGAATTATGCCATAGGCCAAAGTGTTGGATTAGAGATTAGATTATGAGAAACACGTTTATTCAGTTCATATATGAATGAATGTATGTGTGGCTAATATATTTATATATATTAGATTGATCATGAATGACACTTCGGGTTCACGTCATATGGATATGTGATTCTGATAGTTGAACTATGAACTAAAGAATGACATTATAAATCATCCTTAGTGATATGTAGGATGCTTATAGAGATAAACATACTTCGGGTAAGAAGCTACATATCCATACTAGTATATTCGTAGATTAGATGATCATATTCTGTTGATCATGGACATAGAGATGTCAAGTCTGGAATATAGGTACATGTTAGAGAACACGTACTGGACTGACCACACTATGAGAATATGCATGGTTTATGTCATTAGTGATTCTTATTTGAATTGTGTGCTTGTTCCTACGACCTGAGGTTATCATAGATTCATGTATGTGGAACTGCATACTTTAATATGATCATACGTCATCCGTAACGGGATGATCATTATGGTCATCATTAGGTATGCACTGAATCATGACAAGGAATGTGAGTGATCAAGATGAGATTTGTTCCTCTCGTCAAGAAGGAGATATCTCTAGGCTCCCCTGATGAACTAGGACTGAAGAAAATGCATGGCCATGCTCAAAATGGATTAACATGTGTTGTTAATATCATTTTGTATTTGTTCAGTCTAAATCTCTATCAGGAAAGAGACTTTGATCAAACTCAGGAATGACATACTTCCATGCCTTGTAATCAAGACATATATCGTAGAACAAAAGGAATAAGCAAATGTTTATTCAGATAGGTTTATGATCGCTGATCATTTCATTTAACATGGGTAGTCATGACATCAGTCTAGAGGTTACTCATGACTTACGATCTTTAGAAGATCGTTGCCAGCGCTAAATGGAACCTACACGGTCACACAATGAATTCCATTCATACGGGATGAAAATACCTCAAAATAATTGTACATATGATGTATAAATTGGTGAACGAAATAATCAACTATTGGATTGTTGATTATGCAAAACCGTGCTATTCTGTTATCAACGGAATAGTTCCGTCCGGAACAGAATATATATGGAAACTGTAATAACCTTGGCTACCACGTTTCCTGTTAAGGAAATACCTATTCCGTTGCCAATGGAATAGTTTCGTTGGGAATGGAATAAGCGCAGTTTAGGATATTCAGTTAAGGTAATTGAGCAATCGTTCGCCCCCCTCTTTAGTATAAATAGAAGGGTAGTGTCTCTCTATTTAACAGACAATTCTAAAGCCTTAGAGGTCATCGTGATACAGAAATAGAGAGAGAGAGTTTTGTGAGTTAATTTCGGAAAATATTTTTGGACTCATCTAACCGAGTCCGGTAATTCCGTGTGTCTAAAGTTCGCGTGGATACGAGTAGAGCTTCTCTAACTTGAGAACTAGTATTTTTTTTTTCCCGTGAGGTGGCGGATTTTTTTTTTCACCTCAAAAATGAAATTTAGTTACTCCAAAATTGAAACAATCAGCCTGACGAAAGTTATTTTTAACACTAAATTACCCCTAATTAAGCGTTTTCAGACTCAAAATTTAATTTTTCGAAGTTTCGCCAGCTCAGCCGGCAAAATTTATACTTTTACACAACTAGTGGGTGAAAACGCTAGTTTTACAAATAAATTTGGTCAAACTCTATTTTCTGAATTAATTTTTTAATTAACGCCAATTAAAAAATAATAATAATTGAAAAATTAAAAAAAATAATAAATGAAACATTTAATGAGCGAAACAATTAATAACTGTTAAAAAACAATTAATGATAAATAAGTACAATATCCTCATTTATTTACTTATTTAATTAGGGGAACGCTCGCTGCGCTTCGGATTGCATTCATATAATTTTGTGTTTAAATATAATGATATTAAATATTATTTACTATGTAATATATATCTTTTAACAAAATGTGATTTTATATAATTATGAAATATCAATTTGTAGAAGTTAGTTGAAATTATTATAGAAAATAAAAATAAAAATATGTATAATATATTAAATAAAAAATTAATAGAGAATTAATTAAATAAATAGAAAATCATAATAACTTAAATTGTCTAATTTTTCTATTAAATTTAATTATGTACTTAATATGTTTCAAGTTGGATGTGCTTGTTATTTGATCTACAAAAATAATACCATATAAAATTATTTATTAATTTGTAGTGAGTCAACAAAAATAATACCACATAAAATTATTTATTGATTTGTAGTGAGTCAAAAAATTCTACTAATTAACTACTTTGTATAACTTAATACATATTTTATTTATTTTATTTTGCATAACTTGCTACATATTCCACTGCATTGTTTTTGCCACAGAAGATCAAAGGACTTATACATGTATGAAATGACAAATTAATCAAAAAAATTGATAACAACAAATATCAAAATTGATAATAACAAATATCGAACCCTCTACCTGTGCTTGACAATAAAAGCCCAAACTAATAATTTTGCTAGCATAATTTTTGTACCTAATTTTTTGAATATATATTATTTTGTCCATATAAGACACGTGTCAACTGGGTGTACAAAGTTCACTTCGTTCGTTGTTATCTTTTAAGAATGTGTTCTTCTTAGCATTGCATTATCACTTTGTTATTATCCATTTAATCAAGAGGGACACATTTTAACTTTGTTATTATATCCATTTAATCAATTTAAACATTGAGTCATGATATAAACACAGACTCGTCCTCTCTTCGGCCCAACATCAAACCCAAAGAAGAAGAAAAAACATACAGAAAACAAAAGAAAGAAACACACATCTATCTATCTATCTAGGGTTTGGGCTTCGTATCGTATACTCTCTGCTGCTCCGCCATGGAAGAATCTTCACCGCCGGAGCAGCCGGATAAGCTTCATGAAGAAACCCTAGCTCCGCAATGCGAGCAGACTGCACCGGAGGGTTCTCCGTCGAGCACTGACGCGTCGCAGTCTCCCAAACCGAGCGGCGAGGCGGGTGACATGGGCGGGGATGAGGTGGAAGAGAAGGAAGCTGAGAGGTTGGATGGAGAAGGAAATGGAGCTTCGGTGAGGGAGGAGGTGGGACGCGTGTCTGAAGAGGAGCGATTGGTGGAAACGGGTGTGGTGGGTGAGAGTGCTGGTGCTGATGAGGGTTTGAATGGAGGAGAAGCTCAATCTGATCATGAGGAAAAAGAAGAAGAGCAAGAGGGAAAGGTGGATGTAGTCCAGACGGAGATGCTCAAAGAAGAAGACAAGGAAGAAGAAGGAGAGACTGCTCAGTTCGGTAATGAGATAATCAAAGAAGAGGAAGAAGCGATGAGAGATACAATGGATCGTGACGATTTCAAAGAAGAAGAAGAGACAAGAGATACGATAGATCGCGATGAGTTCAAAGGAGAAGAAGAGGAAGGAGAGGAAGAGACCACGGATAAAATGGATCATGATGAATTAAAACAAGACGAAGAAGAAGAGGAAAGAGAAGAAGAAGAAGAAGAAGAAGAAGAAGAGGCGAGAAATCAAATCGTTCAAGACACATTACAACAACAGCAAGAAGAAGAACAAGAACAAGAGGATGATGAATTAATGGACACGACTCAGACGGAGCCAGCTGTCGACGAATCACTCAAAGAGGAACAAATCACTCAAACCAACGAAGAGCCGACAGAAATGGACGAAGAAGACCCGAGCCAGACCAAAACACAAACCGAAACCGTTCCGTCAGAATCCCATAGTGACGATGACGTGGCATCGAATGACAACGATGATGATCGTAACGATGACATCACCATGCATGATGATGATGTGGCGGATGTGAATGATGATGTGGCGGGTGAGAGGGAAGGGGAGGAGGAGGAGGAGGATGATGAGCCGCCGCCGTTGCCGGAGAAGAAGAAGAGGGGGAGGCCGGCGAAGGCGAGGAAGGAAGAGGAGGATCTGTGCTTCATTTGTTTCGATGGTGGAGAATTAGTCGTTTGCGATCGAAGGTTAATTTAATATTTTCTTTCTTTTGTACTTTTCATGCCAACATGTACATTTTCAATTTTATGAATGAAAAATATGTCTTGAAACTTTTCGCATCACATGCAATCAAAATGTGAAAGAATATTAAGGGTTGAAAAGTATGTCATATGATGGTAAAGATACAAACTTCAAAATATTATGAAACTCAATCTGCCACAATGACGTATTTTTCATCCGTACCGTCGAAAATTAATTTAACAATTTTTAATCATTTATTATATTTTATAAATAGGGGCTGCCCAAAAGTATACCATCCTTCATGCGTGAACAGAGACGAATCGTTCTTCCGCTCCAAGGGTAAATGGAACTGCGGTAAGTCCAAACCCCACATTTTACTTTTCTTTTACAACTCAATTCATACTTAATATTCTGATTTTTTTTTTTATATTTTTTTTTACCAGGCTGGCATATATGCAGTAACTGTGAGAAACCGGCACGGTACATGTGCTACACATGCACATTTTCGCTCTGCAAGGGCTGTATTAAGGGGTCTGAGTTTTTATGTGTTAGAGGAAATTCAGGGTTTTGTCCCACTTGTCTGCCAACTGTCGTGCAGATCGAGAAGTTCGAGCAGGGCGACACCTCATCCATCGTAATTATTATTTAATTAATATATTAAATATTTAATTATTTGTTATTTGTAAAAAGTTTGTTATTGGCTAATAGACTATCCAGTCAGTGTTCGTTTTTCTGAATTTTTTGAGAAACGAACTCACTGTTTAGATTCCCTAAAGAAAACCTTTATAAAAAGTGAATTGGATTTTTTTTTTCTTGAACAAAATGTATCTATTCTTTTATGTTTGATTTTATTATTTTTTATGACATTTTTAATATAAAAGACCACATGAATGTTGGAATTAATAATTAATTAAGGTATAATTAGTGAAATAATTAAAATGTTAAATATTAATTTGTCAACTATACACTAATTTGTATCAACTATACAATATTTTGTTCTAGTATTTCTAATTTAGTACGAAAAGTCATACATGGAATTATATGTTTAATTATTATTTATTTTTATTTTTACAGGAAGGCGTGAATTTTGAAGACAAAAACAGCTGGGAGTATTTATTCAAAGACTACTGGTTAGACCTAAAGTCCAAACTCTCACTAACCCTAGACGAAATTCTCTCCTCCAAATCCAAAAAACGAACTCCATTACCAACCGAAAAAGAAGTTTCTGACGATCGGGCCGGCTCTGACAGCTCATCGGCCCAAAAGCCCAAAAAGCGACTCAAAAGGTCAAACTCAAAGCCCGCCTCTTCTTCTCCCCCGACCCCTAAAAAGACGAAAAAGGCGCAAAAAGACAAAAATACCCTCACTGTTAGGAGAACTCAGAAGAAAAGCGGGAAACATTTGAACTGGGCCTCGAAGGAATTGTTGGATTTCGTGGCCCACATGCGAAAAGGCGACAGGTCACAAATCTCGCAATTTGACGTTCAGGCCCTTTTGTTGGAGTACATAAAAAAGGAGAATTTGAGGGACCCGAGGAGAAAAAGTCAGATAGTCTGCGACAGAATGCTGACGAGTTTGTTCAACAAGGCGAGAGTCGGTCATTTTGAGATGCTGAAGCTTCTAGAATCCCACTTTCTAGAAGCTTCCGGAACCGCAGAAACAGACGAAAACCAGGGCGGGGTCGTGGATCCGGATCCTGACCCGTCTGACCCGTTAGAGAGCTCTGACGCAGAAAAACCGAGGAGGAAATCGAAAGGGAAGGGAAAAATGCAGGGCAATTTGGACGATTTTGCAGCGATAGACGTGCATAATATCGGATTGATGTATTTGAAGAGGAATTTGATGGAGGAATTAGTGGAGGGCGATTTGGGAATTTTTGAGGAGAAGGTTATTGGGGCGTTTGTGAGGATTAGGATATCGGGAACTATGCAGCAGCGGCAGGATATTTATCGACTTGTGCAAGTTGTCGGTATGATATATTTATTTATTTTTTTTTTTTTTGTGGGGAATTTGCGAAAAGGCCCCTCTTTGTTAGTTGAAACTGCAAAGAAAGGTTGAAAACCCCTCTATTCTTGAGGACATTGCAAGAAAGCACGTGCCTTTTGTTCAGATCTAATACTTGTAGCTAAACTCGTATTAATCTTTTTTTTTTTAATGGAATTAATTTTGTTTACTCTATCCTTCTTTTGAGTGAGTACAATTAATTTTATTCAATTCGGTCAAAAGAAATCAAGTTTATTCAAAAAAGATTAATGAGGGTGATTGATTTGTTGAGTAGGCTAACGGTTTTAAATCTTAACAAACAGTTGGTATCTTGTGCAATTTCCTAAAGAATAGGGGGGCTTTTATTGCATATTCCTATAATGGAGGATTTTTTTTGGCAATTTAAGCATTAATGCAGGGGCTTTTTTCTTGCAAATTCTCTTTTATTGTATGTCTTCAATTTTTATTTTATTTTTTTGATGTGTGATCTTGATGTATTTTTGTGATTAATTGATTGTTTTAGGGACCGGAAAGGCGGCTGAAAAGTATAAAATGGGGAAGAAAATGACGGATATAACGCTGGAAATTCTGAACTTAGATAAACAGGAGTTTATTACTATCGATATTATATCCAATCAGGACTTTACTGAGGTGGGTTTTTTGCGTTTATATTTAATAGTGATTGTTGTATTTCTTGCACTTTTATTTATTTATTATGGTGTTCTTGTTTGTAGGAGGAATGCAAGAGACTGAGGCAGAGCATTAAATGTGGATTTATTCCAAGGCTGACTGTGGTAAGTAAATAAAACATTATAAAAATATTATTAGTTTGACAAATTATAGCATGCTTCAAAATTTATGATATTATCATTATGATGAAATAAACTTTTATTTTTCAGGGGGAAGTTCAAGAGAAGGCGAGAGTTCTTCAAGCTGTAAAAGTCAATGACGTGAGTTTAATTATTTTCATCATAATTTATTATTGTATGTGAACTATAAGTTGATTTAATTATTAATTTATTATTTATTTATGATTTTTTTAGTGGATAGAAAGTGAGAAACTGAGGCTCGCGCATCTTAGAGACCGTGCAAGTGAAACCGGCCGTAGAAAAGAATATCCTTTTTTCACAATTCTTTATTAACTTTTACTTTGTTTGGGGAATTTTTCAAAAAAAAAAAAAAAAAAGAAAAAGAAAAGCTATAATTTATTTTGGTGTTTATAAAGACCGACCCACTTCAAAATTTTCATTTTTCAAAAAACCCCATGACTTTCAAAATAGTCAAAGTAAATCCGAATGTTAACATTTTATTTTCAAAACCCCATAATTTTAATGTTTTATTTAAAAAAAAAAACTTTTTCGTAATAAGAAACAATATACAAACACATCAACTTATTTTGAAATAAGAAATACAAAATTTGAAAACCGTGTTTAACATATCATTCACCGTTATTTACACATTCCTTGAATATATTCATTCATTCTTTCGAAAATAAAAGTCAAACCTACCTAACGAACCTTTCCGAGAAGCCTAAACCAAATTTTTGTTTTCAACACTCCAAGAGTTAGAGTTAGAGTTAGAGTTTTCTAATAAATCTTAGAAAATGTTAATTAATTTTGTCCCCTTGACTCTGATTTTTGGTGATCACGTTGAGAGAGTGTGTTGAGAAGCTGCAGACGCTGAACAGCCCTGAAGAGAAAATGCGAAGATTGAGAGAAGTGGCCGAAATCCACGCGGACCCCACCATGGACCCCGACTACGAGTCCGCCGAGGAACAACCCCCCGACCCACCCGACTCCGACCAAAAAGGTATCACACGCGTGATTCTATTTCCAGTGTCTTTAAGAGAAGAATTTTGCCAAAAGGCCCCTGAATTATGCTTTCATTGCGAAGAAGCCCCCCCGCCCCTCTGTTCGTTAGACAAGAATCGTTAGACAAGAACTGCTTATTGTTTCACGGTTAATTAACTCACCTTGAGAAATAATGTCACGTCTTAACAAATAGTGGGGGATTTTTTTTGCAATTTCCTAGACATGGGGGCTTTTTTTGTTATTTCCAGTAATGCAGGGTTTTTTGTTGTAAATTTTCGTGGTTTTAAGGGTGTGTAGGGTAATTGATTATTTTTCTAATTTTTGAGTGGGGTATATGTGACATTTTTTGTTTCCCATTTTGCAGATATTTTCAAGAGGCGGGATTCGTTCGACAGAAAGGATTCCTTCGATAGGAGGGATTCCTTTGAGAGAAGGGATTACGAGAGAAAAGATTCCTTTGAGAAAAGGGATTACGAAAGAAAAGATTCCTTCGACAGAAGAGATTCATACGAGAGAAAAGATTCCTTCGAGAGGCGCGACTCATTCAACAGCAGACGTGGCGGCGCTGACGTGGCGGCCAGCGACAGCTGGAGAGGAGGAGGCTCATCAACCGACAGCTGGCGAGCATCTTCCCGCCGATCTCCCCCTCTTCCTTCTCCAACCACTCCGAGCTCCACCAAGCCCATTTCCTCTCTCCACCCCTGGAGCTCCGAGCGCGAAAAGGAAAAACAAAAAGTCAAAGAAAGTCAAACTCAGAGTCAAAGTGAAGGTCAGAGTCAACAGAGCGGGGCGGACGAGAGCGAGAAGGTGTGGAAGTATCTGGATCCTTCCGGAAAGATCCAGGGCCCGTTCTCCATGGCGCAGCTGCGCAAGTGGAACGGCAGCGGGTACTTCCCGCCGGATCTGAAGATCTGGAGGGCGGACGAAGGACAGGAGGATTCCCTGCCGTTGACCGACGCGCTGACCGGAAGGTTCCGGAAGGAGAAGAAGAAGCTTCCGGAAAGTTCTTCTTTGGGTTGGAAGGAGACGGGGAAAGGCGATACCGGTGGGGAGGTGAAAGTGGATTTGGGGTCTGG
This sequence comes from Juncus inflexus, assembly GCA_024447665.1. Lineage (NCBI taxonomy): Eukaryota > Viridiplantae > Streptophyta > Magnoliopsida > Poales > Juncaceae > Juncus > Juncus inflexus. Next base: position 10,198,541 of record JAJHPC010000015.1, on the reverse strand, counting down.
GAATGTTGGATCCGGGAATTCGTTTCCGGCTTTGGGAACTACTAATAATGTTGGATCTGGGAATTCGTTTCCGGCTTTGGGAACTACTAATAATGTTGGATCTGGGAATTCGTTTCCGGCTTTGGGAACTAATAATAATGTTGGATCCGGGAATTCTTTTCTGACTTTGGGTTCTAATAATGTTGCATCTGGGAATTCGTTTCCGGCTCCGGTTGCTCAAACCTTTGCTTCCGCTGAAGGTGCGTTCATTATTTCATATATTTATTTAAAATAAAAACAAAATGTAACTATAAAATATTAAAAATTTGTTTTTATTATTCTTGCAGGCGTGAGTCAATTACTCAGCAGTATAAGCCAAATAAACACACAACAGCAGCAACAACAACAACAGCAGGCAGTTGGTCCAATCGCCACTGCCACATCAGACCTCACCAACCAATCGAACGCCGCCGCATCATCCATGGGAGCACTCGCCACACAGACGGCCACACAGGTAACCACACAGGCGATGAGCACCAATGCGGCCTGGGCCGCAGCCATGGCTCAGCAAACCATGGCCCAACAAATGGGCTCAACCGGGCCGATGGGCTGGGCTCCAGTTTCAGCCCAACCGAATAATACTACTGCCGCCACTACAAATCCATGGATGAATATGAATATGAACATGGCGGGCCCCACTAACATGAACATGGCAAATATGAATAACATGGGGTGGGCCCCACAGTTCAACATGGGGATGGGAAATATGACTGCTAATCCGTGGGCCGCGCAGATGCAGGCGTGGGGCGGAATGATGCCTGGATCTGTGAATCCGGTAAATCAATTCCCGGGTTATTGGGCTGGACAATCCGGGAATCCGATTCCCAATGTGAGTGGTAGTGCGGTTGCGGGGACGCAAGGGAGTGGTAGTGTTAATGTGAGTGCTGATTCTAGTAATAATGGTAATGGGAATAATAATAATATGTGGCAGCAGCAGCAGAGAGTGGGGATATGTAGGTTTTATGAGAGCGGGCATTGCAAAAAGGGGTCGGGGTGTAACTATTACCACCCGCCTAATAATAATGATAATAATGATAATAATGGTAATGGTAATAATAATGGTAGTAATAATAATAGTAAGTGGTAGACTTACTTGGCAGTTTAATTATTGATTGTGAACGATAGGGGAGTTTAGTTGTTGGTAGTAGCTTTTGTTGTGGTGTTATGTATATACTTGTGAATTTAATGCTTGTTAATTTAGATGCGTATCATAATGCTTGACTTGAGGGATGTTGACATTTAGTAACCTTTTGTTTGTTGCCTTAGTTCTGTTATTGGATTGATTTTCTTCATTCCCTTTTTTGTTATATTTAGTATTTTTAGTTAAGGAGTTAATTACCTTGGTAATTTTGGAGAGATTGGTAAGGAATTAATTACCTTGGTAATTTTGGAGAGATTGGTAATATTGATTGTTGTACTGAGATTTCGTGTATGGCTTGTGTTATGGCAATAAAATATTGTGGAGGGAAAATATCATGCATATTTGGAGTTGAGATCTGCCACTCGGATGGTGGGTCATAATTCATTAGGGTTTCACGTCGTTTGTTCATTGGTCATTTGAATTTTGGGTTCAATTTATGAATCATTCGGGTATTGGGTTATATGTGCAATGTGCTACATGTCGATCACCTTATGGATCTTTCAAGTTTTTGATCATTCAGGCACGTCGTTCAGGTTATGAATTTTCTAAGTTTTGGACCATTTTAGTGTCAGATCAATCGGGGTTTAGCGTTTTAGTTTCAGATCATTCAGGTTTGGTTAGTCCTATTTTCGGATCATTCATGTTTCAAGTCAATCGGGTTTGAGCTCATGTCCAGATCGTTTAGATTTTGGATCATTTTAGTTTCGTCTCATTCAAATTTTGGATTGTTCTAGTTTAAGATCAATCAGGTTTTTTATTTTAGTTTCGACTCATTCATGTTTCAACATATTCGTGAGTTCATATCATTCAGGCTTTGGATTCTTTTAGTTTTGGATCAGTATTGTTTGGGTTTGTTTTACTTCCGGATCATTCAAGTTTTGGATCATTATAGTTTTGGATCATCCAGGCTTTTGATCGTCCTAGTTACAGATCATTTTGGTTTTGGATTTTCCTAGTTTTAGATTATTCAGGTTTCGGATCATCCTATTGTTGGATATTCATGTTTCAAGTCATTACAGCTCAACGACACGTCCTTCAGGTTTTGATCATTTTAGTTTTGGTTCATTCATGTTTTGGATCGTTTTAGTTTCGGATCATTCATGTTTTGGATCGTTTCAGTTTTGGATCATTCAGCTTTCAAGTTATTCAAGTTTGAGGTCGGATTAGAAATATCAAATGATTGAGCAATTTGAGATTTTAACTCGCGTATACCACAATTCGGAGTATCTTGGACTTAGTTGATGGTATCTCACATATGAGAAAAAACAATAATTTGTGATGACTTTTTTATAAAAGGTCTTCTTCATTCAATAGATAGAAATATTTTAATGAATGTTTTTTCTTATTAAATTGAGGACCTTTTTGTGTTATCTCCATTTTGATTCTAATAAAATTCAATCCACAAACTTTTTATATATACTAAATTCTAATAAAATTCAATCCACAAACTTTTATATACATACTATTCACTGAACTGATCTGATTACGAGTATTCACTGATCTGATTAACAACTTTCTTCCTATAGAACTAGAAAATTTTCTCAGGCTTGAAATCATGGATTTGAGACTATCCCAATTCTCAAGAAAGAATTCCCAGATATGAAATCCTGGATTTAATCAAATCCAACATTCCATCTCCAAGACTTCAAATCAAGCATTCATCAATCCAAGTCCAACCCATTTGACCCATTTCATTTCCCAAACCAAAACAACACAGTTTTTACATCAAAAGCCAATAATCAAAGGGGAGGAACAAAAACAGAAAAAAAAAAACAATAAACTCGGATGGAGGAGCCAAACCAAAACGACGGTGGCGGAGCGACGAGCCGAGGACCACCCGCCGGCGGCGGCGCCGGAGATGTAGAGGTGCGGAAAGGGAAGTCCTGCAAAGGATGTCTGTATTACTCTTCCATGCTCAAATCCGGCGCGCGCAATCCGGTTTGCCTCGGCATTTCTAGGTCTCTTCCGCAAGGTGGGTTAATTAGACGTGGAGTTTGTTTTATGGATGCAGAATTGATTCATTTGTTGATGGAAATTGGGGGAAAATGGATAAAAGGGTGTGATTGTTTGTGTTTTTTGGATCAGAACTACATCATTTGGTTTTCTGGATTGAAATTGATTAGGGTTTTTGGCTGAAATTGAATGATTAAAGCTCAATTGACCCTTAATTGTGCAATTAATTGCCCAACAATCCAATAAAAACAAATCAAATATAAAAAAAGATTTTCAATTTTCCTTGTTAAACATTTATTGACTTTATATTTTGGTGCTAATTGAGCAGTTCCAGGCCACATGGTGGGTGAATCTGAATCAGAGGCAAAAAGACAAGGACATAATCTTTCGGAATTCAAATACTCTTGTATTGGTTATTCCGTATTTTTGGAGAATATTAAAAATGATAATAATTTAAATAATGATGGTGAAAAATCAGAGAAGCAAGTCGAGCTGCCCTTTTGTGTTGGAATTGAGGTACCATATTTTCTCTTTCTCATTTCTTGAAGGATCAAATACTCCCTAAATTGCTCGTAATTATTAATTTTCCCTCTAAGAAGCATGATATATTTGCATTTTTTATATTTTGATGCCATTTTTATATTGGAAAAATTATATTTTAGATACTAGCAGACAAAAGGCCTTCAAATGCGGATCTTCCAGCTCATGTTCATAGAGACGGTATTACATATATACTATTTTATCATCATGATTTATTTAAAGTTAAATTTGTCTGCAAATATGACGTACCATTTTGTTATTTTTATGCAAAATATTATAGAGGCGGCTTTTTTAATTATATTAATTCTTTTTTTATTATTATTGTTTAATTAATAGAGAATAAATCTCATGCTAAATCGAGGGTTCCAAGAACTATTGGTGGTGAGGAATTCTTAGGAAGGTAAATAATACTTTTAATCTTTTTTTTTTTTTTTACTTAGTTTTTATTACCGCCATATTTCGCCTAACTAGTTCTCAAGCTAGAGGCCCCAAAAGTATGATATTGTTTTTAGGGAAATTTGTAAAAAGGCCCCTACATTATACCTAATTGCAAAAAAAATTATTTATTAAAAAACTACAAAGGTACCCCTTTTTTTTTCAATATAGTTACTTTGGACATCAAAATTTTCTATTTATTTATTTATTTTTATTTTTTTGGTTTAATATATAGATTTCAGAGGAGTGCAGGGCTGGTAATTTCAGGGGTTTACAAAAATCTGAACAAAGCCGCAACCTACATTAAAGAAAATGTCGATGATATAATGTATAGACGCCCTAAATAGATAATCAACCCTAATTTCTCGTATTATTATAATAATACGAGAAAACTAAATAAACAAACTGGCGATTCTGTTTGGGGTGCTGTGTACTATTCGATATCTAGTGTTTTATTTGTTGTAATTTATTGTTTATGTAATAATGTCTTATTTGACCATTACTTTTGATGTTTGAAATGGTTTACAATTGAAATGGATGGAATTATGTAGCCTTTTTTGCTTTTGCTATCTTGTTATACATTTCATATTCATAATATATGTACATCATGCAACCTTTTTAACTTTTGCTAGCTTATTGTTTATTCTATATTCATAATATTTTATAAATAGATAAATATATTTGTTTAAGGGGAGGATCACTTGGTGGGTGGTAAGGCATTCAACATACACGACTACTTTAATCATTTGATCATTTCTACTTTTGTATTATTGACTTTATGTATGACACGTGTTGCACAAAGAAAGCTTGCTAGTGTAAGAAAAAGAAAAAAAGACAAAAGAGAGCAAAGATTTATGAAAAAGGAAAGAAAATGTGACACCAATTATAAAGTCTACTGCATCTCCACTTACAATTCTTGTTACTTTCTCATCCATTCAGCTCAACAATGGCGAAATATATAATCCATTCAAAATTTGACCTACACTCACTCTGCAAAAGCACTCCACTTATAAGCCTATATAACCCACTATACTAAACAACACTTTTCAACACACACTAACCAACAATTTTTAACGCACACAACTCATTCGCACACTAATCAACAATATAATAGAACAAATGTGGGTCTCTCTCCTTCATCTCACACCTCTCCATTTTTACACTTGAAAACGTTTCTCTTTCTTCCGTAATGGCTCTGTTTCTCCCTTTTCTTCTTCTTTTACGACTTCAACTTCTTCTCGTGCTCACAAATGGATCCAATGTGAGTCATTTTGGCCATTAATTCACCACTAATTTTAGTTTTTCTTTTTTTGTTTCTACTGATTTGGGTGTTTGTTAGGTATACATTGTGTATATGGGAGAGAAAAAGGCTGAGATTGAACCAGAGCTCTTGCAAGAACAACACCATGGAATCCTTTCTTCTATTCTTGGAAGGTAAATTTCTAAATCTTATTATTGTTATTTAAATTCTAGTTTATTTTAGTATTCCAAATTTTCAAATCCTTTTTAATTTTTTTTGTTAATTTATAGTTCAGAAGAAGCTAAAAGGTCGATTATTTATAGTTACAAACATGGATTCTCGGGCTTTGCTGCTCTCATTACTCAATCTCAAGCAGCTCAACTTGCTAGTATATCAAAATATGAAATTTGTGTCTTCATTCTTTTTTTGTTTTTATTGAAATTAATTTGTAACTAATGTCAAATTTATATGTGCAGATTTGCCAGGAGTGGTAAGAGTGGTACCAAACAGTATTCTTTCTTTACATACCACTAGGAGTTGGGATTTTATGCATTTAAGTCCTCAAATTTCTGATGGACTTCTTTCGAAGAGTAATTCGGGTCAAGGTTCAATTATCGGCATTTTAGATACGGGTAAATAAATTTTCAACTCCTTATTTGGATCAAGTTAATAAAATATATGATGTTTACTTATTTAGTTTATTTATTTCTTTATTATTTATTTGTTTATTTATTTTGATATATGTGAAGGCATATGGCCCGAATCAGAAAGCTTTAAAGATCTCCACATGGTGGGAGAAATCCCCTCTAAATGGAAAGGAAAATGCGTCGAAGGCCAAAACTTCACTATTTCAAATTGCAATAGGTTACCCTTTTTACAAACATCTCTACATACTTTTTGTGTTGCATCATTTAAAATTTCGAACTAAAAAAATATTAATTTTCTAGGAAAATAATCGGGGCGAAATGGTACTTGAAGGGCTACGAGGCAGAGTATGGAAAGTTAACTATGACCGATACGCTTGAGTTTCTCTCTCCTCGTGACGCGGTGGGACATGGGACCCACACGTCATCCACTGCAGCTGGTGTTCCAGTTGCAGATGCTAGTTTTATCGGTTTAGCTCGTGGTCTCGCTAGAGGCGGTGCTTCTAACGCTCATCTAGCCATTTATAAGGTATTATATGAAAAATGTAAGATTCTCAAACTAACTCCAAGTGGACTTTGTAAGTACCAGACTTTTATAGCCGGATTTTTTTTTTGTTCTTTTCACTAGACTTTGATATTTCGGTATTATTTTGCTGCTGAGCTTTTAATTTTGCTAGGAAAAGAGGGACTTTCAAAGTCCGTTTTGAATTAGTTTGAGAATTAAATTCAAGGGTACTAAGTTTGAGAACTTCAAAAATATATATTTGGGTTAATTTGAGAATCTTATCTATAAAAAACCTCAATATATTTTCCACATCAAAATATCCACGGAACAAGATTAATGATTCAGCTCGTGATGCCTAATTGGAGATACCCAAAATTTGCACACACATAAAATTTACTTGCCATAATACCAATTTTTGAAATAATACAAAAAATTATCTCCCAACAAACACAAATCAATTATCAACCCAAATTAATCCAAACCCTAAACCCTAAATCTCAAAAAGGTGTGTTGGGCGACCGGAGAATGCAGTTCGGCAGACATACTATCAGCATTTGACGATGCGATCCACGATGGCGTCGACGTAATTTCCATCTCTCTCGGCCAATCCCCACCGCTCCCCGCCTACGTGGATGACATTTTGGCCGTCGGATCATTGCACGCAGTTGCGAAGGGCATAACGGTCATTTGTTCGGGCGGAAATTCCGGACCGTATCCACAAACGGTTATCAACTCGGCTCCGTGGGTTGTTACGGTCGGTGCGAGCACCATTGATCGGATGTTTCTTTCGAGAATTGTACTTGGAAATAATATTTCCTTTGTGGTATGTATTTTTGTTTATTTATTTAACTTTATTTTTTATAGTGTAATTGTTTGGTTAAGAATTGGATTGTTGGTAAGGTGTAATAATGTAGTATTGACGGTAAATTGCATGCAGGGCGAGACTTTATATCCTGGAAAAAATCGAGATAAATTATACAAAATTGTTTATGCGGAAGATGTAGCTGCCTCTGATGCATCAGACTCTAATGCAAGGTAAAAAAAGAGATTTTTTTTTTAGATAATATTTCTTTTCCCTAACTTATGTGAAAAAATATATTTTTTGGTGATTTAAGCTGATATTTGTACAGGAGTTGTAATACAGGCTCTCTAAACGCGACTTTAGTTAAAGGAAATGTGGTGCTCTGTTTCCAAACAAGAGCTCAAAGAATGGCGTCAGTTGCGGCCGAAACGGTCCGAAATTCCAATGGCGTTGGCGTAATTTTCGCGCAATTTTTGACCAGAGATACCACATCTTCATTCGATATACCATGTTTACAAATCGATTTTGAGAGCGGCACTTCTGTATTATCATATATTACCACTACAAGGTAAGGTATAATTCTTTTATGTTGAATGATTATAAAATTTGAATAATGTTTAGTAACCTTTCTAAAATTTTCAGAAATCCAATAGTTAAATTCACGTTTGTAAAAACAATTGTTGGTGAATTAATGGCTCCTGATATTGCGTATTTCTCATCTAGAGGACCGAGTTCTTTATCTCCATTCGTTTTAAAGGTGGTTTTATTTTTTTCCAATGAAATTTTTGAACTGAAGTTACTAAGTTCTTTTTCTATATAGCCTGATATTGTGGCACCAGGTGTCAATATCTTAGCATCATGGTCGCCAGCTCAGCCACTATCCACAACTACTGGACCTGTCCAGTTCAACATTGAATCCGGTACATCAATGGCTTGTCCTCACATTTCCGCCGTTGTAGCCCTTCTTAAATCAGTCCATCCTACTTGGTCTCCCGCAGCTTTAAAATCCGCACTAATAACAACAGGTGAATTTTTATATTGAAATAATTTATATTTCATATCTACCTCCAAAACAAAAGATTAATAACCCTAATTCCAAATTTTTTTTATACTGTGGTAGCTTATAAAGAAGATGAATATGGTTTTGAAAATTTTGAATATAGTAGAAGGGAAAATAATTTATATTTCAAATTTAATTGCAAAGCAAAAGTTTCTTAAGTCCAACTCTAATTCAAGTTATTCTTTTTATATTTTGTAGCCTATACGAAAGATGAATATGGTTTTGAAATAGTTGAAGAGGGGTCTTCATATAAAAGAGCGAATGCGTTTGACTTTGGAGGCGGACATGTTGACCCAAACAAAGCTTTGGATCCGGGTTTAATTTACGATTCGGGTCTAAATAATTACATCCATTTTCTATGCTCACTTGGTTATAATAACTCTGCTATAAGCTTAATTACCAACCATAAAACCACGTGTCAAAATTCACATAAGTCCGTCAAAAATCTAAATTTACCATCAATAATTGTTCCTAAATTAAGAGATAGTTTGACCGTTTCAAGAATCGTTACGAATGTGGGAAATGTTGATTCAGTTTATAAATCGCGCGTGGAAGCGCCAAAAGGGGTTGAAATTGAGGTGAGACCGAATGTTTTGATTTTTAATCAGACAGTTGAGAAACTGAAATTTAGGATTACGTTTAGGGCGAAATTGAAAGTGAATGGACGGTATCTTTTTGGTAGTTTGATTTGGGAAGACGGAATTCATACTGTGAGGATTCCAATCGCGGTTCGAACAGTTTTGAGTCATTTTTATATTGATGCATGATTTTTTACTCAGATTTTTTGTAATTTGTGTTTGTACAATTATTGTTCTACAAAAAAAAAAAAAGATATAAACTGACAAAGCTTGATTTCTTACTATTGTATCATTAACATTTATTACAAAAAATTGGTTATTATACAGCTAAACATATAATTAAATCAAAGCAAAATAACAACGCAATAATAATCAATTTGATTAAATCCAATCAATTCTTACAAAATTTCCAACAAGAATTTGCATCACCAAATTTCTGCTCTAATTCTTGGCAGAAAGATCAGAATCAGACGGAGATAACAAAGCCAACTTCTTATTATAATCCTCAAGCTCTTCGTAATACACATCCCACACACACCTCACGCACCCGCTCCCGCAACAATCGCCGGGCAGCGGCTTCTCCGGCGGCTCCAGCGCCGGCTGTGTAGGTTTCTCTTTCTCCGGATCTAACTTCTGGAGTTCTTCATTTCCTTCTCTGTTGTTTGACGCCATGGATGGGAAGAAGGAGAGCCGGTGGTTTATACGGCGGGATGGTAAGTTTTTGGCCGGAAAGAATGGAAGGACGGCGATGGAACGCATAAACTTGGTCTTCTTGGTTTTGTTTTGTTTTTTTTTTTTTTTTTTTTTGAGAAGAACGAAAGGAGAAAGAGAAGTTGAGAATGAATTGGCGAGTTTGTTATTGGATAGTTTCTATCCCAGACTTTTTTTTTTTTTATATATATATATATACATGGGGCCGGTTATATTGACCCCACTTTATTTTACCCCACTTTTACCCCGTGGTTATAAAAAGCGAAAATTCAAATTTCAACCGTACGGATGGAATATATATGTTTTGAATATGTTTTGGATCAATTTTCACAAGAATCGGAATATTATATCATTGCCATCGTGTATCATCAAAATTCATCATGTATCATCAAAACATATAAATGCATATTTTGATAATACATGATGCAATGATATAATATTTCGATTCCTGTGGAAATTGATCCACAACATGTTCAAAATATAAATATTCCATCCGTACGGTTGAAATTTGAATTTTCGCTTTTTATAACCAATTATTTCATCAGGGTAAAAGTGGGGTAAAATAAAATGGGGTCAATATAACCGGCCCCTATATATATATATATAGCTATGTTCCAAAAATAATTCAGCAAACACTACTTATGTCAAAATAATAAGATATCTGCCGTGACATGACGGAATATGTAAATTTTTAGTTTTTTCAAAAATTTTTTATTTAACTGACTAAATAAGATTAATTAGTATAAAAAATATTATTCCATCGCATTATTAGTATTTGACGAAAATGATAGATATTCATTTTGAAACGAGTGTATTTAGTGATTTATTTTTTAAGAGAATGAATGCGAGTGAACACGATTATATATTTTAATGGGCTATTTGGGCTTTTTTGTAACTTCATTACATGGGCCCTATTTATATCGTATGAGAACTTAGGGAAATATTTAATTTGTTATGTAATAGGGTAGATTAGTCTGATCTGTTATGTAAAAAAGCTGCAATTTAAATGTATATGTGAATTATAATATTATACATAGTTGTGACCTTGTATATTGAAAAATAAAGATAGTGACTTGAAGAATTGCCTACAAAATTGAAATATAAAAATAAAAATATATATATTTATTGTGTAGATCCGCCTTGAAGCGCTTGAACAATTTCTTGCGTTCTAGTTTCAATTCCTTTCAAATATTCAACAAGCACACGCTGCTCATATGATCCACCCTCCTATCAAAAAGAACAAACAAACAAATAAATAAATGATTATAATATAAACAATATATTATTTTCAAATAAAAAACAAAAACTTAACTGTGCGGATTAAAACTCTTTCAATTCGCTTTTTAATTACGGCGTAAAATTCTTCCGGCAAAATTTCACCCTTTCCAATTGTGAGTCCCTCAAGTAATAATTTATTCCAGCTACTTTCAGGCGCTGAAAATTTCAAAATTAATTCCTAAAAAAATTTCAAAATAATGTTTTTAGTAATTTTATTGTATCTTAATTTTTAGTGTGCTTACTTACCCTCAATTATTGATTCGAGGAATTTCTCTCTCACCACAATTTCTCCACCTTCATAATTATAGAAAAATAAAATAAAATAAAACTTAGTGTTCCGAAAGAAAAATACGAAATTTTGAAATTTTTTAAATTTGTAATATTGAATAAAAAGAGGGACCTTTTTTAGCATAACTACGTTTTGCAAGAACTTTAGAAGCGTAAATTTGCAAGACTTTCTGAAGCATGGCTTGTAAACCAGGTTTATCTTTATCCTCTTTCGCCTGAATTTATTTATTTAAAATTCAAATAATTTAATTCATTTCTACTTTTTTCAGGGGCAAATTCGTAAATTAAATGCTGACCTGGCGTAACTGTGCATTAACCTCTGAAAGAAATCCTTCGTCTAGCTCGCCTTCTTTTTCTCTTTCTGTTATTTCCTATTAAATATAAAACTTTACTATAATAATTCGAAAAAATATAATAAATAAATTTGAAATAATGTTTTTTTTTAATGGAAAAATAATGTTTAATATAAAGTTTACTTCTTCCATTAATTTAAGTGAATCTGGATTTCGAGGCGGCCATGAAATCTCTTCATTTTCATAAATTACGGGTTTCAGAATTTTTGTTAAAACATCCGTTGATGTCTCAATTTTTTCCTATAAAAAATAATAACAAAAATAAAATAAAAAATCAATAAAAAGAATTTTATTTTATTTATTATTTTTAAAAATCTCACTTCGGTTTTATGAACAAGGCGGTCGACTATACTCATAACCGATTGAGCTAATTCTTCATAATCCTTCTGTAAATGAAAAATACATTAATTTTACCAAAATTAATTGATTAAATCTATTTCAAAATAAAAAAATATAGTAAAATGAAAATAAAATCATGCTTTATCATCTTCAGATTTGCAAGTATCGGCTCGAGCTGCTAATCTGATCCAAAAATCTGGTCCAAATGCTAAAATATTTTCCACCACCACTTGTTCAAGCTGTTCATTATGCATCATATATATACATTAATTAATCAATTCACCAATTTATCTCCAAATCTGAAATTAAACTCCAATTTATTAATCTTACTTCACGAGGATCAGAAGTTCTAATCGTGTCGATCAATCGGTCAATTTCCACAGTTTTCATAAAAGCCTGCTCAGCTCCTTTTCCTGCTGCCTTCAACACACTTCTCCTGCTTCATCAATCAATCATTACCCATTATCACAATTCCACCAAAACCTCACTCAATTAATTGAAATCAAAGTTTACAAATGAAATGATAAAAACAAACCTCATTCAATTAATTGAAATCAAAGTTTACAAATGAAATGAAAAAAAAAACCTCATTCAATTAACTGAAATCAAAGTTTACAAATGAAATGAAAAAAAAAAAAAACCTCATTCAATTAACTGAAATCAAAGTTTACAAATGAAATGAAAATGAAAAAAAAAAAAAAAAACAAACCTCCTCCTGAAAACTGACGAATTCGAACAATTTACAAACAATTCCATCGAATAAAAGGAAGAACGGAAGACAGGAAGAGAAGGGGAATGGAGAGCGACTGGAAGGCGGGTTGGAGATAGGAAGCTGCAGGTTACTGCGTTTATAGTGGTCGCCATTTTTGCTTCTTCTCAGTTCGTTCGTGCGTGTGGCGCCACACACAGGCGGGAGATATCTCCTCAGAGAAAAACTATTGCATGGACTTGGTGCACCCAGTTTCTTTAGTATCATTATGTTGGGCCGAGAATTTAGTATCACAAAAAAATCTCAACGTAAAGTATTTATTTATTATCTTTATTTATATAATTTTTTTTCGATCGCTTTGATATTTGTTGTCTTTTTAAGTGGTCTCATATGCTTTCACTTAAATTTTTAAATCAATCATGCTGGACGCGGGATTCGAACTCCTCACCTATGGATAGATAGGGTTGGTACCATGACAACTAGGCTAACGTAGTGGTGTTTTATTTATATAATTAGATGTCTTAATTTTATTTTATTGAATTTATATTGTTAATTTATGGTTTAAGTATATATATTTTTACATCAAAAGCATACGATGGAATTATTTGTAAAGTATGCATTATTGTTTTGAAATACCATCATGTCGAGTATCTGATACTCCCCATCATGTCCTGATTTGTTATGTTGGGCCGAGCATTTTGTTGTGTAGATCAGGCCTGTGTTTTATTTAATGGACTGATCGGCCCAGTTGAATGAGGAAAATTTCTAAAATGAACCTACAGTGCGTTTAAATTGTAAATAAATATTTTGATTTATCAGAAGCTAATTTTTTTTTTCTTTTTTTATGAGAAGTTGTGTTGCACGGATACTAATAGAGTAATAAGGAAGTTTTAGAAAAACTCTGGATAGGAAATGTCTATTTTAGATATTATTTTATTATTTGTGTTTTATACTTTAATTTTTTTTTGAAGGAAATAAGGGCCAAATGGCCCTTAGTTTTATTTATATAGACTTTCATTTACATTCATTACATATATTACATTACATTTTATTTAACAAGAAAGAAAAAGACTCATCCCTAGCAGCTAAATACCCTGCCCTTTTAGCCAAGCTCTACGAAATTCTCTCTTTTCTACTTGCCTACATATTTATCCCAATCGTTTCTAAAGGTTGTAATTGATTCATGTAGCCTTATCTCATTGAACTGACCTTGTTGAAATATTACATCATTTATCATTAGCCATACTCCCCAACAATGCGCCCACCATGTTACGTCCCAATCATTCTTCTCCTGTTTGGTTTGCCTCCCCACCCTTGTATCCAACCATAGTTTTAACACTGTTTGACGATTCGTGACTCTGTGTCTCTGTATGAATCTAACACTTACTCTTTTTAGTTTGGAACAATGGATGAATAGATGATTCCCTGTCTCAATGGTTTCTCCACAGAACACACATGTACCTCCATTTGCCCAGCCCCTTTTGACTAAATTTTCTTGTGTTAGCAATTTATTATTCACATTCAACCATCCGAAAACCCTAATTTTCTCCGGCACTTTCATTCGCCATATCGTTCTACCATATGATTTAGTGATTCCAGAGTTGATCATCATCTCGTATGCTGATCTCGATATGTATTCACCACCTTTTGTCCATCTCCAAATAATCTCATCCTCATTTTCATTTAAGTTATGCCCACTAATGTCTTCTCTAAGTTGGTTCCATTCGGTCTCTGCTAAGGTCGACAGTTCCCCCTCCCACGGCTGTACTATTCCTTCATTCGCTAACACCATGTTAACCGACATACCTTCATCCACAACATATGTCAATAGTGTCTCAAACTCCTTTCTAATTTCCCGAATATACAGTCATTTGCTATCCCAAAAACTCGTGTTCTTCCCATTACCCGTCTTGTATGTTGTCGATGATTTAAAGAAATCTATTCCCATGTGGATATATTTCCAAAAGAATGAATGTTCTCTTGTTTGGTTCCATTTTGAGCACCCTAATTTTATATCGTACAATTTGTCTATTGTCTCTTTTCATAATGACTTTGTTTGATGACAATATTTCCATATCCATCGTAATAGAAGTGCTTCATTTGCCAGTTTCATGGATCTAATGCCCCAGCCACCATTTTTTTGTACAAGCACATGGTGTTCCAACTCGCCAAACAATTTCCACCATGACACTCCTTTTCTCCTCGCCACAAGAATTTTCTTTTAATTCTTTCTAGGTCCTCTATTAGCCACGCCGGTAATCGGAAAGCCATCATATGGTAAATGGGGGTTGATGCTAAAACCGATTTCACTAGAGTTGCCCGTCCCGCCATTGATAGCATTCTACCCTTCCATCCCGCCAATTTTTTATTGAATTTATTGAGTAATAGTAGGTAGTGTTTCTTATTAGGCTTTTTAATATCTAGAGGCATCCCCAGATAAATCAATGGGAATGATCCTCTCTTACATGGGAGAATTTCACCAGCCGTCTTTATGTCACTTTGGTTCATGGCCAACGCTATAAATTCACTTTTTTCCCAATTGATTTTGAGACCCGATATTATGCAAAACACATCTAAAACTACCTTAAAGTTTTGCAGAATTTCCCCTGATGCTCGAATGATAAATAGCGTGTCATCCGCATATTGGTATGTTATCACCGATGATGATAGATAATTGTCACCTCGATTCCCGAACTTCTTGATCATCATTTGCTGTATAACATCCGCTGCCATGTTGAAGAGCATTGGTGACAATGCATCTCCCTGGCGTACCCCCCCTTGTATGCTTAATCGTTTTGGATCTCTCGCCATTAATTAATATGTTAGATTTTATCGAGTTTAGGATGGTGTTAATCCACCCTATCCATCTAGACGGGAATCCCCGATCATTAAGGACTCTAATAATAAACTTCCAATTTAAAGTGTCAAACGCTTTTGCAAAATCCGCTTTGAATAATATCATTGGTGTTTTGTTTCTTTCTAAAGCGAATATCACTTCCCGTACTTTCACTAATGATTCTGTTATTTGCCTTTTCTTTATAAATGCGGATTGCTTATTGTTGATTAGTCGTTGCATGAATGGTTGAAGCCTATTTGCCAGAAGCTTGGAGATCAATTTGATCGGAGTTTCTATCATACTAATTGGCCGATAGTCTTCCGGCCTTTCTGGACCTTCTTTCTTTGGTATGAGCGCTACATCCGCATTATTAATTATCGAGATATTCAGCTCTTGCCTTTGGAAAGTCTTAATAACTTTTATCACATCCTCCCTTACCGTCGCCAAACAGTCCCACCAAAATTCATTTGCTAGTCCGTCTGGACCCGGCGACTTCCATTTAGGTAGTTTTCGTATGGTTTTATACTTTAATTATTGTGTATATATTTAGATTTCTGTTTTTTAACGTAAGAACTAGTAAAATTTTGATATCATAAAAGTATCTTAATGTAAAGTATTTATTTATTATCTTTATTTATATAAATAGATGTCTTAATTTTATTTTATTGAATTTATATTGTTAATTTATATTTTAAGTATATATATTTGTACATCAAAAGCATATGATGGAATTATTTGTAAAGTATCTATTATTGTTTTGAAATACCATCATGTCGAGTATCTGATACGGTATCCGATCAATATGGATACTGATATTTAATACTATACGTCTAATGTTTTTTAAAGTATTTGTATGAGATAGATCATAAGTCGCAAAAGAGAGGTCCTTACTTTAGATAATAATTAGGCAGAATCACTGTTCATACAACGGAAAAAAAAAATCCTGAAAAATACAAATGGCAAAAGAAATTTCAGCGTATAGCATTTCCGCACTTTGGAAGGGCGGAATATTTCCAAACCGCACTTTTGAAGTGCGGTTTCTGTTTTAATTAATTTTTTTTTACTGAAAACCGCACTTGTCAAGTGCAGTACTATAGCATCACTGTAGCTTTTTTTTCACCTAGAATTCTTGTTTAAGATAGAAACACCGTTAAATCAGTCTATATCCTGCCCCTACACTATAATTATAAATATTCACAAATCGCACTATGTAATAAAAAAAAAGCTACAATACCCGCACTTCCAATGCAATCTAATATTAATAAATATTATAATTATGCTCAACCACATGTTCAAGATGGTTCAAATAACTATAATTCAAATGAGTACTGAATTTTTTTTTATTATAGAGTGAGATTTGTGAATATTTATAATTATAGTGTGGGGACAGGATATAGACTGATTCAACAACATTTCTAGCTTTAAACAGAAATTCCAGAAGAAAAAAAAAATACTACAGTAACCGCACTTCTAATGCAGTCCAATACTAATAAATATTATATTTACGGGCAACCACATGTTCAAGATGGTTCAAATAACTATAATGCAAATGAGTACAGAATTTTTTTTATTACAGAGTGCGATTTGTGAATATTTATAATTATAGTGTGGGGGCAGGATATAGACTGATTTTTGTGAATATTTATAATTATAGTGTGGGGTCAGGATATAGACTGATTTAACGGCGTTTCTAGCTTAAATAACAATTCCATGAAAGAAAAAAAAAATACTACAGTAACCGCACTTCTAATGCAGTTCAATACTAATAAATATTATAATTATGCGCAATCACATGTTCAAAATGGTTCAAATAACTATAATGCAAATGAGTATTGAATTTTTTTTTATTACAGAGTTGATTTGTGAATATTTATAATTATAGTGTGGAGGCAGAATATAAACTGATTTAACGACTTTTCTAGCTTAAACAAAAATTCTAGGAAAAAAAAAGTTACATTGATGCTACAGTACCGCACTTGAACAGTGCGGTTTGGAAACATTCCGCACTTTCGAAGTGCAGAAATGTTATACGCTTGAATTCCTTTCGCCGTTTGTACTATTTGGGAATTTTTTTTTCTTATATGAATAGTGAATTCTGCATACTAATTAACAAGATCAATTAATAATTAATTATTTAGATTGAAAAAATGATAAACTTCTATTAGTTTAATAAAATGCCAGTACGCCTACTTAACTCTAAAAAGAAAATAATAAATAAATGATGCATCGTTGTCCATCTCCATCCGTCTATTCTTTCACATTTTGAAAAATGAATGTCACATCTCTTCCTGTGATGCTTCCTCTTTTGCTTCTTCTTATTTTTTTGTTTAGAATTAGAACTTGATTGTGATTTTCTTCCTTTCTTTCCTTTTTATTATTACCTGTAACTTAGCGACGTTGCTACTTCAATCAAAAAAATAATGTCACATCTCTTCGCAGAAAGCAAGCCTTCACATCTTCAGAACCCATTAATGGAAACACATCATTACCCTTACATCCCATCCCATCAATGGAAACATAAAAAGAGAAAAATAATCAATAGAAATATAGAAGTATAATCGCTCTGTTTAGGATGAGGCAACTCCATAATTACTCCAAAAGCTATTTAAAAAAAAAAAAGATAATTACTCCGAAAGGAATAGTGAGATTACTTCAGTTGCTTCACTTGAATTAATTATTTTGTCGACAGTAGTTACGCAAACAGAAATCCGAGTTTACAAATTCCCTCAAAACTCTTAAATTCCTTCACTTCCGTTAATTAATCCATTTTGGAAGGGGGTGTGAAAGGCCCCTCCAAATTTCTCAAAAAATGAAAAAAAAAATCCCTCAAAACTGTTAAAAGTCAACTAATCTCCCTTATATGTTACAAAATCCTCAAGCGAAACTTTCAAAGAAGATAGATTCAACAAACCTTTTGTTGGCATATTTGTTTTACAATCCGTGCAGGAATATTAAACTTAACATTAATTATAGTTATGTATAATGTAAAATGATGATAAAGAAGCCGAAAGGGATTGACAAGGTATTAAGGTCATAAGTGAAAAGTAGTAGAGATAATTGTTATTGATAAAAGTTAATGTCATTAATACGTTGATAAATGGTTTAGATTCAGTATGCTAAGAATAGAAAATGTCACCATGTAGCTATATAAATACGGTTTTATGGTGTAAAAAACATAGAAGAAAATGTATGAGAGTACCCATATTATGAATAAATAATTTGTAGATATTTTTCTTTGAAATAATATTTTTTCTTCTATCAGTTTCTGCGTCAGTATCAATTATATGTGCAATTGAAGTTTAAAGCAAACAACTTTAAGAAAAATCAATACCATCTACTTAAACATCACCATAGTACATTTGTATACTACTTTAAGTTGTTCATTATGTTTTTTTTTTTTCGACCGAGATGAATTAATCCATACTCCTAGGTCATTGACTCAATTTTTAACAGAGAGTTCAAATACAAAATTCAAATGACGGTACAAGAATGAGCGAGACACATATTCTTAACTCACACTTAAAACTGAAAAGAACTAACAAAAAAAAGAGAAAATACAAAATAAAATACAATAAGAGGAAAGTATCAACCCTCATAAGCAAGAACTAACAAAAAAAAGAGAAAATACAAAATAAAATACAATAAGAGGAAAGTATCAACCCTCATAAGCATATTTTCCCATAAACTAAACTCTGCCTTAGCCTTCTTCCTAAATATCAGAGGGGAACTTTTCTCGTCTCTTCATCTGACTGCCCTCTCTGAATCCAAATGTTCCAAACTTATCTCGAAAACTGACAATATGACTTGAGATGTGCCATATCTTCCCCTGTATAAAACTACTTTTCAATTAGATTTATATCGGCAGTGAGATTTGAACCGGGCAATCCAAACGTGCCATATCTCACGTGAGATGTGCCATATTTTCCTTCTGTATAAAACTGACAATGGAATTACTAATTTTCATTCACCGAACTTTGTAATAAACTCCCTCAAGAGATGTTAATGCCCTACCGTTCAATCGATACACGCCTGCTCAACTATCAGGTTGGGGGAAGCTTGGGCGTCTATGTCTTCATCCCTAGATAAAGAATGGTGGAATTTTCTTTTGCTGCAACATCAAGATTCTTCCGCGAATCATTCTATAGACCGAGCAACAACAAACTCGAAACTTGAGTAGCATGTGACTCTTGTTACTAAACAAAATGTAGACGTTTCCATATGTCACAATCCACAATCGAAATTGTTACTAAATAAGAGTAGACGTGGGTACTTCGGGTTTGTCCACAATCGAAATTGTTACTAAATAAGAGAAGGACGTGGCTACTTGGGGATTGGGGTTCGATAAGAAACGTCGTCTTAGGACTCATAATCTCACTTGATCCATTAATTAAAGATGCATGCTAATAAAAACCAAAGTACAACAATTGTTCAGGAAAAAAATAAATAATAAAAAGATATCAAGTTGCAACCTAGTTAATCATACAGAAAACTTCTCATAATTGCAAACACAGAAAAACAGAAATAGTAACTACAACTACATCAGCCTTGAAAATGTTTTGATCACAAATCAATCCTGAAACCAGGCATCCATCCACACAGCCAATTAACTTGCCTACCACACATGACTCATCGAGAAAAACAAAAAATATAGGACTACAGTTCCAACTTCCAATCCCTCTCTTTCTATCCATCCTTTGCAGTAAAGAGAGGTAGAAGGAAAGATAGACGGAACTTAAAATACATAAACAAGCCTAACCAAACCCTGATTATAGTACTTCCAAATTATTAAATTACATAAACATGGCCAACCAAACCCTAATTATATTACTAATAACTTGTTCTTTTGCCAATGAGATGCTCAGTCGATATGTTGTAGCCATTACGAGGGGGTTCAAAATGTACCGGCAAGAACTCATCTGAGTTGCACGCATAATTTGAGTTCCTTGAATGATTCACAAGATTGGGCAATCCCTAAAAAAATGAATCCACACAAATAAGCAGAAAATACACTTAATGTGTTGATAATATGCGAAAAAATTCTATGAATCAATTGCATGGCAATCAGATATTTCATGATCGACTAACCAAAATTCATGTTTGGTCTGTGAAACTCAAGAATACATTTCAAACCACATGGTCATAAAGCATATCATACCTGAATCCGTGCATAGTTCACTTCACAAATCTTCTCCGAGCCGAGATATTCCCACGAGTGGCCGTGGAGAAAATTGTGTAATTTGACAGCAGCAGTAGCAGTTGTAAAATTCACAAATGCATAACCATAGTTGCTCTTTGTCCTGTGAAATTGACAATAACATTTTATATTCACAACTAATTTTAATATAGATGTTCTAATACTGATCAGGCATTCAAGTTTAAAACACAAATATAATATGGGATTTGTTTACACCCCTAGCTCATAGGTAAACAAACAACAGTTCCATGTATTGTTTGCCAACCAACTTTTTTAAATAAAATGGCAATCATTCTTTTGATTCAAGTTACATTTAATGTTTGGCGGCTAGTAATCTTCTAATTTATGGCAGGCTTACTTAATAGACAGCAGCAGCAGCAGTTGTAATTTGACAATAACATTTTACTTCATAGAAAATTGTGCAATTTGACAGCAGCAGTAGCAGTTGTAAAATTCACAAATGCATAACCATAGTTGCTCTTTTAATTTTTAATTTATGGCAGGCTTGCTTAATAGACACCAACTTCATGTACATTTCTTAAAAACAAATTTGGTAGTTTCATTATACTTTATGCCACATAACACAAATCCAAAGTTAATCAACCTCCAAATAATGGCCCTGATAATTTTTAAGAAAAATCTATTTTGGGAAAAGTACCAACCATCCCCAATGCGCACTAAGAAACCCTAAATAAAATATGAGAAGAAGAAATACTGTCCATTACTTGAAATCAATGGGAAGGTAGAAGAAATCATATTCTGACGAGACAACGGACTCTCCTCCTCCCTGCTCTTCTCCAAAAGAGATCAAATTTTTATTCTCCTCTCGACAATGTTTGTCCAAAATAGACACCATTTTCTCCTTGCTACACATGAAAACGTATCAAAATTATCAAATGTCCAAAACATCAACATAAATGAGATAAAAAAAAAGGAGAAAAATATAAAATATTACCTGAACCTGTTGGGCAAATTCTTGATCATGACAGTAGTCCATCCTTCAAATCCAGCTTCTTCACCCTTGAACTTAAAATCTTCATGCGGAACTTTCACAGAGCCACGTCTCTTATGAGGATGACAATTGCGGACAAGCTCAACCAACCTGTTGGCCTTTGAAACAACAGACCGTCTAAAGCTTCTGACAAGAGCTTTAGTTGGCCTTTTTGTTTCTTCCGAAACCTCACTCTCTGTTTTATCTGAGTCAAACTCTTCAATAAGACACTTTGGATGAGACGAAGGGGGAGGTGGTTCTGAGAGAAACGGGATGTATACTGAAGGAAAATAATAACACTGGTAAGGAGAAGTTGGCAACGGAGAGGAGTAGATGAGGCTTGTGAGCTGTGGGGACTGGTTAAACACAAAGTAGGATGGATAGTGTAGATTGTAAGGATTAGGGTTAGGGTTTAGAAGGATTGAAGGAGAATAGTAGAGCTCACGATAAGGGGTGTATATTTTGGCATCAGGGTTGAGAGAGAGAGCCATTAGAGATAAGGCTAAGCTTGTGTGTTCTGCGAAGAAAAAAATAGAAGACAGGTGAGACTATTATATAAGAAAAGGAATGGATTTATAGATGAAAAACTGTGAAGGAATGGAGAGGAAGAGATTAGATTAGGGACTAGGGAAGAAATGATTGATAGTATCCCCTTCATTTAATGAAGGTGGATTTGGATGTCATCTCATCTCTCTTCATATGACATGCCGACTTGTGTGGGAGTTTTTTGGATTTTCGAGTTGCGAGTAATCAATGGAAGGAAGGGCAGGGGCAGGGCGGCAGGCTATCACTTCTCTTCTTTCTTTTCTTGTTTTTGGGAAATTTACAAAAACTCTTCTAAATTTTCAGAATGTTACAAACAACCCTCTGTATTTCTAAATTTACAAAACACTTCCTGTCAGAAATATTTCTTTTACAAATATCCCCTGCATCAAGTTTTTCATTCATTTCATGGTTATATTTTTGAAAATAACTAAAATACCCTCATCCAAATTGAATATATTTAATTAATAAAAAAATTCAATAAAAAAAATCAATAAACATAAATTTAATAAAAATAGTTCAATAAATAAAAATTGTTAAAAATATAAAAAATAAAATTAATTAAATAGATATAAAATTAATTAAAATTAAAGAAAAATTAAAAAGAAAAAGAAAAAGAAAAAGAAAAAGAAAAAGAAAAAGAAAAAGCTAAAAAATAAAAACAATTTAAAATATATTAAAAATTAATTAAAGTCAACAAAATACAAATAATTAAAAAGATAGAAATAATTAAATAAAAAATTAAACAAAAAATTATAATAAAATTAAAAATAATATAATAATTGACACACACAACTCTCGGTTATTTTAGGTTGTGTGTAATGTTTTAAATTGCGATATATCACTGCGTAGCGGATTGTCTTTTTTTGTAGCGGATTACGGTAGCGGGCGCTATTGCGGCGCTATGGCCTGATAACGGATGTACAGTATAATTTATAATTACGTAAAATTTCATAAATATTAATGATAAAAATTTGATCACAATAAAATTTTAATACAAAAAACAAAAAATCCAAATACCATAAATATTAAATAAAACGAAATTATTCGGAGTGCCCTGCTTTTGGAGTGCCCAGAAGCGCTCACCATATAGCTTTAACTGTACACATATATACTTGCACTTGGATATACCTTTTGTGTTTACAAATATATATATATTTTTTTAAATATACCTTTTTGTAATTTTATTATACCTTTTGTGTTCACAAAAATACTTTTTTGTAATTTCATCATATCTTTTGTAATCGGGCACTGTCGGGTGCTCCAAAATACTAGCACTCCATATCTGAACTTTTAAATAAAATAGTATAATTATTTATCATAAAATACCATACAAAGTTCATTGTCCATAATTAAACATCCAATATAAACATATGAATATTAATTATCCGAAATAAGCAAAAAAAAAAAAAATATAAAACTAACACTTTTAACGCTATAACGGCTGCTATTTGAACGCTATTTGACTGCTATAGCGTCGCTATAGCGCTCGTAGCGCTCAAAAAGTTATTTTAGCTATATTTTCGTTGCGTATTGCGTTTTATGGTCGAAATCCGCAATTGCGGCGCTATAGCGCCGCTATTTAAAACACTGGTTGTGTGTGTCAATTATTTTAAATTAAAGAAGAATACATCATTTTAAGAATAATGATAAAAAATAATATAATAATTGACACGCACAAGCCTCGATGAGATAATCCATCATTTTAAGAATACATAGGAGTTGTTTGATTAGGTGTACTTTAAATCAAAGAAGAATTTCTTATTTGATTTTTTGATGTAAATTTCGAATTTTCATTTTCATTTAACTTAGTTATTGATGATTACGGAATATCTTCATAAAAGTGTGTATCAATTTTTTAAAAATATTTTGTGCAGTTAAATTTATTATAATTTATAAATCTCATATATTACACATATAATTATCAAAACAAAACAATAAGTACCATTAGTTGATATGGAGGATTAATAAGACAGAAAAAAATTAAATATAAGGAATTTAAACATAAAAGGAAAATAAATATTTGATGATTTTAAAAAAAGAAAAGAAAATTTTCATATATGCCTTAAAATAAATTAAAATATTCAAATAGACCATCATAAAGTGCAATATCACAATATCAATTCAAACGTTGAGAAAGGTAAATTTCATTCTTTACAATGATATTACAATTGGTACTTCAAAAAAATAATTAAATTTGAACACAAAAGGTCCTGCATTTTTGGCTTTAACATTATTCCGTATTTTGATAAGCATTATAAAATTCAGTAATAAAATATTGTATTTGATACAAATAAAATAAGAAATTTTATCTTACATATTGTATTTCACTTTACAATCTCTTAGAATACACCAAATCAAACATGTCCTTAAGGGATGATTGTCGGTTCAAGTTTTTATTGAAATATTTTTTTATTAATGATACAATATTTATTGCCCTAAAAAAGAAAAAAAAGAAGTTGATATTGATGTCTAACCACTTCTACTAGTATAGAGTTCAGACTACCATATTAATATTTTCAACAATAATGAAATTTGAGTCCATAATTCACTAGGTGATGATGTCATTTACTAAATATGCATTGATAATGTTTAGAGTACTCTTAAAATAACCTTGTATATGTGAAATTTTGTATATATATCCTCAAGATGATTATTAAGATATTTTTATATTTTTTAAATGATAATTAAATCTTTTTAATGTATGATAATTGGATATATCATAATTTAAAATACGGTTATTTCCAGCAAAAAAAACTCAATTACGGGAACAATATACAAATGTTAAAACAAAAAACTCAATTACGGAGGTATAACTCATACTTGGGTTGGAGGCTCGGAGCGAACTATATGTTCCAATTGTTAAACAAGAAAATATACATAGGTAGAAAGGAGACGAGACATTCTATCCATGCTTCCAAATTGTTGTCTTACTATTCAAAACCTCACACAATTTTCCAGTTCGAATCTTCTGTTGCCGTGGTCATCTGCCATCAGTATTGCTTTAGATCTCAACCCTCCATTTCTGTGGCTCCTCTCATTTATGAGAAGAAACGGATGAAAGAAAACGGAAGAAGCAAAAGTAACAGAAGTAATACACACCGTCGGATCTATACAACTTTCAGTCTCTACTTCCATCTTGTCCGCTCCTTTAGTGCAAAAAAAGAAAAGAAAATCTGCTTCAAGTCCTCATAAGAACAAAATAAAAGCTCACTCTTTTCTATTCATGGCAAGAACAGAGTAAGTGTTATTTTTCTCTTTTGATGAACCAAATTATCTCTTATTTCTTTTCTATCTCTTCTTAGCACCGAGCTTGACTGGATTTAATGGGGAGTCAAAAAATATGAAAAGAAACCAGACAGTCACACAAGGACTGAACCAGATAACCGCGTCGCTAACAGAGAAACAGAACAATAGTGACTGCGCAACACGACAGCACTAAACCAGCAGCGATCTTGTGATTATCAGCAGCGGAAATAATAGTGCAGCATATGCTCACACTAGCCCAAGAAGAAACAATAATAGAAAAAGAAAGGATTGAACAATGGAACTTGAAAAATAAGATAAATTTCTTATTACAAGAGAAAAAGGAGATACAAAATATTGTTGTTGTTGGAATGAATAAAACTCTACCCCTACCCCTTTATTTATAGGATAGTCATATCTAATATAAGGAAATAACTCAAAGAATTACTGCCCCATTTAACACCTAAACATGGAAATACGAAACCTCCTTGTCAAGAAATCTAATATATGGTAATACCAAAATTCCTTGTCAAGAAATCTTATTTCCAAGAAATATCTTTCCTAATTTGTTACATGCCTTCATAATATACAAATGCATCTTTATATTTTAACACTCCCCCTTAAAGTACATTTGGTCATGAGCCCCAACTGGCTCGCAATAACTCGAATGATCCCTTGGAGAGAGACTTGGTGAAGATATCAGCCACGTTGTCAACGCTTCTCACCTCCTCAACACCAATAATTCCATCAAGCACTTTTTCACGAATGAAGTGATGCTCGATCTCGATGTGCTTGGTTCTCGCGTGACAAACAGGATTGGTCGCCAACTTCAACGCACTTTGATTGTCGCCTCGAATAACCGTAGGACCAGTAACCGCATTGTAAACATCCTCGACCAACCTCCGCAACCAAACACACTCTTGTGCTGCAAGTGATGACGCCTTGTACTCCGCCTCGGTACTAGAAAGAGAGACCGAATCTTGCTTCTTACTGCACCAAGAAACACTTGCAGAACCACAAGAGAAGACATAACCGGATGTCGATCTCCGATCATCCAAATCACCGCCCATGTCAGCATCGGTATATCCATTCAAAACAAACTCGGAATCCTTCTTATAAAATAACCCGAGATCAAGAGTCGAACTCACATACTTGAGAATTCTCTTTGCTGCATCCAGATGCGACTTTGTCGGAGCTTGCATAAACCGACTCACCAGGCCGACCGCGAAGGCAATATCCGGTCTAGTAATCGTGAGATAAATCAGGCTTCCAACAAGAGCACGAAACTTCCGAGGATCCGGAAGTATCTTTCCATCATCACGTCTCAATTTGAAATTTGCATCCAGCGGTGTCGAACAATGCTTACCTTCTTTTACGCCAAATTTCTCAATGAGCTTTCCAGCATAACCCGTTTGAGAGACAAAATACCCGTCCTTCAAACCTTCCACTTCCAATCCCAGGAAGTGACTAAGCTCTTCAAGATCCTTCATCTCGAATCGAATCGAGAGCTCGCCCCGAAGTCTTGCAACTTCACCTTCATCATTGCCGGTGATGATCATGTCGTCCACGTATAAAAGGACGACCACGTGTAGACCCGCCTTCCTTTTCACAAATAAACTGTGATCCGAACTCGAAGAAGAATAACCACAAAATTGCAAATATTCCGCAATCTTGCCATACCAAGCTCGAGGTGCTTGCTTCAAATCATACAACGCTTTCTTCAGCTTGCACACATAGTCAGGACGCACCTTGGAAATATATCCAACCGGTTGCTCCATATAAATATCCTTGTCGAGTTCACCATACAAGGAAAGCATTCTTCACATCCAGCTGCCACAGCATCCAACCTAGCGAAGCAGCCATTGAAATCACAACTCGCACGGATGTCATCTTGGCGACAGGACTAAAAGTCTCTTCATAATCCTCGCCATACCGTTGAGAAAATCCTCTCGCTACAAGCCTCGCTTTATAGCGCTCAACGCTCCCATCCGCCTTGTATTTCAACTTGTAGACCCATTTGCAAGTAACCGGGTCCACTCCCTTGGGCTTCGGAACAAGATCCCAAGTTTCATTTTTCTGAATAGCTTGCATCTCCTCGTCTATAGCATCTTCCCACGACTTATTACCTTTCGCCTCCTCAAAGCATGAAGGTTCACCATCCGACGATCCTGAAAAGAAACACGAATACGTCGACACGAAGTTTTCATCTCTATATCTAGCCGGCCGAGTTACCATCCTTGTCGACCTCCTTAGAGCTTGTGCATTTCCCTCTTCTTGCGATTGCACTTCGTTGCTCCCCCTGCCACCTTGATCCATCTCACTTGAACTCGTGACAGTTGACGTAGGCGACGAAAACCTCGAATCTTCACTCGGGTTACCCATGTCATTAGCATCCGGGTTTCTAATGTGACCAACAGGCGGCGTCGGCAGATTCGAAACTACCGCTTGGGAACCACCATCACCATATAGAGAAGACGCTTCATCAAACACCACGTCTCGAGAGACAATGAATTTATGAGTTGTCGGATCCATGCATTTCCATCCCTTCTTTCTTTGATCATAACCAATGAAAACACACTTCCGAGCCTTAGCGTCTAACTTCGTCCTCTTCTCATCCGGTACGTGAACAAAGCACGTACAACGAACACTTTCAAATGCTTCACACTTGGCTTCTCATCGAACATCAACTCGTGAGGTGACTTCATGTTAATCGGACTACAGGGAAGCCGATTAACCACGTAGGTAGCACATGCCATACCTTCCGCCCATAAGGCCTTCGGTAAATTTTTCGCGTACACCCAACTCCTACATACCTCCACCAGATGTCGAATTTTCCTTTCCGCCACACCATTTTGTTGCGGTGTATAAGCACAAGTCAACTCCTTCTTGATGCCATGCCTCTCGCAAAATGAGAGAAAATCCTTGGATGTAAACTCGCCTCCATTGTCGGTTCGAAACTTCTTAATTCCTTTACCAAGCCTTCCCTCAACCATTATTCTAAATTCTCGAAATTTAGAAAATGCCTCCCGTTTCTCCTTCAGAAAATAAACCCAAGTGTACCGTGTAAAATCGTCGACGAGCACCAACATATAACGAGCACCCCCGTACGACGCGTTCTGCGTAGGACCCATCAAATCACCATGAATAAGTTATAACGCACCTTTACACCTTGACTGAGACTTCTCGAAAGGCAGTCGATGAGATTTACCATATTGGCAACCCTCACACACCTCAACACACTTGCAAAGGAAAGAGATGGAAGCCCGTTAACAAGATTCCTCGAAACCATCGCCTTCAACTTGTCAATACCCACATGGCCGAGTCTAGCATGCCAAACCGACATGCCATCATTGTTGCTCATCTTGTCAACATACGAGGAAGAAGCCGAGAGAACATACAAGTCTTTTACCCTCTTACCGACGTGAGTAACATCACCATTCACCTCCTCCACATTCCGGAGGAACTTCACATCCTTCGGGCCAAACAACACATAGTGACCCGCATCAACCGCATTCGCCACCGACAGGAGATTCTTCTTCATACCAGGCACGTGGTAAACACTGTCGAGAGTTATCGACCTGTTGTCTTTATCAGAAACAACAACCGCGCCCTCATTCACCACATGGTGAACACTTTGTTGTCGGCAGTAACAAAGGCAAGTGTGCCTTTATACCCCGAAGTGAAGAAAACTTGGAATCGTCACCAGTCAGATGATGACCACAACCGGAATCAATGATCCAGTTATCCTCGTAGTTAACAGAAGCACACACGTCTAATGAAACTCCTTCTGCTACGAAACCCGTATCCCAAACTTCACACTTCACAATATCCTCCTTACCCGCGGCATTTCCTTCCCTCAACTTAACATGACAATTCTTCCTTATGTGACCGAGTTTTCCACATCGGTAACACTTGATAGCTGACCGAGAACCACTATTAGATGAAGACTCTCCCTTCTTCGTAACCTCCTTCTTCCGTTCCTCTTGGTCATACCGAGTTTTTACTTTGTTAGACACAAGAGCGTGACCTTCGCCTTCAGGGACCGAAACACCCGCCATTTGTCGAGCCAACGATTCTTGAGAAACGAGCAAATTTTCAAACTCCATCAAGGATGGTTGTTGCGCCCACCCTTGTATTGGGGTAACGAACGGGACATACTCTCTTCGAAGACCGCGAATAATATACCGCTTCAACTTTGCCTCCGAAATAGCCTCCTCCGGTTCCAAGATAGAAATTTCAGAACATAAACCCTTTACTCTCAATAAATATTGAAAGATAGAAAATTCACCTTGTGTGCAACTCGCCAACTCATTCTCCAGAAATTGTAATCGTGCCGTATTCTTTTTGTTGAGCAACTCATCAAAAGTTCGGCAAATCTCAGCCGCTGATTTGCACCCCTTAATATGCTCGAATAGATCGCGTGATATCGACTTCTTCAACAAGAACTCCGCCTTAGCATTCGTTTTTGACCACTCCTTTACTGCGTCTGCATTCGTCACCGTACCATTTGTACCGGTGACAGGCGTCGGTGCAACCTCCGTACCAACAACGATCTCCCATAACCCCTCACTCCTAATACAAGACTCCATACAACTCTTCCACATTGAATAATTCGAAAGATTTAGAGCCTCAATACCAAGTCCACTAACCCGACCTCCAAACTCCATGGATGCCGTAATAAACAATCCTCTTCTTCACCAAGGGACGAGAACAACACCGTCTATCACCAACGTCGTCGTCTATCACCCCTTGAAGCTCTGGTACCATGAAAAGAAACCAGACAGTCACACAAGGACTGAACCAGATAACCGCGTCGCTAACAGAGAAACAAAACAATAGTGATCACAAAAGAACACGACAACTAAACCAAGAAACGACCTTGTGATTATCGGCAGCGGAAATAATAGTGCAGCAATATGCTCACACTAGCCCAAGAAGGAACAATAATAGAAGAAGAAAAGATTGAACAATGGAACTTGAAAAATAAGATAAATTTCTTATTACAAGAGAAAAAGGAGATACAAAATATTGTTGTTGTTGGAATGAATAAAACTCTATCCCTACCCCTTTATTTATAGGATAGTCATATCTAATATAAGGAAATAACTCAAAGAATTACTGCCCCATTTAACACCTAAACATGGAAATACGAAACCTCCTTGTCAAGAAATCTAATATATGGTAATACCAAAATTCCTTGTCAAGAAATCTTATTTCCAAGAAATATCTTTCCTAATTTGTTACATGCCTTCATAATATACAAATGCATCTTTATATTTTAACAAAATATTCTCTTACTGATTAACACTGTACAAAATTTTTGAGAGAGTCAAATGCATAAAAAATACATGTATTTCAAATTTTTTTCCATTAAAACACTACTAATATATACTACTCCGTCAAAATCTTAAGTGGACCATGACCCCTCAGTGTCTATTAAGCTCGGTTCTAATGTCTTTCCCTACCATTGTCCTCACAGAGAAAAGAAACACTTTTTATATAGTAAGACAACCCAAGAGAAATGTTTTTTGTGGGTCTAGAATTGAATTGAAGTTAGAAAGAGGAGATTATGAATAAAATTATTTTTCCTTTGTCTTTTTGCCATATTATCATAACTATTAGTTCATCTATTTAGTTGGTATCGTATCAATTTTTAATTCTTAATTAGCTTTATGTTTTTAGTCCTCAATCTAACAAAAAAACTCAAGTTGAAATTCTATTTCATTCTTTTTACTTCGTGGGAGATTGAATTACTCTTTGCTGCCTTACAATGGATATGACCTATGGTGTATAAGACAGATAGATTAGAGGTTTCATTTCTCTTCTCATTTTTTTTTAAGGGAAAGAGAATGGAGATATAGAGAATGTATAAAGAGGAGTATCAGGAGAATCGGAAGAAGGATTGTTGCTTCTATGGCTTGTCCAGGAGAGAGAGAGTTTTGTCGCGATTGTTGACCATAGATCCAGTGGAAAGAGGAAGAAAAATGAGGAGTGGTGGGAACTAGTGGAGTCCTCTGAATTAATTTTTTTTTCCTTCTCCATCTACCCCGTTTGTTCTTGTGCATTTCATCTCATAAATGAGTGAGCAGTACCGATGGCAGATGACCACGGCAGCAGAAGTTTCGAACTCAACATTTTTCGGGGTGCCAACTTCATATTTTATGTTATCTAGAATCATTTTGTTACACCCTAAAATTTCAAGTCTATAATTGAAGTTTGTTGATACATTTCATTTCACACATGAATTCTAGGGAGAAATTGGGTAAAAACCAAAGTGAAACTCTCCCATACTGAATATCGTACGACCAATAAAAAAAATTGGAGGGGCAGAAAGAAAATGTCCATTCATTCATTCACATCCACATTAATGGAAATCACCCTATTTCCCATCAAAGAAGAGACTAAAATGTTAAAATCTTTAAACTAAAAAATAATTTAATACCTTAATTATTCTAATTTCTATTATTTTGGTTAATGGAGTAGGAGTAAAAATTTCAAAATAAATTAAGTATTTTTGTAGTTTTTTTTAAGCTCTAAAGTGGTGGGGATATGAGTAGTTGTTACCTCAAATACGTTCTAATTAAAAGATATCACAGTGAAGATGAATCATCTTATATTTTGTTCTAATGTCCCAAAACAAGACCTAATTCATATTTGAAGAATTCCTAACCATAACAAGGTTTAGCCATGTATCATAGATGGTGGGGTAATTTTGCAACAAATTTATATTTGAAGATTTAATAGAACAGAAAATATTTCATCGAGAAATATTATTTTTAAGAAAGAAAAGGAAAAATACTTGTATTTAAATGAGTAACTCTTCATATTTCTGTATTAATATTTAAAAAGTTAATATTCAAAGGAAAAATATATATTTTTGAAATAATTGAGATGATATGGTTCTTAAGAATAATCAAAATGAATTGAAAAATAAAAAGGTGAATAAATTTATGATAAGTCAACACTACTTAGAATAATCAGTGTTGTTTGTTAATTTTTTTTTAAATAACCGATTATATTATTAAATTTTCTAAATATTAAGTTAAATGTATTACTCATAATTTTACTTTGATCTTTGTCAAAATTAAAAGATGTCTTAAGCTTGAATTTAGCAAGCTCTGACCAGTGTTATTTGTTAATTAGAATCAGCTGAAGACATTACAAGCTTGAAGCTAGATAAACAGAAAGAATGTTTAGTAAGTACATAATATTTTCACGAGGACTTAACATGATATGACAGCCTCTTACTATGAACTTGCCATCTCGCATTAATGAATTACAGGCTAATCATTACATTTCTTCGAAATAAACAAACGAACCATACATAGAGACATACCATTCTTTCCCATCAAATGAAACATGCATATACGTTTTGGAGAGAATCCGGCCAACACTAAAATCCAAATGTCCATTTACTTAAACCAGTCTCCATATTATTCTCTACTTCAGCTTTTACGTTACGAAGTTAAAAAATTAAAAACACCAACTTGCAAAGATAAAATCTAATTATGAATTATGGACTAGCATAATTCTGTGATGCGATTATTTCAATATATTATTTACTTTCATAAAAAATACATAATATTATAATTATAACAAATTAGAATAACACAAAAAAAAAATCATAATACAGAAATAATATAGAATAAATATATAAAATTAACTATATAAAATATATATGCCATTATATATTTTATCTATAATCAATTATTTTAAAAAAATTATATAATTTGCAAGGACAGTTCGATGTAAGTAAATTTAGGTACGAATAATAAAATAATATAAATATTAACTAATGAAAGGAAAAAGGAAACAAAATATTTAATAAATTCATTAAAAAATTTGTATTAATAGTTAATTTATGATCTCAATTTTCAAATGTAGATAAGTATTTCTATAAGAAGAAATCACCACTTAACTTATTCTTTTAATTATCTATGTTATTCTCAATTGATATATTATAGTTAGAGAAAAATTGAAGTCAATCATTTTTAGGCAAAGATGAAAATAAAATCAATGCAATATCAGTTTATTTTGAAGACTATTAGAAACAACATAAAATTTAATTAAAGATGATTTATTAAAAAAATAATAAGAATTAGCATAATGTTTGAAGAATAAATATTATAATGTACATAGGAAAACATATAGGAAAAAACAAATATAACAAGACTCAAATTTTTCATTGATTTACTAAGAATCATAACAAGATAAAAGATAATAATTTGAAGCAATAACCAATTGCATTAATCTACATCATCAATTTAATGTAATCTTGCATATTAAAATTAGGAAAATTTACAAATAACCCCCTAACTTTTATAAATATTACAAAGCAAATCCCTATATTTTTAGATTTCAAAAAAAATTCCTATGATAAACTTTTCTTTTACAAAAAACCCCATCAATATACTTTCTCATCCAACTATTAGTTAAAAATTTTGAAATTCCTATTTTGCCGCTATGATAATGTTTTTCCAAAAATAATTTTCTAAAAAAATATTTTCTGAAAAATAATATTTTATCAAATCTTTTTTTTAATTCCTTTTTTATTAAAAAATATTTTTAAGAAATATATTTTTCTTAAAAAATTCAGAAATCCCTTTTTAAGATTTTTTTCGAGGACTTTTTTCTGAAAAATAGTGTTTGTTAGAAAATAAATTGGTAAGAATATATTGTAATATCCAGAGCAGTTAGAAGGTTATTTGTAAATTTCCCAAGTATTTTTCTAAAAAAGTATTTTAAAAAAATATCTCATCAAATCATTTAACAAAATCCAAATTCTATCTCCATGAGAGTGGGAAAACGAAATCCTAAAAGAACAAAGTGAAAGAAGAGATTTTGGAGGGGCCTCATCACCATAAAAAAGTTCTAACAAAATATTTCTTAAATTTTTTTATTCAAACCTGTTTTTAAATGATGTAAAACAATTTTTCTTTAAAAACTAATTTTAAGAAAATAATTTTTGAAAAATATTATTTCAGAAAACTTTTTTTGAAAACTAATTATTTTATTCGAGAAATTTGTTTCGATAAAATATTAGGAAAATAAATTTTCAGAAACTATTTTTTGTAGAATTTTTTCAGAACATTGTTTTTCAGAAAAAAGTCCTCGAAAAAAATCTTAAAGATAATTTTTTGTTTTTCAAAATTTTATTTCTTAAAGATAATTTTTAATAAAAAAATTGAAGGAAATTTTTGTTTGAATTTTTTAAAAAAGATTTGATAAAATATGTTTCTTAAAAAATATTTATTTTTTAGAAAATTCTTTTTTCAGAAAATTCTTTTTGAAAATTTTTTTTACTAAAGGGGCAAAATGAGAATTTTTAAAAGTTTAACTAATATTCGAATGGAAAAGTGGAGGGTGATTTTGTAAATAAAAAGTTTATCGTAAAGTTTTTTTGAAAATCTAAAAAT
Organism: Juncus inflexus; assembly: GCA_024447665.1. Taxonomy (NCBI): domain Eukaryota; kingdom Viridiplantae; phylum Streptophyta; class Magnoliopsida; order Poales; family Juncaceae; genus Juncus; species Juncus inflexus. The sequence goes on along the minus strand of JAJHPC010000015.1, from coordinate 10,163,700 downwards.
ATATGGGGGTTTGGTACTATTCATAAAAGTTAGGATATTATTTGTAAATTTCCCTTAAAATATTACAATCTATATATAAATAAGGACACATATTTTGCTACAAAAAAGTTTTAGTACAATGTAGTAAATATAATAAATGTAAGATTAATAATGCAAAGAGAACTAATTCAATCAATGATAGTATTAATCCATATCAATTAAAAATGATGGTATATACTTTAAAATTATTCAAATATATTTGTAAAATAACCAACACATAAAAGTTTATAGAAAGATCAGACAGAAAATAAATAATCAATCAATAATTTTGACTTGTCCATATATCTCATCATCAAATAGTTGAAATATTTTGATGATATAGAACAATGAGAATAATAAAAAATAGTTGAAATATAAAAAAGTGGATAAATTAAACATTAAAAACTATGATAATTTTTAATACAATATTATTTTTTTTAGAGAAATTTTGGAGGGACTTAAATCCCCCTTCGGAAAAACTAATCTTACTTTTGATAAAATTTCAGAATTTAAAATCTATTCAATCTTCTTCGATTTGTCAGTTTGGCGGTTTAATACAATATTATTAATGGTTTACTACAATATTGTTAACTAAAATAATAGGACCTTTTTATGCACTACTAACAAAAGTAGAGTTAATTTTTTCAAAGAATAAGATGGAAACACGCAAAAACATTTCCACCATACCAATTTAAATGCAAACATCATATAAAAAAACGACAGGAACACAAATTTGAGAACAACTACATGCAAACACGACAGCAAAGAAAATCGCTAGCAATTCCTAACCATAATCATAAGTTCAAAAGAATATCGCACGCAATTGCTTAACATACAAGTTCAAGAATATTGCATGCAATTCCTCAACCGAGATCATAATGAATACATCAACAGGCAACGTAATAACAATACAAGTTCAAAAGAAACATACAAAGATAACTACCAAGTACCAAGTCCAACTCTTCCCTTATACGTTTAAAGGGCGGCGTAATAACAATACATCACAAACAACTTACAACCATATCATACATACACAAAATGACATACACTAATAAAACCAAGGAACCCAAATCTTTCTCCCATTCTATCCATCCATGCATGCATGCATTTACATAAACAGATAGAAAGTTAGAAAGATGCAAGTTTTTATCACAACATTATTTTCAAACTAAAACTACATACTACTATATTTTTGCTAAACAACAACACTTTCAACTTAAACCCTAAATTATTATTCGGTTGCCGAGGAGATGCTCAACCGACTTGCGAAGGCCGTTGCGCGGTGGTTCAAAAAGGCTCGGCATGTAAGAATCAGGAATTTGTGTTCGTCTCCGAAGCTTCAAGCCTTTTGCACGGCTAACAAGCATGCCTAGCCCCTGAATTAAATATTTAACACCCAATTATTAAAACAACAGACAAGTTTTAGTGGGTATGGTATGATAATTAAATTTTATGATTAAACATTTGCATTTTGAACAAAATAAAAAGTTCATGTATACTATTTCCATGTGCATTTCATGAAACTTGATTAACAAACAAGACAAAAGTAACATATTAATGTAATGTTTAGCACCTGAACATGAGCGTAATTAACCTTGACAATTTTATCAGAACCAAGATAATCCCAACGGTGGCCCTGAAAGGCATTGTATATCTTACGAACCGCCGAGGAGCTCGTGAAATTAACCAATGCATAACCATAGTTGCCTTCAGTGCTGAATTTTAAATCAATTCCATCAAATAACCACAAATCATGTTCAACTAGATTAAGCTATCATAATTTTTCCAGTGAAGAATTTACATGCAACTTACTAGGAAAAAACTAATTAAGAATAAAAGAAATTAACACAAGTTTTGAAATGAAACTTACGCAAAATCTATCGGAAGATAGAAGAAGTCAAACTCAACACTTGTCTCCCCATGTTGATTCAACTTCACACATTCTTCATCTAGCATTGACAGCAAATGTCTCTTACTGCAGTAAAACAGTCTTTCATAATAAATCATCAACACAGGTATATTTATATGAAAACCTTTTTCTATTGAAAATTAAACAAACAAAAAGAATTATTGAAGAATCATCTTTCATATCAAATGGAAAAGAAGATTAAACTAACACATGAACACTTACGTGATTTTGGGAGGAATATTTTTAATCATCACCGTGGTCCGTTCATCAAAATCCTCTTCACATTTTATCTCCAAATGAGCACGGCGAACTTTTGAAGACCGTCGTCTTCTATTCTTTCGAATTTTATTCCTCAAAACCCAACCACTTCTCACTAAAGCTCCCCTAGTTTCTTCAATCTCAGTTTTCCCTTCAGCTTCAAACTTTTCATCGATCTCTTCAATTGAACATTTGTTTTGAAGAGGGAGAGGAATAGGAAGGAATTGCTGAGAGACGAACGTAAAATCCGTACAAGGAATGGTATAATTATAGTACACTAATGGCTGAGGCGAGAAAGAGTAGACCAGGTTTGTTTGATACAGTGCTTGGAAATACTCCACGTAGAAAGGATGTACAAAATTGTAAGTGGAGAAGTTAGGGTTAGGGTTTGTGAAGTAGCTGGCGCAAGGAAGAAAGTAATTTGTGCGAGTTGGGACGTAGATTCGCGCATTAGGGTTCAAAGAACTCGCCATTAGAGACCACTTGAGCGAAAGAGAGAGAAAGAGAGATAGGAGGAAGAGGAAGAGCGGTGCAGAGAGAATGAGAAGGTGAAGTGACAAGAGCTGGAAGAGGAACAATGTTTTATATTGGGAAAGGGATAGGGTGTTCTATTAGAGAGAGCCTCTCCAGTGAAAAATAAATGGATATGATATTCCTACAATTTTTTTAACTATTCTTTTTACCATTTATTAACTTTTACTAAGATGAATGGAGTTGTCAATCTCATTAAGACCAAGGGTTTATAACTTTCCTTGCTAATAATTAAATTTAAAGTGACATAATTGCACATTTACATTTCTCGGAACTTGTTAATGACATCAAAATAATTGTACATTCACATTTTCTCCTAAACTTATCAATTGTTTCATCTATAAAAGAAAAGAAGAAACTAGAAGAGAGACAGTGACAAACTAAATTTTATTTGATACAATGATATTGATGACCCATATAAATTAACTATTATTATTTTATTAAAAAACTTGTTTATTCAATATATATATATATATATATATATATATATATATATTTCTTTTAAATTCATACATTTTAATAATATTTTTTATATCAACATATCTGCAAAAAGTTAGATTAGATAAGGGAGTGACCAGTGAAATATCATCATTAGAATCAATTCATTAAATGAAAAAGATTGTAGAGGGCAATCACTAACACCTGTCAGTTAATCTTTCTTTCCCAATGCCCTTGGAGGGTATTTTCGGAGTTTTACTTCTCCAGACTAGGGATCAACGCCGAGTTCAGTGGGGGATTTTCTTTCGAAACTGCTTTTATTCTGCATCCTCTGCATTCTTATTAAATAACAATATTTGCAACTATTTTATTCAGGGCCTGTTCTATAACGCAGGATTGCAAAGCGACAGGAAGCTGAGAAATGAACATCAGGAAGCTATGAGGGCAGGAAGCTGCGCAAAAACTGTATGAAAGTATGAAATATAGGTATTTGATCAAATCACAGAAAGGGATGAATATAAAATTGATATTTAAAAATTCGTCATTGGAAAAAATTATTTTAATTAAATTAATTAGATAATCAAAATTAATTAAGTAAAATAATTTTGCAATAAGGCCATGTTTAATCTAATATCCTTTAACAAAAAATTCCATATCTGATTAATTAACATAGTTTTTTTTTAGAAAAACCCGTAGGTTAATTTATTAATCATCAAAAGTAGCTTACAAAAGACATAAAAAAAAAAAAAAAAAAAAAAAGAGTAACCTAAACTTCATATTCACTGAGAGAGCTAAAACATATGCTCTTCAGGAAACAACAGGAAATGGAAAAATAATTATAATACAACAATTCCCTCAAAAATAATCAAAGCTAGATCCCAAATCCAAGTCTCGGCATATTTGTTCCCAAATATGTAATCCGCAAAATTCTCGAAAGATTTGCCAAATAATCTGCTTCCGTATTGTGAATCCTGTCGATATGCGAAAAAATTGAATCCTTGATTCTTCTCTTCAAAATAACACAATCTCTTGCGTTTTGAATTTCCAGCCAAGAGGTTAATTGAAGGGTATTAACTGAGACATTAGATGCCACTTCTTGGTTATCTACGAAGAATAAGCAAGATTTATTTGGATATTTAAGAGCTACAAAATTCATTGCCCAGCTCAGCCCGAAATTCTCATTGCAAGACGTTAGAGACCCCAATTAATTAACATAGTTGATAATTTATGAAATACTTGACCTGAATTTTCTTTTTCTTTCCTTAGATACATTTGGAAAGGTTTCTGTTTCTCATAAAAGCAAATTTTGTTTGTTCTTGCATGAATCGATTCCCAAACTAGTTCTCAATTTTGGATAAATGAGGACAAAGGACAGATATTTCGAATAAATTTAGAGTATATATCAACGAATATCATGCAATTTTCTACTCTTATTCAGACTAGCAATGAGCATATTGTGCCACTGCCACGTAAGCTTTTTAGAAGGTTTTTTCTATAATATATATATATTATAATTTTAGAAGGCCTTTTTTATGGTACTTGCAATATATTGTGCCACATAAGCTTTTTAATTCTCAAACCCTTATATCTTAATCCAATGATTCTTATAACTCATTAATTGCAAAAATTTTAATGGACCAATATGAACATACAACAATTCTTCCCCTGTTTTTCTACATCTTTATGAAGTACATAATATCTATTTTGACTCTTAAGTAATCTAAACATGGTTTTTTGCTAAAAAATATAGTGCTCAATTTTAGACATGGCAGTTCAAATGGAAATATTTTGCACAATATAGCAATAGTCGACCAAAAAAAAATGACAAAAGTAAAAAATAAAATAAAATCAAAACTCACAACTTTTTTATGATATTTCTTGTATTTTTACTATAAATTTTTTTCATTGTTTATAAATATCAACACTCATATAATAGATCAATCTATAATTCGCAATTGCCAAAATGTTTCAAACATACATATTTAGTTATTTATGCATTTAATTGCTTTTTTAAAGCTAACAGTACATTCTCACAAATGTTAAAGTGTTTTAAACTTAAGAGCATTGCTAAATGCCTAAATTTAATAGTAATAAAGTTACACGAAAAAAGTTTCAAACATACATATTTAATTATTTATGCATTTAATTGCTTTTTTAAAGCTAACAGTACATTCTCACAAATGTTAAAGTGTTTTAAGCTTAAGAGCATTGCTAAATGCTTAAATTTAATATTGATAAAGTTACACAGAAAAATAATAGCTCTCATTAGAAGTGTAATTGCATTTGAGTTCCTGTTTTGTTGGTTATGTAACAATTGTTATTAGATATGATCATGCTTATCAGGGACGGAACTAGAGGGGACCGGGGGGAGCCCCGACCCCCCATGATATCGATGAACTTCGGCCATGGCCGGAGAAGAAGCTGAACACATCTTTACATATCACAAAATTTATTTGATATCCGTTAAATTTATTTATCTCTAAAAAATTTAGATAATTTCATTATTATATTGTGCATGTATTTTTAATTTATGACGTACACATATGATAGTTTTCAATAGTATGCAAGATATTTGTCTGAAAAAACATGAAACGTTTTTCAATAATATACATAAAAGTTAAGTGGTTATTCTAGAAAAAAAATTTGTAATGTTAATAAGAACATATACATTTCTATGAGCAATACAAAAATCTATTTATATAAATAAGACGGTCTTTTTTTATTAGTGCTAAATTTAGGAAGAAAAGTGTAAATGCATGTTTGTCCATACAAAAGTTATAATATAAATATACTACCATAGAAGCTTCTACAAAAGTTCGTGCAATTATACAATATCATATAGATCAGTACATACAAAAAAAAATATTATTTCTAACTTTAATTAAAAATTAAGAAAATCTAGCGCAAAGCGTGAGCTATCATCCCTTAGTTTCATATGATAGAGAAAGTGGAATTTTTATAAAGATCTATGGTAGCTATTTTTATAGCCAATATACTTGTGATATAATTTCGTAGGTAATTGCAGAGAAAAATGGTGAGTTTCTTAATCTCGAATATCAGTTTGAGAATCTGTATTGATCCTTTAATTTAGCATGTTATATCTTAAATCTCGTGTTTATATTAATTACAGCCGCAGTTTATTAATCTTGATTTAAGAAATAAATTTAATTCGCATGCGTGTCAGTTAATTATTATCATAAATCCCCCAAAATAATGCCATAATACCAGTTAGTATTTAAGATATATTTTTTTCTTTTGAGATTCTTTTGAATTTGTTTTAAGTAGTTGAGATAAATATTACGTAAGGGTACAAGCGAAAACTTGTAAACAAAAGAAAACAAAAAAAAAATAATCATATCGTTTATTAGAAAACAAATGATACTTCTATTCAGAATCAATTAGTTTCAACTTACGAGACGGGAACTGAGAAAATTCTTTGGTTTTACTTTCTCATATCTGATTGTATGTCAGATAATTCCTTGTTACGCACGATTAGTTTTTCTGTCAAGTTCTTTGACTCAGATTTATCTCCAAATGCATATTTCACGCAATACATACATGATACATATAAGACTACATACATAAAAGACAAAGGAAAGAATATGAAAGGATAAAACTGGCCTAAGGCCTAACGGTTTGTAATCGGAAAAAAAGAAAAGAAAAAAAAAAGACATATTTTTCGATTACAAACCCACCTAAGGATTTGTAGTCGAAAAATGTCTTTAAAGCCCTAAAGAACTTCTGTAAGTCTGGCCCATTTTCACTAAAGCCCATTAGCTCCGTTTTACCCTTTCAAATTTCTCTTTTTTTTCGATTACAAACCCTTAGGCCTTAGGCCAGTTTTTTTTGTTTCTTTTCCTTTTTTAGTAGAGAAAATATAGATGAGTTACAGATTAGAAAAAGGGAGAGTTTTATTTTATTTCTATTTTCTTCCATTGAGATGTAAATTGTATAGGCCTCTTGTAAATATTATTAGATAAAAAATGTATAAAAATACATTTGGATGATGGATGCTAAGCCCTTTCCAAATTTTCTAAAAAAAATTGAATATGGAGAACAATTTGAATAAAAAATAAAAAATAGTTTAATAGACAAAAAATGAATTTGAGGGTCAAAGGCCCAACACGAAATTAATCTAATCTGTTATCTAAATTGGGCCTTTAAATATACTGGATGAAATAAAACATTGTAGCTTTAGTAATCTTGTTGGGTATTTGTTAAGTTAAAGCCCAAATGTTTTTTGTATACATAGACATGGCCTGTGTGATCCAAAATAGCACAATTCCTCTCCTTTTATTTGCTTCTTTCGGAAATAATAAAAATCCAGAAATTATCTAAGAGTGTGGCTTTTTTGCAAAACTACAGGGAAAGAGTCGATTATATGAAGACGAAAAGTTGAGGGGAAAAATGCATTCTGATAAGAAATTGAATGAATGAACAGAGAATTAATTAATTAATAGTATTTAGCTGATAGGAATTTTTTTTTTTTGATAAATTGGAGAAAGATCTTTACACCACATATATTATTCAATGTCCGTAAATTTTGACTTCATCGTATATGATTTATTGTGTTTTGTACTTAACAATTAAGTTATGATCTCATTGCACTATATAGTTAAGTTAATTAGACACTAAAGGAGTATAATTTTTTTTTTTGAAGCTACAGTACATGATTGTCTTACAGAGATAACATTAAAAAGATTAAAAGTTTATTTACATAATTAGAGGACTATGTTATAATTAACACTAGTTTTTGGTCAATTGTTCAGTCTGCATAGTTGGATCAGAACTTGGCATCTAAGTACACAACTCTTACTTACGAGTTACTAAATTCGTATTATGTACAAAGAAAATCGTGCAACTTTTTTTTGTGAATATTGACCGGTGATATACATCTTGAAAATCAAATGAACGAAATTATAAATCATATGATTTTATAAACAGAAATAACAACAAATATAACACTCAAATAATTATTTTTCATTAGAAAGCCAATCATTTTCTTCAAACTCCAAAACAACTCAAAGTGATTAATACAACAAGCCTAGCTGAATTTTAAGGCATATTTTATTTCCTAGTACGAAATAATATATGTACGCATAAAAAAGTTTGTTTGGTTCAAAAGTTTGTTAATTAAATAACATAGAGAGACACAATATAGGCTAACCAAAGGAATCCTTAGGCCATGCAAACATTATAATTTAACAATCCTTAGGCCATGCAAACATTTATAATTTAACCTACTATAGATATGTAATTATATATATATATTACGCATGGTCCCATATTATTCCAACAACTCAGACATATTCTCATGAAAAGGGCATCACATGCACATCACTCGCCTAATTAAGAGTTATACACATATATAACCATGTCTAGTTTGCGTAGAATCTATGTATTGATTATTGTACTTAGCCTTTCATTATTTTAAAGCTAGGCTTTGTCTACCTTAATTATCCCTCTAATAATGCTAATTAGGCTAATGCACGTGCCCTTCTATTTTAATTATCCATGTATGTTATAAGCATATATAAAGATCTTTCATTAAGATGAAGGCTTAATATATATACAGCTACTATATTTCAGTAAAATATAAACATGCGTAATATCATGAAATTCTTAAAATATCTAAGCTGAGTGATCTCGTTACTATTTAAGTAATTCAATTTTCTATTAAATATTCAAGATGGAACTAATAGATCATCTTTCCTCTCCATTTCGTTCCGGAATTAAATAATGTAAGCAAGCATTTCTCAATATGATAAATGTATTGTGCAAAAGCATGATTTTTTTTTAGGGAAGCCAAAGCATGATTTTGTAAGCATTTCTCAATACATTTCTCGATATGATAAATGTATTGTGCAAAAGCATGCTTTTTTTTTTGAGGGAAGCAAAATCATGATTTTGTTAGAAGAATATATTAATTTATTGATCTTCAGCATCATTAATTCTTTGTTAAATGATATATATTACGTATATCTGAATGCTGATATATATTGTATTTTATGTGTCTCAGAGATATATTTGTTATTACCGATATTAGCTTTTTTTTTTTTTAAAATTGATCAAATATAATAAAAGAATTAAGATGTTAATAGCAAACTCATTAAACAAACATTATACTAACAAATATCATTTATTAACCTACGCCAGAGAGAACAAGAGGGCCAAGAATAAACAGTGCAAAGATAGCTTTAATTAATCAATTGTGTTTAATTAGCTAGAAAGAAACTTATAGATTAAGACCATGTGAGGTTTGTTGGGCCACCATATATCAATTCACCGGTCACAACCTGATTTCTTTATTTTTCAACTTTTGGGCTTTTTCAATGTGCTATGTTTAGCGGAAGTTTGCCAGCTCAAGCTGTAAGCTACACATAAACTTTAGAACCGACTTAAGTTCGAGTAGTCACAATAAACATATTTTAAATTAATATTTATCAAGTCTAATAAAAAATAATGTGCTACATTTGTTTCGTTCATCAAAATATGATGTGGACAAATTTTAATCATTGATTGATAGACAATTTTTTATGAATTAATTTTTTTTGTGATATTTGAGTCATTATTTTACAAAAAATTACCATTTTGACTATCAATCATCTTATATTGATGACCTAGCATATGGTCATTCTTTTGTGTTCATGTGTCTCAATTTCATCTAATTATTTATTATTTGACATTAAATTCGGATATTAATAAAGTGTCCGGCTATTTAGCTCTCCTTTATTTGGCTCCCGAGCTCTCGCGCGCTTAGAAGCCGTCATGTGTATAAAAAATTGAGAGTTCAATCAGATCCACTCCGAGCTCCCAAGCTCCCCATCTTGAGCTGCAGAGATTCAAAGCTCCCACTAGCTCCGGCAAATTCTAGCACTAGTTCTATTATTTCCGAGCTCCCACTAACTCCCACAATTTCTCGCCTAATACTCTAAAATCTTAAACCCTAAACCATGAAATCTAAACCCCAAAACCCTAAACACTATAAACATACGAGTCTATATCACACAAGATAAAAAAATATGAGCCAATATCTCGTGTGATAAAAAAAATGGGAGCTTGGGAGGCAATTACGTGGGCTAGCTAAAATTTTGGGCTGGAATCTTAGAAAGTTATTAGGATCTAAATATAAAAATTTGTAATGTTTGGGGCGACTCTTAATTTTCCATTAATAAAAATGAAAAAGGCGGAGTTCATCTGATCTCAAAATGTAAATACCTTTTTCCTAAGAAAATCAGTGATTCTCAAACAAATGTTATTTTCTCATGCTTAAATAAATTTATTTGAAAATTTCTTTTGTTTTGAACTCCATGTTTGTATGGTTACAATTTAAATTTCGTCTCTCTAGACTATGGATGATAGACTAGCTATATAATAGAATATGTGAAAAGTATATAAAGTACATATATGTAAGATAATGCATATTTAGGTAATTAGGTATATATGATTAGAATCTTAAATATTTTAGGGTTAATTTCATATTTGCCATTAAAAAAACTCAAAATATCATATTTGTCATTACGAAAATCAAAATATCATATTTGTCATTACAAAAATCAAAATATCATATTTGTCATGACAAAAACTTGAAAATATCATATTTGCCATTACGAAACTTAAAATATCATATTTGCCATTCGAAAATTCAAAATCTTTCAAATTTATTCAAAACTTGAAATCATCCACCTTTTTCTGAAACTAACGGTACAGTCTTGTAGTTAACATTTTATCCGTAAACTTATTTTATCAAATAAATTGTACTTAGCTTTGATTTGATGGAGTTATTGCAAATTTATCCCCCCTCTCTCTTCAAGATTTAGATCGAGATATGCAATCAAAGCTTTTTTTTTCTAATGTAAAGTCAGAATTTATTATGAGAAAAAATATATTCAAAAAAAGAATCAACTATTCCAATTCCATTGAGTTTTGGAATAATTATTTTTGAAAAGCAAAAGGAGAATATTGTTCAAATAATATTGTGAGAAGAGGGCGTGAAAACGGAGATGAGAGTTTAGATTGAAAATATAACATGTATATGTGCTTGTGAAGAAGAAATAAAAGGATATTTTGGTAATATTAAATAAAATTTAACGGAAAGTTAACGATTTTGGATATATTTAATATCCTTGAAGTTTTGAAATGGTAAATTTGATAAATTTAGTGTTTTGTAATGGCAAATATGATATTTTAAGTTTTTCTAATGGCAAATATGATATTTTAAGTTTTTACAATGACAAATATGATATTTCAAAGTTTTTGTAATGGTAAATATGATATTTTTATTTTTACAATGGCAAGTATGATATTTGAAGTTTTTCTAATGGCAAATATGAAAATTTCCCAATATTTTATTATAAATTATTTTATCTTTAATTGACAATAAATTTCGTCTCTTCAGAAACATATGTTAAAATTGAAACGATACAGAAAATATTAACATGACTCCTTCGCAAGGATCGAGAAATGGTCCAAATCGACAATATATAAATTTCAGAAACACATGGAATTATTTTATCTTAAATATTCTCTTTATTCCAGTTTAAGCAAAATATCATATAGGCTTAGAAATTGTTTGGATTGAAGTAATTAAAATACAAACGTTAAATTTTACAATTGAACCCAAGTGGCGAATATTTGTAATGATAAAACTTAATTTCTTTAATCTAATCATTGGGTGAGGAGTTTTATAAACCCTCCTCAATTCAGTCATTTTTGTTTTTTACAATTGAAGCTGATGATTCAAGTTTTTCTGAATTGTGGTAATAGAAAATGGTTGAATTAAAGTAGTGATGTAATGAACTCTTACGAAGAACATCACTGGATTATTCCAATAATTCTTGAAATAAACAAGGTCTTTTATTGCCAAATTTTTTACTAAATTGTGGCGTAAGGGATGCTTGACAAGATAAATTTCTTTGAAAGTATATCACAATTTGCACCTACTTGCCCAGAAATAAGGAAGAATACTTGAGAAAATCATTAACTTTAGATACTAAATTCCCTGATTAGTTTCAATATATATTAGATAATAAAATTCAATTAATCTTCTATTATGAAATAAGGTAAAATATGAGGTCTAGTTATGTCTATAAAAATATATTTTATAATGATTTTGTTCGATAAAAATATTCAATTAAAATTAAATATTCTTCAACACAGTAAACAATATTATTAATTAAAAATTCATATTTTTTAAGAAATCTAAATATGCAAACTAAAAAACATTTCTCCCACAGCATGTAATGGATATTTCCGCCAATCCCTTTTCAAAAAATATTATTACCTAACAATGTAAAAACATAATATCTTATTGTTGAATGAGGCCTACTGCCTACTGCCTACACAACACTCACTCACTGCAGTAGATTATATACTGTATAATCTACAGAGAAATCATGATCTCTTGATCAGTTCGTTAAGCATAGGGATTTGGGTTTCAATCAAGAACCAATTAATACTAAATTTCTTTTTATGGATAATTTATGAATTTAGGGTTTGATGAAATGATGGACAGAATGAGAGACATGCATGAATGGTGGTGAGATGCGGGAGAGAGACAAGAAGAGACTGGATTTGAGTAAAAGGCCAGTCAACTTGCAGTACAGCGCACGGCTCGAGATTTTGATTTTGAGTTTTTGCCCCTCTGCCATTATTTTTCATTGGGAAGAACAAGAACAAGAATCGCTCCTCATTTCATTCATCCAACTGTTTTTTGGTTTTATTTTATTTTATTGTGACCACTACTGTACTGTACGTTTTATTCAGTCATTTATTTACTGAGATTTCATTTCAAATAATTGAATAGGAGTTATTTCCATACAAGAGGTTTATGATACTAAATATGGATCAATTAATTTAGTCATGGATAATAATGATAAGATTTTCATGATACTAAATATGGATCTCAATCAACCATGTCTTTAATATAATATGTTTATTTATTATATCAAAGACCTAGTTATTGACATATATTGTTATTCTAGTAGAACTAGACATAGAATACTTATTAATGTTTTATGCTTTTTGTATATTTTAAATAGGCAAATTTCTATAATTTTGTAAGTACTCAATATAACTTGATTTTCAACTTATCTTTCTTTACTAATCCGGTTTAGAATTTCAAATTCGCCAACGAATAACAAAAAATTTCAATAGATATTATGCTATTTGTTTAATGTTTTTAACATATTAATCATGAAGCAAACTAATTTTCTAAAACATGATTTGAAACTCTGAACTGGGATATTATTGAGAGAAATGAATAAAAATCAGATTAGTTTTTTGAGCAATTAATAATTACAAAATTGAAAGATTGACATGATAACTTGTCATTATAAATGTATAGTGTACATTGTACCATTTTTAACTAAAGAAACGTTGAATAGGAAATATGTTTGTTTTATTTGCATGATGATCATAATAATTGATTATCTTACTATTGGCATTCTTCTGATGAGGTATTGATGGGACAGTAAGACCACTGAACCCTACAGTTTCCTATTCAACACCGGAGACATCCTCCACGATTTAAAAATAATATCTATGGAATCCGATCTTGCATGGCGAATTTTCCGGTCAGATAAAACGACACGAAAAAAATAATATATAAAAATAATAAATAATATATACGTAAAATCAAAATTATAAAAATCGCTCGGCAGTCCTAGACGGCCAGTCACCTTCAAACAACTAGTCGGATTAATGGGAGACAAAATAGATTTATATTATTTCATATTATTTATATATTATATCTTATAATTTATGTGTTGTATTATTTATAATATTTTTTTATAATCAAATATTTATATTCATAAAATAAATAACATTCAAACATAAAAAAAATACATAAAAGTCCAAAGAAACAATAAGCATACTGAGAAATTCAAATAACATAAATGTCCAAAAAGTAAGTTGTGGCGGTTTTTGGGGGGTGGCGGTCGATTAATCGGCACGTGGCGGCTTCGTGCCGGGGTGCCGATTAGCTCGAAGTTCAAGACTTATTTTTGAAGGTTAGAGATCTTGAAACAACTAATACAAGATTAATCGGTCTTCACAACTGATTTTAGTATATTACGTAAAATAATAGAAAATAATATATATAAAATAAAAAATAGTATACCTTCGTGTTTAGAGCGTGCTTAACCCATAGATTTTTCTTTATTTAATATTGAATTATCTGCAAAATAAGGCGTTGAATAAAATAACAAAACACATAGATTCGGAGTACATCATGCAGATTTCCACTAGATCTCTTTTCCTGTTAAAAAACCCAATCCATCTCTCTACCTCTCCAGTTGCATTTTGTAAATAAATAAATACACCGAAATTCTAGAACCTGACAAACCGATCCCAATTATAGGGGTGCTCAGTAAAGATCATCTCTGGTTAGAAATGGAGTGGAGAGAATGGGAAATGGGAGAGGAGAATGAGAGCAACGCAAAAAGGCGAGAAAAAGACAGTACTTGTCCAATTAAATACGCGTACGATTTTGTATCGTGTATTTACTACTGTTGGTAAGGTTTTATTGGATTCTAATCAAATCAGGATCCTTTTAGAGGATATAACCAGGATCCAATAAGGAGAAGGATCCGGATGTTTGTGAATAAGTACTGTATATATAATTGATGCATAGAGCATACTTGCATAGTAATTAGAATTAAAGTTTTTTGATACTAAATTTTCAATTTAAACTGTGAGAGATGATTGAAGAAAGTTGTGATATTTACCGACACTGATTTATACAAAACTTTTAATAAGATCTTATAAGATGAATCAGACTTTAGCCAAAACTTGCAAGATTAAGTGGCAGTAACTATCACAACAGATACATTTAACAAGTATTTTAAGCCACCTGACACTTATTGTGGTTTGAGTCAAAAAAAAGATAAATTAGAGTTTAATTATAGTGCATAATATGAATTGCTATTAGAATATTATTTAATATAGAAAAAATATTATGTTCTACAGTTCTAGAAAAAAATTAAGCATACATTATACAATCAAGTATTACTAATTTTGCAATGAAAATTAATTATATTGCGTCATATAATTGTTTTCACATAATAATGATGATTTACTTTCAATATGTGGCAACATTATCTTTTCTAGAAACTATTGCTTGATATCTATTTTCACAATGTTACAAGTTAGTTTTTATGTGGATAATCATTTTCTAAATAAAGCCAGGTTCTATATTTCATGTTTGCACATTATCAAATTTAGGCCTCTAAATGATTTAGCTCATAGTTGTACATGCATGACAAATTATTTTGGTAATATAATAGACTTGTATATAATATAATGCATAACACTACTACATGGATAATCTAGTGGTATGATATTAACTCTATATTTTCATAGATAAGGAGATCGAATGCTGAGTCTAATATGATTGATTTAAAAATTTAGATAAGATTATATGAGCACACCCGAAAAAGAACGAATCAAACGATCGCTTGTATTCTCCTTCAGAAAAAATAATGCAATGCATATCTAGTAAATTCAATATACTGATATGATCCGTGCTGATTTTTCTGGAATATTTTTTTTACTCTTATTATGTAAACATTTTCTTTATGATAAATGATTGCTCGAAACATAAAATGTATCAATAATTTATCATTTGATATATTTATTATGCAAAACGTTTTTTTGTTGAAACTTGAAAAAAAATCATATTATGTAAGAATTAAGACCATATATGAGCATGTATACGTGTTGTGCTTTTTAGATCCAAATTCATCATCAAATTTGAAAATGCATATATAAATTCTAATAATAGATGAATATATGCCACACCATATTATTGCCACATTTCCAAAAAACTAAACACTATATATCATTATTAACTTACTATTCTCACCAAATAATAAATTTCAACTTGTGCACTCTCATGACTACATACACACTCATGAGAGGCCAAACTATAACCCTGTCGGATCGGGTAAAATAAAAAACCCAAACCCGAATCCTGATAGAATAGTTTGTTGTGTAGTGAGAAGACTTTGAACGTGCAAATGAACAACCCACATTAAATTTGGGGGAGAAACAAAACCTCATAAAAAAGCACCAGTTTTTACGACCCTACTACTGTCCGATACGTGTCCTATTCTGCTACCGTTGATTGTAGTATTGAATGGTCAGGATTGATTGGTGCAAAAGCCATGCACTGTAGCAGCAGAAGCAACACACAGCTGCATCAGAAGCAGAAAGAAAGAAATAACGAAAGAAAGGAAGGAAGAAAAGGCAGAGAGACAAAAGTTTAGGTTCCAATTCCATTCCATTCTTCTTTCTTCTCTCTCATCTTCATTGGCCTTGTCTGCTTTTTTTTTTTTTTTTCCTTTTGTGAGAAAAGAGAAAAGAAGGTGAAACAGCAAGCAATAAATGGGGATTGAGTTTGTGAGCGGCTAATGGCGGCGTGTCAGTCCGACTCTGTCTCCTCTTCTTAAATTAAATACCCTCTTCTCAAAACCCCATAAAATCAAGCTTAGAAAGTCAGAGATATAGAGAAAGAGGGGGTTGTGAAGTGAAGGGAAGAAAAAGTGGAATTCAACAAGACAGACTCATATTTAGTAGCTATCTTCGTACCACCATTACTAAGGAGAGAGAAAGAGAGAGGGAACTAGGTGTAACTCTACCTCTACGCGTTGTTGGCTACTTAATTAATAACCTCTGTCTTGATTAGCCATCTACAGATCTGATTAAGCATCTGTGTAGGTAATAATTAGGGCACAGAGGCCAACTCTGGCCTGGCTATGGATAATTTCCTAGCATGGAAGGATTCCCTCTAGGAAGAGGTTCTGGAACTGGGTTCCAACTATGGCAACAACAAAACCAACAAGCCAATCAACAAGACCCACAACAGTTTAACTACCTCAACTTCTCTCATGACCCCTCCATCTCCGGCGCCGGCGGCTCCTCCGCCGGGTCGGGACGAGGCATGAGAGGCGGTGGAGGAGCCGGAGCTGGGACTATTAGCTGTCAGGACTGTGGGAACCAGGCAAAGAAAGACTGTGCCCACTTGAGGTGTAGAACCTGTTGCAAGAGTAGAGGGTTTCATTGCCCAACACACGTGAAGAGCACTTGGGTTCCGGCGGCCAAACGCCGGGAACGGCAGCAGCAGCTGGTGACAGCTCTCGCCTCCTCCTCCGGCGGAGCCGGCGGAAGTGGAGAGGCGGGCAAAAGGCCGAGAGAGTCAGGTGGGTGCAGTTTTTTTTTTGTATTTGTTGAATTTCTGTTGAAATATTTTTTTGGGGTTTTTAAGTTTTTTCTTTATAACGGTATGATGATGATGATCTTGTCATCTTGAAGGTGTGGATATGGAAATAATTGGGATTTGAGTTCTTTAGGCCTCTAGCTAATTCTTTCGTTCTTTTTTTTTATGCGCAAATTGAATCGAGCCGCACAATTTAATATTCTTTGTCTATTCTTTTTGTTATATTAAACCTGGATCAAGAAAAGCCGTGCTCTTCTTTGTTTCCCCTCTCCTCCCTCTCTCTCTCACTTAATTCCTCTCTTATACTTCTACAAAGAGAAGACTTCTTTCTTCTTCAAATAATTCCATAGAAATTAAAGTTTTCAAGTTCCATCACTTCCATATGCAAGGTTTTTTCTTTTTTCCATCTTTCCTACCTTTCTTTTCATCTCTCTTCACTTACTAAACCAATCAATTCATTCAATATTGAGTCCTCTCTCTCTCTCTCTCTCTCTCTCTCTCTCCTGTTTGCTTCCCCGTTTAAGATACTTTTTTTTCTACAGGAGATCAAGGTGCGGTTACAGCTCGGTTCCCACCTGAAGTGAGCTCAGAAGCGATCTTCCGCTGCGTGCGACTCGGGCCGTTGGATGAGCATGAATCAGAATACGCGTATCAAACAGCAGTCAGAATCGGTGGCCACGTCTTCAAAGGGATTCTTCATGACCATGGGCCCGATCCGTCGGCAAACCCTCATCACCCTCATCACGACTACCACCACCACCAGCAGCTCCGCCACGTCAGCGAGGGCTCCTCGCCTAACACATCAGCAGCCGCCATCACTTCAGCAGCTGACGTCACTGGAGGGGTGATGGCTCCTTCTTCAGCAGTGTTGATGGATCCTTATCCAACTCCATTAGGGGTTTTCATGGCGGGAACTCAGTTTTACCCTCATCACAATCCGAGACAGTAGAGAGAGTTAGAGAAGGAACGGAATTTGGTTTGAGTTTTAACTGCCATTGATATTCTTGCACAAGCTTTTCTTTTCTCTTTTGTTGTTTTTTATCCTTCTTTTTTATTTTCTAGTTTTTAGTAACTTGTGTTTCTGGCAATGATTAAAATCTCTGACAGTTAGTTAGAACTCTCGTTATAATTTATTAAGTCTTCTTTCTTCTCCTTCTTTTTGGGTCTCAATGATTTTGTATCTCTTTTCTTTTCTTTTTCTAACTTTATTTTTTACTTTGAAGTGTTCGTTTTCCTCAAGTTGAGAGCCACAGCGATTTGATCTTTCTTCAAATTAGAAAGAAAAATAAAGCTTTTAATTCGATCTTTCTTAAAATTAGAAAGAAAAATGAAGCTTTCGGATGCTTTAGATGGTAATGTCCAATTACAAAGCTTTGATATGATATAATGATATGATGGTGTGAGTGACTTTTGGTACTGTTTGATGAACTCGCTTGATTGACGCTTCTGAAGGAGATGAAAAAGAATGACCATTTTAACCATTGGACCCTGTAAGTTACTTTATTTTTTTTCTAGGGATTGGATAATTGCATGCTTTAATTATTGGAATGATTTCTGTTAATTATGAAGTATGAGCTGTTACCAAAAAAAATTCTTTGCACTCAAGTTATATTCTTCCGTTCATGATAGTATTTTACATAATTCATAGTAATTATTATTGGAGTTATGTCATGTTAATGTTTTTTAGAAATCGACTTCATTAGTTGTCATATCAGTACATGTAAATGTCATTTCAAGGACTAATTTTTTGTGTCAATATATGTTTTATTGTACTTTTTTATACATAAAATATGTTGCATTATGCATGTCTGCTGTAGATTTTTCTTTGAGGTACATGTCTTACACATGAACAATCTTCTTTGTCACATATAAATTATATTGTCGTAAGTTACACTGACAAAATTATTATTCAGAAATTCTCTTATCATTATACATTAAAAGGTATACATTGTAAACTAAGTTTCCATGTTAAAACTTAAAAGGCTTTTAAACATAATTTGATACATACATACTACATGGTAATTTAGCTAGTCAAATATGTTTTATATAAAAAAAATATGCCCGAATGTGTTCTTTCTTACTTTTTCCCCCTTTATTTATTTGAACGCAAGTATTGCAATATTCGTCAGGAAAAATCTGTTCCTTGTAATGGTTATTTTGTAAATCTAACCAACAATACTTAGTTTCATGTTTCAAAATTTTGCACCTCAATATATTTTCAAAAAAATAAAATAAGTAAATAAATAAATGTCTCCTTGATAATAACAACTATTTTTTCATTATATATCAATAAAATAATTTTCTATTTCTACAATCAAAAGGCAAAAATAATAAAGTGGTGTATGTATATAACTAGTCTAAAACTTGTGTCATTCACAAGTTATGAATTGTTATTGCACCTAAACATGTTTCAATATTCTCAACTACATAACAAAGAGAAAACAAAAGAGAGAATTTTGTATAAAGAGGATCTACTTAATTGAATCAATTATGTGGATTTTGTGAAGCTTTAGGTCTCATATACACGTTTTCTTATTATCCATACAACAAGGGTGTTTTTTGTTGGATAATTTCATATATGCCATTACAAAAACTTAAGATATATTTGCCATTATAAAAACTTAAATATCATATTTGTCATTACAAAAACTTAAAATCATAAATTTTTCCTGTTAAAATTAACGGTCCAATCTTATAATTACCATTATACCCCTAAATTTAATTAATGAATTATATTTCATATTAAAAATTCATTTGATGATCTCTCTCTCTCTGTCTCTGTCTCTTCATGATTGAAATTCATATATAAAAAATAATAATTTTCACTTCAATTTGTTAGTCAAAATAATTTGACACGAGAGAAAAAATTATTTAAAAAAATAATCAATTCATTCTCTCATATCAAATTTTTATGACTTCAAATTAAAAGAAAGATTTTTTTTGCTTATATATGAATTAAAATCATGAAGAGAGAGAGTTTTTTGCTTATATATGAATCTAAATCATGGAGAGAGAGAGAGAGAGAGAGAGAGAGCGAGAGAGATGTTTAATATGAATCTAATTCATAAAATGAATTTATGGATATAATGATATTTATAAGATTGGGCCGTTAATTTTAACGGAAAAAATAGATGGTGTTAAGTTTTGAGTAAATTTAATGGCAAATTTGATATATTAAGTTTTTATAATGGCAAATATGATATTTTAGATTTTGTAATGGCATATATGATATTTTTTTTAGTTTTTATGATGGCAAATATGATATTTAAATTTTTATAATGGCAAATATGATATTTCGAGTTTTTGTAGTGGCATATATGAAATTATCCCTTTTATGTCGCATTCCGGTAATTTGGCGCCGAGAAAATTTGACCGATGGTTTATTATAAAGGGAGCTGATACCAGGCTATGAGTACTATAGCAATAATGTAGCGACGGTATATAAAACCAAAAAAAATATATAAACTGAAAACAAGCAGTATGTAAAATTCATTCGATAAAATAGTATATATTAAAAAAAATTAAAATAATATATAATAATTAATAACATATAAACTGAAAATAAACAATATATAAAAATTCATTCTGTAAATAGTATATATTTAAAAAAAATTAAAACAATATATAGAGTATATAGAAACACGAGGAAATAATATATAATTTCAATCTGTCGTCATAAGATTGCTACAGTACTCCGTCGTGATTTTCCATTTCTCTATTATATAATGTATTCATTTTACCAGATTTTGAGTTTTTTTTTTTGCTTGAAAGCCCATAGGCATGATTTTGAGTTGACACTTAAATTGAAAATGAGTAAATATCCTAAGAGACATGATTTAATATGATTTAGAAACAACGAATGATAAAAGAATCCTATTGTTGGTTAACAGTTATATATTTAAGAGAATTTGGAGTCGAATTTAGATTTTGGAATATTGATGTTTAGTCCAATTTATTTAAGAACTTCTGTGTGTTGGTTAAATTTCCTTTGGGTCCATTAGGATCATTTCTGTTTCATGTATTCATTATGTAAAGATTCTTTTTAGTTATTTTTTTAAGGAAGTAAAGATTCTTTTTAGAAGAAAAAAATTATGTCAAGAACATTGTGTTAAACAAATTGTTTGTTCGATTTTAGAATCAATTCTCCTTTACAAGACGTAGGCCAAATCACAAAATCGATAAATCTAGTCCCGCTGAAATCAATTCTGAAGCACAGGATCCACGGAGAACAAGTTCATCATCATTCATCGTCACTCCCCTCTTTTGTCTCAAATATCCATTTCATATCCTAAATTAACTTATAACTTATTGGAGAGGGAATCTATATACGGCCAGAATGAAAAAGATAAAGAAACGTATAATTAATATAATCCTCTATTTTCACATGAAAAATACTATTTCAGTAAAAGTATATTTCATCATAATTAATTTATTTCATTTTCACATAAAAGTTCATTGTTTGAAAATAAATTTGATCAGTATTAATTTATAAGCTCAATTACTAGAATTATTACCCTTCTAAATATGAAAAACAAAAACAAAATTTCTCGATTTTTTTGCACAAGAAAATGGAGAGCTAGTTAGAAATATGAATATGATATATTGTAGATATGAAATGGACCACAAATGGTTGGAGACTGATATTTGTGGCCATTGGATTCTTGGTGGAAATTACAAAAATAAACAATTCAAAAAGATTTGGAAAGATAACAAATAATTAAATTAATTAAAAGATGCATCTCATCTCATCTGCCCCTAACAAACCTATTAGGCTAGCATGCAAGAACCCCAACCCAAGCCATTGCCATAGATATAGATATCTCTAGGTTGAGTCTAGCACAAATAGTTTCGTTCTTTTCTTAATTACTAAACTCTTCACATACTCAAACTTGCACCCGAATTCATACTACACATGTATTATCTAATATTTTGCATATTGGAGTGATAATATATATTATATTTTTTTTTATTGTGCTATGATTTCGATTATCACAATTATGGTGTACATAAAATAGTTAAATAAATGCAATACTATGTTCTTTTTATATTTCGAAACTTACAGTGACTTATGTGATAATATTATATCATTACGTTAGCATAATCTAATTATATGACATGTAACCTGAATATATATCATATGTTTGAAATAAAACATTTGATAACACTATCATTATATGAGTTATTTTTTCTATACATTTTTAATAAAATATATTAAAATGAAAGAAATATTATTGAAAACAAATCGATATCTAGATATATTATCCGATAGCTGGGTTATTTATTATTATTCATACATCACATGATCACATGTATAATTAAAAAATATTTCTTCGTAAAATAATTTCAATGAAAAAACTTGAGTAAGTTGAATAATAATGGATTATCTTAAATACAAATAATTTAATTAACTAAATCATTTAATATCATCATATAATATTTATGATTAAATAGGACAGTAGTAACCAGTTTAGTATCATAATTATGTTGGGAAGTAAGAAAACAACAAGAAAAGTGTGCAAGTTGCATGGGACCTCATAACAGCCCTCCTTTTTTATTTTCTTTTTGTGCTGATGATAAGAAAACTTGAAAGGATTGTAGCAGGCTAGCGTTTAGGACCCCTAGCTCTTTTTCTTTCCGAATCCTTAGGTTGTGAGTGTGGGGGGAGCTTGAAGACCTCATTCCTCATTCAAGTCTCAATCGTCTATTGTTATAAATATATATGACTTGTGCAACGAGTTAGTTATATTGTACTGATTTCATAATATAAGTTTATGATCGATGATGTTTACAAAAGTAAAATAAAGTGTTGGGTTCATTATAATTTGGTCTAACATTATTAGTTTATATACTATGTTTAATGAGTGGGGATAAATACTTATTGAGTATTTTTTTGTAAGTACGATAGTCGAAGTGCTTATTGAAATTTTATTAAACCAAACAAAACTGTATGTACAATTTTCAAAGAAAAAAGAAAATGAAAATTACAGGTAATAAAACTTAACAAATCAGAGAGAAGTTTAAATAAAAATAAGTTTAGAAAATTAATGGGCTAGCAGCATGATTTCCAAAATAGCATTTTTCACAATGCAATATTTGCATAAGTAGAATAGTTTGAATTGATGATTAAAAACTTTGATATTCCGTTCTTTTTATAACACCCGGCAACCTTCGAACATTAGCGTGTCTCCTTTTATGTGGCTGCGCCAAGCCGCTTCCTCCATTTGTTCCAAGCGCGCAAACCATTATATTAAATATTGATGTCGGACATGTCGTCAACCGTAGAAATTATTTCTAGATGTTTTATGCGTTATTACAATAAAAAAATAAATATTTTATTGATTATATCAGAATGAAACAAAGTATTTTGCGGCTAATTCATTTTTAATAAAGTTTGTCAAGTCAACAACTTATATTTGAGAAGTAACCACATAAAGATACATACTTTCAATGGATTTTTTTTGTATTAAATTATTGGACGCGTAACATTTGATGATTCAAGTATCTTTTGGCACATTGAGAAGATAATGAAAAAGATGCTACTTGATATCCTTCTGCACTTAATAGAAGACGAATAATGGGTTATTGATATGGTATAGAAGAATTGTAATTGCCTAAATCGGCAAGAAAAATATTTATGTTACTAGAATTGAAGATTAAAAATATAAGGTCAATCGAAATATTGCAGAGGTCGCAGATATATGAGACTGTCCCAGGTTCTAAGTCAAGCTTTTACAACAATTTGATTATGAGAGATTTATTCTAATTAATTAAGTATTGATTTCATAATATCTCTGATTTTTAGTTTTTATATATATCTTTGATATCCATTTTTTGTATGATGAGTATAAATCTTATATTTAGATTCATTAAAAATCGTTGGCTGAAATCTTAAAACCATATCAATTGGTTAAAAAATCTATATTGTAATATAAATAAATAAATAAATAAATAATTAAACAAATAAATATATAAATAATTATTTCAGTGCCGCTTATGCTTAACCTATGAATTATATAGAATTTACATCTTATTGACTTGTGTACCGATTTAAAGTCACAAGAGTCTCACTCTCACATAATATTAAGCTAGCTCGATGTCCAAACCGACCCCATGATAATGGTCCCAAACTTCTTAACTTATGAGCCAAGGGCCCACCATGCATGCTAGCTCAAAGTTCATGATCTCTTCCAATGATATGTATGCACCTTGTGAACTTGTCACCTTGAAGAAGAAGACTACCAAACACAAGATATAAATATTCAAAAAAAAAAAAAACATAACAAACAATGCTATTGAATTTTATTGGATGTGTCCATTAATACGGTGGTAAGGAGAGGAGGGGAAATGATCAGGAATCCAGGAGGGAAATACATTGGGATTTGGTTTACTGGTTTTTGGTATCTGCGATGAAAAAAAGAGGCGCATCGAGCAGTGCATTACTGGCAAAAACAAATGCGCATGGTGAGAAATACAGAGTACTATTTTACCTGGTGTTTGCTAAAAGGAGGCAGAAGTGTGCCAAGTTGGATTTGTTTTTTCAGAACCAACCACCTCTGGATTTGAAATCAGAATTGGAAATTTGAAACGGGGTATGGCCCCAATTTGATTTTGAAACTTTTCATTGATTTGAAATATTTGCATATAGATGGGTTCTAAGAGGGCTGGTCCATTGGGCTTCAACTTAAATACGTAGATGATCCAGCCCAAAAAAGCCAGATTCATTAAATTTGTCAACATTTTATTTCTCTTTTCATTCTTACAAAGAACATTTAAAACGAATTCACATACAAATAAAATAATATAAGTATATCTATAAGCCAATGTCTTCACAAACAAAAATCATTTACTAAATTCACGATTTATCCTTCACAAAAAAAATCATTTACTAAATTCACGATTTATCCTTCGCAAAAAAATCATTTACTAAATTCACATTGCAAGAACTATCCCTCTTCCTATCTTAATAAGAATCCTCATAGCGATGAATTATCAATCTGTTTCTGTTTCACCTCTTTTATAGTCCTCTCACTTCTCGTTACATTCTTCAGTATCTCAACAACCTCTAACATACTCGGCCGGTTTAATGCTTGAGTATTTGCGCACCTTATCGCCAATTTGACCATCTTCCTTAATTGGGTCGGGTTGAATTGCCCTTCTAGTCTTGGATCCACAACCTCGCTCCACTGTCGTCCCTCCGATAGTGGTTGGGCCCACTCAACGATAAATCTAGGAGAACCTCCAGGCAACCTTCATTACATATAAAAGATGTAAAGAGATTGCACCTTAGTTCTTCTATTTTAATTGGATTATAGATATTCTTATATGAAGTACCAAAAATTTGCCTGGAGAGATTGCACCCTTAGCTCTCAAAATACAAGTACCAAAAAGTTTAAATCAGTAGCACAAAAACTAAATTGCATCTCAATTAAATTCCACGAATAAATGGTGCATTTATCTCTTTTATAAAATCTATGTTTATATGATGTCTGTTTATATACATTGATCTCTTACATTTCTTCAACAAAATACGTTCTTTACTAGTAATTTATTGTTTTGAAACATTAATTTTTCCCTGCAAACCTTTCGACAGGTTTGTGACCGCTAATCAGCTCCAATAGTAGTACTCCAAAACTATATACATCGCAACTTTCGGATACTCTACCCCACATGGCGTATTCAGGCGCCAGATAGCCCAATGTACCCTTGACACGTGTCGTAACATGACTCACTCCATCTGGAATTAGCTTTGCAAATCCAAAGTCTGCCACCTTAGCCTCGAATTTTGTGTCTAGTAGTACATTGCTTCCTTTGATGTCTCGATGGATTATGTGCGGACTCGCCTCGTGATGCAAGTATCTACAAAATCAGAATATATGTCGTATTAATTATAAAATCATCTTAAATATTTAATAGAGACTTAACTACCTAAAAAAATTAACATATTGTTATATTTACTTTTTAAGCATTTTGAGCAGTTGGGCCAATACATCACCTCATGGAGTGACAAAAATATATTGTACAATAATCTTGAATACCAGTTTAGAAATTTCAGCTACTTAAATAAATAATTAAATCAGCTTATGTTTAATTATAACTTACATGACTTGAATATTTTGAATAATTGACTAAGAAAACTACACCCATTCAAACAATAACAAAAATATATTGTGAAATTCTAATCATGAAAATTAATTTTGGACAAATTTTTAATCTTGAGGTATCAAAAATGTTACTCACGCGATGCCCTCAGCCATTCCTAAGGCGATTTTCACCCTCCTTGGCCAGTCTAGAAACATCTCGGAAGCTCGACTGCCGTGAAGATGATCAATCAGACTATGATTGGGTATATAATCATAAACAATAAGTCTCTCTTTTCCTCCCGCGTAAAAACTTCTCAATCTAAGAAGGTTTTTGTGTCTCACCCTTGCAAGAATCTCCACTTCCATCACAAATTCCTTCTTGGATCTCACACTCATCGCCTTTAGCCTCTTAACCGCAATCTGCCGGCAAAAATTCCACCATGAAAAATTAAGAAAAATAACTAAAAAAGAAGAAACATTGAATGGAAAATTAAACCCAGAAAATCTTGCTCAAAAAATGATTTAAGGAAGAAATTTATACCTCTTCTCCTTTACTTGTTATTCCCAAATAGACCGTTGCAAAGCCTCCTTCGCCGATTTTGTTCTTGTCGGCAAAGTTGTTTGTCGCGTGTTGAAGCTCTTGCAAGGTGCAGAGCTCCCCTGGATGCTCATGCCTCTTTCTTATCACTCTACACTCAGAACTAAAATGTACGATAGAATTACTATTAATTTAAAAGATATATCTTTAGATTCCATTAATTTAAAAATTAAGGGGAATTATATTTTGAGAGTACATTTATTATTCTAAGAGCTGAGAAAATAAGAAATAAACCTCATCTAATTGAGAATACGCTCTCAGAATAAGAAATATGCTTTTAAAATATCACCTCCCAAAAATTAAACATCCAATTAATATCAACTTATGGTAGTTTTAAGTACTTAAGTGCGTCTTCATGGCTGATGGTCGTGCAACATGGGCACTTTCTGAGCATTTTGAAGAGAGACATGATTTCTTGTCTGAAATTTGTTTGCTTTACTCTTGTTTTACTTTGATTCTTCAATATTTATATGCAATATTTGTGTCTATTTTGCCATGAAGTTGTAAAAATCAATGAATTTGTCAAAAATGGAATGAAGAAAATACATTAACAAATGATCTAGAAGCAAAAGAAGAAGTCAATTGTGTTTGTTGGAGCCATTTGGAAGGAGGCCAATTCTAAATTGAGGAAATTTAATTAGAAGCGAAGCTACAAGTCAATTATTGGAGTAATTTTCTTATTATTTTGTCATTAACAAAATATTTTTATGTGGTATGCTGGAATTCAAAGTTTACTATTCTACTAACTAATTTTTTAATTCAAATGTCATATTACATATCAATTATCAGGTGTTGGTCTTGAATCATGACTGAGTTACAGAGAAGGAATAGCGAAGCAACGAAAATGAGTGCTTAACATAAAACTTCATTTTCAACGAAAAATAGAGTATTTCAGTTATTTGAACAGGACAATTGTTTCAGTTTGCCAAGGAAATAGAATTTTGAGAATAAAACTATTGAAATATGTTGAAAGTGAAACTACAAGAAATAATTCATGTAAACTACAGTTATTTCTTTGGTATTTTATATTTAGAGAAAAGTCCAATTTTGCCCCCTCAACTGTTGAATTAGCTCATTTTTTGTCCCTCAACTTTTTATTGGTGCAATTTTAGTCCCTCAACTATTTAATAGGTAGATTTTTGATTCTTCCATCCGTTAAGTGCTTACGTGTCCATTAAATATGACACGTAAGTAATGATGTGACATATATTCTTAACACATACGCAATAACATGTTACTTTTATTTAACAAATAAACATGCATAAAAAATATACATTTTTTAATAAAAATAATATTTTAAGAAAAGAGGGGAATTAATGATTTTTTTTTAATTTTTTTCAAACATTTGTCACGTTACTAATATCACGTCATTGCTTACGTGTTAAATTTAACGGACACATAAACACTTAACAGATGGAAGAACAAAAAATGCACTTATTGAATAGTTGAGGGACTAAAAATGAGCTAGTTCAATAATTGTGGGGGCAAAAATGGACTTTTCTCTTACATTTACTAGGATAATGCTCGCGCTTTGCGGCGAGTATTTCAATTTTAATAGTTATTTCAATCTAATAATGTATAATTTACAATTATGAAAATTCAAAATTAAGGTTTGTAAATCTATAGTACATAAATAATACATGAGAATTCAAAATTGTTATTTTTTATTTTCTTATGTCATTATGTCTTGACATAATATATTAGAAAAATTAAATTAAGTATTAATCGGGATTAAATAAATGAGATAAAAAAAATAAAATGCAAGATAATATATTTCGAAGATTTTAGTTGAACTATATAAGATTAAATAATAGATGATTAACTTTAAAAAAAATAAAGAATAAAAATTTATTTAATATTATATATTTGAGAAAAATATGTATACTACATAGGAAAATGTAAATTATTCATTTTCTTCAAAAAAATGTCACCGCTATTTTTTTTAGACGTTAAAATGGTATGGATTACACGTATATTATTATAAAACCCGTAATATAATAAGTAATATAATATAGTTTTCAATATTTTGAAATTTTATTTGAGATGATAGTTCTCACATATCGGAGATATAACACTGAATATTAATCTAACTAATTGTGTGATATTATGATAATAATTTAAATTAAAAGCTAAGATTTGATAAATTTTTTGATTCGACGGCGGAGAGAAAATTGATAATAGTTCTCTTGAAAACTTTCAAAGAGAGATAAAAGAATATGATAAGAGCAAATTACCTTATCATTTTATTACATGTTCTTTTATATAGTCTGTATTCATGTATTTTATCAAGAAAAAAATGAAATTGGAATCATAACAATATGTCTTTATGTAATATTGTGGCAATAATTTAAATAAAAAACTAAGATTTAAAAAAAAATTGATCTAACGCCCGAGATAAAATTGACAATAGGTCTCTTAAGAACGCTCAAAGAGAGATGAAAAATAAGGTATAAGTTAATGAGCGTATTATTTTTGTACATCTTCATTCATATAGTCTATATTCACATATTTTAGCAGGAAAAAATATTGGAGCCATAACAATATGAAACTCAATATAAAGAAAAAATTCTAGCAAATTTATATTTGATGATTTTAACCTGAGAAATAAATTATTCCATTAAGAATTATAATTTTTTAAAGAAGAAAAGAAAAATTATTTCTATTTTAATGAGTAAATTCTTTATTCACTATTGGTACATGTGATATTGTGGTAATAATTTAAATGAAAAACTAAGATTTGAAAAAAAAATTGATACAATGGCCAAGATAAAGTTAACAATAGTTCTCTTGAGAATACTCAAAGAGAGATGAAAAATGATGAAAATTAAGATATAAGTTAATGAGTATATCATTTTTGTACATCTTCTTTTTTATAGTGTATATTCACATATTTTAGTATAAATAAAAAATAAAATCATAACAATATGAAACTCAAAATAAAGAGAAATTTTCTAACAAATTTATATTTGACGATTTTAACATTAGAAATAAAATATTTCATTAAGAATTATAATTTTTTAAAGAAGAAAAAAAAAATATTTATAATTTAATGAGTGAACTCTTAATAATAATAATTGAACATAACTTTACACCATGATTCATTGAAACCATCTGATTAAGATCTAATTGTCACAAACAAAGTCACAACGGTTCTCACTAAATCGGGCATGAAACATAAAACATCAATTCATCAAATCATATGCTTATGTTGAATAACCACATAAATATTGTCATAAAATATCAATAACTTTGAGAAAATGAATGACTAAGATTTGATAAAAAAATTGATCTAACGGTTGAGATAAAAGTAATGATGTGACATTTTGATGAGGCTTAGAAGTAGATGAAAAATAAAAGGTTGGGGTTAATTATGATACCATTAAATTATAAATGAAAACTTACAAAAACAATATTATTTACACATAGATTAATATGTTAATATGACAACCAATATGTCAAACATTGAATAGTCATCAAGTATTATGCATTTAACAACCAAATAATTATCTCCTCAGACCCACAGACCACATCACGTTCTACTTATTTAAATAATTAAAAAAAAATCTTTCAATCGTTTTCCAAAAGTCTCCCCTCCTACCTCTTTTCAAATGAACTTCTTTTCAATATTTTTCTTTTTCAAATACATCATATCTTATGTTGCACGAATACGGACACGAATGTCGTATCCGACATGACACGGACACGGCGACACGACAGTTATAAAAAAAACTAGAGGAGACGACACGTTTTATATATATATTATTATATTATTTTTATGAATAAAATATATAATTTAATTATTGTATATATTATTTATGTCAATATTATTTTATTTTAAAGGATTATACATAATATTTTTACCTTATAATTAGAAAGTCATACATAATATTTTATAATTGATATAATATATATAACATTTGAAGTTACACTTTTATACGTGCATACAAGATATTTGACGTTTTACATGTTTGTGAATGAAAACTTAACACTAAATAATCAAAATTCGCTTTAAACATGCAGTCCCACAATTACTAAAATAGAAAAGTGAGATGAACTAGTTTCTAAAATAAAAGAATGATGAAATAATGCAATAATTGCGCTAACAAACCGAACGCACGTTTCTCAGAAGTGTCCTGACGATTTTTAATAATAAAATATTTGACACGCCACGTGGTGTGTCAGGCACGTGTCCGAGGAGTGTCGTGTCTGACACGAACACGACCGAATTTTTGAAGTGTCCGTGCAACATAAATCATATCCATTTATACATTATCCAATTAAATCAAGTAATTCAACACACAAAATAAACACAAAAGGACCTAGTTATCTTATTTACACTAACATAACAATTCCTTTTATTACACACAAACATTACATAAAGCCCAATTAATCCAGAACAAAACATCAACAAAAATCAACTAAATGTCAATCAATTTCTTGTTATTTATTTTTCTATTTTCTCCTTGTGCATTAGTTATACTTGCATATTACCCAATTAAATCAAATAATTCACAAATCATAACAAAACAACCCAACCAATTGATTTCATTTTCAACTTATTTACACTAACACAACAAATCCTTTTATTACACAAACCCCAACATTTTAATCCAAAACACTACATAAAACCCAATTAATCCACAACAAAACATCAATAAAAACAACCAAACATCAATTAATTCCCCCCAAGTTTTCCATAAACAAACTCTCTCACGTCCTTAAACAAGCACTCCCCCTTTTCCGGCACAAACAACTCCATCGCATGAAACCCGCCCTCATCCATTTTCTTCACCACCTCAACTCCTTCTCTCTCAAGCAATTCAGCAAACAAGTTCTGTCTATCAAACAGTGGATCGCCACTACACCCCAAAACCAAACACCTCACAATTCCTCTCGCTTTCCCGGGCACTGCTTTTTCAGGATTACAAAATCTGTGATCTCTGTCCGATCCGACCGGCAAAGAGAGCCTCCACAAATTATCATTCGCGATCAAAGGAACCATGAAATCGTCTTGAGAGTTTTCCTCTGTTTTGGTTCTTTCAACCCCACCAAAGTAAGGCTGGTTCAGAATTGCGCCACATAGGTTTAATGGAGTTAAATCCATAGATTTGGCGCTTAAAGCCGTGTGGTAAGCTATGTTGCCGCCTGAGCTGCTCCCCATTAGAAAGAACTTTGAGAAATCCGCATGGGTTGACAGCCAATTGTCAGATGAAAGAGGGTTTTGGGCTTGAGTTTGGACCCATTTGAGAGCTTCCTCTGCGTCTTCATATGCAGCTGGTAAGCGAGCTTCCGGTGCAAGACGGTAGCTCGCTGATATTACCTGTACAAAACACCAAAATTAAGTCAAAACTGAATAACAAACATACAAACAACTTTTTATTCTCTGATGGGTACCAATGCAGGGAGAGATTCAGCCATGGCTTGGCAAGAATCATGGTAAAAAACAGTGGAAGGGGAGCAGAGCACGAAGCCTCCGCCATGGAAGAAGAGAATAATCGGAAGCTTCTGATTCTGAGAAGTGGGTTTGGAGGGGAGATACAAACGGAGCGAGGTGTTGTGGTTAGGATTCAAAACAAGGTCTTTGGAGAGCACAGGAGGGTCGGGGCTCGGAGCGGCGAGAGGGATGAATGGCCGAGTGATGCTGCCGTCAAGGTGTTCGACGATTTGCAAGAAGAGGTTTGAGTTGTCTGTAGAACCCATTGTTAGAAAAGAGAGAGAGATAGAGATAGAGAGGTCTGTTTTTGTGTGGAGAGATTTTGTGAATGGATTGAGTTGACAAGAAAGGTTTTTATAAGGAGGGGTGGATTTTTTATGTTTAATTCAGGGTTTGGATGTTGGACTGAAGTAGGGTTTCAATGGATACTCATAATGGGATAAATCAATTCGAATTTGAATGAATGAATTCGTATGTGGATCAAAAAAATGTGTCTGAAAATTTAATTATATAATAAATTCGCATTTGAATTTTTGAAAATAATCCGTTAGTTTAATGGATCTGCATTTCGATCGTAGAAGATCCGAATTCGAACCCGATATGAATCCGATATATATATATATATATATATATATATATATATATATATATATATATATATATATATATATATATATATATGTATATATGTAACAACAAAATAATAAATGCAAAATAATGGGCAAGAAATCTCGTATTTTTATAAGATAGATGTAAGAAATTAATTAGGATGAATATTTGGTAAGAAAAAATGAGCAAAAAATTATGTATCTTATGAGATTTATTCGTTTATAGTTTTCTCTTAAATTTGATGATATGATCCAAAATCCAATCCGAAATTTGTTTCGTTAATAAATTTGGATTTTGATTTGCATATGAATTTTTATTTTTTTAATGGATTTGAATTTGTATTTAGATCTTTTGAATTTAAATTGGATTCGCATATGGATACGATCCGGATCCGACCTGAAACCGATCCCTTAACACCCCTAGACTGAAGTCGTATTCAAAAATGTGCGTAAGAGACGAGGGGTAGAATATTGGTTGGGCTTTTTGACTTGTTTGTGGCGAGGTAAGAAATTGGGAGGTCTGATTTGTTTGATTGACGAATGTCAAGAAATTTGAGACTTTTAAGCCAAAGGTTTGTTCAATTACGGTCGGTGTTAAATCAAGCTAGTTTGAAATGCAATTTCAGCGACTTGTTGTTTGCTAACACAATCTTATAATGAATGGGTATTGCAAAAATGAATTTGTAGAAGTCGTATTTTCCAACGTTACAGGTTCAAAACAAAATCGCCTACTGTTCAAAAGAAAAAGAGCTTCAAAACAAACTTTTTTTGTTTTTTTTATTTCTAAAGTTAAGAGTTTGAAACAAAAAAACAAAAAATTGTTACAGACCCTAGCTTTTGTAATAAGAAAACAAAAACAAAATGTTTCGAACAAAAATATTATTTTGAATCTCTAACATTCAAAAAGGGTATTATTAAAATCTTCTTTATAATAACATTATGTAAAAAAAAACTCAAAATTAGCATCTAAAATTTACAAGTTTATATTTAGGAGATAATAATTTTAGATATCTTTTTTAGGTGGACAATAATTTAGGTATCATTTCATATATTTAATAAAAGAAAATTCTGTCAATCTCATTATCTCCTTGTAAATAATAAATATTATTAAATGAAAACTAAAAGTAAAATAGTATTAAAAAAAAAACTAAAAGTAAAATTTTTGATCGATATTTATAAAAATGGAAATTAGTGAATCTTTTGGGATATACTTTAGACAGCTTTTATGGTCATAAAAATGATCTTAAAAATCAAATATTTCAGACTACTTTAGTCCCATCTTAACGTATCCACAGCAATTTTTGACCCAACTTTATGATGCATACATAATATAACTTTTTAAAAATGGTTAACATAATACATTAGACAAGGAAATTAGTGAATCTTTTGGGATATACTTTAGACTGCTTTTATGGTCATAAAAATTATCTTAAAATCAAATATTTCAGACTGCTTTAGTCGAGTCTTAATATATACATATCTACCTTTTAACCCAACTTTATGATGCAAACAAAATATATTAACACATTAATTAAAACAAAAAAACACACATTGTAAAGTATGAAAGATTAAAGAAACATACTAGATGAGTGAGACAAAACATGTATGTATATACAAGTACTCGATCTTTAGTCGAGTCTTAATATATACATGTCTACCTTTTAACCCAACTTTATGATGCGAACAAAATATATTAACACATTAATTAAAAGAAAATAACACACATTGTAAAGTATGAAAGAATAAAGAAAGATCCTAGATGAGTGAGACAAAACATGTATGCATATACAAGTATTCAACTATCCTTTTCCAATAGCTCATTTTGAGAAGAAATCTCACCCACTGCATTATTAACCCAAAAGATTATAAGCCAAGACTGGAGGAGTTCATTAAGCTAAGTATCTCTCTCTTATCTTATTTAAGTGCATTGCGGTTAAGTAACCAAGGGCCATTTAGCTATTAGAAATCTACTTTTTTTTGGTGATTCATTTGACACTCCCAAGTAAACTTGCAATCTCAGCCCTTGATCCACTTGATAAACAAGTTAAGATTATTTCTTTTTAAATCTTGAAAATGAAATAAGAAAAAGAACTTCCTTCATCAATGATTCGTTCCGAAACCAAATATTATCCATCAAGAATTATGATTAGAAATTTTTTTGAGAGTATTAAATGACTATAAGTTCGGTTCAATTTGTGAGTAGTCACATCGTGCTATGGCCTACTAAAATAAAATAATGTAATCAACTAACAAAGAAGAGGGCCCCCTCGACTAATTAATATTATCATGACTTCATTACAAGAAACATAACAATTGCAAGTCAACAACCATTAAAGGAAAGGCACCACAAACAAATTATTTCCGTCCAAATAGGAATAGCTCTCACGTCTCAACGACCTAAATAATTTATTCATAATTACAGAACTAAACTCATTTTTAATTACAACACTACTAACTAAATTAGTTGTCAATTAACACATTACCAACTATATTCATTATTTATTACCACCAGAGCTACAGTATTCAAATCATGCACCTCAACTAAAACCATGATTATTATAATTTTAATAATCATTACTTGTTATCATCAAGCAAGAAACAATGATTATAAGTCTAATAACTATCACCAAAAAAAAAGTCAATTAGCAAGTAATCAAAGCAATAAAAAAGCTAAATAACAAATAATTTTTTTCTTCACGTAGATAAGTACCAAGTTCTAAAGCAAGAATCCCTTAAATTCTCGCAATTCCTTTTCCAAACAAAAACTATTTAACATACAATGACAAAGAATAAATTAAAACTACAAACTCAAATAACCCAATTCTAATATTATTTTTTAACATTCTACTCGCTTAAATTGCAAGATCGAATATAAGGATGATCATACTTAATATACTTGGTCCAGTACGGCCTGTACTTAGTCATGGCGAGCTCTAACCAGGGTTTCATGTTACCGTTGTAATGAATCACAGCCGCATTGTCGATGTCTGACCGGTCAATGCTAGGGTTGTAACCTAACCCTAATACGTGCCACGATTTGTCCAAAGGATGGGTTAGTTTGTAGAAGGTTAGTAGACCTGGCGGTAATGTGCCAAGTTTCCACAAAACCCTATCTTCGTTCTGGAAATAAAATAAAAAAGAAAAAGAAATGGGTGGTTAAAATAAAAATGTAAGGATTAATGTAAGGTGGAGAAATACTATGGATACCCTTACAAAATAAGGACTATCAGGGATACACCTACAAAATATAAACAAATATCATGGATACCCCTGCAAAATATAAGAAATATCAGGTATGTGCTGCATTTCTATATTTGTTTCAAAAGTATTCCCAAATTACCCTGGCTTTGTCCACATATGAATGTGACAAAAAGGGGTAATTTAGGCTCACAAATTAGGTGACAATACATGATATAATACATATCGTACGTTTCGTAGGGGTATTCGTGATATTTCTCATGTTGCGTAAGGGACCTAGGGGTATTCATGATATTTCTCATGTATTTTAAGGGTAGTCATGATATTTCTTATGTTTTGTAGGGGTACTCATGAAGTTTCACGTTTTCGATGGCTATTCACCATTCATGATATTTTAAGATTTCATTGGGTACGAATGAAATAAAATAAAATAAAACAAAATATACAAAAAATAAAAACGCTATATCCAACATTAGACTCACCATGGTTTGCCACTTATGGTAAATTCCCGTAATATCCTTCTCCTTCCAGGTCTGCAAATCGAAAATATTCATCCCGTAGGCCCACCCACACGCGTTCGGGTCAAAGTTCCTCGCGATATGCGGATTCGAAAAGTTCAAATACTTATCAAACCTACAAAACAAGATCATATTTCAAACAAGAAAATCACCAAAGAAATTCACTAAACAACAAAAGAAAAACACTATAACTCTGTTGTCTATTACTCAACAGTTCAATTGACATGTTGATGCAGTATGACATGACACGTCTTTCATATATAATATTTTATTACATCATAAAATTAATAGTATATATTTTTGAGCTAATTGAAGTGTTTGTTATATATAATATTTTATGTATCAAGTATATTTGTTCATTTATTAAAAATATCCCATTTAACAACAACAACAACAACAACAACAACAACAACAACAACAACAATAATAATAATAATAATAATAATAATAATAATAATAATAATAATAATAATAATAATAATAATAATAATAATAATAATAATAATAATAATAATAATAATAATAATAATAATAATAATAATAATAATAATAATAATAATAATAATAATAATAATAATAATAATAATAATAATAATAATAATAATAATAATAATAATAATAATAATAATAATAATAATAATAATAATAATAATAATAATAATAATAATAATAATAATAATAATAATAATAATAA
The DNA here is from genome assembly GCA_024447665.1 of Juncus inflexus. Classification (NCBI taxonomy): domain Eukaryota; kingdom Viridiplantae; phylum Streptophyta; class Magnoliopsida; order Poales; family Juncaceae; genus Juncus; species Juncus inflexus. The sequence goes on along the minus strand of JAJHPC010000015.1, from coordinate 10,126,201 downwards.
TAATAATAATAATAATAATAATAATAATAATAATAATAATAATAATAATAATAATAATAATAATAATAATAATAATAATAATAATAATAATAATAATAATAATAATAATAATAATAATAATAATAATAATAATAATAATAATAATAATAATAATAATAATAATAATAATAATAATAATAATAATAATAATAATAATAATAATAATAATAATAATAATAATAATAATAATAATAATAATAATAATAATAATAATAATAATAATAATAATAATAATAATAATAATAATAATAATAATAATAATAATAATAATAATAATAATAATAATAATAATAATAATAATAATAATAATAATAATAATAATAATAATAATAATAATAATAATAATAATAATAATAATAATAATAATAATAATAATAATAATAATAATAATAATAATAATAATAATAATAATAATAATAATAATAATAATAATAATAATAATAATAATAATAATAATAATAATAATAATAATAATAATAATAATAATAATAATAATAATAATAATAATAATAATAATAATAATAATAATAATAATAATAATAATAATAATAATAATAATAATAATAATAATAATAATAATAATAATAATAATAATAATAATAATAATAATAATAATAATAATAATAATAATAATAATAATAATAATAATAATAATAATAATAATAATAATAATAATAATAATAATAATAATAATAATAATAATAATAATAATAATAATAATAATAATAATAATAATAATAATAATAATAATAATAATTTAAGCTGACATAAATATCTATTATATAATACCAGAAAAGAAACACTACAAAACTCACCTATGAAAACTCTCTCCGCAAGTCTCCACGGCCCCATTAACATTGCCCTTCAGATCCACCTCCCACAGCCCGGTCAGATCCTTCTGCACCACAATATCATCGTCCAGAAACAATATCTTATCCAGCTGCGGATAAACCTGCGGGAGATAAAACCTCAAATGATTCAGCATCGACAAATACTTCGGGTTCCTGTACTTCAGGTTGGACGATCCCGAAGATAAGGTGGTGGGGTGGTCGGCCTTGAAATAATATTCCTTCATGGCGGCGGATTCGAGCTGTTTGAGGACGGGGCAGTAGGAGGAATTGAGCCATTTGAAATCGTCCACGTTTTGGACGTGGATTGTTGCGGCGCCGGGCGGGTTGAGGAGGAACCACATGTTCATCGCGCCGAAGTTGAGCTTGTCTGTTACCAGATGGAACACGTGCTTTTCCGGCTCCTGAAATGGAGAGAAGAAAAAGGGATTTTTGTGGTTTAGACCCTGGGCTTTTGAAATATTATGAACAAGTAGTAAAAAAGAAAATGCTAGAAAGCATGCCAATAAAACATGATGGCAGCATGATAGGGTTTGTAGTGCAGATATTACAACTGAATATAAGTAAATAAAGATATAATACTAGCACTATAAACCCTGTCATGCTGCTATCATGTTTTAAGGGCATGCTGTCTTGCAGTTTTTTTATCTTCCAAATTACAAACCCTATAACTTGAGAATACCTGTAATCGACAAGAATTCCCCTATAAATGAACAAAAAAAAAATAAAAAAATAATCACCAAAACACCTCTATAAAGTACAAAAGTAACCTCTATAAAACACAAAAAACACACCTATAAATCACAAATCTCCCTAAATCACGGAACACCCCATCATACTCACTCACCTTAGCATTCATAATCGTGGAATTCACAACCACAGACGCGGCCAGCACATTATCCGAAAACAGCGCATAATGATAAAACTCCCTCCTCTCGAGATTCTCGGCCCGCGGAAACTCTCTCTTGTCAACGGGGAGCAAGTAATAATCGATCGTGAGTCTCATCGAGAGGCAGTGGATCCCATTGGGGATGGTCTTGGCCGCCAGCTGGGATAAGAAGGTGGACTGCTTTTTGAGGGAGCGGACCTGCTCGTCGGCGGACTGCAGCATCGCGCGCAGGCGCTGGGTGATGAGCTTGCAGTCGTACAGCGCGTCGCGGGATTTGGCGAGGACCTGGCCCATGGATTTTATCTTCTCGCCCGCGCTGCAGAGAAAAGATGTTCAGAATTTGTCGTGTTATTTAAGAAAAATGAAAATTTAATTTTAAGAATTATTGCATATTTAAAAGGAATTATTTAAATATATTTAGAAAGTCCTAGAAAAATATATCGATTTTATGCATGTAAAAGTAAAACTAAGAAAATATGTCATGTTCTAATTTTCTCACCTGCACTGGAGGTGAGACAAAGAGATATGTAAAAAAACGACAAAAAATGCATGTATAAAATTGAAATTTCACACATATATTTTGTGTTTGGAGTCTGAAACTTTTTTAGTTTTTGGAAGGGTATATCTGATACCTTTTTAGTTTTTGGAAGGGTATATTTGATATTTTCTTCAGCTTCTGGAAAAGCAAAATTTGATACATTTTGGAAATTTTCTCAAAATTTCAGCACTTTGGTGATTAGTTTTTAAAGTTGTCAAATTTCATCAAATTATCAAATTAAAGTGAAATTAAAACATATTTACCAATGATGTTAAATATTAGAGAGCAGTAGGCACTGAACTTCTTTAACAACAAACAGACCTTTATTGCACTTTTCAATAGTTTCGGTTTTCCTACGCAAATTTCCTCAAATCATTTCCTACCTGTGATGCAGATCGGCGTCAGAACTCGCATCCCCAACGACCCGCTGACTCTCCTTGACCCTCGCCTGAAGCTCCGCCACCAAATCATTCCTCTTCCCCCTCGCCAGCACCAAGTACACCCTCGCCATGATCAGCTGGTCCCGCATGAGCCTGACCGTCGCGTCAGAGTTTTCATTTTCGTTTTCTTTTCGCCAGATGCTGTACTTGCCTAAAACGGCTGAGTCGACGGCTTTGGACCGCTCGATCGCCGCGTTCTCGAGTTTCACTAAGGCCTCTTCGTCCTGCTGGATGAGCTCCATGGCGCGTTTCTCTCTCCTCTTTTCTCTTAGTTTCTGAAAATAAACAAGGAGGATGTATTTTTAGAGAGCCTGAGTTGCGAAAAAGACCCTGTGTTGTTGAATATTGCAAGAACAAAATATGTTCTTCTGAAAGTTCACAAATAGCCCCTGCCGTTAGTTTGTGGGTGACGCGGTTTTTGAAGAACAGAGCGGCTTTTTTGCTAATTTCAAAAGTGCAGGGGCTTTTTTGGCAAGATTTTATAATTTGACCCCATAAGTTTTCTAAATACTCAAAGCAACTTGATTTTTAATTTGTTTCTCTGACTAACTCGGTTGTTTGGAGTTACAAACTTAAAACCGGGATTTCTAATTCCGCCTTAGGTCTTCACGTGACCAGCTTGGTTTAGTGTTTTTAACTTGTTAACCAAGAAGCGGGATTTGAAATACCGGTTTTTAATTGAAGCAGGATTTGAAACTCTGAAGAAGTGAGTTAGGGCGAGAAAAAAGTTATAAATCAGGTCTTTTATTTTAGTTTTTGCAGGTGAGATATTAGAGAACTCAAATGGAACATTGAGATGTTATTTTTGGTTGTTGATTGGAAATTTATAATTTTATGTACCCTTCGTGCCACTCTGACCGCCGTGTCTACAAGCGGGGTTTGATCTGTATAAGAAAAATTAATTTGTTAAATTTTGCATTACTCACATAAGAGTCTGAAGAACTAATGAAAATAATACAAATTTTGCGCAAAGCTAATAATAAAGTCACCAGATTTAGTATTGCCAGGCTTGGTTTCGGATTTCTTCGTATCAGCATTGATAGTTGCTTCAAGTTGCTTCAGAAAAAAAAAAGATAAAAAAAATGAAAAGGCCACTATATAAAACTTATGTTGTTAGACAATTTGTGCCATAAAAAATGAAAAAAAAGAAAGATTTACTACTGTGGAATTATTTTGATCAGATTCATCTGAACCGTCGATTTTCCAAGAAGCAGAAAGATGCTTTCTGAAACTGTCAAGACTCCAAGGCTCCAAGTCAGCACGTAATGACTCAACCACCTGTCAAAAATAAATCATTTAATAATTAAATACAATTGAAATAATTAACTAGGATAAACAATTATCATGGTTTTCATGCATACCTCTTTGGTTAAAGCAGATTTTAGGTGTTGCATTGCCAGTCTTTCTCTCCAATCCAATATCTGAATTAAATTTGATAATTAAGACAAATATATAGAAGAGAAATATATATAAAATATTCATAATTATCTAAAATAGAAGCTTTGTAAATGTACAAACCTGTCTATTGCTAGATTCATTTGTAGATTTTTCATCTGCAAATAGAAAAAAAAATCAGACCAAATTATTTCACATCTCAATTCAAAATTCCCCAAATTCCCAAGCACAGGCCATTAATCAACCTTTTCAAACCACCCAAATCAACTACATTACCCCACTCAATTTTCCCCAATTAATAACCCAAACCCTAATTCCCAACCAAATCCCCAAATCATCCCAAAATTCCTAAACTTCATACCCCAAAAACCAACAGATCCACTCAAAACCCCAACTCACCGTCAACGATTCGCAATCCGACTTCATTCCTGCCCAAGAGAAACAGCGAAGGCGCGAGAATAAACAAGAACACCAGCAGCACAACAGGCGGAACAGCACCACCTCTGCTCCTCCCCGCCGGATTCCGCCTCGCCTGCGGCATCCCTACCCTTCCAAATCACACTAAAAACACACAATAAAAACACATCAATCAGATGTTAAATCAAACAATGTTGAACAAAAACCGAGTAAAATTCAATCGGATGTAAAATCAAACAATGTTGAACAAAAAAGGAGTAAAATTCAATCGGATGTAAAAATCAAACAATGTTGAACAAAAAAGGAGTAAAATTCAATCGGATGTAAAATCAAAAAATGTTGAACAAAAAAGGAGTAAAATTCAATCGGATGTAAAATCAAACAATGTTGAACAAAAAAGGAATAAAATTCAATCGGATGTAAAATCAAAAAATGTTGAACAAAAAAGGAATAAAATTCAATCGGATGTAAAATCAAAAAATGTTGAACAAAAAAGGAATAAAATTCAATCGGATGTAAAATCAAAAAATGTTGAACAAAAACTGAGTAAAATTCAATCGGATGTAAAATCAAAAAATGTTGAACAAAAACTGAGTAAAATTCAATCGGATGTAAAATCAAAAAATGTTGAACAAAAACTGAGTAAAATTCAATCGGATGTAAAATCAAACAATGGAGAACAAAAACGGAGTAAAATAAAATTCGATTGAACATACGTGGATCTTGTTGGTGGGCGATCTTGGGGCGAGAGTGAGGCTTTCAGAGTGAAGATTGGCGTGATAGAGACATAATAATAATGAATGAATGAATGAAAGTAGTCGAAAGAGTTGAGAGAAGAAAAGGGAAACGTGGCTGTTGGGGGAACGTTGGATTTGGATCGGACGGCGAGGGATTTTCTTCTGATTTTGATATTTGATGCGAGGAAATAAAATATTTTTGGCCAAATTTCATATTTACCCCTGCAAAAAAAAACTCACAATTTCGCGTATACCCCCATAAAAAGTGAAATATCATCAATACCCCTATAAAATCATTCAAATGTCGTGGATACCTTTACAAACCACCCTTACAAAATTATTAAAATATCACGAATACCTTTGTCATTAATATTTCGTCAAAATTTGTCGGTCAAATAATATCTATAATTATTATATTATTATTAAGTACTTTATTAAAAATATAATTTGATTATTTTATACTAAATTTTTTATTTTTTATTAATTTTTTTGAGAAGTGTAAGTTTTTCTCTTTAACATATTCATCACGAACTTATCTTATATAAATATATAAACTAAAAATAACATAACATGACTCAATATAAATTATTACCATATTTACATAGAGTTAAAAAAAGAAAAAAATAATTAAATAAAGTTATTCTTAACAAGGGTCAAAAGGACAAATTTTAGCATCACAGGGGAATACATGATATTTGAGTGACTTTTTTATAGGGGTATTGGTGATATTTCACCTTTTGTAGGGGTATGCATGAAATTATGATGTTTGGTAGGGGTACATGTGAAATTTGGCTAATATTTTTTTATGTCGGTTGCTGTATAAAATGGTTTAAGTGGGCCGTGGGCTTGGAGTCCAGATTACAGAAAAGATATTTATTTGTTTTTTTCATTAAGAAATAGTCATGATTACATGAGGAGAGAAAATTACATTGGAAAGGATTAAGCCCCCCCTTCTTTTGCATACAGCTTTGGGACGGTTAATTTTTTTTGATCGTGTTGATTTCTGTGTGATATACGGGATTTAATGTGAAATGTGAAATAACGGTCGCTCGGTCTCTCGCCCCTTCCAATCTACTGCCTCTCTCTCTCTCTCTCTCTCTCTCCCTCTCCACTGATTCTTCGCCCGCTTTCGCTTCCATCCTTCAATGGAAAGGAAATAAAAAGGGTTAAAGATGAGGGTAAAGAGGTAATTAGCCAAAGAAAACAAGGAGAAAATTAGCGTTTATTTAACTCGCCTAATCCTGATTGTACAAATCGCTTCAGAGCTCTCTAATGGCGTAACTCAGAGAAAGAGGCGGCGCTCGCCGCGGTTCCAAGCGGAGCTCCGACCATGTAATTTCTTCATTTCCATTTACTTTCTTTTATCTGTATTCTGTACTGTATGTTAGACACTTTTTTTTGTTAATATTGTAACAAATGGAAGTGTGAAGAAGGATCAATTGGTTGATTTGTTCTGGATAAGATTAACAGAATCGTCGTTGTTTTTACATTCCATTAGTTTCTCAGTATTAAAAAATAAGTTAGAATTTGTATTGAAATGGGAATGAAGTCTCAGCCATTTACCGTAATGCAGATTTGACAAGATTATAAATAAAGAAATTCCTGCCACTGTGGTTTATGAGGATGACAAGGTACTTATAAACCCTTTATTTCAGTTTGGCGAAATTATGCAAATAATGCTCAATTAGAAACAGTCAGAAGATTTTTTTTTTTTTGACAGCAAAAGAAGATATTATAACTACAATATATACTTAACCTGAATTTCACACACAGGCCCTTGCATTTAGGGATATTAATCCCCAAGCCCCTGTTCACGTCTTGGTAATTCCCAAAGTCAGGGATGGATTAACTGGTCTCTCCAAGGTAATTCACAATCCCATTTTTCATATATTTCATACATTATTTTTCCAATTTCACACCAATCAAACCTCCCAATTGTTCAATTATTCCTCATTTACCCCCGAATTGAATTCATACAGGCAGAAGAGAGACATGTGGAGATATTAGGTCACCTTCTTTACGTTGCGAAAATTGTCGCAAAGCAAGAAGGACTTGACGATGGATTCAGAATTGTAATTAATGATGGTCCCAATGGATGTAAGTATTATTTTTCAAATATATACTTTTCTTTTTGTAATGTTTTTGTTGAAATAAACTTATTTTTTTTCCAGGCCAATCTGTGTACCATATACATTAGAATTTACCTCATTTTTTCCTGATTATTTTTTTATTTTGTTTTTTGAATTTAGTGTGTCAAGGGGAATAATGGGGAAGGCTTGCTACCATGGAAGTAATCAAGCTGCTGATTTTCTGAAAATGGAGGCGGAAAAAATAGGGTTCCCGGTTTTTATCGAACCCACTGATGGAGGTGGCGGTGACATGTCGTCCCGTACCGTTCAATTTTCTGTACCAGTTTTATCCTTCTTGTTATTCAAATTTACCGTACTTTTTTTAATTTTTTTTCTGGGGGAATAAGAATAGTAGGAAAAAAGGAGTGAATTTATAAAGTGCGCAAAAAGAGCCTGCGGCTTCATTTGGAGTTAATATAGTTCGGCCTGAGAAATACATAACTCAGCCTCCCCATGTTCAAGTTCAACTATATATTTTAATGCAAAACAAATAATACTTAATTAATCAACTAGGTGATTAATTTGAATGTTTTGGGGACAGGCATGGGAATGTGATACATTTATACGAGAGAGCTTGCCGCTTGCAGAGAAGGCATCAGAAGATCGTAGATGAGGCGCCGGCTGTAAATATTTATTTCTAATTTTACTTTTTTTTTTATTTATTTATTAATTTACATGAGTTTTGATTTTAATTCTATAATTTAGTATTTGAGGCCAAATGTGGCAGAGGAGTTTCCGGCTCACATGGGCCGAGCTGCAGGCTCTGCAGCAAAAGTAATTTCAATTAAAATTTTAAAATTCGAATTAAAAAAAAATATAATAATAAATAAATAAAAAAAAATTTATTTCGATTTTGTATTTATTTATAAAGGCAGTGCGATATATTGTGGACGGAAATTCCGACGAATTTTTACTATTATTTTATCAAAAACTTTTTTCATAAATTCAGAATCTCAAACATCTATTAACAATTAAATCATTTTAACAGGTCACACTCTGAAGAATAAAAAAGAGACAGCTGAATTAAAAACTTCCATGAAATATCCGATAGTAAAAGACACTTTTGTAACAGATAAATTATGTTTAGTCACTTTATGTTTTGCTATTACAGCTAAAGTCCTCAAGAAGAGCAAATCTTACCTCTCCTTATGTTTAATATATCTGTTTCGTAATTTGTCTTAAAACGTATGGTAACTTAATTGAAAGGAACTGGTAAAACTAATCAACTAACTTATGTTGTAATAGGTTAGTTTGATTTTATGAAATTGTCCATGTGTTAATGAAACAGAACTTATGTAGTATTCATTATCTGTTGACATGATGGTATGTTTGTTAATCTTTACAACTAAAAAAATATATGTAGTGAAAATCTCATATCCAAACAATAAATAATTTTCCAAAAATGTACATTTCCCACTATACAAACACAATTGTTTATATTCATAAGTACAATTGTCACAGCATAGGAAAAGAAGTCTTTTTGAATTAATTGAAAATTTACAATATTTTTTCTTACATAACATTTAAAATAATTCGCGCAACGCGTGCCTTTGCTTGTATCAATATAGCCGTATTAGTGTATATTATTTAAATCTCTAATTATATTATTTTTTTAATAAAGGTTGAGCATCCAGTGACTGAAATGGTAGTGGTTCAAGATTTAGAGAGTGGGAAATAAGATTAGCAAATTAATTTTTTTTAACTAGAATACCCTCCGTCAGTTCTCTCCTATCAGGCCATCCATTTGAGGCGCGAATATAAGAACAAAATGTGCCGACAGGATTTCTGCCTGCCAGTGGGCACCTCCATTACTATAAACCAGTTAGTACCTCTCCAAGAGGTAATCAAAATAAAATTGAAATTTGTAGATTCCCCCCTGTAAAATCTGAAAATAACTCATCGTCGCCTGAGAATTATTACTATTAAGGAGGAATTCTCCAAAAAAAAATATATATTTTCCTCAAATTTATAAAAAACTTGAAGGGGTTATTTGAAGAATTGGAAGTTTATATTAGGTTTTTTCTTTATCAAGTACTCTCAGATATAAGGGTTCTTTTGCAAAGGGTATTTTCTTTAGCCATTTTGTTCTTATTTCATTTATTCGTTTATTCCTTGAATAATTATTTATTTATTTATTTATATAATACTGTGAGGAAAAACTCTTGCGTACTCGCACTACTACCGTTTCTACAAAAATGCTTTACAAACTTGCTCAACAGGTTAGTTCATCATGTTTCATTACGGTTTAGGGTTTAATCATTTTAGTTTGTTTTGCTAATACTATAAAGTAATTTATTTCCTTCAGAATTCACTCCAAAAGGTTACTATTAAATCGACCGAGTGTTGATCGGACCCATCTTGCCGAGTTCTATCAAAATGAGGGTAATTTCGTAATTTCTCACCTTTTTTTAATAATAATATTATTTGGTCTCATTGCTATTTATTATTATTATTATTATTAGTTGATTATTTATCATTAGGGTTTAACCATTTTTGTTTGATTTGCTAATAGTATGAGGTAATTCGTTTTTTGCATAGTTCACTCGAACCAGGTACTATTCGATCGACCGAGTGTTCAAAAAATAAGCCGTGGATGCCGAGTTCCATCAGGTTGAGGGTAATTCTGTCATTTCTGACTATTTTGTAGTAATAATATTATTTGGTATCATTGTTTATTTATTATTATTGTTGGTGTTGTTTTACAGGTTTTACCTCAGTACGAAATGCCATTTTGATTTAGAATTTTTGTTCTGATTTTTTCTCTGCATTTATATGATTCTTCAAAATTATTTAGGTATGCCAGAGTTCTATTCGCCTCAATAATTGAAGAATTTCGAAAGAGGATTTGTAATGGTACTAAATTTTTTTGAAGGATTAGAAAATTACCACGCATAATTAATATATTCGCATTTCGTTGTATTATAGCTTTTTATATATATATATACATTTTTTTTGGTGTTGCTTGAGACAACATATATCTTTTTGTTTATATCGTATATACTACTGTTGTATTATAAAGGTTTGATATATTATTTTGGCTATATTGGCATGTATATATATACTTTAATATCATATCATATATGATATATATAAGTATTTAGTAAAATGTTCTTTACATTATATATAATTTCTTTATGATTTACATATTACCGTTAAAGATTGTATATATTACCTCATCTATATATACCTTGTTTTGTATTTGTACGAATCTTTGAAAGACATGATATCTAATTTTTTAGCATGATATGTTTTGTCAAATTTTAGTTCCCCAGTTGTTACCTTCATGCTTGACGGCTTGAATAGAATGTTTGAATTTGTAGTAAATAAGTTTATCGTGTAATCTGTCTTCAGCTGTGGTATGCATTATATGTTTATTATATGTATTTGTAATCTATCTTGATTTGAGCTGATTTTTGGATTGTTCATTTCATATGTTATTTTATTAGAAGTGTACATTCAATAGATGAGAAACTGAGAAACTTCGAGCGCACATACCATACATTACATATCATAAGAATGTATTTATATATACCATAAGAATGTATTCAGCTAATATAATTAGGTAGAAAGAACATTCTTTTATAAAAAAAAATTAGAAAGAAGACTATTTCACAATCATCCAAAAGCATGTAATCAATCCTAACAGAAAGGCACTAATTCACAGATTTGAATATGATAAATCAATGGAGTTTGTTACAGTATGAGCATATATCAAATCAATCCCCCGTTTTTTATTCGAAAAATATTTAGTAAATGCAGAGTATATTATATTTCACTAAATAAAATATATAATAGTATAAAGAAAGGTATATTTTACTGATATTCAAAATTGACAGATAAAATGCATATCTAACATGCCAAGATGTTAACATGATAGGTAAGAAAGTATATTGATATTGAAAATATATTTGATATCTAAAACTGAATATTGGTATTTCAAATTCAAAATATAATATTCGGGTTAGGGTTAGTAATTGGATTTTTTTTAAGAAATGGCACTATTATGGAAAATAATTCATTAAATAGCACTGTTTTGAAAATAATTTATTTACCTAATATAATTATTAAGGTTCTGCTTTAACAGTACCTACCATTTTAATATAAAATATCCGAATACTCATCTAATAAACTGTTTATTAAGTTTTTTGTTGGATCACATCCATTAGTTGAGGAACAATATGACACGCATTATAAAAAAAGCTAAATTTCACATATGCCCCTACAAAAAAGTCCTAATTTTACCTATATACCTACAAACTGTATAAGTTCGCTGATACCCCTAAAAAAAAATTATAGATGGCCTCTACGAGAGAACTCGGAAATTATGGATACCCTTACAAAATTCTAGAAGTTACACGGTTCTGTAAAATTAGATGGACCGATTAAAATGAACGGATGTTAAACTGAACACCAACTTCAATCGAAAGGCCCTCGTTGAGAAGCCCACTTTTATCGTTGTATTATGTCATAAATATCTACATAATGCTTCCGTGAAAAAAATGAAAAGTACCATAACCCTCTCAAATAAATAAGACGCAAATTGTACACGAATGTAATTTTAACGTTGTTCAGGACCAACGTTTAATTATTTTTTCTTACCAGCATTTATTTATGTTTTTTTTTCCACAAATAATGCTATTTTGTATACGTTCAATATTACACAGAAAGTCATTGTTACTTATTTTTATTTTATTATGTGTGCTATTCAGGACCGAGTACTCGGAAATTATGGATACTCTTACAAAATTCTAGAAGTTACACGGTTCTGTAAAATTAGATGGACCGATTAAAATGAACGGATGTTAAACTGAACACCACCAACTTCAATCGAAAGGCCCTCGTTGAGAAGCCCACTTTTATCGTTGTATTATGTCATAAATATCTACATAACACTTCCCTCAAAAAATGAAAAGTACCATAAACCTCTCAAATAAATAAGACGCAAATTGTATACAAATGTAATTTCATCGTTGTTCAGGACCAACGTTTAATTATTTTTTCTTACCGGCATTTATTTATGTTTTTTTTGCACAAATAATGTTATTTTTTTATACGTTCAATATTACACAGAAAGTCATTGTTACTTATTTTTATTTAATTATGTGTGCTATTCAGGACCGACATTCCATTTTTTCGCATTCGATGTTTGTTATTAAATAAGTATATTATTATTATTATTGTTGTTGTTATCTCTTTAACAAAAAATATCTTCAACAGTCATTCATTGATGGAATGGTTATTATGCAGCCACGTTTCCGCTAAGGTACGTGTACAGCGAATTGAGATAAGAAGGTTCAATAGTAATGTTTGCAAGAATTTTTTTTTTTTTGCCTTGTACGGCCGCTGAAACAGCCGTAACTTCGAGATTTGCTAAATCTAACGCTTTCTTGTTCCTCTCTTTTTTGGGTTAAAAAATGGTAGAATTCACTGTATATACACGAATAAAAATGAAATTTTCAAAATATACACATTCGGAATAAAATTTCCAATTTATAGCATTTCCGCACTTCTAAAGTGTGATTTGCAATTTTTTTTTTTTTTTTTTTTGAATCCGCACTTTAGAAGTGCGGTTCAGGAAAAAAAAAAAAATCTGTGACTTTGTAACGGTTGTTTCAAACAAACCGTTACAAATTACAACATTTAGTAACAGTTTTTTCATAAAAACCTCTTCTTTCATAAAACCGTTACTAAATGTTGTAATAAAAAAAAGAAAAATTACAACATTTAGTAACAGTTCTTTTCTTGAAAACCGTTACTAAATGTTCTGATCTGTAACGGTTTTTATGAAATAACCGTTACAAACGTGCGTAAATAAAAAATGAATTTGTAGGATAATAAATTACAAAGACTTTTTTTTTATGAAACAAAATTACATAAAATTTTTTTTTTCCTATAAAAAAGTCTTTAATGTTTATATCATGATAATAAATTAAGACATATAAATGAATGTTTATAAACCGTTACTAAATATTTATCTATATGCTAAAAATGAATGTTTATAAACATTTATTTCAATATATATTGTCAAACATATATTGTAGGATAAATATTTTTATAGGTCTTAATTTATTATCATGATATAAACATTAAAGACTTTTTTTTTTAGCATTATTTCCGAAAATAATTCAGCAAATAGCAATGTTTGAAAAAAACTACCGCCAGCACCAATGGGGGTAGTGCCTAATTTTCCAAATTTTCCGTTGTAGGAAAAAAAAAAATTTCTGTAACTTTGTTTCATAAAAAAAAAATCTTTGTAATTTATTATCCTACAAATTCATTTTTTATTTACGTTTGTAACGGTTATTTCATAAAAACCGTTACAGATCACAAATTTAGTAACGGTTTTCATGAAAGAACCGTTACTAAATGTTGTAATTTTTCTTTTTTTATTACAACATTTAGTAACGGTTTTATGAAAGAACCGTTACTAAATGTTATAATTTTATTTCGTGACATTTAGTAACGGTTCTTTCATAAAAATCGTTACTAAATGTTGTAATTTGTAACGGTTTTTATGAAACAACCGTTACAAAGTTACATAAAATTTTTTTCCCTGAACCGCAATTCTAAAGTGCGGATTCAGCCACAAAAAAAAAAAAAAAAAAAAAAATTGCAAACCGCACTTTAGAAGTGCGGAAATGCTATAAATTGAAATTTTATTTTGAATGTGTATATTTTGGAAATTCCGTTTTTATTCGTGTATATACACTGAATTCTACCTTAAAAAATTCACAGCCACACATGGCGTAGATTCAGGCACTAAATCTTCAATCATAACAACCTCTCTATAAATAATTAATACTTCAGTCATTCTTCTCACCCCCACACACCAGTCTTTCCCTCACTCCCACGTATGAATCTTCTTATTGCATCATGTTATTTGCCTTTTTCCTTTTGGTAACTTTAGTTAAAAGACATTCCTTACATAGGAAAGCATCATGTTTTGGCTTCTTTCTTTTTTTGACTTTAGATTGCAAGACATTCCTTACATAGGAAAGAGACAGAAAGAGAATCATTATCGTTTACTTGTTTAATAAAAATCAACAAAAAATATCAGAAAAAGTCAAATAAAAGTATGTTGCTTATATTTTGATGTATAATAAACACCAAAGGTTCCATGGCCTGTTCGATATGATTTGTATTGGGAACTAAATACATCATGTATTTTATCTGTGCAGTTACGGTTGGATTAAGGAGCCTTCAAATTACATTCTTCTCTGTCAGAAGTTGCTTGCTTTAGGTATTTATATTCACAAGTTTGTATGTTTAGATGTTCTTTTCTTTACTTCTATGTCCTTTATTATTTTTTCATCTGTTCCTTGCAAGATTGTTCTTCACCAGTTATGAATTTCTTTCTTTTCTATATGTCTTTGCTTTAATTTGTTCAGTTATCTTTTTCCTTTTTTATTTTCAAATAATATATGTTTTATGGTACGGTTCTCAAATCTCACACAAAGATACATCTTGATGATTAATATTATACGTTATAAAGTGATGCAAACATCTAGATACTGGATCACGCATTCTTTTGACGGGTGTAACTCCCACTGCTTCATGATAATATAATGATAAAAAACACACTCTTTCGTTGGTGGAACCCTCATGTAAACTTATATTTTGCCTTCTTTATTTTTTTGACTTTAGATTAGCTTCCACCCGAAAGAGACAAAAAGAGATAAAGAGAAATAAATATTATAGTCTATGGACGTTTACCTGATTTTTCTTAATATTAGGACGTTTACCTGTTTAATAGAATAGACAAACTTTTAAGAAATAAGTCAAATAAAATAACGTTGCTTATATTTTGATGTATTATAAACACCAAAGTGTCCATGGCCTGACTTTCGTTTACCTTGTATTTAATACAATTTGTATTGGGAACTAAATATATTATTGTGTATTTTATCTTTGCAGGTACAGTTGGATTAAGTAGGCTTCAAATTCCATTTTTCTCCGTCGGCGGTTGCTTGTTTTGAGGTATTTATATTCACACCCCTCTATGGTTGGATATTCTTTTTTATTTGTATGTGCTTTATTATTTTTTAAATTGTTCCTTGCAAGAATCTGTTCTTTTATCAGTTATGAATTTCTTCCTTTTTTATATGTTTTTTGCTTTACTTTGTTTAATTATCCTTTTTATTTTCAAGTAATGCATGTTTTCTGGTAAGATTCTGACACGAGCATACATCTTGTTAATATTATACATTATAAAGTGATGAAAACATTTAAATACTGGGTCGCACCTTCTTTTGGCTGGTGTAGCTCTCACCGCTAGCTTCATGATAATATAATGATGAAGAACACTTTCTTTCGTTGGTGCAACTCTCATGTAAACTTATATTTTTCTCTTCACAGAGAACACAGAACTTACTTATATTCTTAATGTCTAACAGTTGCCTAACATGAATCTTGCTGAAGTTCTCATAAATTCATTATACCGTCACTTTGTTCGCCAGTTAGGTTTACCCAACCGCCAATCAATCTACTATTTTGAGCAAGGCGTCGGTCAAGCTTGTTGTTTTATCCAGCTTGTGCACGATGATGTTGACGCAAGAACAAACCTTGTTGAGCTCTATGTTGTGCGGCATCATGATACCAGTTCTCAGCTCGCACAGAAACGGGCCATTAAAGCAATGATGGAAAACTTGGCTCATAGATATAACTATGATATCATAGATTTTAACTATGATGCTTTAAAAAAGAGTCAGGGGCAGACTCTAAAAAGAATTGGTGTGTTCTTGCCGGAACCAGTTTTCTCGCACGGCCAATTGTACGTTGCTGTATCTAGAGTAACATCTCGTGAAGGTTTACAATTATTAATTTGCAATCCAAAACTAGGCTATGAAGCATACACAAAAAATGTGGTTTATAAAGATGTTTTTGAACATCTTACACCCAATTCATTTAGTTATGTCTCTTTTAATCTCCTTTACCTTTGTGATTACTTTTTTTTATGCCTAACGTGATTTGTTTACTAAAATTTGTCAATTTTCAACTGTAGTTTGAGATCTGAAAATGAGTCTTCTAACAATATCAAAGCTACAACATGGTTATCCACCGGGCTCTTTGATTGCAAGGCTCTATAGAATCTGGGATGCTACAATACCTTCCAACAAAGACACCATAATGAGCTTGGAGTGTTCGCTAATTGATGAGCAGGTACACATATCATTTATATAATTTCCACATATAATAACAGATTTATGCACATATATGTATCTAACTATTAGCCATATATTTCTTTTTCTAATATTGTTCTAACAAGTTGACTTTTTTATTTAACATAGGGTGAGTGCATTCATGCCACAGCAAGTGTATTCAATAGAAAAAAATTCGTGTACGACCTCGTTGGAGGACAAATTTATCGATTCAATGGTTTCAATGTTAATACTTCTTACAAAACATACAAAAGTGTTCCGCGGGACATGAGGATAATATTGACAACACATACAACAGCTGAGCCGGTTTCAAACCCTCCGAGACCTATTCCGATCAGAGGTTTTTTCCCAATATTATTTGAAGATATTCCTCAAAGGGCTGGCCAAAAGGAACGCCTTACTGGTATAAGAATTTTACTCTACATAGCAGTTAAAAAAAAAAATTCAGCAGCATAACAGCCAAGAATTATTAGTACGTACCAATATTGTTCTTCAAACTTCTTTTACAGATTTAATTGGTTTTGTTACTTGTGCTGGATTGATGGATGCTATTAGGTCTGGTGGTACTGAAGGCCACAAAAGAGACATCGAGATAGAAAATGGAAGGTACATTGATTACAAAGAATTATTTGCTTGAAACATTAACTACAGATAACGCATGTGAAAAAAGTTTATTGAAATTCCAGTACTCATTCATCAATTTCTTAATTACATTATATCTTTGATTTGCAGGTCTCAAAGAGTTGTGGTTGCTCTCTGGGAAGATTATGGATATGATTTTGCCATAGAACAATTGATTCAACAAAGTGAAACTAAGCATATTATAATTGCTTTGTCTGGCTTAATAGTTCGTACATCTCCATGTAAGAGTACTATCAAAAAAATTTGAATAATAAGTATTATCAATTTTATATATCTTGAGATGTAATTAAAAAACTGAAATAATCTTATATACAAACAATGCAAATGCACACCTCACTTTTGTGTTCATAAAAAATACAGCTTTTGAGGGGAAAATTCTTATTGGGACATCATGTGGATCACGATATTACATCAATGATGAATCGCCTGAAATTGAAGAATTCCGTCAAAAGTTGTCAGTTATATCTTCTACAATATATAACGTTCTCTTTTGTGATTAGGATGTGTAACTTCTTTTTTTCTTTACACAGGTTACAAGTCAATCCCAAGCCAATACGTAGAACTATCGGTCGTAGCTATAAATCTATACCACTGGAGCAAGAAAGGACACAAAACAGAAAGACTATCAAAGAACTCTTGGAGTTGGACAATCACGATGTAATTCTTCCTGTATTTGTTTTATATTCTTAACCATGATGGTAAATTATCTACTAATGATTTTTTTATACAAAAAAATATATGGAGAAATATACTATTGTCTGTCGAATTAAGAGTATTGATAAATCAAAACCATGGTGGTATAAAAGTTGTCCTCATTGCCAAGGAAGCTTTACGAATGTGAATGTATCTGAAGGGTCCTCTTGTCCTCATCGTGGGAAAACATACATACGCCATAGTTATTCGTAAGCATTGTATAAAATCAAAATTCAAGTGTACGATTTTTTGGGAAATAAAATTAACTAAAAAATATACAGATACAAAATTGTATTGAATGTGGAGGATAACACTGGGAGCACATATTTTCTTCTCCTTGCGGCACAAGCTGATGGCTACTTCAAAACTCCATGTCGCACCCATGCAAGCTTTATCGAAAATAACATGACAGGATTGCCTCTTGTTTTAAACAACATAATAGGAAAAGAACAGTTATTCGAAGTACGCCGTGATGCTTATGCCAGTGGTACTAACTTGACCACCTTCATGATCACTCAACTTTTTGATGGGACGGTCGATGGTAATACAAGTAATCATGGAGCATGTGCTTCGATAGATGGAACTAGCATACCAGTTCCTCTAACGCCAGATGATAAAGGAAAGAAAGTAGCGTTCACACCCCCTATTAAAGAAAAAGGAAAAAGGTGTCTAGCAAAACTATTAATACTCTTGTACACCTATTATAACTCATTACTCATTGCATAAACATAACTTTTAATAAGTACTTTATTTCTTGTTACTTTAAAATGTGATGAATAAACAGGGTGTGCGAAGATAGAACTACTTCATCACCAAAGAAAGTTAGAAAATTAGTGCTCCAAAAAGAGTCTGGGTAACAAAATAATTTGGCATATATATTCTGATTCAGGAGAAAAACCTTTCACATTTAATGCGATGTTTTTTTTTCCAGCGATGCAGACAGTACTAACAATGATTGACCAACATCCGTCTCCTTAAGTGACCTGATATTTTCTTCTTGCATAAGATCCTATCAGGTTGCTAGCTGCTTTCTTATGCATTTGAATCCTATCATTATGTTAAATAGTAGCTACTTTGGGTAGCCATGTATTGTTTAATTAGAAATCATATTTTAAGAACTGTATTGTTTGCACTTCAGGTCATGTTATGGTAGTTGAATTATCCAATTAAGTATTTCATGTCATGGTATGTATTAAATTTAGTATTCTACATGAGGTTATGTTGTGTAATGTAAAGATAAAGAAACTTACTTTATATTAATATATTTATGCTGGCTTTTATACTTAATATTATAAATAGTTTTGCGGCTGATTTGGAACTGCTTTATTATCTATTGTATCAAAAGGAGTCATGTTTAAAAAACTTTGTTACCCTTATGGTTTGTAATGTATTGAATTTAGTACTTCATATTAGGATATGTAATGTTATTACATTTGGTTCTTCACAGATAATGTTATGGTGTGTAATGTCAAATAAAAAAGATGGTTTGGATCATTAATTTATGTTGGCCAATTAGACCTTTAATATTATTTTGTTCTTAATTTTTGGTCATATGTATTGTTTAAACTCATGTTCAAACTCTCAAAATTATATCGGCTCTGAAAATACCCGCACTCAAAATTATATGGGCTCTGAAAATACTCGCAGCAAATACCCGCAGCGTAGCGCGGGTATTCACCTAGTAAAGATAACAGAACATATTAAAATGAGGAACCCAGTACTTTGTAGAGCCTAGTAAAATACAGATTTAAATTGACAAGTTTTTGTTATTTAAACTTTTTTAGTTTCATCAGCCCGTTAGCTCAGGCCTACGCATGCTATTGCCTCGGGAAGATCTGGTCTTTATTTACTTTTGGAAGAGTTAAGCAAGCACTTTTTTGTAAATTTATTTATTTTTCCTTCAAAAAAAAGGACTTTGTTGGTTTGGTTAATCATCATATAAAAAATATAACATAAAAATAAGAATATATATTGTCATTCGTACAGATATTTATAATATTAAAAAAAATATGGTAGGCGATATTTTGAAAATGTTTAATGGGGTGGCCCATTTATAATATTAAAAAAAATATGGTAGGCGATATTTTGAAAATGTTTAATGGGGTGGCCCAAATAGAATAATTTGATGTCTGGATTGTCAAAATCAGACATGATTTTACAAGTTGGCTGCATATTATTTCCTACTTCAAGCCAAACCGAGCAAAATTGCAAGAACAAGTCGATGCAGAAAGGTTTTCCTAATTAAAAATCTGTCATATAGTGATATACAACACTCAGTAAGCCACTAACAGTGTGATTTCACGGAAAATCTCGACCATTTGCTTAATTTATGTATATGGTGTTTGCAACAATTTTATAATATATAATTCTCCATCTTATATTAGAACAGAAAGAAGCAATAATTGTGCATTGTTTAAATAATTAAATGAAACTTCTTTACCTATACCTTTTTTAGTTAGGTTCTTTTAGGTAACAATAATTACACACTAAATTCAAACAGCACAACCAACACATGAAAAAGCATCAAAATATAAAAGACGACACTATTAAACTTAGTACCGCTTTTATTTTAATGAAAGTCTTTTATAGCAGCATCGGCTACTCCTTCAAAAAAAAACTTAGTACCACATTTCAGTCTATCTTGACAAATAAATACTTCCCAAATTTCCAACTTCATATATTTACAAACCTACCCTTTCATTTCTTTAAAACACACCATTTCCTTACTACATTTCTTCTATATTCACATTTTAACCTTCACAACATACTAACAAAGAATCAAGTCATAAACCCCCCTATTTCTACTTGTACCAATCTCACTGTTGGGTCTGGCCTAACGGGTCGGGTTGATTCTTCCCTACTGGGTCGGTTTCACCCATAACATTCGGCCAAGGAATGAGACTATAAGGAGGGAAGCAGCATTCGCACTTGCCAGCACAACGGGTCGGGTGGTTATCGGGTTCCGGGTCAGATTCTTTAGAGTCTTTACCACGCCCGATAGAAGCGGCCTCGTGAAGCGGGCCCCAACATTCGACCCGGTTGAATTCAGGCAAGTTTGAGTGGAAGTAGACGTATACTTGTGCTTCTTCTAGTTCGGGATAATTGTTGAATAGATTTATGTCGCCATGTACAAATGCTTTTAGTACCTGTAAAAATAATGAAGTGTTTGAATATATTTAGTTAAATTGTACTGAGTTCAAGGATAACATTAATAGATTTGCAAGTTAATAAATGTATTATCATTTTTTTGCATTTAAATTCCTATATTTTATAGTAGATTCGCAGCGAAATTTTTTATACATTTAGAACATTACAACAATCTATGAAGTCAAAAGAGGACTGATATCCATTATATTTTTTTAGATTAACACATATTTGATGGGTCAAGAGACTCTGTTAAATATGTGCTGCATAAAACGATCCATTTAGTCAAAGTTTGCTAACTCAAGTGGTTAGACGCTTTTGAACTTTAGGGAGATGCCTCATGTTTAAGTCTCAGTATAATGCATTTAGCACTATTTAGCAAGTCTTTTAAATCATTGGTGCTGGGCTTGAATCTAAAAAGAAAAAATTGATCTATTTAAAAGAGAAAACCTAAGGATTAAGAAAAATAATAATATAAAATTGATCATTCACATGTGTATGATAATAGATCTTTTTTAAGATGAAATACATGTTTAGGAATATGAATAGAAAGTTAGAGAAAAAACGTAAAACTTAAATACTTTCTTGAAAAAAATCAGAGGTACAAAATTGATATTTACAAAATTCAATTAATACCGTTATTTTATCCTTTTGATTTTTGGGTTTCATAAAAAACATAGAGAATTGAATGACAAAATCAATAATTTTGGGATTCAATTGCAATCTAAATAAAATCAACAAATTGACGATTAAATTAATTAATGAAAGGAAAAAAAAAATCTCATACCACTGGCAGTTCTTTGGAGAAAATATAATATCTTAAATTAGCGATTAAATCAAGCAAGAAATGGCCTCCACTGATGTGGCAATGAACATGCAGAGACATTTTCCCCTGTACTTTCTTCCATTCAGCCACCACTTCATCTCTCTGAAGTTTATTATACCATCCTTGCAACTTCACTCCAAAAAAACAGAGCGAAGGTTAAATTCCTCTATTAAACACATTCTTGGTCTTCAAATTGAGGCTAAATTGGAGAAAACAAGGTTGGTTTACTCTTAATCGGGGTAATTAATTGGTACCTGAGCTCTGTTAATGGTGTGAGAAATGGCTAGAGTGATTTTGGAAGTGATGTCGCTGTGAGTGAGAGTGTAAGCTCTCGGTAGTTTGGCTGGATGCTTCTCTCCATCTACTCCAAGAAACAAAACTTTCAATTTCGACGCCTCAAATATCGCCGGCCCAAATAATCTCGCCTCCTATCAGTTCAAAAGAACTCATCTCAATTAATCATTTCAATCAATCAATTTGTTGGTTCAATTTAGTTCGTTTTTTTTTCCTTAATTTTTTGTAGAAAGTGGACTTACAGGAACAATGGAGCGTCTTCTACTACTTTTCCCAAAAACAAAAACTGGGTTTCTCTTACTCCTCATCGAAGAGCAGGAATGGACCTTCAACTGAGTAGTAGGAGCTAGGTAGACGCTAGCCATGGAGAACCAGCCTCAAGCTTTGCACAAAAGGGGCAAAAACAGAGATAAAATGAGGGTGAGAAATTCAGAGAAATCAAACGTAGACTTCACAATTTGAACTTATGAATGGCTGGAAGAAGGCCACAGAGCTACGAAAGTGTTGGAGAACGTTTCCAATTAGTATAGGTTTTGACGTGAATTGGAGAAAGAAAGAAGTAAAGAGTTCGTTGAGTGCAATAGAGGCTCAACTAAAAATCACTGTCAGTGAGTAGTTTCTTATATTGACGAATAGCAAATTCAAAAAAATATATTTGACGAATAGGGAAGCCTCACACTCCACAACTGAATTCCGGGTTGGTAAATAAATAAATAAACTTTGCAATTTGATTTTCTGTGAAACAATTAATTTGGACGGTGATTTGGACATGAATGTTTTTGATGGATGAAGAAAATTACCAATTAGATTTATCATTTTGCCCTTTAATAATTGCAGATTTTAATGGGTGTGAGTTTTGAGGAGAGATCTGCTATTAATTAGAAATATTGCAATATATGGAAACATAAATCTCCTATTTGAGTTGAAATCTAATATACACTCTTTTTTAAACAAATTATTAATCTGGAGAGAAAATGACTCTTGTGCTCTAAAATTACACATTAACAAATTTATCTGCATAACTAAAAAGACAAAAGAAAAGATCAGTTAAAAACTAAACATCTTCTAATATTGAAATATAATATAAGTTATATATTATTTTTTTTATTTATGCTAATTGATTTGAATTAAAGATCTTCATAATCAATGAAATATTTCAAGAAAAATTTCTTTAAATTCTCTCTCACGTTGACAAGTAAGATTAAATAGAAGATAAAAAAAATTTCTATTGATCTATAATAATCAGATAAAACTTACTAATATTTATTACAAATAAATTAAATTGGCGACTCCGGACTTCTTTAATATTTTTTTAGGCGAAGCTTGATATTTTTAATAGTTATTAACATTTAGAGGTAAAAAAGAAAGACATAAAGAAGAAATATATGGATTGAAAGACAGCTTATTTGTCAGCATTTATGAAAAGGGTAAAAGTGTAATTTTGATTTGTATTTCCTGCATTGATCAAAACAATTCCTCTCCGAATCATTTCCCATTAATTTTATGTTTGATGGCATAGTAGATAGTAGTTAGTGTTGAATATGTTTTTGTTGTTAATATTTAGTTGATTAGTTACTGATTATTTAAGTTAAAATACATATTTTACAGAAAATAAAAAAATTCATTTTAATTGTTCTTCAATTGTTCAATTTACGGCGAAAATAATAGAAATATATTTATTGATAATACATTTTTATAAATTATTGTAAAATTTAGTTGTACATAATATAAAGTGATTTATGTGATTTAAGTGGAATGCACTATAATGTTTATGGACGCCTAAATATTTGTGGACTAAATTATGATCTAGTAGAGCCTATAAAATAAAACGTTTTACTTATTATACAAAATGTGTGGACATATAAAAAATGAGAAATTATAGACCAATTGATCTTAAATAATAACAGCTGGAGACTTAATTTTATAGGTTTTATCTTTCTCTTCTTTACTCATTGTTGTAAGGTTTAAGTTACGTCTTTTCTTTCTTAAACAACACAAGATGCAATTGATTCTAATAAATTTTGTGTGAATATTTTCTTAAACACAATTTTTTTCTTTTTCAATTTTTGCCAACATTAATGATTTCTTGCTTACATGAGCAAAACAAAACCATAATATGCTAAGTAGTAACATAGCTTGATTGGATATATTGAGAAGCCAGTAAAATTTCGCACTACTGATTCAGCTTGTACATTTTTTGGGGGAGGGGGCGATATACATAGAAATACATAGCTTTATTAATGTTATTCACTGAATTCTTGTAGCATATACTATTGGGTTGAAAATCTTGATGAGACCAATGACCATAACCCTCTAATCTCTATTAAGTTTTGAGGTAAGTAAGAGTTATCAAAATTATTATATAAAATAAATAATAAATTTTTCAAGAACCATGTGACAATTATTAAAATATTAACTTCATTAAAACCATTCCTAGTCATTTTTTAAATATAGTCAATTTGTATTCGTTTAGATAATTAATTACACCATAATATCTCTTATAAATAGCATAATTTATGTAAAGTTATAGCCACAGAAGACCCGTTAGAACTAAGGAGGAGGCGTGCTGGCATGAGGATCGCGTGTTATGAAAGAATATCGTGCCAAGCTGGGAAGCAAAATTTTCTTCTCGTCCATTCTTCAAAAATGGGGAACTCATTCAGAAGAAGAAAACAAAAGTTCCCCCCACCCTCTGTCTTTCCTCTGATTTTAATCTAAGAAGCAACCACGTGTTGACACGTCATCTCCAAGTCTTGTGCATGTCTGCCAGCAGATTCATCCACCTGTCCTTCTCTCTCTAAAGACACCTCTGACCTCCTAGGCCTTGTTGAAGTCTTAGATTTATATAAGGCCGATGATTCAGAGGATTATATATATTTGGGCTAAGATCAATTTTATTGGGCTTGTTTATTGATGTAAATCTTTTTTTTTTTTTTTTTTTTGAATTGCTATGCCTTTATAAAGCACAAGAAGTCAACAATGTGGAAAGTATAGAATAAAATGACTGATTTAATTAGGGGATTTGATTCTTTTCTCATCCATTTATATTATATTGTAAGCTAAAAGGAACCACCCATCAATAAAAACGAAGAAAGTTTGTGCAATCAAGAATAACTTAATGAAGAAGTTTGTGTGTTTTTGAGTGATTTCCAAGTGAAAAGATGTTAAATTCAAAGAGCTTTTACTTTTAGCAGACATCAAGCTTTTGAAAAACCAATTAAGGTCTGTTTCTTTTGCATAAAAGATAAAACTACTCAAAACAACCACCAAATTAGGCACAAATTGAACTCAAAGCCTCAAACCTCCACTGAACACTTCGGTTCATTGAGCAAAGGCACACTAATACTACTATCACTTGATCCATCTTTCTTCAACCCAACTGCCACGTCACACCTAACATATAACATAGACCAACCGATCTTGAACGGACTCGGTTTGAACCTGACTCGACCCAACACGACCACTTTGAGTCCAACCATTCCATAGGCTTGGTCAACTTTCAATGCTGTCAAGGCGCTATCTGATACCGGTACATTGGATCCTTCAAGTATTGGTGACATTGCGATTGTTCCTTCTGGTTCCTATTATAACACATTTAAATCAATGATTTGTTCATAATTAAAATCATCAGTATGTCACTCAGATTGTAATAATATATAAACTACCTGGAAGATTGATTGGAGAGTGAGAGGAGGAGTAATCGGCTCGTTATGATAATACACAGTTGTAGCAAGCCGATCGTAAAATATACCAACACGGTCATTCGGATTGTACAGAATGAAAGTGAACTGCATGGAGGTGGAGAAAATATTTGGGTATTGACTGGATATATTGTTCATGAGCGCGGAAATCGATGCTTGTGTGAGTGAGAAGTGTGGTTTTGAAGGCCGGTAAACAAAGTAAAGGACTAGAACGGCGATGCCCGCTAGAAGGAGAACGATAAGGAGGAAAGAGATGAGGGAACGATTAGGGTTTGAAGAGCCATGAGTTGATGGTTTTTCATCCATGTTTTTTTGTTTGAGTGAGATTACATGTGAGGAGAGAGAGGGATGAAAAGGAAAGGGAGGAGAGGCCAATGATAATGAGGAAAGAGTGTGATTTGCGTGATATACTGTGGTGAGGTTGTTTAGGATCATCATTAATATTTAATATGGTATTTGTGGTATATTTTATTGTAAGTTTGTAACGTGTTGTATTATATTGAAAATGCAAGGAAAAACCATTATAACTTGATTTATAAAAAAAAAGTTTGAAAGATCATAAAGAATACAATTGTACAGTGTATTACTGATGTGTAAAAATTGGCTCTTTACTTTCATGATCATAGTTCCTTCTTGAATTTTTATTAAAAAAGAAATATTTAACATAGTATCGTCCAATAAAGAAAAAACCACGCCAAATGCAATGTCTAAAGAATAATACATCAGCACACTCACAAAACAAAATCATAATAATATCTTTCAAGTTTCAAACAAACAAATCTCTTAAAAATTACACATCTAAGATAACATACAAAAACAGCCAATACATAAAACCTATACAAAACATCACTAATCATACAAAAAAAGGTGCTCGCAACACACCAATCTAACACTACTATATCATTCCAAACCCTAAATACCAAGCCAAAATACAAAACGATAAGTTAACATTCAAACCTATCATTAAATGCATCGCTCCTTAAGTTAGGGTCAGTGCAAATAATTTACACAAATCTAGTGATATTCTCCTCTAAACTTTCTTTTTTCTTTAAAAAAAAAAATCAAAATATCATTTCGCCACATCATTCGTTTAGGCTTCCTGTACCGATTGCTGTTCTTGCCGAACAAATTGCCCTTTAATTCTCGGCCTTTTTTCTGCTAAAAGCTTCCTGCTCTGATACCTCACCTATTAAACATAAACAAAACACAACATAATTAAATAATGCAACATAATAATATATAAAAATCTAACAAAAAAAAACCTACATTATGCTAAAATTGCAAAAAACTCCTATATTATTGAAAATTACAAAAAAAAACCTTGTCCTCAATAAATTCAAAATCTAGTCCATCCCATTACTCTAGACTTACCAAAATCACTCAATAATCCTAATTTAATAATTAATACTCTCACTAATGGCCTTTTCATAATATTTAACAACACAAGGTCCTTTTCGTAAATTTCCCAACATACCTTTTTCTCAAAGCACCGTTCTTTCCTCTTCAACCTGAACTTATTCAGCGCCACCTCTCTCGGCGTCAGAACCCTCACAAAGCCCTCTCCACTATTTCCCAAATTTCCCAAACTACCCCCGTTAGAAACCGACACACAACTGCTCAAACTCTCGCCCTGAATATTATTACTCTGCTCTTCCTCCTCAGTAAAACCTTGGCTGGACTCGGTCCTGAACAGCCGGTCGAACGAGAGCCCGCCAGCTGGCGCCGGGACCGGCACGGATTTAAAGAGCGTGGGTTGTTGGGAATTGGAGTCCTGGATTGTTGATGAGGTTAAGTTGAGGTTGGGAATTGGATTCCTGGATTCTTGAGGGGATAGTTGGGATTGGGATTCTGGGGGTGGAGTAGGTTTAGATCTAGTGTTGTACCTGCGGAACAAGATAAGGGAGGATTTGTTAGAAACGTTGTTCAATCTTGGGAAGGAAATGAAAAAGGGGAAATTTCAAATACCCTGCTAACTTTTCTGAATATTACCTTGTAAATTTCTCAAAAAAAAAAAAAAAAAAAAAAAACTAAAAGTGGGGGTTACATATTTTCTTGAGAAATCTAAAAAGTGAGGGGGTGTATTGTAATATTCAGAAAAATTACGGGGTTATTTGAAAATTTGCCAAAAAAAAGGGAGAAATAAATGGAGAGGAGACTTACAGAGAAAACGGAGAGGAGTTGGAGTGGTTCAGCTTGTTGTTATTACTGTTCTTATTATTTCTCTCTTCTTTTTCTTGATACTCGAATCGCCTGAGAGAGAGTTCTAAATGCGGAAAGGTCCCCGAAAGATTGTCCTCTCGCAAGTTCAGATTCTCGCCGGTTTTCGACTGGTCTTTTTCTTCTTTGTTTGTATTACTTTCAAGTGTTTGTTGTGGATTTGAGTCTGAATTAGGGTTTTTAGATTCGTTATTTTGAACTGAGGAGTTGTTGATGGATAAATCCAAGCACGAATCGAGTTTGTTTTCTAATTCTGTTGTGTTATTTTGTATGATATTATTTTGCTTGCTTTCTGCCTCGATATATGATCTTGTACACGAGCTCTGAAAAAAGTAAAAAAATAATAATTTAGAAATTAAAAATTGAGCTTATTTCCTAAAAAGCAAAAAATTTTACTCATGAAATTAAAATGAAAATTAAGAAAAATAATGCTCACTTGAGCATCGCTGCGTTGCTCACTCATCTCCTTACTCTTCTGCAAATTTGCATTTTGGTCCGACATTTTTTCACTTATAACCCTGTCTGAAATTTCCAAATCTGGAAAGTCCGCATCTTGGTTTATTTGTGCCAAGTTTCCCCCATTCACCTGCTAAACAATATAAAAAAAAACTTCTCAAAACATACCTCAGAAAAAATTATAAAAAAGAGGGCTAAAATGTAAAATTCCACATACGATTTGTCGTCTCCAAACGTGCTGCCACAAATTTCTCAACTCATTTTTGCGTATCGGTTTGACCAAAAAGTCAGCCGCGCCTTTTAGCATGCATTTGAACACCATGCTCATCGAATCATGCGATGACATCACTGCACCAAATTAATCACAAAATTAAATAAATAAATAACATCAAAAGGGGGAAAATTTAAACAGAAAAGGGGTGGGAGTGAGATAAGTACTTATAACGGGGATGTTTTTGCAAGTTTCGTGCTCCATTATCATGGAGAGGAGTCCGAATCCTGACATGAAAGGCAACTCCACTTCCGTCAACACAAGATCAACGCTCTGTGATTTCTCTTTTAGGGTTTCCCATGCTTTCATTCCGTCCGAAGCCGCTACAACTGAATAATGATAAAAAAAAATGTTAGAATAAATCTTTTGTTTGTAAATCAAGTTCAAATTTGTTGCAATTATTTTGTTAAAATTTGCCAAAAACGGCTGACAAAAGCAAAATCAAACAAAAAAAATGAAGATTCATACTTAAAACAGAGTTCTTTTTTGGCAAGAAAGAAGTAAATCGGAAAAAACTACATAGAAAATGGATTTAATTGGCAAAAAAAAGTGACCAACAAAAATTCCTATATAGATTACACTACCAAAGCTCAGATCTCACAAAGTAAAAAGAGTTACGATCAAATTCACCTCTGTAGCTGCACTTGCGGAGCAGCGCGGCGATGATCTGTCTTGTCGAGTCGTCTCCTTCCACCAACAACACCCTGACGGGCATCCTGGGCAAGTACTTCCTCACCTCCTCTTCTCTTCCCATTTCCCTCTCCATTATCTCCATCGACTGCTCTTCCTCTCTGCTCGGCGCCATTGATGATCTCTCTCTCTCTCTCTCTCTCTTTCGTTTCCGTCTCTTCCTTTGATATGGAAGATTATATAGAAGGCTAGATATTTTGAGATATTTGTTGGGCCCTTGTGATGCGAAATGAAATGAAATCTTTAGCTTGGCTGTCTGAGGCTCTCCTTCTCAGGCTCTCTTCTTTTCTTATATCTCTCTCTCTCTCTCTAAACCACTAGGCTCTCCCCTTGTTTTCTTATACAAACTTTCACCCTCCACCTTGCATTCTCTTCTTATTTTTCTGCCAAACTTCCAACCTCGCCCTCATTTTATATAAATATTTTATCAGAAGTGCTGTGGATATTTATAGTGGTATCTATTATTATTATTTTTTTTTGAAGTGTTAGTAGTATCTATTGTATTTCTGGCTGCGTGTATTCAATATTCTATTATGTTAAGAAATATGAAATATATTAAAAAATATATTATACCAGTAAGTTAATTTATGAATAAATTTTTTTAGCATGTATTAGTAAAATGTAGAAAAACAAACACGAGCTATTTTATTGAAAAATATACTCTGTGAAAAACCTAGTGTATTTTTTATTAAAAATAAACATCAGTTCATTTATTAAATTAACAACATAAAAACTAAAATACACCTCTTTCAGTATTATAAAAAACGAACACGAGATGCATAAAATAAAATCTTCCCAAAATATAATTTTTTGTAATTAAATTTTCAAAACATATGCCATACTTTCAGAAATAGTTTCCAATAACAAAAGTTACAAGGCCTGAAATGAAACCATCAATTTATAATTTAAATTTCCCTTGTCTAAACTTGGGGCCAAAAATATCTTCTCCCACTTCGGGCTCGCGGGATTGCCACGTCAACATATCTCGAGCCTCCCCGCCATTGGTTCCTCACCGGTCCATCATTACGTGGCACTCTTTCGGCCAACCTTTCTACCCGACTCTTCCCCTGGACCCGTGCTACAGTTTCTGTGGTGGATGTAGAGGAATTAGCGGTTGAGATACTGTGCGGGAGCAGTGCACCGGGTGTAGTTGGAAGGTTTGGATTTGTTGGGATATTTGCTGATTTTGCCTTATGGACAGCCATCCGAATCTTATGCTGTTAAGATATTTTTCGAGGTTGAATATGTTATTGCCCTCCTGGTTGGTGGTAAAGGATGTATAATATCTTAAAGAGGTACAACAACGTAAGAATATTGCTAAAATAATTGTTTTTTCAATTACTGTTTTTATGTATATGGGAATAAATAATACAAATAATATTTCAATCATTCAATTATTTTCATGATGTAAAAAATAGTTGTATAATAAATATACTATCATGAGAAATGTTAAAGTGCCTAAAATAACATATGAAATGAAACTTTTTAATCTATAACATAGTTATATTTTTCTTCATATTTATTATGAAATTTAGCTATGTGACATAACTAATATTTGAAATATAACTAATATTTCAATCATCTAAATTTTTTTTATGATATAATAATTTTTTTTTTGTTAAATCCATGCGAAATGTTAAATTGTATAAAATAACATATCTAGTGAAACTTTTATCTATTATGTATATATAAAATATTATAAATTTACTTGAAATGAAAATTTAGTTATGAAACATAAAATACATTAAAATATTATAAATTTATAATAAAAAAATAGAAAAAATCTCATAGTCTAGGGTATCAAAAAGATTATTGATATGATAAGTTTATAACCATTCAAAGTTTGCTAATCTGGAGAGGAGAAACAATTCTATTTTATGGTGACACGTGGTGGGATGAGGTTAAAAGATATTGGATCTCATGAGTGGAGGGGCCGCCACGTGGCAGTGGAGAGTGGGTGCGCCAAGCTGGAACATTCCGGGCCATTGTTGTGCTACTCCGCCGGATCATCGTTGCTAGAGTCTAAGAAAATATCAGTTGTAATATTGACGATTGTTATTCATAAATAATATACACACGTTTTTCACTGAGATTCTTAAATATAACAATTGGGGATATTTTGACTAGTAAAGGATTGAAAATATAATACTGATTTGAATTGATATTTAATTATGACTTATAAGTATTAAATTGAGCATACTAAACCATAATCGGTTTTCTAGTGTATTTCATGTGACATTCGTCAAAGGTCTCACAAATTGTGAGGGTATATCTCTAATCCAATATATATATACATTGAAATCAAATATCTAATTCTCACAACAAAAGTTAGTATGAAAATTAACTCGTCCACATTTTACTCTCAATTGTAATTTAGTTAATTAATGTTAGGTGAGA
This sequence comes from Juncus inflexus, assembly GCA_024447665.1. Taxonomy (NCBI): domain Eukaryota; kingdom Viridiplantae; phylum Streptophyta; class Magnoliopsida; order Poales; family Juncaceae; genus Juncus; species Juncus inflexus. The sequence goes on along the minus strand of JAJHPC010000015.1, from coordinate 10,094,280 downwards.
CATTCATCATGAATAATCGGTGGTATAACTGGTGTAATATGTCTATTTTATCATGGACCAATCTCATACAACATTTTCTTTAAGAAAAAGAAGAAACAATATTAAGATATGAATGTTACTCTTAAGTTTAACTCCTAATTGATTTATAAATCAATTGCTATTAATCTAGTAAATAAATTTTTTCAGAAATAAAAATTTAACTTTATAAGTTCAATTATTAGCCATCGATGCTATACTACTTTTATATAAACTCCCTACAAACATATTAATTTTCGTCTAAATCGTTTTACAATTAGAAAAAATATTTCATACGTCAAGGTCTCTAAGTTTAATACTCGTCAAAAGCTCTCAAAAAGACAAGACTGGCAATGTACTAAATATAAGTACTAATTTTTTTTTTATGTTCAATCATTGAGCTAAGAGACTTTGTTAAATATGTATTATATTGCGTTTGTCGGGAGTTGAATGCATGACATTTTACTACACATACAAATATTTTAACCAACTATATTATAAGTCATTTACTATGAAACTTATAATATGTATAAATATAAGTACTAAATTACTATAAAATTTATAGTATGCATAAATTCTATCACCGTAATGATAACAATTCAAAATTATTCAAATCAAAAAAGTATTATATTTACAACATATTGTTTAATATATTTAATGATTAAAACACCTAAAGTTTCCACGCGGTTGAGCAGAACAACAAAGATTGATTTATGTTGATCTTTTGATGGGAGTGTGGATGAGATTTCAGAGTCACCATTTCTTTGAGGCCTCCCAGGTTTATCATTTGTCGGGACTATAAACAAATTGAGGCATTGGGTTTTAGAGCTGTTGATATTTGTGACTTGTGTTTGTGTGTGGTCAGTGTAGCATACTTACTAAGTTTTAGTATGATAAATGTAAAATAATGGAGCAGGTTAAATTGTGCCTATATACTCATAATAGATTTAGAACATATTTTTGATTGATTTAGAATAATATTACTAGTGTGGTATTGTTTTGAAATTTAACATTATAGAATCTTGATAGTTTACTTTGATCAATTTCGTCATTTGATTCCAGAGTGTGTTTATCAAACATGTTAAACAAGAATTCATTTAACACTGGTTATGTTCAACAAAATCTTGTTTAATACTTCGTCGCATATAAAACATGAAATACGAAAACATTTTAAGATGATAAGTGATAATTTCTCAATATTATATTATGAATTTATTTTAGTTTATATTATATATTTATGGAGTGGGTTGTTTGCTGATCTATTTATAGGTATATAGTCTTGGATGCAACTACAAAGATTTTTGCATATTAAAATTATAAACAGAAAATATAAGTAATACATCATAATAGGTATTATGAGTATGAAAGTTTTAACATATTATGAACAAGTAAATCTAAGAAAATATACTAAACATAAGTAAGTGTGACATCATTTAATTATAATATAACAAAAAATCATTACTATTCTCATTTTACATCATAAATTCATAATATTATATCTCTTCTTACCATAAGTTGACTTGAGATGACCCGGTACACAAATTGACATAAATGAACAAATGCGAGGAAAAAGAAGGTCGGTTTTGGGTGGCGTTTAATCCTAACCACCATCTTAAAGAAAAGAAGAAACATAATGATTTAATTTGTTACATTACATGTTGTGATCCACATACTTAAAAAAGGAATAATTAACGTGTACTCCTATAAAACACGACTTAAAAAGTAAGTGGAAATACCATTTATGCCCCTAAATACTGAGAAATATCACCTCTTTGAATGCATTGAGCTATGATTTACAAAAAAAATGCCTACATTATAATTTGTTTGTCTGCTCATATTTAATGTGACTGATTCTTCTGTTTTGTAAGGACATATATAGCATTTCATATGTTGCAATGTTGGGCTAATAAGAATACTTTGAGATCCTTAGGGCTTGTTTGGTTTGGGGATAAACTAAGAGAAAAAGAGAAGAGGAATTAAGATTAAGAATATTCTTTTTCATCTTATTTGATTTGGATGAAGGGGAACTAAAAGTAAATGGAGAAGAACTATTTAAGAATAAAAGAACCATATAATTTTTCATTAGTAAAATAAGAGAAGCATATGATTTGGAGAAAAATATATATTCATCTCAATTTTTTTTATTACTTGACATCTCAATTTCTAGATAGTTATAATAGTTTCTTCAGATTCTTTCTATTTCCCCTATCTTATCTCCAAATCAAGTATAGGTAATATTTTACCTTTACTTTTTTTTCCCCAAGTTTAATCCTAAATCAAGCAAGGCCTTAGAAAAAGTAATATAAAAAGAACAAAAAAAAAGTTTCATTGTTAAAGATTAACTAGGAGTCTCGAGCAAGTATTAAAAAAAAAAAAAAAATAGATTAACTAGGAGTCTGTGATTTTTTAATAATTATTATAATAGGATTTTATTATTTTTTATCGTTTAGATTTTGAGAGTGTTGATTTCAGTCTTGAGCATGTAAAATTGGTGCGAGCCGGTACAGTTGTTGTGATATATTCAATCAATTTTGCACGATAAACTATTTTTTGCCCAAAAAGCATGATTGTACATGCTTATTTTGAACTATTAATATTGTCTTTTTGAGATGTTTCAACTATAACATATAACATAATGTTGTGATAAGTTATTGTGCTTTCTTTTTTGAACAGTAGGCGATTGATTGCCTACTAGAAAATTTCATTAAACGAAATCGTTTTTACAAGCCCGAACTTGGTTACAATAATCTTTAGAGGAAAAAATCCTAACATGTACTGTAGCAAGAAACGGACTATTCCTATGGACTAATTGCCTATAACAGACCAGCCAGTAGCTTCCTGCTTTGCTTGCTCGAGGACGTCGAAGATTCCTCCCGTCTTATTGTGGAAGTAACTATTGTTCCTCTCTTTCTATGCAGTCAACATAGTTGCCAGCCAAAGGGACCGTCCGCGCACTCTCTTTTCTTTGTCTGGGTGGATAATCGTTGGTATAAGCATATCATTAGTGTAGTTGATTCGTATTTGTGAGCTTTGCGCCCCATGTTGGAGGTGGTTATGTGATTCTGTTTCTTCCGTCGTACAAAGATCGCAGTTGGTATTAGCCAACGAAAGCCATTTGGAAATTCTATCCTTGATTCCTTGGTAATCAGTTTCTGTTTTGCCAACAGTCAGACAAAAATCATAATTCTGACTGGAGCTTTTATCTTCTTGACCTGTGCTATTTGCTTGGCAGGCACTCCCGAGTTTGCTAGGAAATTGTATCCTTTTTTTGTTATGTACCTGCCGTTTGTGGCGTTCATGTCACACTTGAATTGGTCTTGGCCTGGACTCAATTGGACGTGATCCATTGCGGCTTGTAACGTGGACCATTGTCTGTCAAGGATAGTGTTAAGCTGCCTATCCCACAGATGCGAGGCGTTAGTCAGAACTTGTTGGACGGTTGTAAATTTCTCTTTTGCTCTTGCATATAGTTGTGGTTACTGTTCGGCTAATGGTTGGCTATTAAACCATTTGTCATGCCAGAATTATGACAAGTATCACAAGTATATAATTTGTTTTTGCAATCAAGTAAAATTAAGATACTGGAAGAAACTAATAAATATCAAGGTATATTATTACTTGTAGTATCCAATGTTATATATTTTAATTTTAATTTATATAGTTGTATATTTCTTAATTTAGGAGATGTGAGAGAATATCTTCATGTGTATCAAGATAAAGATTCAAATATTGAATAGCATAACAAATGGATTTTCTTACCGCTTAGCAAACAAACGGATTCTCTCATGAACAACATCCAGCGTAATTTTGTGATAACCAAGCTACAAAACCTAGTTTCGTTTAGTTGCTGTCTAAAATTGGGAAAATTTGAATTGTTTTTGCGCCCATAAGCATAAAAAAATGACAATTTTGCGCAATTTCTGGACGAAATTGATTTTTAAATTTAATTAGAATGTATTAAGCGCTAACCTTTAAACATACTAAAAAGAATGAAAATTCCACTTTCATCCCATCGCCGAGCGAGATTTCTTCAATTTCGTTCCATGAATGATCAAAAATATTAGTTTTACAAATAAAGTTGGTCAATGACCATTTTCTGAAATATTCTTTTTTTCTACATACTGCTCTAAAAAAGAAGTCGTAAAATCAGGGTGAACATGGCAACATTTCAATATCATGGTCCAAAACAATATTTATACATTCCTTGCAACTTCGAATGCCTGCTTTTGGATTGAAATCTCGGATATACAAAAAAACCGAGATTTTAGATCCCCATAACTAGCTTAAAATTAGGAATTTTTTTTTTAAGGAATAGTTGCAAGTTGCAACTATTCATAATTTTTATAATTTCAATGAGGTCGAGTTACAAGTAAATCTGGCAACTTAAAAAATTAGGAATCATTAACCCAGAAATGTCAAAATTTCAATCCCTGCTTTTCGGTTTCGATTCAAATAATAGGTAACTTTTGAATTTTTTTTATGAAATAGCAATGAGCGTCATGAATTGTTAAAGGCAATTAGTGATGAAAAAATCATATCCATAAAGGGAAAAGAAAATGCTCAACATTCTTACTAACAAAGATTAAAAACGAAGATAAAAAGTAGGGTGATGATTCGAGCAGGAATTGATTTGATGAATATAAGAAATTTTAAAGAGAAAAATTACTATTTTGCTCTTTATTAGTAAGTTTAGTAACAAATTCTAACTGCTAATATAAGGATTAAAAATATAAATTCATCTCAAAAATTTTCGGTATCCAACAAAATTGTTCCTGTCCAAATAACTACCCTAAAAAGTATTCTTACATAATGAATTAATTATTAATTTTTTCAAAAAAAAATTGCTTATTTTTTAATTATAAATTTGATAGGGCTGAAGATATGGAATAGATGATTAATATTTTGAATCTTTGTCAAGCATGTACTTTGAATTTTCTATGATGATTATTGTAGTGTAAAGTTTTGGCACGATTATAATATTTATTTTTGACTAAATTAGTATTACGATGTAAAATAATACTAAATCCTATTATATTTTAATATAAATATTATTTTATCTAAATTGTTTTTAAATTTATCGCGCGAAGAATTTGCTAGTACATAAAAAAAGGAATCATTTACGTGCACTCCTACAAAACACAACATCAATGTAAGTGGAAATACCATTTATGCCCCCTAAATACTGAGAAATGCTGTGCATGCATTCAGCTATGATTTACAAAAAATGGCTACGTTTTAATTTGTTTGTCTGCTCATATTTAATGTGACTCATTTTTTTTGTTTTGTAAGGACATATATAGCATTTTACATGTTGCAAGATATACTCCATTTTGTCAAAAAAAAATGATATACATCATCTTTTTTTTTTTTTTTGAAATTTTTAATACGGTAACTCATATGTCCCCATGTATTTTTCAGAAAAAAATCCGACTAAACTGAGTTCAAACTTAGGATTTCTTGTTTATTCGAATGTGTCTTTGACCGCTTAACTTTAGCATGTCTTGGCAAGATATATATCATTTTGTTGGGCTAATAAGAATACGGAGATTAAAAAAAAAACTTTCAGATCCTAAGGAAAATAATATAAAATATATTTTTTTGAGAATGAAAAATAATATAAATAATAAGAAAAGAAAAACCTTCATTGTTAAAAAGTAACTAGGAGGCTGTGTTTTTTTAAAAATTATTATAATAGAATATTATTTTTTATCTTTTAGATTTTGAGTGTTGATTTAGATTTTTTATTTGATCACGTAAAATTGCTTTGAGCCGGAACAGTTGTTGTGTTATATTCAATCAATTTTGCATGATTAACTAATTTTGACCAAAAAGCATGATTGTACATGCTTATTTTGAACTATTTATATTTTGTCTTTTTGAGATGTTTCAATATATAACATACTGCTGTGATAAGAAATACGATCCTAGCTATTACTATCACAAGCATAACATAATGCTAGCTCTTGTTCTATTATCATAAACATAATTAAGATACTAGAAGAAACTAATAAATATCAAGGTATTATTACCTTTTTTTTTTTAGACTCCAAGGTATTATTACTTTTTTTTTTGAGACTCCAAGGCATTATTACTTTTGGTATAATCCATTATATATTTTAATTTAATTTATATAAATGTATAAATTTAATTTAGGAGATGTGAAAGAAGATTTTCATGTGTATCAAGATCCTAAACATGAAAAGAATAAAAAAGGAAAATTTACAAAAAAAACCCCTATCTTTTCTGAATATTACAAATAAACCCCTGTATTTTCGTTTATTACAAAAAACCCCTTGTCGAAGAAGTTTTCTTTCAAATACCCCCTACATCACTATTCCATCCATTCCAAAATTAATTTTTTTAAAAATGACTAAAATACCCTCATGTATTATTTAATTAACAAATTAATTAAATAAACAAACAAAATAAATTAAATAAAATTGTTAAACACATAAAAAACAATTCATTAAAAAGAAATAAAACTAATTAAAAAATAAAAATAATTAAAAATAAAAGGTTAAAAAATAAAATAATAAAATAGTTAAAAATAAAAAAGTAAAAAATAACTCAATAACAATTAATTAAAATAAACAAAATATACATAATTAAAAATCTAGAAATAATGAAACAAAATATAATAAATAAATAAAAATGAAGTAAAGATAAAAAATAAAATTATAAAATAATAATTAATGTTATAAAATAGGGAAATTTACAAAATAACCCCCTAACTTATTTGAATATTATAAAATACAAAAAAATAAAATAAAAAAAATAAAATAATAGAAAAAAAATCAATTTTTAAAAATAGTAATAATTATCGACACACACAACTCTATTTATTATAACATAGTATAAGTGCCTAGTGCATTAACTCAGGCACAGTGCAACATTCAGTCAACATATTGTCCCGAAAAAGACTTAAACTTGGTTGGGCTTTTCGGGACAATATGTATGGACTCGAATGTTGGACTATACCGGTTAATGCACTAGACACTTATACTATATTATAATAAATAGAGTTGTGTGTGTCGATTATTATTACTATTTTTAAAAATTGATTTTTCTTCTATTATTTTTAATTTTAATTTTTTAATTTTAAAAAATTTTAAATTAATTTTTTTTTGTATTTTATAATATTCAAATAAGTTAGTGTGTTATTTTGTAAATTTCCTTATTTTATAACATTAATAATAATTTTATTATTTTATTTCTATCTTTACTTAATTTTTATTTATTTATTTAATTATTATATTTTGTTTAATTATTTCTAGATTTTTAAATATGTATATTTTTTTTTATTTTAATTAATTGTTATTGAGTTATTTTTTACTTTTTTATTTTTAACTATTTAATTATTTTATTAACCTTTTCTTTTTAATTCTTTTTATTTTTTTAATTAATTTATTTTAATTAGTTTTATTTCTTTTTAATGAATTTTATTTTTTAATGAATTGTTTTTTATGTGTTTAACAATTTTTATTTAATTTATTTTGTTTGTTTATTTAATTAATTTGTTAATTAAATATATTCAATATACATAAGGGCGTTTTAGTCATTTTTAAAAAAATTAATTTTGGAATGGATGGAATAGTGATGTAGGGGGTATTTGAAAGAAAACTTCTTCTGACAGGGGGTTTTTTGTAATAAACGAAAATATAGGGGGTTATTTGTAATATTCAGAAAAGATAGGGGATTTTTTGTAAATTTCCCAATAAAAAATAGATCTTCTCATGGGCCCAACCATTCGTCGACATCTCTCTTATGTAATAACAAGTCGTGTTATGAATATTACCAATTTAGGGTGTGAAATATTGTATACATCTTTTGCCCCAATATACAATTAAAACATAAAGAATATTTTGGATATTTAAATTATCGATTTTATATATTAAAGGGTAGGCACTGATAACAGAAAGAATATATAATGGAATTGAGAGAGAATGATTTTAACCAATTTCTCTTGATTGAATGAGTAATTGTAGAGAGATACAAGCCTGTATATAGATGATTTACAAGCTTCTGGTGTGGACTTTTGTATGCTTCTATTAATATGTTATTTGTATGCTTCTATTAATATGTTATTAGACCTCTCTTGAATTTTTAGACATGTCTCAAGTTCAAATTCACATTTAGCGGATTTCATATTTAACACGTCTTCTCAATCCACTAACAATGGATTTGAGCCTAAAAAAATATACATTCTTATGTACTTTAATTTCTGTATATAATGCATATATGTGCCTTTGTTAATTGTTATTATAAAAGTTAAAATATGATTAAGAATATTTTAATATGCAAAAACAAAAAGGTTGTGATTATATGTATCTACGTAATACATCCAAAGAAAAACAAAATAGAGTAGATAGTTTTTTTTTTTTGAGACTTGCAAAAACAAAAAGATTGTGATTATATGTATCTACGTAATACATCCAAAGAAAAACAAAATGGAGTAGATAGTTTTTTTTTTTTTGAGACTAACTTATTACTTATGGGTTAAGAGATTTGCGAAATTATTTACTGAGCTAAACAAGGCTTGCAAGAATAGATAATTTTGAAAATCTAAACTACAAAAAAAAAAAAGAGTAAACAAGACAAGTTTAAAATCCTACATATATTACAAAGCTTACAACGTAGAAGTTAAGAATCCATTTTATAAACCAACTTGTTACAAAAAATACATGAACTTCTGAGTTATTGACTGTATTCTCTGATCACTTAAAAGGTACAAATGATACCACAAGCAATCTTTTACACATTAATATTTACATAATAATACTGAAAAAAGTAAAAGTAATACAATTACAGATCACAAAAAAAAAAAAAAAAAACTATATTTGTGTCTTCTGTTTCCAATTTACCAGTAAGCCAAAGTTAGGACATCTAACCCAATTTGAAACTGCAATCTTTTGTAGATAATAAAATACACTAAATCAAGTAATAGTGAAAAAAGCTAAATGTTATTACGCCCCAGTTTATCTTCAAATTTATCCCTACTATCCTTAACAAATGGTAAATCAGACAAGTGTTCCATTTATTAGTTCCCAGTTTTTTCAAATGTCATAAACAGCAGATGTAAAATCAAGTGGCAAATAGAAAACCATATATCATGGTCCAAAAAAATATTCATACATATAGTCAGTGGCGGAGCTTGAAATTGATTTCGTAAAAATTTTGGAAGAACCAATACGATATATAATCGAAAATTTTCTTTCAGTAAAATACACTAATATATACTAATTTATCAAAATTCTTGAGGGGTCATGCTCCTTCCGGTCTGTATATAACTTCGCCACTGCATATATAGATAACGATACTGCAAGTTCAAGTACTGCACATGAAATCACAGATATAGAAAATGCAGAATTTCAAATCCCCATTACAAAGATGGAATCAGTAACCAGACTGTTTCAGTCTTCCTTCTCCAAAGAAACTCAGAAGAGAGAGATCATCAATGGCTCCGCCAGCTCCGTCAATGGCGACAATCTCTCCAGCTCGTCTCCATAAGCTAATCCTCTCTCAACCAAACCCGCTTCTCGCCAAGGAACTCCTCCACGTCCACCTTTCCTCCTCCTCTTCTCCTCCCCCTTATCCCTCAACTCTGCATTCCCTCACTCTCCGCCTCGCAAAGTCCTCGCACCCTTCTCTCTCCCTCTCCATCCTCCCTCTCTTTCCCTCCCCTCCTCCTTCCCTCCTCTCCTCCCTCTCGTTAATCTTCTCACGTATCTCCCGGCCCAACCTCCTCTTTTCTCTCCTTCCTCATTTCTCTCGCCACCCTGCTAATATTCACTCTTATAATTATTTAATACTTGCGTTCGCTCGTAGTGACCGTCTGGCCTTTGCGATTTCGCTTTTCAACCGGCTTTCGTCGCTCAACCTTTCGCCGAATGGTACGACGTACCGGATTCTCGCTCAAGCTCTCTGTCGCAAAGGCCAGGTGAGAACTGCCGAGTCATTGCTGAACGAAATGGTGCATAAAGGAATTCCGCTGGACCCATTTGCGTATACTACTGTTTTGAACAGTTTGTGCAGAAAGAAGAGATTACGTGAAGCTTATAGGCTTCTGTGTAGGATGAGACCAAGAGGGTCGGATCCGGATATTTCGCATTATAATACTGTGATCGTTGGGTTTTGTAGAGAGAAACGGCCAGTTGATGCATGCAAGGTGTTTGATGATATGTGTGAGAGAGGAGTTGAACCGAATTTGGTCTCTTACAGCACGGTGATTCATGGGCTTTGTGTTTGTGGGGTTTTGGATAAGGCGGAAGAGTATTTAGATGGGATGATAAGTAAAGAACTTGTGCCGCATTTTTCGGTTTTTCATGCCTTGATTAAGGGTTTATGTGAAGTTGGTAAAGTGGCAGAGGCGTGTAGGGTTTTAGAGAAAATGCTTGGACTTGGTGTAAAACCTCATGTCGAGACTTGGTATTTGATTTTACGCAATGTGTGTACGCACTAATTCTGGTAATAATTTTCCAAATAATGTCTATTTTTTTTTGGAGGAGCAAATATTGTCTATTTTACATTGTAGAATGTATATGTAGCCTCTCAATTACAAACAAAGAAAAAATGTACGAAATATATCATGAATTTATAAGTACAATTCATCCTCTGAAAGTCTTGGAGTAGGAATAGCAACTAACGGCACGGCTTTCTTCATAACGATCCCAAACTTCTCTTCGAAATTGATCTCGGAACCTTCCGGAATCTTCCAATCGAATGAATGGACAAACGTAGCTAACAAATATGCAGCCATTCTATCAGCCAGGGCAATCCCAGCGCAAATCCTTCTCCCCGATCCGAACGGAAGATAATCAAAGTCTTTTCCACTAAAATCCCTCTTTGCACCTAAAAACCTCTCTGGTTTGAACTCCAATGGATCTGTCCAGTTCTTTACGTCTCTCTGAATCGCCCACACGTTTATAAAAACTCTTGTTCCAGCCGGTACGAAATATTTGTCAATGGTGCATGGAGAGCTGGGGCAGTGAGGGACCAATAATGGAACAACTGGATGGAGGCGAAGGGTTTCTTTTATGATGAGGGAGAGAAAATGGAGTTGTGGTAAATGGAATTCTTGTACTATGTTTTGCTTGCCTACGACTCGATCGAGCTCTTCTTGCGCCTTCTTTAATATTTCGGGCTTTTTCAGCATTTCAGCCATTGCCCATTCGGCAGTGTTTGATGTGGTGTCTGTTCCTCCCACTACCATATCCTGTTGTAAAAGAGATTTTCATTCATTTGTTTACAATTATATAAAAACAATAATGTCAAAGAAACTTTACTAATCTCATTACCATATAAAACTGCCCAAAATTGATTGTCGAGCAAGATTCAATGTCCGTAGATTTATTTATACAAAAATCAATAACACCATGATAATGAAAAAAGTTAAAAGAAAAAAAATATTATTAATTGGTTAATTGTCATAATACCATTAAAAGTGCTTTAACATGAGTTATGGTGAAAGGCGTCTTGCTATCTCCTTCTTTCTCCAATCTCAGCATAAACCCTAAAAAGTCCTTCTCTTTCTCCTCCAGTAAACTTTCTCTCTTCGCTATAAGGCTCACAAAAATCTTGTCTAACCGCTCTTTCAACACCTCCATTTGTCTCTGCACTCCTTGAAGATCAAATCGAGCCAACAATGGAAAAAAATCCGATAAATTCGGCTGGCCCAATAAATCCGCCATTTGAGCAACTAACACTCTGAACTCTTTACCAATCAATTCTCTCTCCTCGTCTGATTCTATGACCCCACCCCACATTGTATTTGTGATTATGTTCATCACGGTCAGAAACATGGATGCTCCTATGTCGACTGGACTGTTTGATTTTGTGTGGATGTGACGCACGGTGGACCGTAGCTCACGAAACCGGAGATTGGCAACTAAGTCAAGACTTGAAGGAGAAAGTACCTAAAATCGCAAAAAAATACCTTAACATTTCAGTTAGATCCACTCAACCCCTATAAAGTAGATCGCAATTCTTTTATCTTTTACTAGTGTTAACTTTAGCATTTTATTATCTATATCTTTATTTTTGTATCAAAATAATCCTCACCGATTTCTTTTATTCAGTCTAAAGTAATAAATAAATAATGTTCTCCTATATAATAATTAAATATATTATTTTACGATGTTTTTAGCACCTCATGTACAATGACACGTCTTTTAGATTCACTCAGAACTCCTATAAAGTGACTTGCATTTTTTACTCTTTTTGCTGATGTTAACTTCAACATTTTATCTATATTTTTATTTTTTGGACCAAAATAATCCTCACTGATTTCTTTTATTTAGTCTAAATTAATAAATAAGTTTTCCTATTTAATATTTCAAAATATTATTTTACTATGTTCTACAATACCTCATGTACAGCGACACGTCTGAGCATGCGCCAGACCGGTCCGTTTGGGTTCCAAACGATATCATTCCCTCCGTAGGCCAACACATGAGCCGCAGCAGGAACATCCCGATTCGCAAAAGTGTTATCTTGTTCCTTCAGAACAGCTTTAGCCAGGTCAGGAGAGGAAATGACAACTGCCAGTTTAGATCCGAGTCGTAAAGAGAATATCGGTCCATATTTTTGAGATAATTTAACGAAGTAAGTGTGGAGCGAAGGGTCGAGAAATGGGAGACTTCCGATGAGAGGGAGGCCGGTGGGGCCCGGTGGCAGATGGTATTTGGTATTCCGCCGGAGCAGGATAAGGGTTGTTGTGAGGATGAGGAATAGTAGGGTGTAGAGGATAGTTGAGAGCTCCATTGTTGATGAATGAGGATTTGTTTGAGAAGTTTGAATTCAATTATGGTAATAATACCCAGAAATTCTATGCAAAATGATATAGTCCATTTGTTTGCACTATATTATATGTTATTTACTTTTTTTTTAAGTATGTGGATGGCACAAGTTTGGACTTCGGGATGAGGATTTGTTGTCCTCTTATTTGGATATTTTTAAGTTCTTTTTGCGTTTGCAGTTGGGAATTCCGGAAACTAAACCAGAACTCAGGGAAAATATCAGAATGCCAAAATTTGAAAAAAAAATGCTCCATACCATACATATCCTTCCTTAAATCGCCAAATATAGTTAATATTGCAAAAAGAAGACTATATAAGCAAAATGAAGCTCCTGATTTAATATTTACAACAGTATTAGTTTGCAATCTAATCTGTGAATGCAGCTCAAGCATTAACTTATCCAGTTATCAATCTCCATTCGAACCCTTAACCAAGATCTGAGATCAAGGTTTTCAACTCCCAGTTCTTAAAATCCAGGCATTAAAACCCTCTTTTAGAAAAACAAAACATATAAAAAAAGTTTCCATTGCCGGGATTTGAACCCGGGTCGTCTGGGTGAAAGCCAGATATCCTAACCGGACTAGACGACAATGGATTTGTGTTCACTCCCATCCCAAAATATACATCAACCAAGCTCATTCTCTTCTCTCTTTTTTAGAGAACTATTGAATTAGCTCATTTTTAGACCCTCAATTTTTTACTGGTGCAATTTTAATCCTTCAACTATTTAATAAGTAAATTTTTGGTTCTTTCATCAGTTCAGTACTTACGCGTCCGTTAAATATGATACGTAAGCAATGACGTGGTATATATATGCAATAACGTGTCAACTTTTATTTAATAAATAAACATGCACAAAAAATATACATTTTTTTAATAAAAATAATGTTTTAAGAAAAAAGGGAAGTAATGAATTATTTTTTTTAAAGTATTTGTCACGTTACTAATGTCATGTCATTGTTTACGTGTCAAATATAACTGACACATAAGCACTTAACGAATAAAATGATAAAAAATGTATTTATTAAATAATTAAGGAACTAAAAAGTTAAGAAATAAAAAAATAAACTAATTAAATAATAGACTTTTCTCCTGTTTTTACAATTTCAACTGCACACTATCACTGTGAAGCTGTTTCCTTTCAAATCAAATGCAAAAAAAAAGAGAGTCGATCTGAAACAAACAAACATTTCTCCTCCACAAACTACGATTTCCTAGCGGATTCTCTCTAATCCCAAATGTACAAATAAATCCCACCACAATCTTCAGTTTTCATGGATTTCCTCTCCAATGGCATTTTTTTCTCTCTGCTTTCGCCCTCTCTCCCCTCCATTACCACAATTTCATGCTCCTAGCGCTGTGAGATTTTCCAAATTGAGAGCCGGCGCACGAACTGGGGATGCGGCCGTGGTGTGGTTCAGGAACGATTTGAGGATTGATGATCATCCGGGGTTGATTCAGGCTGTGGAGAAGCACGAATCTGTGGTGCCTCTTTACGTCTTTGATCCCTCCGTTTTATCAGGTCTGTTGCAAAAATTGTTTAAAATGGTGATTTGTGGTGGTAAAATGGTGGTTTATATTGGGTTTTTTTTGTTGGGTTTCAGAGTATTCGGATTTGACGCTGGAGCTTCTGTTGTATGCTTTGAAGGAGCTTAAATTGAGTCTGAAGATTAATGGGTCCGATTTGGTTTTGCGATTGGGAAATTGTGAACGCGTCATTTCTGAACTTGTCAATGAGGTTTCACTTACACAAAGGTTTTTCATTGTTCAGTTTTAGTTTCAGTTAAAAACAACTAAATGAGGGTTGAATTTAGATTAATTATGGGGTGATTCCGGAAATTGAGGCTAATAAAGTAATTATGACATCATTTTAAGTTTGATTTATGTATTTTTTTTTATTTAAATGCAAAACAGGTTAGGGCGAGTCATGTATTTACAGAGGAGGCAATTGAGTATAATTTGCGTAAAGTGATAGATAATGTGGAATATTCATTTAATGCTTCATCGTTTTCACGCGGTAACCCTAAATTAGTCTTTTGGAATGCTCCATTATACGATTTTAAGGTATTTATTTCGTATAAAACCTTCCAACTTTTCATACTTATTTTAATAGACTTAACTTAGTTTTGTTTAATAGGGTTTGAATTTGAAGGACGTACCAACATCATATAATAAATTTCTAGGGGCAAAATTGTCAAAAGCTGATCCTTTGCCTGCCCCAAATTTGCCTCCTCTAAATCCAGAACTAGAAAGAGGTATAATTACATTATTTCGCACATAAATTCAAAACATATATACAATAATTTAATCCAATTATTCTTTTTTTTCAGGCTCTTTACCTTCACTTGAAGAAATAAAACAATTCCTCAACAAATCATCAGACGCCAGCTGGACTTCTCTCAAGAAAATCAGCGCTAAAAACATTCTAACAAAAACCGAAGAAAATTCAACTGAGGGCATAAATAATGACATAATTAGGAGAAATAATAAAAATGCAGATTCATTTTTTATTTCGGAAAATTCGTTCGAAGTGAGAGGCGGCACTAGCACGGTTCTCGATGCGCTGGCAGCCTATTTGAGGTATCTTGAAGGAGTTGGCAGAGACGATTGGCAAGAGTAAGTAGTTTGTTTATCATGTTTTATAATTTGGGAATTTTTTCAAGAACCCCCTGTACTTTCTGGTATTTATGAAAAAGCCCCTGACTTTTGGAATATTAAAAAAAAAAATCGTAATTTTAACTTTTTATTATTAAAAACCATAACTCATTTTGAAATAATAGAGATGATATGTAAACGCCTTAATTTATTTAGAAGTAATAGATAAATAATTTTCAAAATGTGTTTACATGTTATTTATCGTCATTTATATATTGTCTGAATATTATTTTGGGAGTTTTTGAAAAAAAAAAGTTAAAATTAAAGGATTTTTGACAACTCTAGAATTTTTTTTTTTTTGGAAAATGGAAAGTTAAAAGTAGTTTTTTTAATATTCCAAAAGTTGCGTTTTTTTTTATAAATAGCAGAAAATGTAAGGAGTTTTTGGAACATTTCCAATTTAAATTTACTAGGTTAATATCCGCGAATTCGCTGTGGGTTTTAGACTTTTTTTTTATCAAAAGTATTATCATAGTTTAAATTGTTAAAAAGGTATTCCAGTCCTAATTACTATAGAAGCGATATCATCGAAAGTTCAACAATGTACTTCATGTCGAAGAAAAGGAAGGTTACGATGTATAAAAAGGAAATGAATGAGTAAAGCATGTCATTTTTCACAAATATATATTTTCTTACAATAACATCACAAAACATAATTGTGCAAATAATAAGTGACGCAATAATTAAATCATAATCACTTGAGAAGATACAAGTCATCTAAGTGGTATGATCGTCAAAATATCCACTAAGAAAGAGATGAAAAGCAACAATATACTAAGCATGTTAGTTAAGGTTCATAAATGAAGAAGAAAAGTCTAGAAAGTTAAAGAGTTCCTCATTTTTCCAACTAAGGAGGAAAAATATTACAAATATAAATAAAATTTTCTTAACAGAACAAAATCTTCTTATTAAAATGAATAATATATTTTAGATATATAGATAGTCTGAAGCAAATAAACAAACGGTGCACACTCAAAAGCTTGCAGTACATAACTTACATGATTATCCTACAAGAACAATGACAAATTGGTAATCTTTAAAATCAACCATCAAGGATAACTTGGTCAATAATAAAAATGGGAAATTTATCAAGAAAAAACCTGCACTGTGATTAAATTGCACAAAATAAAAATAAAAATAATAATACTTGCATTATCCGCATGGTGCAAAAGACTAAGGCAAACTTTTGGCAGACGGATCATTTGGATCAACTCCTGGCAAACTGCCCAAAACCAAACAAACAAACATATATATATATATATATATATATATATATATATATATATATATATATATATATATATATATATATATATATATACTTTTTATTAGTGAGGAAAAAGAAAATTGGGGCGAGAGGAGCGGATGTGAACAAGGTGCTCACTGATCAGTCCTTTGTTTATTCTATCTTCAGCTTGGTATGATTTTCTTTTTCCTCATTAATAAAAAGTAAATAATATATATATATATATATATATATATATATTGCCCCATTATCCTCTTTCCTGCCTCAACCCACATTTGCAGAGCTACACCATCCCACAAAAAGATTGTTCATGATAATTATTTCTCACACAAAAAATAATAAAATTTCCATACAAAATTAACAAATCAGTTCAATTATTCGATGATCAAGGAATTTTAGATCCCACTTAATTTTAATATGCAAAACGCTAAAAAAGATGCATAAATCTGAGATGGATATAATTTTTTATTTGATTTTGATCTGAAACTTCAAATTTGGTATTGAGTGAAAAATCGAGAAACAAATTTGAAAAAAATGTAAAGCTTAAATACGGAAATTTCTTTCATACATTCATGACTACCATAAAAGAATCCGAGGGAAACCACATCTATACTAATTACTAAGGCAAATTGAATTATTTTGATCCAAGCATTAAATGAGAGGTGAAAGTCGCGAGGTATAAATTAGACAATTATCTCAAAATTAATCCAAAATAATAAGTCAATTAAATCCAAACCTGCTAAAATCTCAGTAAATCGCACAAATTCCTCCAATCTCCTTTCATTCACCAATCTTCTACACTGAATCTTCACAATTTCCCCAAATAAAAGTATGGAACCATTTTTATTCCCCATTTTACCAAATAAAAGCATGAAGTCATTTTCATCCTCTATTTCCCCAAAAAGAAAGTATAGAACCATTTTCACTCCCTAATTTTTCATTCCAATTGGAAAAAAAAAGGGGGGAAAAGAAGAAGAAATCAATCTCTACTGATAGTAGTTCAACAAAAAATACACTACTTTCAGACCTAAATCAGCTTCTCCAGCAAATGGAAACTAAAATCCAACTGTATTCTTCCAATTTCAGCCAAACAAATCCCCAAATATTATTGGTATTACTTTGTTTAGAAGAAAGAGAAAATGAGAACGTGGTGGGTTTATTTTGACTGTGTGTGTATTAACTCTGGAGGTGAAAGAGATGTTTCGCATTCAATTTTGTGTGTAAAAAAAGGCCAATTAAAATTGAGACATTCAACTATTATTTTCAGAAGATCAAGAATAAATTAAAATTAAGGTACCAGATTAAACCAAGCTTTTTAATCCAAAGGTTCAAAAGATTGGCCCACTGGACCCTAAAAAATTTACAAAAGTTAATGCATCAGAAAGAGGGGATTAATACGTACCATGAATGAATGATTAACTTGTACGCAATTACTAACTTGGTTTAAGCATTTTGGACTGAATTAGAAACTATTTTTGTTCTTTTCTTTTTTAGGTTGCATGATAAACTAAGAATAGCAGATAGAGGAAACGGCGCATCGTTTTCCGTGCTGTTTGGTCCTTCGATTTTCTTAGGGACTATTTCAAAAAGGCGAGTATTTTATGAAGCGATCAAATATGAGAAAGAGAGAAATGCAGGTTTTATTTCCCCTTTTGGATATTCAGCTCCAACTGTCACATTCTCAGTTGATTCTATCTGCTCCATGGAGGTATTAATATTTTAATATTTTTTCAATTTTTTTAATAAAAGATTAATTTTCTTTTATTTATTTATTTTATTTGAAATTTGACAGTGGTATTGGATTTTGGCTCTCAAGTCTCAGATGCATAGTGAAGGAAATTTCCCTATTCATATTTGGAGATGGAATGGTCATCTTATTCAGGTATAAATAATAATAACAATAATCATCATCATAATAATAATAACAACAATAAAAAAAAATAGAATAGTAACAATAATCATCATAATAATAATAGTAATAACAATAATTTTAATAGTAGTAATAATAGAAAAATAATAATAATAAAATAAATAATAATAATAATAATAATAAAATAAATAATAATAATAATAATAATAATAATAATAATAATAATAATAATAATAATAATAATAATAATAAAATTTATTATCATCAGTTCACAAAAACCGGAAAAGAGGGCCCAGCAATCCTACTCATCCACGGATTCGGCGCCTTCCTGAACCACTACCGCGACAACATATCCGGGATTTCAAATTCCGGTTTTCGGGTCTATGCAGTGACCTTAATCGGGTTCGGCAGATCCGGGAAACCGAATTCCGGTTATTCCGAAACCCTCTGGGCTGAGTTTGTCAGGGATTTTATTGTGGATGTGGTTAAGGAGCCTGTTCTTCTTGTCGGGAATTCCTTGGGTGGTTAGTTTTTCATTTTCACCCCTCAAAACATTTATTTATTATTTATTATTTATTATTTATCATTTATTATTTATTATTTATCATTTATCATTTATCATTTATCATTTATCATTTATCATTTATTTATTTATAATTTAATAATTTAATTTATTTATTCATTTATTTAATTATTTCTTTTTATTTGAAGGTGGACAAAAAAATATTATAAATGTTGAAAAATGATGAGAAATGGTGTATTTTTGTGTTTTTAGGGTATATTGCTTCTATTGTGGCGGGAGTTTGGCCGGATTTGGTGAGATCGTTGGTGCTTATAAATACATCTGGTGTGATTGTGCCGAATTATGAAAGTATACAAATAAAGGAGGTGTGTGAATGAAATGTGATTTTGTAATATTTTTATTTTTTGGTAATTGGAAGAAAAATGAAGAATTTGAGATTTGTTTTTGTACAGGAATGGCGTTCGTCGTATTTTTCGAAATTGCGGGCTGAACTTTTATTATTATTCTTGAGATTTAATGTTGGTGGGATTCTTAAGAGTTATTATCCAACGGTAATTATTTCTTTTATGTAAATTATTATATATATTTATTTATTTTCCTTTTTAGATAAATTTGGAATTTATCTTAAATCATATAATTTTTATTTTTTTTTGTAGAATAAAGAGAGAGTTGATGCTCCGCTCTTAAACGAAATAACAAGGGCTGTATCCTTCACTATGAATAAATATTAAATAGTTAATAAATACTACTGGAGATCTCCAGTACCTGTAAGTACTGGAGAATTGATTTAAAAAATGATTTCCTTGATTTAATTGTTTTCAGTCATATGATCCAGGTGCAGCTACAATTATAGAGAGTATATTCAATCTTAATCTATCAATTCCTCTTAATTTCCTCTTTGAGTCATTTGGACGCCGAGTATTAATTATTCAAGTATGTCAATAATCATTAATTTATTTATTTGGTAAAGCTAGTTTTTAAGTCATAATTTGATTGATGCTAATTATAATTTTAGGGAATGAGAGATCCACTTGTCAAATCAGAGATATTTTTGTCAATGGTGCGTAAATATTGCAGAAATATCACAATAAAAGAACTGAATGCAGGTAAGAATTATTTTTCAGTATTAATATATTATAATTGAACTTAGCATAAATAATCCCACATAATACTTTGTAATATTTAATTAGGTCATTGTGCACATGATGAAATTCCAAATGAAGTGAACTTAATAATAAGTGAGTGGGCAAAGGAAGAATCCAAAATTGAGCTCACTATGAAAAGCACTTGAGTTTTTTCGATTGGTAGCATAAATTATTTTGATTTTATTTTGTACTTGATTGTCGCTAATATATATGTTAAATCACTGTCTGATTTGATCAACGACAATTTTAACACACACATTTGTTTGCCACCTTCTTTCTTTTTTCCTTTTTATTTTATTTTTTTAGATTCAGCTTCCCTTTGGTACTGTCGACTTTTCTTTTTCTTGTATTTATTTTTATTTAAAAAAAGGTTCAGTTTTAAATATAGATTTTAACTGATTGAACAGACTAACCACTATGTTTAAAGTGGAGAGCTGTCTTCATGCAGGCATTTCTTTCTTTTCTCATATTTCTTTTTTCTGGATATAAATCCTGAACCAAACTTTTAGGTCTGTTTTTCATTGTCTTGAATTTCTCATGTCCATTTTTTTTATTGTCTGTTGTCTCATTCTTTACAGTCATACCATGTCAAAATAAGAGCTTGGTCTACACTACATTTTTTTTTAAACTTAATAATAGATTTAATCAAGACCACTAAATCAAAAGGGATGGGGTATTTTTAGTATATGTAGTAGTAGTTACATAGATCAAATCTCAAATTCATTTCCATTTTATTTTGCCCGTCATTTCTTCAATCAATGAAGAACTCCATTTGGTAATGTTCCTCTTCTAATTTCGCGTGCTAAATTTGACTCCCCATTTGCTTGCTAAAATTGGCGGCACTCCACCCCTGTTAAATATGAAAGTTAACTGAAAAATCTGTCAGGGAATTGGGAGCGGGACCCTGCTTCTAGCAAAGCATGAAGCTTAATGCTTCGCTAATGACAGACGTTAGATCATTGGGCCTGATGATTGCCCATTTAACTTGCAATTAATGTGTTAACGTGAGCTAAACAGTGTTAATTACATATTAGGAAGTTAATTAAAATAGATTATATCATGTCTTATATTATTGTTCCATAGTTTCGTATCTTGTAAATTGTATTAACATGCCCATAAATTTTTTAAATTTCCTCTTTCTTTGTATGGAAAATATAAAGTTAATAATTATTTTACTAATTTTTTTATTAGTATGTGATAATATTTAGGAAGAGAAACGAATATTCAACAAAAAAAAGGTGTCATCCTAATAATACGAGCAGGTCAATCCTAATAATACTAGCATATTTTTTATCAAACCATTTATTGTTTATATTAATCTATTTGGATTTATTAGTAATAAGAAATGATTTCACTATCTCGTATAATAGTATAATCAATTAAAAATAACTAATTGAATTAAAATAATAATTTTATTTTATTATTTTGCTGATTATCAAATTTTAATATATAATTTTAATATTATTTTAAGTCAGTAAATTAGTTGTCACATAGAAACCAAAATTAATGAACTTTTCAATATTGAATTTAACTCCGTTCAACACAGCAATGGCAAGTTAAATGGGTCATTATAAGGCTCAAAAATCTAGCGAAGCAGTAAGCCAGTAAGCTTCATGCTTTGCTAGAAGCAGGTCCTGCTCTCAGGGAACTATGCATCATTCTAAAATAGAAAAGCTAATTAAATTTGACAATCAATAGCAAATTGATTAAGATGGCTAGCGTATAATTTCTCTATTAAGTATACATCTTCAGTATCAGATACAAGTCATGAATTAGAAGTGAATTGCATGGAATATAGTATCAGACACAACAATAAGGTTGTGTAAGAGATATAAACGAATGTCAGTTTAAAAGCAATTTGATGATATAGTATGTATAACATTAATATCTTGGTCACTAAGATTATGAATATGTAACTTGCATATTCTTCTTAGTATTAATGCTTAATATTGGGAGGGAGGATGTAGAGCATGTGTCCCACAAAATATTAATATTGATTTCCAATTTGCACCCCCATTATGTTTTTATTCAATATTAATGCCCACTTTGAACCCAATAGTATCAATTAATATTTGATATTATGATGTTTTATTACTAATACAAGAATGATATAACATATTATGATAGTGAATAAATTACAATAAAATAATATGAATCTCACTCTAAAAATAATTTTTTTCATAAACTCCTAAAATATGTTTATTACATATTTGCATTTTCCCCCCTATTAAATGAAATATTTAGAATTATTTTAATATTTAAATATCTGATGTAATCCCTCAAGTAATACAATTTTACAATATAAAAAACTTTATAAACCACTAATAAGATATTTTATGTGATGGTTTTGTTATTCAAACGTATGAAGCGGGATATTTTTCAATCAAAACAAATACCCAACATATAATTCGTCACATCATTTTATTTTCTTATTCGTCACAAAAACTTTATAAACCATTAATAAGAATATTTGACATGTGATCTTCTTTAAGATTTTCTATTAAATTTTTATTAAATTTTATATAAATAATTTTTATATAATAATGTAGAGTGATATTAGATTTTATATAATACAAAATAAAATACATTGTATATATATGAAATTATATTTAATGTTCCGAAGCGGAGCGAGGGCTCCCCTAGTTATTATTTAAATTTTGAACTTTCAAAATAGATGCTCCAACATCACACAAACATAAAATAAGATTGATAATATGAAGAAGACACTAGAAAAAAAAAGGAAAAATAATTATATCCGAAATTATGATTTTACTTTTTTATTATTTATTTTATATAGAAAAAAAATGTCTACAGTATTTCACATTCAGGCTAGTTTGGACTATTCATCAAAACTAAGATTTTCAATTTGGAATACTGTAGACAAACTCTCAAAATAATAAGAGGAAATTTTCAGAATCGCCCTAATGTTTCTAAACTAAAAAAAAAAACTCTTAAAGTCTTAGTTTCTCTCTCTTAGTCGCCTCTTAAGCATCTATCTCTATCTCTCCTGCACCAATCTATATCTATCCATTCAAAAATCTTGCTTTCCAAAATAAATGAAGAAAAAATGGACCACAATGGCAGTGAAAAATGTGGTCATTTTGGCCTTATTCAAGCCCCCATTTTAAATACAATAAATGGAGAGGTCGTCCAAGCCGGAGGGGAACATGATCAATAAAAATCAATAGCAAAGTTACACATATGCAATTCTTACTTCTTTTAACATTGGATAGGTGGAGGATGGATGATTGAATGACACGTGTCTCAAGTGGGGATATTATGTAAAATGTCTTATATTTATATTATGAAACGAGTCATTTTAGGTCAATATATTCTTTATACACAATAGCCATATAACCATATAATTATGGATTCTTTCTAATTTTTCTCTTTGCTTTGTAATAAAAATCTTAACTTTAAATTTATTATTATAGATGATGTCATCTAATATTACGGCTATTAAAAGTGAGTGTTATAGTTATAATTTTAATAAATATTAAGTCTTTTAATGGCCAATAGTGAGTCAACATGCAAGACGTGACTTATGGGTCATACAATATTTTCTGTTTTCTTTTTAAAAAAAATCTTAATTTTAAAATTTATTACGCTAGATGCCACTCATTGTTGTGCTTATTAAAAATATGTGGTATCTTATTTTAATTACTAAGAAGGATCTTTTTTAATAGCCAATAGAAGAAGTCATGGCTAAGTGAGTCCCACAATATTTAATAGATTTTCTTATATTCAATTTAATAGAGACGGGGAGAAGAATGAGTTAGTTTTTCATCTTCTTTTATTTTTGCATGGATTTAATTTCATTATCATTTCTTCAACTTCATATATCTTTGTTCTTCAAATTTTTTCCTACTTAAACAGTTCATAATCTATGATTAAAATTAACATATGTAATTCTATATGTGGAAAATTAGTTTTTTCATCTCTTGGCCCAACTATTATTATTTTATTAAACTTATTGTTTTAATATAATTTAATTAAATTATTATTTTTAATTACATATCATCTTCTACATTCTAAAGTGGAGCAAAGGCCCACCTAGTTTGTTTAAGGGGTCGAAAAGGATGAAGCACCCAACATACCTTATCTTTTGTTTGAGAGATTTCACTTTGATAGTTTGTTTTGTCACATATTTCACCAAACCTGATAGCAGTCTCATTGATGGCTGCTAACTTAAACTCCGAGTATTATATGCAAAACGATTTTTGTTAAGTAACATATTGATCTAATGTAATTATATATCCAGACACTGACACAACTAATAGTATAAACGTTGAGGTAAAACTTACCTTTTTCACATGATTGGTGTTAACATATGCTATTATAAACACCTTTTTTTGTTGAAATGCTTATTAGTTATTATAAACTTAAGAGTTTTGAGCTAATAATTAAAGACTTGTCTATAAATATGGCCAGCTTGAAAAGTCATGGCAGCTATTTGGGCTGGCTAGTTAATAGGACTTGATATGGATTGAAGAAAAAAAAAAGAGAATTCGTACAGTTTCTTTTCTTCATGTGTTGTTTTAATTTGACTGAACACTTGCTTGAGTCTCATTTTTAAATTATTTTTTTAAGAAATTGTCGTGTTATTGTCTTGATACCTACTTTCCCTGTACTACGATTATTACAAGCAATTACACGAAAATGACCCAGCTAAAGAATGCTATCCAGTAATATATAAAGTGTGTCGAAGTTTATGTTGCACATATATCGTATATATGTATATTTACAATACAAATATGATGATTGACAATTTTAAATTTGACAATTTCAATAAAATATAAAATATGATACATTTTCTATATCATATTTTATTGTTTTATACATGTTTACAAATTATATGTTCGCTATAAGAGATATTAAGAGCTTATTTGTTAATGAAATTATCATAATATAAACTAAATATTTGTTGTCTTCAAATATATACTTACATTTAAAGTTTTTCTTATGTTTGTTTTATATTTTATATTTCAAGCATATATCTTCATATGTCAAATATATTTGACGAGTATCTGAGAACAGTCCAAGAAATATCGGTTACTATTTTGAAATAAAATATTCATATAGACCACATGGAAAATCCTATATATATATATATATATATATATATATATATTTTTTTTTTTTTTTTTTTTTTTTTTTGAATTTTTAATACGGTTGCTCATACGGCTCCACGTATTTTTCGGAAAAAAACCCGGCAAGCCGGGCTCGAACTTGGAATCTCCCCTTACTCGAGTTTTTGTGTGTGGCCAACTGCGCTAGCAGTCTTTCACCCGATATATATATATATATATATATATATATATATATATATATATATATATATATATATATATATATATATATATATATATATATATATATGATGAGTATCATACAATTATCACTATTTGAGACGTTATATGGGTACGACTATGCGCACATAGGTAAAAGAATATGAGAAAATTTTGATAATCAAATTTTCTGTATTTCAAAATAAATATCTTTTTTGGACATCTTTTTTGTACAATAAAGTCTTCTCACTAAAATATTTCCACAGAAGAACCCAGATTCTTATTAAGCGTAACTTTTTTGGGCAACTTGCAATTGTGGTCATGATTAAGGCTATCTTTTTTATTTTATTTTTTACGCTATCGACCAATATTCTCAAGACTAACCAATATTCTTTTTTTTAGGGAGAAAGACAAGCAATTAGTTGATATTTGTTCTCTTATAGATGAGCTCATATGTTTCACCTAAATTTTTATATCAATTCAGCTAGACGCGAGATTCGAACCCCTTACCGATAGATAGATGGGATTGGTATCATGACCACTAGGCTAACCTAATGACGCAAGATTGACCAATATTTTCACGTCTTGCGTTTATTTAATGAACGAGAAATTTCACATGGAAGATTTGGATGTTTTCCATTTATCTTTTCTCACATACACGAAATTTTATACAAAAAAAATTTGGAAATAATAAGAACCTAATTTATTTTTAACCTAGTTCCAAAAGTAGAACCTAATTCATTTATTTATACTGAAAGTATGATCAAATGCAGAAATGGGAGGTTGCTATCATACCTCAGAAGAAATAATCAGAACAAACAAATGCCATGTCAACACAATGACACGTCTCTTTTTTTGGTTTAAACACATCTAGCGTAACTCTCCAATCCTGTTGGTTGATGAAGACACTAATTACTTTCTAATTATTTTTTCAATCATTAATTTGATTATTTATAGGATTTATATATACATCTTAGACAATTATATCCAATCACTATAAAACCAATTCAAAGCGAAGACAACACACAGAGAAAATCATATATATTCAAAGAACAATTTAAAAAAAAAGCGGAGATTACAATTAAGAGTTTATAATAATGTATATATAGTGATTTGCAAAATCAAACAACTTTTTTTACAATTAAAAAAACATCATTTCATTAAATACACATAAATCTTTCAACATCATCTTAGTAGCTCTCTCCGTTAAAAAAACATCAGCGTAGTAGTTGAAGCATCATATGCATTAGTGCATAATTGATACTCATTTATAATTTAGTATCGTTTTCGTCTTTGAACACAAATTACTAACTACAACCTTGATACCCTTCCCATATCTACACTTTGGAATCTTTAATATAAACACATTTAACTATTTTTTTTTCCTTTTTTCATTAAGATCTCTCGTTCTTATATTCAACTTAGGAAAGAAAATTGGCCCTTTCCACCACAGAGCCATCAAATGAAGGATCTTCAATGCCAGTGCTTTTGTAGTCGAGTAACCAATCACTACTAAAATCATCCACACTCATTGTAAAATTTAACCATGAATCGTCAACAGCTGGTAACTCATCTTCCAGTAACCAGTTCACCAGCTCGTCATGACTGCTGGCGTAATTGGTCCTGGACTCAGGTGGACTTGAGTTAGTTTGACTGTCCGACTCACGATTCGACTCTATCGTGACAGTTGACTGAGAGGTTATTGTGCTGGCTGAACTTTCCACCTTCGAATCAAGCGGTTTGTGTGTGACTGGATCAATCCCCATCTTGATTAGTTTCTTCTTGATGTGGGTGTTCCAGTGATTTTTTATCTCATTATCAGTTCTTCCTGGCATTTTCGCAGCGATTTTGGACCACCTACATTAATAACAATATTTATTAGGAAATAATCAATCAATATTGTTTGCTAGCATGCATGATAGTAAGTGAAATTTAATTTACTAGAAAACTATAATCCATTTACTAATTTTTAATCGAGCTTTAAATTTTATGAACATTATGTATCAATGGTATGTAAATTTCATTCATATATTATTAGTGGTTTTTGAAAAATTACAGAGGGCTTGGAGTCTCTCGCCTAAGCTCCATTAATAAAATTTTGTTACGAAGGTAACATATATTACAATAGAGAGGTAAAAGAAAATATAATAAAATTACAATAATATTTTTTACGAAATTAATATTAGTAGGAAACGAATTGAATTGGCATTAGGTTCTCTCACAAGACGTGAAACAGTGCACCTGTGTTTTTCTTCATTTGTCGTGTTACGCGTCCGTGTTTGATTGTAGCAGTAATTAAAACCATCTCGCGCTAATTGAATAGCCATATTCGGTATTAAGTGAAATATTAATTATTTGTTACTTACTTTATTTTTTTATTATATTTTATAGACATAATTAAAAAAATAATCATATATAGTTGGGTCGGTATCCTAACTTCTTTTAAATTTATTGAAACATAGTTGAACTCATTTAAAAATAGAAAGGACTAGTTGGTACAAGCCAATGTATTTTCTAATTTAAAGATTTCTTTGTTGACCTTATATACCTTAGCCATTCAATAATGGAATCATCTAATTATTGGTCTATGTTTCCTTGAATGGTAGCAATACGCCATGAATATGTCATGCTCAAGTAAAAGGAATATTTCCATCCTTCATCACACTAACAATCCTAGCCTTATGAACATGGAAAATGTGATATATATATATATATATATATATATATATATATATATATATATATATATATATATATATATATAAATATATATACTATTTTTTCATTTTTCAATATACTTTTGTTTTCTACATACTTTTGACTGTTTTAGTCATACTTTTATTTTTTATATAGTATTTTCTTTTGAAATTTATATATGTTGATTTACCTCCTTTTAATATACTATTTGTTTTCTATATACTTTTTTTATTGTTTACAAAAAATGAATTATATATACTTTTTCAATTTTATACATTATTTATTAGCTATATATACTGTCGTCGTGCTTTGCATGACGGGAAATCCCTGCCGTGGTATATCACATGTCCCTATGAACATTTGTAACTACTTTATGTTTTGTCAAGGGAACATCTGATTTGTTTTTATTATCAATAATAATAATAATAATAATAATAATAATAATTATTATTATTATTATTATTATTATTATTATTATTATTATTATTATTATTATTATTATTATTTAGATAAGTAAACATTGGAAGCCAGTAATTAACCAGAAATAATATTTTAGAATTTACTGACAAAGAATTATCAACTTTTAATATAATATTATAAATTTCACTCTCAATCTCTGAGGACCTCATTAATATTTAAGCTGGTTATTTTTTGGGTCTGCCTAGTCTTTATGTTACAAATTAGTTTATTAAAAATATTTATTTCAATTAATAAAGCTACTTTATGACACTGAATAATAATTTTCTACGTTCACACATGCTAATAAAATATAGAAAACTCTCTTACCTTAAAAGATACAGTCTTAAGTTGTAGATGTTCTTGTTTATTTATCTTAGCTGATACTTGTATTATACTGATCATATACTAGTATACTTCTTCATTTGTTTGATGAATATTTTGGATTACATTGTAAAAGCAGTATTATATATTTTGATCAATCTTTTCATATTTTGATTGGTGATTAATTTATATAACTGAGTATGAGTACATGCCAACACCTGCTAGCTCAATTGGTTAACGCAATCTCTTGAATAAAGAAGAAATTCCAAGTTCAAGCCTGACTTAGGCCAATGTTTTTTTTGGAGGTATAGGAGGGATATACGAACCCAATATATAATTAAAAATAAGTACGAGAACATAATTTATATAACATGCTTCTTAGAAAAACACCCTAGACCAAATACTATACTCATGTATATACCAAACACACTAAGAAGATGACTAATTTTTTTTTGAATTCACAAATTACAAAATGCATGCTACATATATACCAAACACACTTAAAGAATTACCAATTTTTTTAAAAATATATCACAAATTACATAATGCATGCTACATACTAGTTTTACTACTAGCTAAACCAAAGAATTGTAGGAAATCAAACCTATTGCCGAGTTTGGCGTGGAGGTCGATGACGAGCTTCTCCTCGGCCTCATTTAGGAGTCCTCTTTTGAGATCAGGACGCAGATAATTCGTCCATCTCAGCCTGCAGCTCTTCCCGCACCTCAACAAGCCGGCCAACTTGGGCACTGCTCGCCAGCAGCAGTGCCCTCCATTCGTCAGTATGAAGTTCATCAGCTTCTTATCTTCTTCCGCA
The DNA here is from genome assembly GCA_024447665.1 of Juncus inflexus. Lineage (NCBI taxonomy): Eukaryota > Viridiplantae > Streptophyta > Magnoliopsida > Poales > Juncaceae > Juncus > Juncus inflexus. The sequence continues at coordinate 10,064,450 of JAJHPC010000015.1, read as the reverse complement.
GTCCATGGCCCTCTCTTCACCTTTAATTTATCACAACATGGTTGTCTCCCCATGTTTCTCTCTCTCTCTCTAAAGGGCTTTCTCTTTCTTTCTAGATGTTTCTTCTCTAGGATAGGGTTAAATGTATGTATGTTCTTACCTTACAGTATTAGTTTTGGATGCAATATATCTCACCAACCTCTCCATATATATGCATTAAAAGTCTAAGATAAATTATGTAAGCACCTTTCCCTTCCTCAATGAAAAGGGCTTCACAACTGCTGGGTCATGACCACCTTTTTATTTTATTTTATTTTGTTTTCTAAGCTGATTGTGATGCTTTAGATGTTGTGAGGTGGCATTTAATTGTAAAACTCTGATTGAAAATTTCATTTTATTTTCTCATTGTGATGATTAAGTTGTAAGCCGAATATCTCTCTAGGTAGCAAGGGCGAAAATTATTTCGATTAGAAGTAATAAAATTGCATGGTTTACCAAATCAGCCGATTCCGCTACGATAAAGTCAATTCAGATCATATTCGGCAAGTTTAGACTCGGTAGATCATGCCGAATTCATATTATTATGTAAAGATGAAATTCTTTGTATGAATTGGTCCGCTTTTTTTTTCCGATTCGGCTCATTCCGATCTGATTCAGCCAATTGACTTGATTGCCATTCTCGTGGACCGACTCAATTTGATTCCGATCAGTTGTTATATGCAAAAAGTTTTTATTTATCATTTGAGATCATTGAGAATATATACTATGAAAAAACTGAGATTTTAATTCCATAAATATTTTGTTAATTTGTTTAGACATCTAGTCTGTTGTCAGTCTACATGGTTTCTTCCCACGACCACGAAGGTGGATTAGAAGTTGCACTCTTACGCAACCATTTCATCATCCGTTTGTCACGTCCAGTATAGTGAAAGGGAGCAGATAAATATTTAGTTAATAGTTTGAGCTCTTCTATAGTTCCCGACTCGTTTTTTTAATTTTTATGATGGATTTAATCTTAGCCCTTCAAATTGAAAAGGGTACTTTCGTGACAAATTATTTCATAATTAATTACACACCAGCTCATTTCCATGTTTTACAATTTTTTATTGTGTTCTCTCACCTCTCCATTTCATCCTCTCCATTTCCATGCATTTCTTTCATAGACTGTCTATTATTCTTTCCTCAATATCTTTCTTTGTTCTCCAAACCACAAGATATTAATCGGCGAATTTATAAATATATCGGTACTAAAAAAATAATATATTATAACTTAAATAGGCTTATTTTAATACTAAATAAAATAGAGAAACATAATGGTAAATTGATACTAAAATGGTAAATTGACATCAACAGTATATTTGTTTAGAAAATATGATATTCACAAAAAAATAATATATTGTGATATTTTAATGATAAAAAATGATATATTCATATTAAAACTACAAATTGGCACACAAAATATTATATTAACAATAAACTGACACAAAAAAGTATATATTAGTATTTGAAAATCATGTGATACAATAAAAATAGTATATTAGAACTAAAAATGGTACATTACGACTTCAAATCATATAATGATAATAAAAATGTACTACCATCCATAATTCTTTAAGCCTAAAAATAATATTTAGGCATTATTTGAAAGAAAATAACATTCACTCGAGATGATATATTAACTTTAAAATTGATGTATTCTCAATAAAAAAAATATATTGACACATAAAATAGTATAGTAACAACAATGAAATAGTCTATTAATATTAAAATAGTATATTGGCACGAATAGGATATTTTCACAAAAATAATCTATTATTACTAAAAATAATATATTGTGACCATAGATATAGGCATATTACTGATGGCGAAAATGATGTATAAACTCCGATAACAATATATTGGCCGGCACGCAAAATGACATATCGACGTTGAAAATGATATATTAATAATGAAAATGATATATGTCCTAAAAAAGAATGTATTGACATTGAAATTGATACATAGAATTATGAATTTATTTCTTTATCCCCTTTCAAACTAAACTTAAGACAATCCAAAATAACATATTGAAGTTAGAAATAACATATCGACGTTGAAAATGATATATTAATAATGAAAATAATATATATGTCCTAAAAATGAATATATTGACACACAAAAGAATATTAACATTGGAATTGATACATAGAATTATGAATCTATTTCTTTACCCCTTTCAAACTAGACTCAAAACTATATACTTCAAAAACAATATTTCATTAATAAAAGCAATTGTAGTATTGATAGAATTACAAGAAAAAAACTCTATTTGTCATATAATTTTCATTTAATGCAAAACCATCTTTCAAGATACGGGAATCTCCCTCTCCAAAATTCTCAAAAAAAAAAAAAAAGAAGATATGGGAATCTGAGAAGAACATATTTTCATCCAAAGAATTTTTTTACTCGGAACTTTATTATTATCAATCAAGCATTTTTTTTTTGTTATTCTCAAATTCAAAATCTCTCGAGAATTCAAATCTCTCTCCTCCAAAACCGTTTAAGCAGGGCTCAAGTCGCAGCGAGTTCTATAACAGTGTCTTGAAACTCCTCTCTCATATGAATATATGATTTAATCCTTGAATCTTTCCTGTCAATTATCCAACTAAGCTCTCCAATTACCAATTATTAATAACAGCCAGTCAATTAACATTCAAATTGTTAAAATTCAAGAAATGTGTTATGAAGTTTTCGTAGAGATTGAAGAATTAAAGATTTGTCTTATTCTTTTCATTTGCCTCTTTCTATGTCTTGCTGGTTGATCCAATTAGAAAAATAACAGGGTGACAATTTTTTTTATCAATAATCGACTTGACAGCAAGTGACTTTTCCATTACTCAATCCAGATTCAGTGAATATTTCTTTCTATCGATGCTTGTCATGCAATGGGATGGGGACAAGGATATGATGGTATTGGTAATAAATATATAGGAACGTAAGAGAGAAACATATTGTGAGTTAAATTCAGAGAATAGACACGAGAGACAGAAAAACAAAACGAGACTAGCATCAGAGCCATTGAGTATTGAACATGAAGGGAGGGAGATAAAGAGAGGAAGAAGTCTACTGGAGAGGAGACGAATAGATTAGAAAACGTCAAAACGTAATAATGAATTCTTGATGATATTACTATTTTATCCTTCTATGATCTTTTATATTATTTTGACACTCGTTTGAAATGGAAAATGAATTAAGGGCTGATCTAATTTTGTTGCTTTAGAGTCGTCCCATTAGGAATATTACATTTAATATTAGCCGTTTATTTTTCAGCCGGGCAAGATATAATTTTCCTAATAGTTCACCTAAATTGTAAGACTAGAATAATTCAAATTGACTTTATTATTTACATAAATGTAAAATTATCTATACCAATTAATAAAACTTTGTCGCTCTTTATCAAAAAAAAAAAAAAAAAAAAAAAAACTTTTTCAAATTTACTCTCCATAAATAAATAAATAGAACCAATCTTAACATCACAGCAACCAACCCCACTGACCTCTCAGTACTAACAAATTCTAATGTTTTAATAAAATTACATGCGGTAATACGATGTGTACTAACGGAGAATTCCAATTCATAATGTTTAATAAAATTACGTGCATGCAGTAATACGATGTGTACTGATGGAGAATTCCAATTTATAATGTTTAATAAAATTACATGCGTAATAATACGATATGCACTAATGAAGAATTCAAATTTATGTTTAATAAAGTTAATTACATGCGGTACTATGATATTTACTGATGAAGAATATTAGTTAAACATTCGGAGTTCGTCATATGTATGGTACATAATACGTTTGTAAATTATTCGGACTGAAAGTTTTTCAAGTCGATCAAATAAAATGAAGACGGTAGTACTTTGTCAGTTCGGCTATTTGTTGTATAATTTGTATAATACTATAGACTAAAGATACAATAATTCTCTATATAAAAATATGTAAATATAAATTTGTTATATATAAATAATTGAGAAATATTATTATTTTTCAAATACTATTTATTGTAGTTAAAAATTCTAAATATATAACTTGTTATTGATATATATTTTCTACCTTCATTTTTGTAGTATACTATATGTGTATAATATGCAATTTTTTTACTTTTTTAGATTTTTTTCATAAATAACAAATTATTTATTAGGTTGAGTACAGATACGTAAACATTAATGTATATAGTAGTTGAAATACACAATTGTTCGTGAATTATAAGAGTGTTTTACTCACGAACTGAACAAATATGATGTGGAATTTCACTTAAGGGGATTTCGCAAAAAAAAAAAAAAAAAAACGTTTTGTGCAAAAAAAAACCCCTATATTGTTGACAATTGCAAAAAATCATACACTATTGTCAAATTACAAAAAAATTCTCTAATGTTATTAAATACAAACTAACACCGTTAGTTTTTCACTCTACAAATCACTATATTCTTAATGTTTCGAAACACTTTGGTAGAAAATTGCATTTGAATTAATTTCAATGATTTCAAGTTAGTCTAAAAAAATTTCAATGATTTAATTTGAAATGATATCTTATTTAATTAGGGGTAATATGAAAATGTGACAGACTTGAGAATGCTGAAAACGCAACGGTATACTATTTTTTCCGCTTTTCAATATACTTTTTATTTTTTATATATTGTTTGCACTGTGTTATGTATATGTTATTTATTGCATCTACACATTGTCTTAAAAAAATAAATTTTATATATTATTTACTTAATTTTATATACTTAATTATTGTCTCTATATATTATTTTTTGGCATCATATTGCACGATGAGAAACCCCATCATGCAGCATCAGATCCCTTAATTAATTAACATCTCTCAGCTCTTAAAATTAATTAACACAAGGGGGACCCTCGCGCGTTGCGCGAATTGCTTAAACTGCTTGTATAATGAAGATGTGGTTATCATAGTATATATGTTATTTTCTTATATTGTGCTTGCTATGAACTTGGTCTGAATTTAGAGATTAAAACATTTGGTATGAACAACACTTGTTTAACAATGAAAAAAAATACATAATAGTTATTTAACAGTAATAACAAATACATAATTCAATGAATATACAAAATATAAAAAGTGGATATATAAAAGATAAATATTGTTCATAAATTACGGTTTCACTTGGTTGTCTACGGCTCCATTACGTGTGCTCAGGCTAGAAGTTTTGTAAAATGTATTACCGTGTTATGAATTATTTTTCGTTAAATTTTTTCTCTAGAATCTCTAGAAGAGACGGAAAAGAAAAACTGGTGGAAACATAATGATCATACGTCTCTAACGCATATTAATATGAATAAAAAGATATAATTTTGTAAAGGTAACAAAATTAGCATTGAAATAATTCCACTTTTAATGATACACATAAAAGTTCGGACATATCTAACATAAAAATAACTCAATAACAATTATTTAAAATAAAAAAAAAGAAATTTCTAGCTTTTTTATTATTAAATTTTATAAATTTATTTATTTAAATTAATTTTTATTGAGTTATTTTTTATTTTTAAACTATTTTAATTTTTTTACTATTTATTTTTTTGGCTATTTAAGTTTTAATTTTTTTTTTAATTTTTTTTTTACTTTTGCTTTTTTATATTCTATTTATTTTACTTTATTTTATTTCTACTAAATTAATTTTATTTCTAAATTAATTGTTATTTTCTATTTTTAACTATTTTATTTGATTTATGTTTATTTTTGTAATTAACGTTATTTAATTTACTTATTAATAAATATATTTGACATGTATAAGGGTATTTCAATCATTTTCAAATAAATAACCTTTGAATGGATGGAGAAGTAGATGTAGGGGATATTTGAAAGGAAAATATAAAACAAAGGGGTGTATTTGTAACAAAACGAAAAAAACATGGGGTATTTACTACATTCAGTAAAGATAGGGGGGTTTTATGTAAATTTTTTTTATTTATAGTAATGATATTTTGAGAGCACATTTCTTATGTTCAGAGTATGAATACATGTTAAGAGCACTTTTATTATATATACTCAGCTCTGAAAATAGAAAAACAGCTCTCATAATAACACCTACCTCAACTAACTGAATTCTTTACTTTCAGAACTAAAATTGCTATGTGCAGATAAACAATCTCATCCATCAAATATTGATCGAAATGCTCATATTTTATCAAGAAAAAAATGGACGGTCCAGATTAAAAGAACATTGTGTCTTATAAATGAAGAAAAAAATGTCTAGAATTATATTCTATTATAAATTCTATATTCTCAAACCTCTATACCTCCATCACAGTTTAGTGTGAAATATGTGTTAATTAAGTTTGAGAACGGTTGTTTAAAATGAGAGAGATATATTAACCTTTAAGAATTATTTTCTTTGAATAATTAGTAAAAGAAAAGCAGACTACTTATTAAAATGGTACTGAGTTTCTTGGAATTTTTGGCATTAATTTAGGGCTTTTATGCAATTCTCAGTAATGTTGGGGCTCTTTTATAAATTTTCCTAAAATTAATTATTAAGCTAAACCATATATGATATATATTGGATGATTATTAAGCAGACTTCATTTCTACGTAACTTGCATGAGGTTGAACTACGGCTACTTTTCTTCGGCTCTGTCTCTATTGGTCTATAACTCTATAGTATAAATACACTGGAGACATCCGTTTCTTCTTAGGACTGGAGAGAAATAAAGAATTCCTTCATTTTCGTAATTGTCAGAAGATTGCTACGTTACTCTTGCATTGTTTAAAATACATGAAAATCAAACTATATTCAAAATATTGGTCCTTGTAAGATTTTGGATGGTTAAGCATGATCTAAACTATTGGACCCATGCAAATATTTTTTGCACCGTTGATTATTTTGCTATTTCTCTACGAAATATGAGATGAAAAATTAATATTTTAGAGAGTTTGGTAAGAAAAGGTCTGTTAATCGCCTTCATATATCTAGTTGGTTAACTACTGTCACCCGTTATTATATATCTTTTCTTTTACATATCTTGTTTTGAATAATTCTTTAACATAACATGATGAAGGAAAACAGACCAGTAATGAATAAATATGAAGTGATGAGAGGATCTCGTTTTTACCATAAGATAGAAAATTATATAGTTTATATACTAGATGGTCAATATCGTAAAAGAGGTGACGGTTTTCTAATCGCGCGATAATGGTCAATTTAGATAGATAAGAGGACTAATAGAATCTTTACCAATTTAAGGTCGTTGTACATTCTAGCGAGCAACACGCTGAATGACGACACTCTTAACTGGTATCCTACTGCTCGATCAAGAGTTGTTTCTGTTACACTCAGAAACGAAATTGAAAAGAAATGGATTAGTCTCAATTTGAGTTACAACAAAAATGGGTTATTTAAATATTCAAGTGTATCTACTACTAGCATCACCCAACTTAACCATTTTAAGGTCAGTGTGTTGGATCTGGTAGATTGGATTGGACCCGCCGGCTCACAGTTTTCGTGGGCTCCAGACTAGATGAAAAGTTAACGAGGGCCTTTTCGATATATTGAATCATCTGTGACATGACAAAAGGACTAGTATGATAAATTAACAATTTAGTATATTATAATATCATATGAATTTAAATTATATATATGTTCCTCAACAAAATTAACCAGTACAGTATAGCACAATATATTGGGAGATCATGAGATCAAATTGAGAGATGGGTTTAGATTACAATTAGTTTGAAAGAGGTGATACAAAGAGCAATTTATATTATGGTTAGAAAGAGGTTTGTGAGAGAGAGAGATTTTGAAACTCTTCTTCTTGTTTAATTTGGGTTGTTTGGACATTGGAGCTGTTTAAATGTGGGTTCATTTAATGATTTTATTTTTTAAATAGAAGAAACCTTAATTGGGCCCTCTAAAGTGTTCTTTTTTTAATTAAAACCCACCATTAATGGGTCCAAAGACTTATCATATAGTACAAAGTGCATTTACTCGGCGGATCTTGACCAAAAATTTAGGGTGGCCGTAATGAAAAATTCACCAAAAATTTATAAGGGGCGATATGTGTATATAATTTTCAATTTTATATAAAATACAGTAGTATAATATATATATATATATATATATATATATATATATATATATATATATATATATATATATATATATATATATCTACTTCAAAATCTAAGGAGACGGCTGCCCTTTAGTATCTATTAAGATTCGTCCAGTGGCGGAATTTGACCCGAATCCTTGGGGGGGGAGTCGTAATAGAAAATACAGTAAAAATCTTAGGGGGAGGGGTTATATATAATGTATAAATTTATTATAAAATACAGTAATATTACCATATATATATAGTAAAATTTTAAAATCTTGGGGGGACAGCTGCCCCTCGCTGTACCTACTAAAATCCGCCACTGGATTTGTCACTGTTGAATAATTAGAGATTTGAACTTGAGATTCTCCCCAAAGTTTTTGAGTGACTAATCGCTTGAGCTAGCAAAATTTTGACTTAAAGATGTTTTTATTGTCGGATAGAAATATAGATCTTTGATTAAGCTTTTATTTGTTCTATTTTTATATGGACTTTACTCTACTGATAAATCTTATTAAAAATGAGATCTATTTTTTAGGGGGCCTTAATTATTATGGGGCCTTATAGCAGAAGAATTAAAAAATGCACCTGATTGGACCAGCTGACTACTTAAGACTAATAATTTAGGCTCCAACGCTCATCCTTGATATTATCTTCCTTCTTTTAGTTGGGCTTAGCAAAAAAATTACCTGTAAGTGTTGCTATGTTTCATTCATCTTTTAGTTATTCATTTATTTACTTGAAGAATATTTCATACGATTTATTTTCTTACCTCAATTAATTTCCGATAGACAATCCACCAAATATGGTTCGAAAAAAATATAATTATATCATATCAGTTGCTACTCGAACTCCAAAACTGCATGAATTTCTTGAAATTTTTCTCTTCTACAATTTAATTCAAAAGAAAAGAGTTCTCTTTATATTATAATCTCTCACTAATTTTCTGTTGATTGGAAATGGGCTTCAGTTTTGTGGAAAGAATATTGCAATTTGATATCCAATCACAAAATATGGGCCGGCCTTTTAGTTGCTTCTTTATATTATCGAAGTGCCTTCTTATTTTATAGAAGGGAAATTGGATATCACGAAGGGAAATTGACGTGCGACGTGCTTGTGAGTCATCGGTACCTCCTCTATATTCTTCTCGCCGCTCCTTTTTTTCTCCTACACTACGGATCTGGTATATACTGTTTATCGGCCAAAAATATTGTTATATATATATATGAGTGATTAAAAAACATACGTATATTTTTGGGGTGAAAAATATATACCCCGAAAATATACATATATCATCAAAAATTCAAATTTCAACCATACGGATGGAATATATATGCTTTGAATATATTGTAGATTAATTTTCACAAGAATCAGAATATTATATCATTGTCATCATATATCATCAAAATATGCAGCACTATTCAAAACATATATCGAAATAATAGTTTGATGATAAATGATGGCAATGATATATTATTTTGATTCATATGAAAATTAATTCACAACATATTCATAACATATATATTACATCCGTATGGCTGAAATTTGAATTTTTACTTTTTATAACCACTTTACGGGTATTTAAAAAAAATGTATGTTGCAACATACGTATGTTTTTTAGCATTTCCCTATATATATATATATATATATATATATATATATATATATATATATATATATATATATATATATATATATATATCGATCTAACGATGTGATATAACAATATATATATACATGTGTGTTATGGATATAATAATAATAATAATAATAATAATAATAATAATAATAATATATAATTAAAATATAATTGACAAAATAATATATATATATATATATATTGTTTGTTTAAATTATATATTGTTATATCATCATCTATATATTATTTTCGTAGTTGTGCCTCTGTTTTCAGATCTCAGCAATCAGTTTCATCCCGTCGTGATGCCGTCGTTACATCCCTTTAGAGAAATCTTAGATTATCATGAATCTGTTATGTTTACTTGACTTCTTTAAGTATAACTGACCCTGTCCCATTATGGGCATGTTTGATTTGGTCTATCTGATTAGATTGTATTTACAAGATTTGAAACAAAATTATTTGTTTGATTTTGTGAAATATTAAATTTGAAGGCTCCAATGTAAGAATTTTATGATACATGAAAAAATTTGGTTCGGTTATTTGTGGATAAGAATACAAACACATATATTTTTATGGATATCCACATACAAATGGATCACGGTTTCTTTTAAATATATATTTAATTATTAACAACAAAAATGATAGCAAAATTTAAAATTATAACAAAGAAATTTTGATTAATATAAATAAATATATTATGTGTATCCTTATACATATCCATCCGTATCCACTACAGAGTAAAATATCCAAAAACCTACAGTACTCATTTTACAAATTCATTTGGATATTATCCATACTAGAAAGTCAAATTCATTTTCAACATTCTAAAAATCAATTTTGCCACCTTCAACCGTCTAATTTCTAATTTACAATTAATTACTGATTTTTCTGATTAATTTTGTCCTAATTTCTCATCGCCTGACTCTCGATATTTCTGCCTAGCTGCCGATTTTTTCACCTCGATCATGATATTTTCAATTAATTCTGATTTTCCTCACCTAATTCAAAAAACTTTGATACTAAATTTTCTAAATTTCATATCCCTCTAGTATATGTGTGTATATCGTTGAAAAATCTCGTGTTATAATCTTAAAATGCCCAGGCGCCACCTAGGCGCTACTTCCTGCTCTAACGCATGCCAGCCGCCTAATGATTTGATAAATACTATTCATTATCATATCCATAGGCCGGATACATATTTTTTTTCTTCTGAATATGAATATTTTGTAGAAACGACTACGGATCAGTAAGATGAGCTCATCTTCCATACACTAAAATATTTCACTCTTTTATTGATGGATTAAATCATAACCATTCAATCATATAAGGGTATTTTAGTAAAAAAAAGAATAACCAACCAGTCACCACTTTTCTCTTCTTTTCTAACGATAAATCATAACCATTCAATCATATAAGGGTATTTTAGTAAAAAAAAGAATAACCAACCAGTCACCACTTTTCTCTTCTTTTCTAACGATTTTTGCTTCTTTTTACCGATGTTTGCCATTCATGTCCGGTCTCGTTCTCCTTTCCCCTTTTCTGTAGAAATCAATTAAAAGTTGTTCTCCAAAAGCATGGATAGACTCTCCCTCATCTCTTTGCTATCTCTAATCTTGAGTTGTAGGGTTAAGCTTAGCATTTGGAAATTGGTTAGAGTTTTGACTGAATTGTTTGGTGAATTTGTGTATAGATTTGAATTGATTTGTATAGGTTCGGATTATGATTAGAATTTGAATAGGGTGAATTGGGTTTGTATAGATATAAATTAATGTAGGAAATTCAGCATTAATATTCCAGGTTTTTTTTTTTGAAACAAATTGATATTCCAGTTTATGTTTGTTTCGGAGCAAATTTTGAATCTGAATCATTTTTTTATCATACCAAATAGTTCATCTGTAGAACTCGATTAAAAAAAATTCTTGTAATTACATGCAAATTAATCCAAAATTCCAAATTTTTAGTATTTCTTCTCTTTGTCGGATCCCAAACCACACTTAATTTTCTTCACATGGGTCTTCATTATTGTTGAGAGAGAGAGAGAGAATGAGAGAGAGAGAAACCCATATCGCAATTACAAAGAGAGACAGAGAAGAGACGTATCGCTATTAGAGAACTAGACCATTTTTTTCGACTTGCATCCTGACCCAAAAAAATCAAAAAAATGGTCTACTTCCGCCAAACCCTCTGGCGGAACTAGCTCGAAATAACTAGTTCCGTCAGAGGGTCTGGCGGAACTAGACAATTTTTTTCGACTTGCAACCTGACGCAAAAAAATAAATAGAAATGGTCTAGTTCCGCCAGACCCTCTGGCAGAACTAGCTAGAAATAACTAGTTCCGCCAGACCCTCTGGCGGAACTACCCACTGCGTTCTTTTAAACCCCCATTTAAACCGTCCGACCCTCATTTTAACTCTACCCGTCCGTTCGGAAAAAAAGAGGAAAATTGGGGGCGAAATTTCATGCAATTTCATGAGAGGAAATTAAAGGAGAAAGAGGGAAGAAATAAAAGGAAGAGAAGGAGAAGTTAGAAAGAAGAAGAAATATGTAAGTTATTTTGTTTGATTTTGAGTTTTGATTAGTTATTTTTGTTGATTTGGTTGAATTAAAATAAGTTTTGATTGAGTGAAATTGGTGAGAAATAGGTATGGATTTAGTGAGATTAGATTGAAATTGGTTTAAATAAGTTGATAGTATTGAAATTTGTTTGAATTTTTGTTGATTTTTTTAGAGAAAAATAAGAACAAGAAGAAGAACAAGAAAAAGAAGAAGGAGGAGGAGGAGGAGGAGGAGGAGGAGAAGAAGAAGGTGAAGGAGAAGGAGTAAATTTTTCATCAAATTTATTCGGTATGAAAAAAATTTGTAATTATTTTTTATTTAGTTATTTTATTTATTTATAGTAATTGTTTATGATTTTTTTTAATATATACAATTTTTTTATAAAAAAAAAAAAAAATAGAATGAAGCAATTTGTTTATTTTTGTGTTAAATAGTATGTTTATTTAGTTATGTAAAAATATATTATTTAGTTATTATTTATATAGGGATATTTTTATCAATTTTATTCGGTATGAAAATATTTAATAATTAATTTTCAATATTTAGTTATTTTAAGAAAAAAAATATAATATATATTTGTTTAGTAATATATTTATTTATAGTGATTTGTTAGGTTTTTATTTTTGACTATATACTATTATTCCTATTAAAAAAAGAGTGAAGTAATTTGTTTATATTAAAAAAAGATTGAAGTAATTTATTTATAGTAATTGTTTAATTATTATTTATATTTAAAAAATAAAATTTATATAGGGATGTCATCTAGGGGCGGATCTAGTCGTGCGGATCGGGGGAAGGCCCCCATAGTTGAGCCAGAAGGTTCGGTATATCGTCCGCTGAACGAATTCCAGGATGATCAAAGAACCGTATGTTTCAGCCAACCGGACAACACCAAGGCTAAAGGGAAGGGGGGGTTTCCAATACAGGCAACATCATATTAATGTATTGTATATAAAATTATTTCTATATATCTATTTATTTAATTATGTAAAAATAATTTACTTATATGTTTCGTTTCCGCAGGTGCCATGGAATTATCAGTACGAGCCATATTTTGCGAGTGCGTGTTTGTTACAAACGCAGAGAATCGGTTATGTACCAATCGATGGCATACTGATAACCGCTCTGCAGGAACGGTGGAGAAAGGAGACGCATACGTTCCACATGCCGCACGGAGAAATGACCATAACGTTAGAGGATGTTTCATGCTTGTTGGGGTTGCGGGTGGATGGCAAGCCCCTTTGTGTGAAGAACAATAGTATTAATTGGGCAAATAAAGTCGGGGAACTACTCGGAAAAACACCCCCCCAAGAGATGTTCAGAGGATCAGGAAATAAGACAAGCAACGTGTTGGTAAATAAAAAATGGTTCATGAAGAATTTTGCCGATTTGGAGTGTGATGCCCCCATATTACGAGTTGAGCAATATTGTAGAGCTTACATGATCGGATTTTTTTCTGACATTTTATTTACAGATCCAAATGGGGACTGTTGTTCGCTCATGCCCCTGGTACTTTTAGAAGAAATGAATAATTTGCATGAGTCGGCATTTGGGAGTGGGGTACTTGCATATATGTACAGAGAGCTGTGCAAAAGTACAGGTCCCGATCAGAAAAATATGGGAGGTTGCATCTTATTACTACAATTATGGGCTTGGCAACATTTTGCGACCGGAAGACCGAGAGTTTCATTGAACCCGGCAAGATTAAATATCTACGATGATCCGGATTACAATGATACGGTTGGCATGCTCTGGAGAGATGCAAGAGTTAAAGAGGATCCATCGACTACTCATTTGTGGGCGAACCGCGACATGTTAGATAGCATCCCTCCAAGTGATATCTTTTGGGCACCTTACGAGCCATACCGCGATAGGCTACCGCCCATTTGTCAGGAAGAAAGAACTACGGCACTACTCAGTGTGCCGTTGATTTATTTCTAGATCGTCGAGCGTTATCGTCCTGAGAGGGTGATGCGGCAGTTCGGGTATCGGCAAAAAATACCCCCGGAAATACCTCAAGCCGACAAAATTGCCGACAAAGAATTACGCGACCTGACGAATTTTCGCGGAAACGATTGGCGTAAGATTCACAAGAATTGGATTACACGTTGGAACGATAAATGGTATTGGTATTCGCAAATGGATCCCCTAGAGCCGTATACCCCTCTCGATTATGATGGTTACATGACCTGGGTATCGGCAGAATTCTGATCCGTTGGTCCAGAGCACCATTTCGCACGGTTCGAGCACATACCGCCCCATGGTCCCCGAAAAAAGATTAGCGGTAAATTGTTTTAATATTTTTAAAGTTAAATTTAGAATTTTAAAATTTTTATTTTTTTTAATATTTGAAGGCACAAACTGCCATGGAGGGAGCTCGCATAGGTTTCAGAATGCTCAGAGAATTTGGTGCAAATATGAGGGCGGAAGTAAGGGACGGCATCGGAAAATGGTTGGGATGCCAAAACTAATTTGTACTCATCTTAATGAGTATCCCGGCGATACTGAGTGGGAGGTGCTCAACGAACCGAGAGCAGATGCGGGAGGAGAGGAAGAGGGGGGAGAGGAAGGAGAAGACATCAGTCAGCTCACTCAGATGCAGACTCGGAACCAGGCGAGAAGGAGAGGAAGAGGACGCGGCCGTGGTGCACTCGGCCGTGGTGCACGCGGTCGAGATGTTTAGGGTTTATATTAGTGTTTTAGGGTTTATGTTTTGAGATTTGGACTATGTTATAGTATATGTTTTTGGGGTTTAGGGGTTATGTTTGGGGATTTGCATTATGTTGTGATTTGTTTGTTTATTTAGACTATGTTTGATTTTTTAGGGTTTATGGTTTATTTAGATTGTTTTAACTTAAGCATTACAACTACTCAACAATAAATAAAACAAACTAAATAAAATAAACTAAATAAATCAAACTAAATAAACCAAACTACGGTCCATTGTAACGGTCTCCACCCATTTGTGTGCACTTTTGTTTAGTGTGATCTGGTAATTTACAGATGCTGCAATTCATTACACGTTTTTCTTTGTTCATGGTGTCCATACTGTTTTGGATTCGCAATTCCTGCCTTCTTCCACATTTCATCCTTCCGTGAACATTTGTCCTTATAAGTTTATCACCAGGAAATAAATTGTAATTACAAATTTCTGTGCGTGGCGTCCATTGTGATTTTTCCTTTACAGGATAGAAACTTTTTTCGTACGTACATTTCAAATTATCTAAGGAATAATACGGATGAATGAAAACTTCGCTAGATATAACTTTGCGTATACAAACTTCTATGACGTGCGAACACGGGTAGTGATATATCATAGGTTTCTGACACTCGCATTTTCCTTCGTTGATATCCACTCACCTTTTCTTTCTCGGAATTCCAATACCACTCGTCGAACGCCGGGCTTGCGTAAGCACCTGATAAATACCTTGCTCTAAGTTGTAGCAAGTGACTTCGTGCCTAGCAGCCTTAATGCATCTACGTTCCATGTTTAACATCACTATATCCGACCAATTCTTTTCCCTTATATCAGCAGCCGCCCGATATCTCACGTGATAACAATTTAGCTTATAAAATGCCGCCTCCACAATTGCCGTAACAGGAAGTTTTCTTATACCTTTGAAAACAAAATTCATCACTTCGGCGTTATTGCTAGTTGGTATGCCCCACCGACGACCTTCAGTATCGTACGAAATCGCCCAATTTGATTTATTTATCTTCTGTAACCAATCGGTCGCCGAACTATCTTTTTTTTCCATTTTTTTTCATATCTTATTAAATTTATATTTGTTGTGCGCACGTACTAATCCTTGAATCATTGGAACCACTGTTTTGTCTGTTACAGCATTACTGAAATTTTCTTGAAGATGCCGCATACAATAACGATGATAACCATAAGGTGGCAGCCACCTTCTCACTCTCATTGCACTAATTATGCCAGCATGCCTATCCGAAATAATGCATTACATATTTTCTTCTCCGAGAACATCACGCAAACAATTAAAAAACCACCACCATGTCTCATTCTTCTCCCTATCAACTAAAGCAAAAGCTAAAGGAAATAACTGATCATTTGCGTCGGTCCCAATCGCCGTCAGTAAAGTTCCTTGGTATTTTCCGGTTAGAAATGTTCCGGTTGAAACCCATGTAGTGATGGGCCAAATGCCCAAAAAAGACCTTCAAACTCCAACTCACCATCTCTATTTGAGGCACCAGTTTTAAATGTATACAAAGTACCAGGATTTGTTGATGTTATTGCCGCCATCAACTCAGGGAGCAAATTATAAGCCTCCCTTCAACCCCCAAATAAGAATCGAAACGCGTGTTGTTTTGCGTGCCAAGCCTTCCAATATGATATGATATATTCAACCTTCAATTTAACGGCTTCTATTATGGTTACAGGTTTAACATCTAAATCCGCTCTTACGATATCTAGAATTATCCCCCCAACAAGCACACTCGTTAACTGTTTGTGGTCTCTTCTAGGTGTTTGGTTAATACATACGTGTGGTTGTCTAAATATTTTAATCTCCCATAAATTATTTTTTTTATTAATCGAAGCGTGTATCCTCCAACTACATCCTCTAGTACCTTCATCTTTAAGCTTGCATCACAATATATCTCGTTTTATTCGAGTGGTCTACTTCTATTTCTCGGTGATGTTTCGTACTGTATGCTCTTACAGCCGATTGTAGTTCTGATTTCGTTTCAAATGTACGTCCCTTATACAATATTTCATCATCATTTTCATTCACATTCATGCCAGATAAGACATCATTTCTCGTATATTCCCACATTGAACTATCTTCGAATTCAGCAGCCAGCGCATCACCGAAAGTACCTACACTAACCATCTCACCCTCTTCCGTATATATAAACCCCGTCTGATGGTTCACTCTCTCCGTTTCTTCATCGCCATCTCCATAAATTTCTTCCTCGTCCTCTGACTCCATTTCGGGTTCCTCATCTAATTCATTTTCATCATCATCTATTTCAGGAAGTACATTATTGCTCACACGTGTCATATCAAAGGTCGCAAACGGGTCCTCATTTGCATTGTCAATATTTATTTCATTTTCAACGGGTTATAATATCTCATTTTCATATGCATTTGGAATTACATTTGATCTACTACTAGTTCCTATCTGATATTCTTTATTTTGGACGCGATCAACGTATATTTCTAATTCCTCCATCCCAACCCTTATGTCGCGCTCCGCAAAATTAATCAATTGTGTATTATTCATAATTTTCACTAACCTATAATGCCAAATGTCTTTCTTAAGGGAAGGAAGCCGACCTCGGATTAAAAGAATATCATTATACGACCAACCGAGATTCTCATAAATTTCGTTACACAATTGGTCATAATCCCTATTTGCGGTTGTACTTTCTGAAATATAAGCCGGTTCCTCTGGGTCGTAATTGCATCCGTTTGGTAGATTTACAATAAGACCATCATAATATACAAGAATTTGAGAGTTTTGTGCCATTTTCTTCTTACTAATTACAATAATATTTCAACAAATTAACAACAAATATATAATAAAATCAATTAATTATTTAATGAAACAAAAAATCCATAATAGAATACCTAATTTCCGTCTTCATTTTCTTCTATTTTCTCTATTTATTTGGGTCAAAATTACCTCAAATACACTTCAAAATCGCCTGAATAATATTTTTATTTTTTGGGAGCGAACTTTAGGTTAGATTGGGGGAGAGAGAGAAAGATTTTCCTTTTATAAGAAGCTCTAATGATTGAACAAGTTCCGTCATAGGGTCTGACGGAACTAGGCTATTTCTCAATTTTTTGTGGTCAGACCTGTCCGGAAGACACGCTGATACAGGTTCCGCGAGACCCTCTGGCGGAACTAATTATTTCTAGCTAGTTCCGCCAGAGGGTCTGGCGGAACTAGTCCATTTTTTTTTTTTTTTGCGTCAGGTTGCAAGTCGAAAAAAATGGTCTAGTTCCGCCAGACCCTCTGGCGGAACCAGCTAGAAATAACTAGTTCCGCCAGAGTGTCTGTAAGTTGAAAAAATGGTCTAGTTCCGCCAGACACTCTGGCGGAACTAGTTATTTCTAGCTAGTTCCGCCAGAGGGTCTGGCGGAACTATACCATTTTTTCAACTTACAATCTGACCCAAAAAAAATCAAAAAAATGGTCTAGTTCTCCCAGAACTAGCTATAAATAACTAGTTCCGCCAGAGTACCATTTTTTTTTTACTTTTTGGGTGAGATTGTAAGTTGAAAAAATAGTTTGATTCCGCCAGACGTTCTAGCAGAACCTGTTATTTCTACCTAGTTCCGCCAGATGGTCTGGCAGAACCTATATTTTCGTTATTTTTGGGCCAATTTCACCGTCTAAATTGGGCCAGAAATAAATTTTTTCTAGTTCCGCCAGACCTTGTGGCAGAACTAGCATTTTCCATTAATTAAGCGTGTTTAAGGGTGCCAAATGACCGAGATTAGCAAAAAAAAAAAAATCCCTAGTTCCGCCAGACCCTCTGGCGGAACTACTTCAGTTCCGCGAGACCCTCTGACGGAAGTGCTACCTACCCAAATATTTTGAAACAAATGCTATCTGATTAATTATTCTTCAAAATAGTCTATTAGAGGGTTGAGAGAGGTGAGTTTGTCGTGGGTTTAATCTTTCACTAAATGACCATAATGTCCTTACTCTCTACAATGGGTAACCAGCTAGTAACATGCTAGGAGGTTGTTTTTACCGGCTAGTGATATATTAGGAAGTTGTTTTAACCAGCTGCTCAAATCAGTCATCTTTTCCCATTTAATCTGGATCATTAGATTGACTGAAATTAACGGTACAAATTATTTAGATGTATGGAGTAAGATATTATCAAATAATATCCGATTCATTTATATCCCAGCAAGTACGACCTACAAAGAAAAAGAAAGTAGCCAACTCGCGGGATTTGTCATTTCCTCTTGTGCTTTCTTCGATCCGTATTTTCCCTATTAAAATCTAGCTAATAGCATGTCTACTTTAGCTGTCAGAAGATCACAAATCACACTCAAGTCTGGCTCGGCATTCCTCTTAGAAATTCTACCAGTCCTTCCTCTCTTTCCCAGGTGCCCGATTTCGTTCCTCATTGACCGAAGAGTCAAAGCTGATCGAATTCAAGTGAGAAAGTGCACCATACTACTACTTTTGTTCAAACGTGTTGAAAAGGTCTGTAAAAATGAGAAAGGACTCTCACCCACCACCATTTAGTTTCATACGACCACAATCTAAACGGACAGGCCTAGTTGCTTCATTGGGCTCCACATAACTCCTTTCCCCGAAATAATCACTAATTCGGTTCACAACCAACCAGTAGAAACCACATCAAAATTTTAACGGTAATTGTTTGTTCTCATGTTCCTGTTCATGGTGAACCGAGTCCAATAATCATCCCAACAGACTATAAATACTTCTTCAATCACACCATTTTCAGTATCCTTCCTTCTCTTCTCTCCATCCATGGCGAACCATTCCATTCTTCTCCGTTTGTTCCTCCTCTGTATAATCTATTCTGCAGTAGTAGGGCAGGATTTGAGGTTCAAAAGGAGGAATGGAGAGTTCAAGATCGTACAGGTCGCGGATATGCACTACGCCAATGGCAGATCGACCGAGTGCCTCGACGTGCTTCCTAATCAGGAGGCGACATGTTCAGATCTAAACACAACTGCTTTTCTCTATCGGGTTATTCGCGATGAGAACCCTGATCTTGTTGTTTTCACAGGTCGGTCCTTCTTAATCGCTCTGTGTTGTTCTTTTTTATTTGCTGAAATTTAAGGATCGAAGTAGTGATTTGTATGAATATGGAATAGAGAAGTACATGTTACGAGAAGTGCTATAAATTCTTATTGTGATTTTAGAAATATTAAGGGCATTTGGTTAACTGTCTGCTTGACAAATGAAAATGATAAGAATCATGTAGCAGTAGAACAAATCATAGATATTCTAGATAAGCTAGCGCATATGAAAGTTATTTTCGAATAACGGAGCTATACAGAGACTTAAATATAATTATGAAAATTATGTATTCTATGTGTATTGATCTCTTCCATTTTGTGCAAATATAATTAGTACGTATGAAAAAATTTCGGACCACCTCAACGTACTCAATTAAACTCCACCACTGACCACGTGCTATTTCCATCAAGACAGTATTTTTCTGTATTTAGTCAGTCAAGACAAGTTGCACTGCATTATTTCACACCTTTGTTGACGAGTAAGTTTGAAAATGATATTTCTACTACCAATATATGCATGGTCCATATCCGTATCACCACAATTCCTTTGTCGTTGTGGCATCTACAGTTTTAAAGAGAATAATTCCAATTATTTGGTTGATGGTATATGTTTAAGTAATATTGACCTAACTTCATATATCTTTTTATAGCGAGGTACACTCGTCATCTTTGGTCAAATATACTTTCCCACAACAATATAATTAATTAACTTTCCTATTCATCAAAAATATATATATAATTAACTTTTCCAAAGTTACAATTCAAAACCAATCAATCATTCCAATATCAAAATATTAAATCCAAATCATGAAAACAATAAATAACTACAACAATCTAAAGTAATACAAACATCCACTAAGTTAGGTGACAACATATTTGGATCCGACACGACAAACCCGACCAAATCAATGGACATGGCCTTCTCCCCTTCCGTCTCCCTCAAACTCCCATGGGCCGCCGTGTTAGGCAACCATGACCAAGAATCAACCATATCACGCGAAGCCACAATGCGCTACATCAGCACCATGCCTTACACTCTCTCCAAGTTCAACCCAACTGGAGTCCAAATAGATGGGTTTGGGAATTATCATGTCGAAATCGGCGGGTTGCAAGGCTCACCTCTCAGAAATAAGTCGGTGTTGAATCTTTATTTCTTGGATAGCGGGGATTATTCAACGGTTGCAAGCGTGCCGGGGTATGGCTGGATCAAGCCGTCTCAGCAGGTTTGGTTTCAGAAAACCTCCTCAGATCTTCAGGTATATGTTATTATACGTTTATTTATAATGTGAATGTCTATCTATCTTACACAGATACTTAATAAATCAAGTTGTATCATATTTGATACTGATTTATATGATTTTTTTAAATAACATTACATATTTTTCAAATACTTCTCAAATAAAAACTATGTATATTTTAAAAAATAAATACATATAGCTGGTGTATAAAATCTTACATATAATATTGCCATTACAAAATCAAAATATTATATTTGCCATTATAAAAAGTTAAAAAATCATATTTGCCATTACAAAAACGTAAAAATATCATATTTTCCATTCCGAAGTACAAGATCTATCAAATTTATCCAAAACTTAAAATCATCCATTTTTACCGTTAAAACAAATTATGGTCCAGTATATAATTACTATTATAGCTCTAAATTTATTTCATAAGTAGATTATATTAAACATTGATTTCATGAGTTTATTCCTAATTTATCCTCCCTCTCTTCATGATATAGATCAATCATATATAGCCAACTATTTTTTATATTTTTTTAATGTGAAACCAGATTTTAATACGAGAGAAAAATTATTCAAAGAAAAAGAACTATTTCAATTCCAACTGTTTTTGGAATAATTGTTTCTAAAGAGGAAAAATGAACAAGCCAGATAACCTTTATAGGTACAATAATGTTGTGAGAGAAGGAGGGTGCCAAAATGGGGAAAGAAAGTTTAGTTTGAAGAGATAATATTGATATTTGCTAGTGAAGATTAAATGAAGAATATTTTGGTCATATTAAGTAAAACTTAACGGAAAGTTAATGATCTTGGATATATTTGTTATTCTTGAAGTTATAAAAGGGCAAATATGATTTTAAAGTTTTTTAATGACAAAGATGAAATTTTTTATTTTTATTTTTTTGAGGGAGGACAAAGATGAAATTTTAAGTTTTTGTAATGGCAAGTATGAAATTTCCCCTATATAAAATAATAAAAAATTATCCATAATAGATGTATTGTACCCCATTTTTTTTTTAGTTATAGTATTAGTATATTCATATATATATATCTGTAACAACATAGATTTTGCTTTTCGTTGACCTGATATTAATTTTTTTCAACATCGGTTTAGGAAAAGTATAAGAGCGGGCCAGAACCGCAGAAGGAATCTGCGCCAGGACTTGCATATTTCCACATCCCTCTTCCAGAGTACGCGAGTTTCGATTCCTCAAACTTTACGGGAGCTAAGGATGAACCAGGCATAATCGGCTCAGCCTCCATCAACTCTGGTTTCTTCTCGACCCTGGTTGAATCTGGAGATGTCAAGGGCGTCTTTGTAGGTAAGGAGTATTATCTGTTTTTCAATTTCCATACAGAAATAGTCAGAATGAATGACATACTGATCCAGTATAATTATTTATTAATGCAGGGCATGATCATTTGAATGACTTTTGTGGAAAATTGACTGGGATTCAGCTGTGCTATGCTGGAGGGTTCGGGTATCATGCGTATGGCAAGGTCGGTAGGTCCAGGAGGGCGAGGGTAGTTTCGGCATTTTTGGAGAAAACGGTCGATGGGAAATGGGGCGGCGTGAAATCCATTAAGACTTGGAAACGGCTTGATGATCAATATATGTCCACAATTGACTCTCAGGTCCTCTGGAGCAAGGGCCCCACTGGTCAGCCTCTCAGCTTAATCTTTATTTATTTGTTTGTTTATGTCTCAGCTTAATCTTTATTTATTTGTTTGTTTATCTAGTTAATTATTTATTTTTTTATTTTGAATGGGTAACAAGAATGAATGGATAAATATTTATTGATGGTTGGCAGGGAGCTGAAGGAAGTCGTTATCGAAATGGAATTAAAATTGGCGGATTACACGAGAAGAGAAAAGTTATATTTTAGATATTTTTTCATAAATAATAATTATTTTGGTATAATGGGATAGATCAAGAATTGCGTGTGTTGTGAATTATTAAATTAGTTTGAAAGTAGGGGAGGTCTGTTTTTCTTTCGAAGTTTTCGTTTGAGATATATACACGATAAAATAGGTTTATGGATGTAACTACAATATAAAAAAAAAAGAGTTTGTATTATCAAACAATAGAAAGGTATGGATAGTAGTCTGTAGTGTGATCTGAATGTATCAGTTAAATTTCCTATTCATCCCTTTATAAACGTTTCATAATAAATAATAATCAACACTTCATTTTCTTTGAATTTACGTGGTGAAAATATTAGACTTTCCTATAAAATAAAATAAATAGTCTTAACACTTCATTTTAACTTTTGTAGTTCTTGTACTTAAAAACGTCTCATTTTAATGAATGCAAGGGGTCTCTTTGACCCCTTAATTCCTTCACACACAAAAAAAAACTTTTGTAGTTCATTTATCACAATCTCTGTTGCGCAGACACTTCAAAAACCCGATCGTGTCCGTGTCGGACACGATGTTCCTCGGACACTTCTCGGACACGTGTCGGACACACCACATGGTGTGTCAAATATTTTATTATTAAGGACATTTCTCGGAGATTTCTCAGGACACTTCTTAGATACGTGCATTGGGCTTGTTAGCGCAATTATTGCACTATTTCATCATCCTCGTATTTTAGAGATTAGTTCATCTCACTTTTCTATTCCAGTAATTGTGAGACTGCACATTTGAAGTGAATTTTGATTATTTAGTTTCATGTTTCCGTAATTACTCAAGTGAATTTTGAGACCGCACATTTGAGACTAGTTCATCTCATTTGAAGTGAGACTGCACAAATATGTAAAACGTCAAATATATTGTATGCACGTATAAAAATGCAACTTCAAAAATTATTTATATTATAACAATTATAAAATATTACGTATAACTTTATAATTATATGGTAAAAATATTATGTATAATCCTTTAAAATAAAATAACATTGGCATAAATAATATATACAATAATTAAATTATATATTTTATTCATAAAAATAATATAATAATATATATATATATATATATATATATATATATATATATATATATATATATATATAATGTGTTGTGTCCTGATGAATTTTGAGATTCGCCGTGTTGCCGTGTCTATGTCGTGTCGGACACGACATCCGTGTCCGTGTCCGTGTCCGTGCATAGATCACTAACACTTCCAATTTATGAATTTTGCTAAGTAATTCTCAGCGCATGGCGAAAAAAAGTAATATTAAATCAGTTCCTACTCGAACTCCAAAAGTGAATGATTTCCTTGAAAAATTTCTCTATTATTATAATTTAATTCAAAATACATTTAAAAAAAAATATTAATTCAAAATAAAAGAGAACTCTCTTCATCAGAATCTATCACTAATTTTCTGTTGATTGAAAATGGGCTTCCATTTCGGCCGAAGAATGTTGCAAATATATCTCCACTCACAAAACATGGACCGGCCTTTAGTTCCTTCATTAATATCAGTTTCACACTTCAAGCGTATCAACTTTGGACTGGGCCATTATCTATAGGATAAGTCTACACAACCCACCCGATATCATAATTCTTTGAAAAGATAGACAAATAAAATATATCATATAAGAAAATAAATGAATAATAAACATATCAAATAATGATCCGATTACGAATGCGTAGAATTATTGTTATCCATATTTCTCCCAACAATAACAAGATCCTCACAAATGAGCCGTCAGAGAAAGGACTTAAAACCATTTAATTCATACGACCACATTCAAAACCCTACAGACCTAATTATTTGAATACTGAGTCCCACACATTTCATCCAATTCGGTCCACAATACACCAACCAATAATAACACAGCACGTCATCAAATTTAACGGCAATTATTTGTTCTCATGTTCCGGTTTACAGTGGACCAAGTGCACTCAAAATTACCAAAACTGAGACTCATAAATACTACTACTACCCAAATCATATCCTTTCTCTTCCTTCTTCTCTTCTCTTCTCTCCATCCATGGCGAACATTTCGATTCTTCACCGTTTCTTCCTCCTCTGCTTACTCTACTCTTCAGTAAGAGGGCAGGATTTGAGGTTCAAGAAGAGGAACGGAGAGTTCAAGATCGTGCAGGTGGCGGACATGCACTACGCCAACGGCAGATCGACTGACTGCCTAGATGTTTTTCCTAATCAGGAGGCGACGTGTTCGGATCTGAATACCACTGCTTTTCTCTATCGGGTTTTTCGCGATGAGAACCCTGATCTCGTAGTTTTTACAGGTTAGTGAACTTTTTAATTGCTCTGTTTTGGTCGTTTCTTAGCTGAAGTTTTGTGGATTAAAGTTAGTATATAACTCGAATTATAGCTTGATATATGATCATAATGTCCATGTTAAAATTTGTGAATTGGTTGGAGCCACAAAGAAAATGTAACATTCGTGTGAAATCTAAAAAATGAGGCCAATGTTAGCTGTTTTTCAAGTTATTTTAATTAGAACATGAAATAGTCCAGATTTTAAACTAGAGGTGTTATTTGTGCCACAGTTTCAAATATAAGGAAGCCGAATATAAAATTCCCCCATGCCCCCTGATTTAGATGTTCTTGGAATATCCCTTTAAGCATATCCGTGACTGAGTATTTTTGTCAAATAATTTCATTTTTCTTTTTTAAGTTCCCAAAAATAGAATTGTCTTCATTCCAAATTGCAAAAAAAAAAAAGTATTATTTAATACATAACACATATATCTTAATTACTCAAGCAAGTATTAAAAAAAACATATATTTTAATTAATATATGATGGAAGATATATGTCATAAGTTTGATACTTGAAATACTTAAGGGAGTGCTCCAACGAGGGACAAAGAAAGGGAGAGGAAGAGAATGCATGACAAAAAATCATTTTATTTTGCTTCCGAGTTTTATTTGGGTAGAATGGAAAGATAAAAGATGACAATAATTTTGTCTTTTTAAAATGAAAATAGCTCATTTTTATTGCCCCCAAATTTGGAAGACAAATATTTTCTTTCCCTAATTAAATTATTCAATACCAAAAATATTTTTTATAACATTAGTTGTATTACTTATTAAAAGAAACATTTGTGTCTTTTTTCAGTGGCAAAATATTTATTCTCCAATTTTTTTTTAGAACTCGGAAGTAAGACAATTATTATG
The DNA here is from genome assembly GCA_024447665.1 of Juncus inflexus. Classification (NCBI taxonomy): domain Eukaryota; kingdom Viridiplantae; phylum Streptophyta; class Magnoliopsida; order Poales; family Juncaceae; genus Juncus; species Juncus inflexus. The sequence goes on along the minus strand of JAJHPC010000015.1, from coordinate 10,038,079 downwards.
ACTTGCTATCTCATTTCATGTCCTCGCTTCTCTTCCCATCCCCTCTCTCCCTTTCTCCCCTAACAAAAGACTCGAGCACACCCTAAGTAAACATATTAGTCATTCTCTGTAGTGATATACCTTGATAAACATTATTAGTTAATCAATCAACCAAATCATTTATTAAAAAATTATAATTGTCCTCAAAAAAAAGCCATTTGGGGGAGGTTAAACCCATTAAGTCAGTTGGATTGCCTTTTTTTCTGACAAGCCCCCAAATTTGAATAGACTAATTAATATCACATGCAGCATAGGTGACACATGTGGTTTGTGGCTTATATATATTGCCAAAAATGATTTTGGAATATACCAAGTGCCATTGTCATCCTGCCAAGGCCGTGTCTTTCTTTCTGTAGGGTTTCAATTAGAGCACTAGCTAGTTGCACTGTAATTCACTCCTTTGTTGACTCTAAGTTTGAAAATGGCATTTCTGCTCTGTAAAGAAACCAGACAGTCACACAAGGACTTGAACCAGATAACCGCGTCGCTAACAGAGAAACAGAACAATAGTGACTGCACAGTAACACGGCAGCACTAAACCAGCAGCGACCTTGTGATTATCAGCAGCGGAAATAATAGTGCAGCAATACGCTTACACTAGCTCAAGAAGGAACAATAATAGAAGAAGAAAGAATTGAACAATGGAACTTGAAAAATAAGACAAATTTCTTATTACGAGAGAAAAAAGAGATACAAAATATTTATAGCATAGTCATATCTAATATAAGGAAATAACTCAAATAATTACTGCCCCATTTAACACCTAAACATGGAAATACGAAACATCCTTGTCAAGAAATCTAATATATGGTAATACCAAAATTCCTTGTCAAGAAATCTTATTTCCAAGAAATATCTTTCCTAATTTGTTACATGCCTTCATAATATACAAATGCATCTTTATATTTTAACATGCTCCCTGTTAAGCACTTCAAACAAACATGATATTTCATTTCTCATCTTAGAAAAAAATTTTAGGTGCAACGATCCTCTGTGGACCCAACCAATGAGAATATTGCTCCACTTGACTCTCACTTCATCAAAATCTTTCACACATCGACTCTGACACATTTATGATTATGCAAAAGTTTCCCAAGGAACTCCATTATACAACTATCATGACAAATTACAAAATAACAAACCACTCTAATCAACTCAAACTTTCAAATCATTACATATGTGGATTTCACATCTTTGTTGACTTTTAAGTTTGAAAATGATATTTCTACTACCATATGGTCCATACTCCATATCTCCACAATTCCTTTGTTGTTGTGGCATCCACAGTTTTAAAGAGAATAATTGCAATCATTTGGTGGATAGTACATGGTTTATTAATATTAGTTGGCAATAAATATATCTTTGCATAGTAAGGTACACTCATTCTACACATTTATCTTTGGCAAAATATACCTTTCCACAACAACACAACTTTTGCAAAGTTATAATTCAAAACCCAAAATATTAACTCCAAACTATTCTAAAAGTTAAATCACTAAACTTACCTAAACCAACACAAACATCCACTAAATCAGGTGACAACATATTCGGATTCGACACGACAAACCCGACCAAATCAATGGACACAGCCTTCTTCCCTGCCCTCTCCCTCAAACTTCCGTGGGCCGCCGTGCTAGGTAACCACGACCAAGAATCCTCTCTCTCGCGCGAAGCCGTCATGCGCCACATCATCACCATGCCTCACACTCTCTCCAAGCTCAATCCAGATAAAATCCAAGTAGACGGGTTCGGTAATTATCATGTTGAGGTTGGTGGGTTCCAAGGCTCGCCGCTGGGTAATAAGTCGGTGTTGAATCTTTATTTTTTGGATAGTGGGGATTATTCGACCGTGGCGAGCGTGCCGGGGTATGGATGGATTAAGGCGTCTCAGCAGGTCTGGTTTCAGAAGACTTCTTCAGATCTCCAGGTATAGATTAATATATGTTTATTTATTGTAGGTGTTTGTGTGATCTTTTAGTCAATGTTGCATAAATACTTAATAAATCAAGCTGTATCGTATTAGATACCGATTTATTTTATATTTTCCAAGTACTTCTTGGATAAGAATTATACGTTTTAATATATAAGCAAATATAGTTGGCATATAAAATATTACATGTAATAAATATTTTTGTTTGATAAAAATATAAATAACTATTAATTAAATAATAAAATATTATACATAATAGATGTATTTTATCCTACTATTTTTTTTTTAATTATCGTATCACAGCGTATATTCATATACATATCCGTACGACATAGATTTTTTTTTGTGTTGACCTGATCGTAAATTTATGAAAAATCCGACCGGTATAGGAAAAGTATAAGAGCAGGCCACAACCTCAGAAGGAGGCCGCACCAGGATTGGCGTATTTTCACATCCCTCTCCCAGAGTACGCGAGTTTCGACTCCTCTAATTTCACAGGAGTCAAGGAAGACACGGGCATCAGCTCCGCCTCCATTAATTCCGGATTCTTCTCGACTTTAGTCGAATCTGGAGACGTCAAAGCTGTCTTTGTAGGTAAGTAGCCAATTCTCATACTGATATTATCTAAATGAATGACATACTGATCCAGTACAATTGTTTTGTTTACTCAGGGCACGATCATCTCAATGATTTCTGCGGGAAATTGACTGGAATCCAGCTCTGCTATGCAGGAGGTTTCGGGTACCATGCGTATGGCAAGGCCGGTTGGTCGAGGAGGGCGAGGGTAGTTTCGGCATTTTTGGAGAAAACAGCTGATGGGAAATGGGGCGGTGTGAAATCGATTAAGACTTGGAAACGGCTTGATGATGAGTACATGTCCACGATTGACTCGCAGGTCCTCTGGAGCAAGGGCCCCACTGGTCAGCCTCTCATAGTATTTATTTATTTTAATTATTTATTTGTTTATTTATCTATTTAATTATTTTTTTATTTTTAATGAATAAGAAGAGTTAATGGATAAATGTTTATTGATGGTTGGCAGGGAGGCGAAGGAAGTCATTATCGAAACGGAATTGAACTTGGCGGATTACTCAAGAGAATATTATATTTTGGGATATTTTTCATACAAATTAATTATTTTGGAATAATGGGCTAGTCTAGAACTGCCTACATGGCAAATTGTGTAAATTAACAGAGTTCAAATACATGCAGTCAGGGAGGTGTATTTTTCTAGTAATATACGCGATAAAATAGGGTTTGAAGATATAATAACAGTTAAAAATATGCTCGTAATAAAGATTAGAAAGTTATTGTCACTGCTATGAAGTCTGAATATATCATTCAGATTTCCTATTTGTCCCCTTGTTGACACTATAAGCATCAACACTCTGTTTTTTAGAAACACTCATGTAATTTCTTCGTTTTTCGGTGAAATCAAGCCGATTTAATTTCATTTAAACAGCATTTCCTGCTTTCCTGTTTTTGGATTAACATTTAATTTTACCCCCCTCAATAGAAACAAAAAAATAACCAAAACTAACAAAACTCATCAAAATAATCATCTTATATGCATTCTTTTCAAAGAAAATATACTCTCATCACCATTATCTTTCTTTCCAGGCGGCCCAAAAACATTCCAAAATCTAAGCGACTCATCAGCCGACGCAGAAGCAACGATCGTTCCATCGGGACTCTACATTAATTTACGAACAAAAAAAAAAAAATCAATTCAAAATTCATCATTTTCAACAAAGGAAAGCTCAAAAAATAAAAATAAAATAAAAACCTGACTAAGGTTGAGAATTCTTTCAGAATGACCTCTCAAATCCGCCATTTTACGCATGGAAGGAAACGAACGCAAGACCATCTTATTTTCTTCAGCGCTCAGAATCTCCTTGTGATGCACATTCCATTCCAACGCACCAACCTTTCACACACATAACAATATTAATATTAACATCCCAAAACATATATAATTACCTACTATAAAGTATAATATTCAGCCAAACGACAATTTATTATAGAGAACTACGCATAAAAGCCCCTATCTTTTGTAACAAAATCATAAAAAATCCCCCACCATTAGTATAAGACCAACACCTTTCTTCGGGTTTCATTTCCTAATCTACTTCAAAAATCATTTCTACAACCAAGCAGGGGCTTATTTGTAAATTTTCCTTTATCATACTATTAACAGTTACCTCACGACCAGTGTCAAAACTACTCACACAATTCCCGCTCTGCGTGTTCCAGAACCTAACACATCCACCAACACCACCAGTGGCCAAACAGTGGGGCTTGAACGGGCACCAGGTGACGGCTCGGACCGAGCCGTGGCTGAGCCGATGGAGCGGCTTGGCGGCTCGAGCCGCGTAAAGCCGGTCCCAGATTCGGATAAATCCGTCCTTTCCCCCGCTCGCCAGCCTGGCGCCGTCGTCGGACCAAGTCAGGCTGGTTATTTCCCCTTTGTGCGCAGGGAATTTGGTTGTTTTTGCTCTTTTTAATCTGACTGGTAAAAGGAAAATAATAATTAAAAAAAGGTGAGGAAGATAAGAAAATTTAAAGATATTTGTTCATATTTATTTAAAGATGTATTCAAATAATATTTTTCAAAACATATGGTTAAATAAGAAAATTCAAAGATATATTCAAATAACATATTTAAAAAAATGAAGATATATTTAAAATAAAATGACATCGTGAAATTAGAAAATTTAAAGATATATTCAAATAATATTTTTTTCAAAAAGAAAAGAAGATGATATATTTAAAATAAAATAATATTTACGTACCGTCATGATTTACAATAATGCCATCACGGCCTCCTGACGATAATAAATGGTTATTATTCCAGGAAAGCGCTCCCACTCTGCCTTTATGCTCTTCTACACTTCCAACCTAATAATTAATTTAAAAAACAAAATATATCAAATTAAAACAAAAATTAACAAAACAAAACACTTTTATTACAGCACGGTTTACGAGGCAAGCACATACATGTTGTATTTTAATCCCGTCCCAAATCTCGATGCGTGACGTGGCGAATCCAACTGCCAGGTGGCAACCGTCTGTTGACCATGCCAGGCTGGACGGGTAGTCGTCAGAGTCGGAAGCTTCTAGAAGGTGCTCTGTGGCTTTCGTGGCGTGATTGTATAAATAAACAGAGAGACCTAAACAAATTGCAATTATGTTCTGTTTTCCCCAATCGAGCAGTTTTAGACACGGGCTGTTTCTTATGTATGGCGCATCTAGCATCAGATTTGAAGTCTGGAAATTTTAAAATTTTAAATTTAGTAATTGAATTGATTATTAGTGTGGTTAATTAAGATAATTGGTGGGGTTTAATAATTACGGTGGGGATTTGGCGAGGTGGTTTGATGGGGCGGGTCGATTGTGACTCGTTTGGAAAAAGATGATCGAAAGAAAGTTTTTTCTGGGTGCGATTTGGGGTTCCGAATGAGAGAATTTTGCGAGGTTTTCCTTCGGAATCCACTCTGAAGTGCTCTTCTATTCTTCTCCTGTATTCTTCTTCCTAACCAAACAGAAAATTAACCAAAAGATTATCAAGAAAGATACTTCAGTGTTTAAAATGCAGATTTTGAGTTCATTAAAAACAGAATTGAACAGGACTGAAAAAATCTTAGTATAAAACATGTAAAAAATAGAATATCATGAACATTCAATTCAGAAAAAAGGAAGAGAGCCTAAAAGAAATTCAATTCGCAATAATTTCTTGAATCAGCAAGATTTCACACTTCAATTCTTGTTTTACCAAAAGATAAATCAAAAGAAAGAACAAGAACCGACCTGAGGTGTGAGATTGAAAGCTCGCTCCTCCTCAGGCTTCTTAACGGGCGTCCGATGAGTGAAAACAGATCTTGCGTAATCCATGTCCATCAGACTCCTCGTCGGAATAAACCTATCCCCTCCCTGCACAAATCAGACAAAAAACGAAATTCACTTGAGATGAAGCTAGAAATCAGATTAAAACGAAATTCACTTGAAATGAAGCTAGAAATCAGATTAAAGAGAAGTGAACAAGGAGAGAAGAGATGGAGATTTACTGCTGGCCTGTTGTGTTGCCTCAATGGCGATCGATTTGGGGTATACATCTCTCTCTGGCCAAGTAGAAACGCCAATCCAATGGTTTTGCAATGGCGGAGAGAGAAAGCGGGAAAGGTAATGAGGAGGAGTGAGATAATACATGAACTAGCCGTTATTTATAGTGGGCGCTTCAAACGGTATTATTTCCCAACGGTATTATCTCCCATTGGACTTGCTATAGTTTCTTTATATTCATTTCCTTTTTATTTATTTTTTTACTTTTTGAATTATTTCTTTTTATTTATTGAAGCTAAATGAACTTGAGAATCAAACCAAGGAACCAGTACAGAAATTGATAGGAACAGAACAAGTGAGTCAGTACATAAGGACGGTATACGAACAAAATAAACAAGGCAAAAAGTAGCGCATAGTAAATACATTTCTCAAGAATATACACATACACACATCGGTTCCCATTCGTCCTCACTTCTACATCATCTTTCGGCCTCGGTACACGTTTCACACTGCCTTGGAACAACTCATTTTGATTCTATAGCTCACTCGCTATTCGTCGTAATTTCGGAAATTAAGAGGGCTAAAATGAAACATTTCCTCAATTAGGGTTGCTATAACTTAGAATGCTTCCGTAACGGACTCCCCCCTTCAAATGCATGTTGAAGAACATCCTCAATCCGTTTCACAAGTAATATCTACACAAAAAGTTAAAAAAAAAAGAACATAAACAAAAAGGATTTACGCAATAATGAAACAAAAAGAGAGAATTAGGGAAATAAAATTACCTCCATGCTAGAAAGAACGGTAGAAGGAACTTCGACCAAATCCTTCAAATTCCTCTCGGGCAAAATCACTCTCTTAATCCCATACCTATGAGCCGCCAAAACCTGAAACAATACCAATTACAACATATCACATAAATTATATAACTTTTCAATTTTTGGGACAAATGCACCATAAGTCCCTGTATTTCAATGGATTGCAATTCAGTCCATGAACAACTGATTTAAACTTTTTGGTCCTTGTGCTTTATAGAATTCTGCACGGATAGTCTCCGACTCAAGGACCAATCATGCATGTTTTCATAAAGTACAAGGATCAAAAAGTTCAAATCAATACCACAAGGACTAAATTTCAATCCAATTAAAGTACAGGGACTAACGATGCATTTATCCCTAATAATTTTGACGAATAAAATTTATTATTATTATTATTATTATTATTATTATTATTATTATTATTATTATTATTATTATTATATCTCTTTGTTCGTTATTAGTATTATTTTGTACTTATTATATATATATATATATATATATATATATATTTTTTTTTTTTTTTAAGCTTCACTGAGATACCATTAAATAACTAAAAAGTTTGGTTACAAACGAAATAAAACCAAAAACAAAACAAGAAAATTACAAATTAGTCATTATCATCACTCACCTTATCCTTGACGCCACCAACAGGAAGCACGAGCCCTCTCAAAGTCAGCTCGCCAGTCATGGCCGTGTCGGACCTTACTTTCTGCTGGCTGAAGAGGGAGACGAGCGAGGTCACCAACGTGACCCCCGCCGAGGGCCCGTCTTTCGGCACCGCGCCGGCTGGGAAATGAATGTGGATGTCTTTTGCTGACACGTCCAGCTCTGACGCCCTCGCCCTCACCTGTTGAAGAAATAATAGTTTAAAAAAAATAAAAAAAACTCTGAAGTTGATTGAATTTTATTTTATTTTTTACCTCCGTGATAGAGTTATTATCTTAAATTTCTTTTGAATTCCTCCAAAACTATTATTTTTATTTACTTAGTATTTTAGATTGAAGAAAAAAAAATATGAAAAAAAATAGAATAATGAGTGGTAGGTATCTTGGTCCATAGTAGAAGGCTTTGGATGGAATGGAATGTTGAATATAAATCTAGTTAAGGAGTAATAAAAAATTCAATCCGCCTTTTCGGGAATTTTGAAAGAATCTAAAAAATAACGGGGTTTCTTAAAGTATTCAGAAAAGTTAACGAGTTTTTTGAAAAACTTCCTCAAAAGCTAAAATTAAAAAAAAACTGAAAATGGAGGCGGAACAAGTTATATAACATAACGAAGGTACATACCCAAGTGAGGGCGATCTGAGCGGACTCCTTGATGACATCACCGAGTTGACCGGTCAAATGGAGCTCTCCTTTTCCGGTCATAGCCGTGGCCTCCACAAACTGAACCTCGCCTCCGAAGCTGGTCCACACGAGTCCCACTGATACACCCGGTGTAGCCACTCTTTCCTCCATCTCGTTCTCATCATACCTCGGCGGCTTCACAAGCAAAAAAAGTAAATAAATAAATAAATGAATGGTGCATGGGAACGCGGTGATTTGATTGATTTAAATGGATTGAAACAAAAGAAAATGGGGAAATATGTAACGAAGAGACCCTATGTTATGCTGAAATTGCAGAAATGCTCCTGTGTTGTTGGAAATTGCAAAGAAGGCACTACCATTAGTTACAAACTAACACAGTTAGTTTTCTACTTTAATTGTTTGAAAAAAAAATAAATTCGATTTATCTCTCGCTGAAATTTTTTTGAAGTTAAAAAAATCTTAAATTTTCTTAATTAAGATCACGAAATATTATTTCGAAAGATATAATGAAGAGAGAGAGAGAGAGAGAGAGAGAGAGACAAATGTTAATTAACATTTACAAAATGTTTTTCGAGTAATTAAAGTATTAAAACTGACGGTGTTAATTTCCAACTAACGGTAGGAGCTCCTTCACAATTTCCAATAAAACAAGAGCTTTTTAGCAATCCTGCACAACATAGGGTCTTTTTTTGCAAAATTCCCAACAAAACAAAATAAGAAAACACACCCCAAGCACTTTCTCAAGCATGGGCTCGTCAACCACAATAGGATTGGCCACCACCCCTTCAAACCCTGCGATCTCGTGCCCGCTCACATCCATCGGAATCACATCCATCTCCACCTCCCCATTAGCCCCACTCCCCTCAACAGACTCGCCAGCTGTCGCCAGCCTGGCGTCCAGCAGGGCGGTGGTCCCGCCAGCTGTCGTCGAATGATGCATGCCCTTCTCCTCCAGCTGGATCGCCGGGCTGGAGTAATTCAGTTCGGCGACTCGGACCGCGGTCGCGCGGGCTAGGGCCGCGAGGCTGCGCTCGAGGTTGCGGACCCCGGCTTCTCGCGTGTATCGCTGGATTATTAGTCTCACCATTTCCTGTATAGTTGAAGTAATAATTCATAACCATGTTAATTGATTACATCGATTTAATTTGATTTTTCATTTTTGCTTGATTTAATTTATAGTGGGGAATTTTTTTTCTAAAATACTCTTAACTTTTCTAAATATTTGAAAAATAAACCTCACTTTTTAGATTCACCGATAAACCCCCTATAAAGTGGATTGGATTCTCTCTACCTCCTATTAGTGTTAGTTAATAATTTCACCATTCCATCCGTTTTTTTCAATTTTTGGACTAAAATACCCCTCATCATTTTTATAAATTCCTATATTCAATCTAAAATAATAAATATATAAATAATAAAATATTCAAACCACTTTATAGGGGGGTTGAGGGAATCTAAAACATGAGGATTTATTTAAAACATTCAGAAAAGTGAAGAGGGTTTTCGAGGGAAACTAAAACTAAAAAGTGAGGATTACTTTATTCAGAAAAAAAAGTGTTTTTTTTTATTTTTTTATTTTCCCATTATAATTACCTCAGGAATCTGGAGAAACTCGGAGGTCAGCCCGTGCTGGTCGAGCACTCGCGGAATGAGATGATTGATCGCGATATTCAACTTCTCTTCAGGCGTGTAGCCGGGCAATTCGATGACCTCCATCCGGTCGAGCAGGGCCGGCGGGATCGGCTGCACCCGGTTCGCCGTCGCCACGAAAATCACTTTCGACAGATCGAACGGCACATTCAAATAACTGCCAATGTTGGAAAGTTAGTTTATAACGAATAATTAATAATATTTTTTAATAATTGTTAATATGTAAAAAAAAAGGAGGGTTTATATTACTGGTCGTTGAATGTTTTGTTCTGTTCTGGATCAAGAACTTCTAGAAGAGCTGATGCCGGATCGCCTCTGACATCCGAACCCGTTTTGTCTATTTCGTCCAGTAGCATCACCGGATTATTCACGCCCACCCTCTAAATTAAAAAAAAAGATCGATAAATAAATATTTACACATAGTTATTTAACTAAAACAAAAAAGAAAATTGCAATAAAACCCCTGTATTATTGAAAATTGCAAAAAAAAAATCCTCCATCCACACCGTTAACTAACCTAACCTCATCATTCCAACCAACATATTTCAAATAAAATCAGCTTATTTGCATCTTCTTTTTGCAATTTACGCATAACGAGGGGGCTTTTCTGCAAAATTCGCAACAAATTTTGCGACAAAACTGACCTTGAGGCCGTCGATGAGGCGGCCAGGCATGCTACCGATGTACGTCCTCCTGTGGCCCCTGATGTCGGCCTCGTCCTTGACTCCGCCGAGCGATATTCGGATGAACTTCCTGTCGAGCGCGCTGGCGATCGACGACGCCAGCGACGTCTTGCCGACGCCCGGCGGCCCCACGAAGCACAGCACCGGCCCCCTCGCGTCCGGCTTCAGCTGAATACAAATGAAAAAATTAAATTAAAGTAGATTAAATTAAAATAGGGAAATTTGCAAAAGAGAACCCTGCATTATGCCTAAATTGCAAAAAAAAACACTATATTATTGGAAATTGGAAAAAAAATCCATCTGTTATTCAAAAAAAAAAAAAAAAAAAAAAAAATAGTCCCTACGGTTAAGTCTTTGACCAACATCACAACTAAATGCAATATTGATCTCACTAAACACTTAAAGTTATCCGTTGGTATTAGATTAACGTTTCAAAACATATTAATGTTAGGAACTATTTTGAATTTCTGAAGAATAGAGGGTCTATTTTTGCAATTTCCAATCATGCAGAGGATATTTTGCAATTCAGACATAATATAGGGGCTTTTTTTTTTTGCAAACGAAATAGGGATATATATAACATTTCAAGAATTTCTAGGGTCATAACCGAAAAAGCAGAGACAAACTAACCAACCAACCAACCAACCTTTCGGACGGCGAGATATTCAATAATCCGTTGTTTGACTTTGGTCAAACCATAATGATCCCTATCGAGACTCTCGCTGGCCGCTCGTAAGTCCAGTTCGGTCTCTTCGCTCACTTTCTGCCACGGCAAATCCGCCAACAATTCCAAGTAGACTCTCGAGCTGCTGTACCCCGGCTGCTGCGGCTGCATTTTCCTCAACCTCCTGGTAAATAAATATAGTTAATTTAGGGAAATGTGTAATCATAATGGTTTAATCACTTTGGTCAATGGTCAACTTTTGACAGGTTGCTTATTGAGTTATATATGATTTTTTTGTGTTTTTGTGTTCTATATACTGTTTTGATATATCTTGTTTTGTATGTTTTTATATACTATTTTATATTTATATATACTGTTTTAAACATATCTATTTTATATAATATTTTTTATTTTTTACATAATGTTAATATATTCTTATATGTTGTTTTTGGGGTTTTATATACTGTTTTTCACTTCTATAGTATATTATTGTTTTTATTTATTGTTTTGTATCTTTTATATACTGTATTTTTTTTATATATACTATTTTCAAAAATAATTTTATATATTAATTTTTTGGCTTCATATACTTCTTTTTCTATTTTACATACTATTTCGCTAAAAAGGGAAAATCTCAGATTGCACTCTCACTAACGAAGTGATTTTTCATGCCCCATAAAATTATATTTCATTTTCAAAAGGGTGGGTTTGGGAATTTGAGGATTTGGAGGGGCGGATGTGGAAATTTACCGGAGCTCTCTTTGTGCTTGTTTCCAAACATTGGGCGGCATTCCGGCCGTTTGCATTTTGCGCTCTAAGGCCGCCACGTCATCCTCGTCGTCGTCGTTGTCACCTAATTCCTCTTTTATCGCCCTCATCTGTTTATTTATTTTTGAAAAAAAAAATACAAAATTAATTACCAAATATTATATGATTATTTTAATAAAAAAGGATACAAAAGCATCAAAGACGTAAATATATCAGTAGTATTTGTTACAACTGCAGATCATATTCTGTTTCAACCATGGTTCTGAAAGTCGGTTTCGGAGTCGGAGTCGGCCGTATCGGGTCAGTTTCGGCCGTGTCGGATCGGTGTGTCGGATTTTACATAAATTATTGTTTTTAAGCGCAAATAAATTAGATATAAGTTGAAAAAAATATTAAAAAAATATATAAAAATAATTCTGGATGCCTAGAGAGTAAAAAAAATATAAAAATATCAATTTTAGAAAATATTTTGGACTTTTTAATAAAATATTCAATGTAATTTTGGAATATTTGATTCACTGTCACTTTAAAATAATATTATAAAAATTAATATAATTATGGTTTCACTGTAATTTTATAAATAATATTTTCTAAAATATTCATTGTCATTTTGGAAATTTTTTAGAATAATATTCCAACTTTAAAAAAGTTACTAAGAAAATAAAAAAATAAGTTTAGAACAGTTGATTTTCCGATTTTTATTCACTGGTTTCACATCTTTGACTTTTATGGCAGTTTTAATGTGATTTCACATGCATATATTTAATGCATGGACCACATAAAAATTACTTGTTGATATTATGTGAACAAATAACATGTTAGCCATTTCTTTTACAAAGCACTGCCACAGAAAATCAAAATAGTCCTTTCTTCCTCTCTCCCTCTTCACGTTTCTTCATCTCTTGTTCTTCGTTTTTCTCTCAAAATAGTCCTCCACTCCTCTCTCAATCTTTGTCTTTATTCTTCGTTTTTCTTATTCTCACTCAATAGAAATGAACGATTCGCTAAAAAACGGCAAAAATCGGATCAAAAACGGCAAAATTCGGCGATACCGACTAAAAGTGGCCGGTGCCAAATCCAACCCGTTTCGGCCGAAACTTTGAACCATGGTTTCAACCACAGTTGAATGAAAATATCGTTTAATTATCAATAACATATATTGATATCTTATATATTTAAAAAAAATTAAATAATAATAACCTGTTGGCGAAGGAGAAACTCCTTTTGGGTTTTCGACAGCTGTCCCTCAACCTTCTGCGTAATTTTCTCCGCCACAAGAATCGACTACTCACCACAAAACAAATAAACAATCAATAAAAACAAGAGAAAGACAAAATCATTTCTTTCAATATTTATTGTGTTTTTACTTGCAAGTGGCGGTCAACAAGCTCAGTCGCTTTACTCAGTCTGACTTTCAGGTCAACCGAATCAAGCATCGCCAGCTGTTCCTCAAAACTAATTTCAAAACTCGCCACAAATATATCCGCTAATCGATGCACCGGCACGGTTTCCAGCAGCACTTTCGTCCTTCCCACCGTCTTCTGTTTCTGTTACAAAAAAAAAATGTTAAAATTGGAGAAAGGGAAGTAAATCTAGAATGTCAATAATTGTAGAATCGTGGAATTACTTGTTCGAGTACGGAAATGAGTTCCATCGCGGTGGTTTTGAACTGGCGAGATAATGATATTATGTCTGGATCTTGCTCTGCCAGCTCCAACTCTTTTAATATTAAATAAAAACCAAAAAAAAATATTATTTATGTTGTTTATAGGCATAATATTACGGTAAGGTAAGATTCTAAAAATAATCCAAAAAGATTTTAAAATTCCCAAACTAGCCCGCTCTTCCGCTTTATTCTCAAACTAACTCAAAACGGACTTTGAAAGTCTGCATTTTTTTAGATTTTTCTTTGGCCAAATAACCTCGTAAAATAATAATATATATTACTGATGAAAATATTAAAATATATTTCTTTCGACCAAATAACCGCTTTTAGTTTTTTTTACTTCCAAATCCTGTTTTGAGTTAGTTCGAGAATAAAGCTAAAGACCAGGTCCCTTCGGGAATTTCGTTTTTTTGAGCTTGTTAAATATCTTAAAAAAAAAATTCAGGAAATTAAACGGAATATTTAAATACCGGATTTAGTCATGTCGAGTCTTGAAACGCGCGCGACATGATAAGTGCCTCTAGTGCTGAGTTCTTGCACATTGAATCTGCACAAACCTTCTAGAACAACTATGTATGTGACTCTCCCGCTTGGCTTCTCAACCCCTCTTGATAAATGCAGAGCTCTGGCCGCAACTCCTCTGCATTTAACAAAATATTAAATAAATAATAGTTTACTTCCGGGAAATTTTCAGAAAGGAAACTTACGTTTTTTGGTATTAATGAAAAATTCCCTAACTTTTGGAATGTTCAACAAAAATATTTAATGTTTTATTTTTGAATAAAACCGTGAGGTTTGCTTTTTTTTTTCAAAAAAAAGTCTAAATGAAATGTTTTATTTAAAAAAACTAATAAATTTTGAAATAATAGAGAAATAACATGCAAACACCTAAATTTATTTGAATAATAGATAAATAATTTGTAAAATGTATTTACATATTATTTATCATTATTTATACATTACTTGGATATTATTTAGACTTTTTTTAATATATTAAATTTAAAGGGGATTTAGAGAACTTTTTAAAGTTTGTGCGATTGAAAAGATAAAAAGAAGGCTTTTTAATATTCAAAAAGTTAACGAATTTTACACAAATTTGAGAAAATATAGCCGGTTTTTGAAAAATTTCCCTTTACTTTTTACATTAATACTTTCAAAAATAAAATACTTTGATTATTTTTAAATTAGTGCTTTGAAAAGCATGCCTGTTATGCCAATGAATCGGCTCTTGGTGATTCTTCGAGCCTTGCTTCTGAGTTTCGGAATTGGCTGACGAATCGCCTCCTGAAACAAAAAATAAATAAAATATTAACAATTTTGCGGAAAAGTCCGGAAAAAGTGGAGAATTACGAAAGAGACCTTGGGTTAATAAAGTGCCAACAGCTGCCGCTTCTGAGTCTCGAACTGGAAGCACGCCGATTAATCCTTTTTCCTCTTTTTGCCATAGTTCTTGCTCCACCAGTTTCACACTGTATTAAAATAATAAAAAAACATTATATATTAATTATTAAATTAAAATGGATTATTGAGCAAGGAGACAAAAGAACCAAAAGGCCCACAAGTAACCAAAAAAATAGTATTTCTGGAACGAAAGAATAAATAAATGTTGTCTTCATAGGAGAGGAATGAAAAGAAAATTAAAAAAATGGATGTGTGACTTCATATTGCACTAAAATTAATATAAAATTAAATATATTAATATGACATCATTCTAAGCATTTCCATGAAAGTCAACTCATTGGTGGATTGACCAAGGAGCACTTCATTGCATGTAAGTTATAAATTAATCTAAATTAAATGGAAAAAAAGAGAAAACGAAAGAAAGGCAAAATATATAATTTGGTTAAAATACAATTAAAAAGCCATTTTTTTAAATAAAACATAAAAAATTGCAAATATGTTCAATTTTTTTGCAGTAAGTACGAAAATTCATAACAAATAAGGCCTAATTGAACTGAATTGTCTCCAAATATATAGTAAAAATCAAATTATCCTAAAAATGGCAAGACAACAATGTTCAGTACATTCTACTAAAGTAATTTGGCCTCTAGCTTCACTGCATTGAACAATTGAGTAGAAACAAATTTGGAATACTAAAAAAAAATTCCAAAGCTTTTTCAAAATGGAAATATGGTCAATCCCCATTTGATTTAGGTATTCACTACAAATAATACAATTTCACTCCCAAAATTATAATTTGAGCAGCTCGAGCTTAAATTCAGCTAATTGCTTCGACCCCAATACTTCAATCATCAGAATAATATCCCAAAACAATGAGAAAACTGTTCAACCAAACCACACATACCCAAAACGAGAAAACCATCAACTAACCGAATAGAAATCAAATTGAAGCAATTCCGCATCAACCCAAGTAAAATCACACACACAATTAACCCCAACTGAGCTCAAAATGGATTAAGAAAAACACAAAACGGAACCTGACAGGGGAGGTGCATCTGATCCGCACAATAGCGCCAGGCAAAAGAACCTTATTCCTGAAGGGCAGAATTGCCAATCTACTGGGCAGTTCCACTGGCTCAGCCATCATTCTTTTCTTCTTCCAATTTTGAATATGTAACACTCTCAGAGAGGAAAATAAAAGAAAGAATGAAAGACAGAGCAGAAGAGATGGGAAAGGAGAGGAGGGGTTTTAAAGAGGCAAAATTGTGATTTTTTCCTATGACTGTTTTTGGTAATTATCTTTTACTATTATTATATTTGTAATTATCTTTATTTTATTTGGGTTTTAAAGAGGCAAAATTGTAATTATTTCTCCTTTGTATGACTACTTTTGTATTTATTTTTTATCTTATTTTATTTTATGATATTGGCGTGTGGAAGGGTCAGCCCGTCTAGAGGGGTTTGGTTTGGTTTGGTTTGGTTTGGCTGGATTGAACTGTGGCCTGGTCCCATTTCAGACCGAGTTTGTTCTGTTACAAATAGTTTGCAAATTTAATAACCTTATAAACAGATGGAAATTTATAGTAGCGAATCCTGGATTTATTTTTCATACTATTTTCATCAAAAATAAACCAACAAATACCACCTTTTTTTTTTAATAATATGATATCTACCATTTCCGCCACTGGTAATGGCGGAACATGTGAATTTTCCGTTTTTTAAAAAATTTCTCATTTGACTGACTAAACACAATTAATTAATGTAAGTGAATAGTGTTCTGCCACTGGTAATGGCGGAACAGGAAAAATAATAATTTTTTTCATGAGAAAAAATTAATTTTTTCTGTTCCGCCAGTGAAAACGGTGGAATACTTGGCGAAACACGTTTTTCATGAATCCCGTTTTTGAAAAATTATAAAATCCACATGTTCCGCCACTACTGGTGGCGGAACAAAATCTGTTCCGCCACTAGTAGTGGCGGAAATGGTAGATATCGCATTATTTTGAAAACAGTGGTATTTGTTGGTTTATTTTGAAAAAAATGGTATATTAAAAAAAAATTTGAATCCTGATGAGATATCTTAGTGGCCAAATAAATTTTTTCACTACTAATTAATCTTGCAAAAAATTTGAGAATAGTCAAATATTTAAAAATACATATATTAAAAAAAATTACTATAATCGAAGTAATATATATTATTATATTCAAAATTTTGGGGGATCATGACTCATAACTGCTCTTAGTGTCTATATAGCTCCATCGCTAAAAATATAAGTATAACTTTCGTGTCAAAGAACAAAAAAATGCATAAAAAAGTGTTAATTTATTTATTTGGATACGTAAATTTGAGCTCAATTTAGTTTCTGCATGTGTTAAAATGTGTTTGAAAGAAATTGAAAATGTCAATCGGTAAAATATCTTATTTTCTAGAAAATGGATAACTTTGTAAAGAAGTCACGAAAGCAAAATTAGGTCACTCTATCAAAATGTATTAATTGTCAATTCTATCAATATATAGTCATTAAATTTTCTAGTTGTCATTAAGTTTTTTATTGAGTCCGGATATGGAACGCCACCTTATGTAGCGCCGTGCTACCAATCCAATCACAGTGTGCAACATCGCGTAATGGCGCGTCTCAGATACGGAGCATCAGACCCCCATGCGCGCACGTTCTAAAATTATTTCAACGAAGCATCAGACCCCCATACCGCTCGTTGCTTCTATTTTTTTTATTTTTTTATTTTACAACCCAACAATACAAAAAGATATAATATTAGACTAAAAGACATAGGCATTAACTAAAAAGTCATATTAACATAAATAAAAGACATATCAATCCAACATAATACACAAAAAAAATATAACAATCAACTAAAAGACATACTCAATAACGAAAAAGACATAGAAACACAACTAAACGACATATGAATCCAACACAATACAAAAGAAATAACATTCCACTAAAAAGATATATCAATCCAACACAATAGAAAATATATAACATTTCACTAAAAAACATAATCAGTAACTAAAAAGTCATATCAAGACAACTAAAAGACATACCTAATAACTAAAAAATCATATAAACACAACTTAAAAGACATATCAATCCGACACAATATAAAAAACATATTCAATACCTAAAAGACATAACAATACAACTGAAAAAGTATATCAATTCAACACAATATAAAAACATAACAAATCCAACACAATCCCAGAAAGGTATATCAATCAAAGTCAAAGACATAATAGTAACTACAAAATCAAAGCAATGTGTAGTGGAGCGGAGAGAGTGTGAATTGAATCGCATACGTGATTAAGTTACGCCGCTGACTTAAGTTGAACCCGCACATTGATTGGGCCGTACTTTTAAATGGTCCGGGTGTTGTTTAGGCACTAAATAAGGTGGCGCGAGAATAATTTCTCTTTTTATTTGTCAACAAAATTGGATCACTCTATCAATTTTTTTGATGCTAATATGATATCAAAACTATCAGCCAAATTATTATATTTAGCGATTCAGTTATCATTTAAATCGTCTTAAACATATCTATTAATATATATAATTCTAAATACTCTTAGTTACAGTACTTGCACAAGATTTAAATCATCTTAAACATATCTATTAATATATATAATTCTAAATACTCTTAGTTACAGTACTTGCACAAGGTTTCTCCACGTCACCCAAAATTTGCTTGACCCTCTGATAACAATTACATGGTATTAGTTTATGCAATCAAGCCCTTAGTGTTGGTGATTTAAGAGTACAATTTGGACATGGCCCGTGGGTCACGTTGAAAAAAGTAGAGTACAATTTGGACATAAACATATAATCATGAACTAGCAACATTCATTTTCAAATTTGTTTCCTACTCTTTGTCCTTTTGTCTTTATCGTGATTCATTCTCCGCTACTTATCTCCTATCTTTTAATGATTTTCATTAATTTCATCTTTTCACCCTACTTATTTGACATTGGCCAAAAATCTTAAATATGCTTGTGATTTAATTAGTTACGGATATGAGAATATAAAAGATATTATATATGTTCGATTTCATGAAGGTACATGTTTTTTATAGAAGTAACTCTAAATTGTATACAATGAAATTAATAATGTTACATTTATTTACTTATACGATATATTTTTTTAGACTTCCTTTATACAATAAGTTGGGTATCATATTTTATAATTCAATGCAATCAAATAGAACTAATAATATAATCACCAATATCACAATGAGGCCGTCCTGAAAATATATCATTAGGATCACAATATAGAAAACTAAACTTGAAAAAAATATTGTAGTATCCTTAAAGACATATGTTGAAGATGTATGTAATATTTAGAAAGTACCATTTGCTTTTACATTGAGCCTAAGAAATATATTTATATCAAAGTTCCATAACACTGTAAAAAAAGTTGCATATCAATGTCAATCTACCATATGAAACTACACTATAACATCAAAAAAAGATAACAAAATTATTTCGCAATGTGCGAGTATCTCTAGTATTACTTATAGATGCAAAAATTTTGAATGGGAATTGAATTGTTATGTATGCTGATTTGGTTGATCCAACACGATAACTGAGATGTTAAATATAATTATTTGACTATTTACATTGATATCACATTATTATTTCATCAAATAATTGAAATAATTTTCGTAAAAAGACCTAAATTAGACATAAGTTCAATGATTTTAGAGTTGAAACGTTTAACCCGAATTAAGTGGCAACACGAGTAACGGATGAGCTTATAGTGTCAAAAAATAGAAATCAAGTAATCATTTAGAGGTCTAGGTGGAGATATTTTTTTATTGTATTGATTTATCTTGATTGGACAATTTCAAAATAGCAAACTCGTTGTATTGAAGTGTCTTTAAACTTATTGTAATTCTCCTCTTTTATTATTAATATAATTTTTATTCTTAGTGTCGAATCACCCAACTCAAGCTTGCATTAAAAAAAATTAGTCCAATGATTTTATAAGGGCAACCAAACATTTTTGGGACCAATTTGAACATATAATAAAATCAATTGAAGAACATAAAATAAACTTGAATGATCTTTGCCAAATTTACCCTAGGAAATACAGAAAAATATTTTATTATTATATGTATTATTGAATTAAACTTGCATGGAAAACTCACAAGATGCTCTGCCAACAATATTATTTCTTTAGAAATATTTAACTCCATAAATTTAATTGTGAAAACAAATTGTTCTGTATTGAACAAGCCACAATTTTTTAATGTTTCATTATTAGATATGATAAGAGATTCATATTAAGAAATAAAATAATCAGTTTTATACATTTGAAAAGAATATTTTGTTTATTATATTGAAATTATCTTAATGTATATTCAATGAATAATAAGTACTAAATATGAGCTTTAAATATTTAATCATCAGATAAAATTACTATAGCAATATCAATTTTGATTACTTCACTATTCTGGTATATCGAATTTTGTAATAAAATTGACTTGATTAAAGTAAGTCATTTTCATCAATTTCATATTGCCTGGCAGCTAGTGATCATTGACAGTGTTACACGGCCTGTACACTGCAGCTCCAAGTCTTCTATGAACAATTAAAAAAATGACTGTTGATGATTTTCTCCATTCCGTTTTACTAACGGATATGTCCATTAAACATATACATTCCATCAATTCATGACAATTTGGTAAAAACATAAGACTATTTTGTATTTTCTCTCAAAATGTATGCATTTTTTTTTTAGCATGCCTTTAAGATAGCTATTTCATGTATAAATCAATATTAGTATTAAAATATGGCATTTATACTGATGATCAACAGGAGCAACCTTGTTTAAGAACTTTGTGACTTGAATCAAATGCCTCCTAAATGTGAGGGCCTCTCTAATCTATCAATATGACCCCATAACTTCACAAAAGTTTGGCCTAGAAGTGATATGCAACAATCCCCAATTCAAATCATAAATTTTAAAAACAATTGTAAAAGAGAAAGTGAAACACGCTCATATATAACGTGATTCACTGATATCACATAAGAATTTTTTAGAAAGAATAAAAAAATATATATTAAATCAAGCTTTAATTTATTTTTCAAAAAATAAAAAATATTAATTCTCTAGAAATATTAGTCACCTTATACATTTATTATGAAAACTCTCTATTTAGGTATTTAATATCTTTTCATCTATATCATTTTATGTGTTTGGAAGAAATATTATTTTTCTCATTATAAGCGTTCAAGTCAATAATTGTCAAAGACCTCTGAGAAGACCGATCCGGCCCTAGATCAACTATACATATGTTTTATATAATAATATTTAGGTGAATTTGTGGATTGTAGTCTACATGTTATATTTACAAAGAATGGTAAAAAATATTTACAAAGTATATACAAATTGTTATTATATAATATATATAATTCTAAACTCAATTTTATACATTACTTCCACAATAATAAGCCATATCATCCTCTTTTGTTTGGATCATTTGATCATGATAGATATTGCTTGATTTTGACGATAAAAAAAATATTGTTATTGTTTTTTCGTGAACCCTTACAAAATCAAAGATAAGAGTTTCAGCTTAAGTTTTAGTGATTTCACAACTAATCTTTATTTTGTAAAAATCCTCTCTAAAAGAGTGCTTGATTTTGATGATTAAAAAGAACTTATTTTTGATATTTTTTTAAAGCAATAAAAGACAATAAAAATAGTTGATTTTCAAATAACAAAAACTTCTCAAACAATTTGCGCAAAGCGTGAATAATTCTCTAGTTATAATATATAATAACAAAATACATCATGTAACTTGTAATTTGTAGCTAGCTTATAAACGATTCTCTAATTATAATATATAATAACAAAATCCATCATGTAACTTGTAACTTGTAACTTGTAGCTCAGCTTCAAAAAAAGAAAATTGTAATTTGTAGCTAACTAGAACCGTACATAAATGAACACATCCATTTTGCCAAACTGCAGAGAATATGACATCAAATAATTTGCCAATGAATTCATGTCTCTATCAGGATTAACCAATTAGGCTGATATCATGTATGACGAGTTGACGACCATTCATACTACGCACTTCCACCCACCACATCACATGTCCTTCCTCCCATAAACAATCCTGACATCTCACAAGTCACATAAATATTTACTGCTTACCAAGGTTAGATTGTTCCACTGTTGTATGTGAAACGGGGTGATTTTGAAGATAAAGGCGGCAAAACATCCATTCACACTTCACACCGCCGTTCAGAAATTACAATGGAATTTAAGTCCCTGCGTAGACTTAGCCAACCATTAAATAAATAAATAAATATACTAATCAACTTATATGAATATCGATAATTAAATGATCGGGCGGCATGTCGGTCACGTTCGCACAAAGCAACCACTCATCATTGTGTTGACACTGTCAATAATGATTTTGGAGTTTAATTTTAGTTTTTTACTTATGGATCCCCTCTGTTATTCTGAATTGTAGACAAGACCTGCTAGGTTTTTCTACATAAATATTTTACAAGAAAAACTCAATTCATTCGATTTTTTTCCTTTTTTTTCCTAACTCTCTTTCTCTTTTAGAAAAGAAAATAAGGTCACATTCACATACATTCTTTACACTGAATGCAGTTTGGTTAATCCGGTTATGTTCAGTATAAATATTTAATCAATTTGATTTTGATTGGCAATATTTGTAAAGAATAAAGTATTGAAAGAAACTTTTCTTGGTATTTGGATAAATAGTGGATTTTTTTGCAATTTCTAATAACAAATGTGCCTTTTTGCAATCTAGCCATAATGTAGACTGTGTAGTGTTTTTTTTAGCAAATTTTACTTTTTCTAAACGATATTGGGAGATAATGATACGTAATAAACTAATAATAGTAAATAATTTGTAGCCTAATTAATTAAAATATTTGTATGTATAGCAAAATATTATGGGTTTAATTTTTGTCAAATACAATATAGTATATATTTAGAAAAATTTCTTAATCCATTAGGTTGAAAAAAATAATAATAATACATAATAATATGATATGATGTTGTACAAAATATTATTTATTTCACATATTTGTTAGCTTGCGAGAGGGAGGGAACAAATTACAATGCGTGAGGGAATATTTATGCAAATAAACAAGGAGTAAAATATGAAAGCTATGATTTTAGTCAATATTACACGAGTTCAATGAGCAATGCAGTAAATCTACAAAATGCACCTTTCAAACGTATTTGGCAAAAGTTACCTTGATAAATCTTTATTTATTTTTCATAATATTTTTGGCGTTTGTAAATCTTTAAAGTAATGACGTCATTAGTATGACGAACATACAACACGTAATTATATAAGTAGAATGTCATTATCATTTAAGATCATTTTTATGAACCTAACTTTTAATCAACATAAACAATTAAATATTTATCATTAAAATCCCCTCATTTTTTTTTTCCAAATGACTTTTTTTCACAACAAAATTAGAGAAATAAGCAACATTAGTTGTTAGTTTACACCTTTATAAACATTACATATGTCATATGTGTCCAATGAAAATTTATTATATTATTTATACTTGTTAATTTAGGCGTTGTTGGCTTTTGAAATGTTCTCTTTATCCCGCTGCCTCAATATCTCGCCTTCTTTTGAAAGGTAATCCATAAACTTATCCTTAAAAATAAAAATGAAAATAATAATTAGGATTAAATAAATATCACAGAGAAACAAATGGGGTAAATTTTGTACATATCCATGTAGAATGAAAAGCATCACATATACTTACAAAAGATGAGATACGCGAGAAGTAATTATTCAAAAAAAAAAATTAGAAATATCTTGTATGAAATATGGTAAATATCTTATGAATTAGTACGAAAGGTGTTTATTGCAAATGTCTTTAATGAGTGCGAAAGGTGTTTATTGCAAATTTTTTGACATGTCTTTATATGTGTACAAGGAAATGAATTTCTCATTTTCCTAGGGGTAGATAGAATATTCTGAATATTTTGTCTAAATAAGAAAATTGTAAGTTGCTCTCGCGACTCAAAGTGCATCTTTTCACACTCAATCAATGAAACTTACAAATTTACTATATATATAAAGCTTAACTAAATATATAAAAAATATATAATAACAAATCAATTTAAAAATGTCAATTGACCTACTTTTCATATTCTCTAGGATATAGTTGCAATAACTATAGGGGTCCAAAATAAAGGAACTATTTGTAGTATTTCAAATTATAAAGCAACTAAAGGGTCCAAAACAAAGGTCTATTTGCCTAAAAAACTCTGTGAAATAGAAACTTGAAGTCTCCAAATTCGGTTATGGAAGGTGCCTAAATTCACCCATAATTTCCTCATTAAAATGGGAGCAAAGATAATAAAAATGAAAAAAAAAAATAAGAACCTTAGAACCCGTTACGAAGATTCCAGTGAGACTCGCAGTAGCAATACCGCCCCATACGACGGCTGTTGACAACAGCAAAGACCATTTACGATACATCAGTTTGCACCTGTTTTTCTTTTCTTGACCGAGAAAGTAAAAGCGGAAGAAACAATATGGATTAATGGAAATGTTTTCTATTGAATGTTCTTTTGGGGGAAGGGGTTAAATAAGAGTGAAAATTCCGATTTCTAGAAGATTTAGTTGTGCACATTGTAGATGACAAATTATTAACAGATAGATGGTTCTAAACTTTTGAGCTAACCTCAAAAATAGAAAAAACAACGCCAAAAATTACAACCAATTTTTACTATTACTAATTTTGGAGAATTAATCTCATCATACAAAAAGAGAAAAAAAAACATTTTTGCATTGAGGTTTTATTTTGAGGCAAAGTCGAAAGTTCTATGTACGATCAATCAAAATATATTTTCTAAATATTATTTATAATAATAATAATAATAATAATATAAGTTTTATAATTTTTATTTGTGATAATATTAATAAATGACCTTATATTACTTATTGTCTGTAACCACTAAGAGTGCCATGATTATCTTGCTTTAATTTCGGATTGTCCTACACATAATGCGCAGCGACACAATTTATTCACACCATTTCTATAACTAAGAAGAAAGTACTAAGTGCAAAATGAATGATGCTTTTAGATGAGCACTTCATCACACTTTTAGCATTATCCACACAAATAATATGAAAAATAAGAACTCATACAAATCTACCGGTATAAATAACTAAAAGATATCATATGCATGACTATCCATTACTTAACTATCATCATTTATGTTAAAATATTAGAGAAAACAAATGGATTTTGAGAAAGAAATTGCACATTAGAGAAATCAAAATTGACAACATTGATAGGTGAAAGTGCTCCTTACCAAAAAAAATTGGTTAAACTGAACCTCAGTTGATGTGACTACATACTTGAGGATTGAATAAGTTGAATCCGCGGATTTGTGGACAAATAATCGTTCTGAACAAGCAAGGGAAAGTCACATCCTTGGTAGGGATGAAAATGGTTCGAATACGATTCGGATCGAGATCTTATCATATCCGTATTCATATTATTTTCTTGGATTCAAATATGAATACGGATGCAAATACGAATCCGGTTCGGATATTACCGGATACGAATATGAATACAGATATTTATCGAATATCCATATTTTGATGGATTGTGTCTTTTTTCAAATATATATTTCACTATTAACAACAAAAAAATGATAAAATAATAATAAAATCATAACAAGTTTCAAAATAGTAATAACTAAATTGATGGATTTGAATAAATATCATTATTCATATTAAAAAAATGATAAAATTACTAAAATATTTTAAAAATTATCATTATATATATGTATATTCATATTCAATATATAGTGAAATATCCGAAAACGGATATTACTCAGATTATAATTATCCGGATACAGATATTATCCATATCCGTTCGGATATTATATGCCAAACTCATTACCATATCTGTATTTGTATCCGTTTGAATAGGAATAATTTTTTTCGAATACGAATATTTTGTGAATACGAATACAGTTCGATCGGATATTATCTTATCCGTTTTCACCCCTAATCCTTGCTCAAGCAAATCATTTATTGAATTTTACATAAAAATAAAAATCTTTTTGTTTCGAAACAAAGAGAAAAAAAAATTGATTTGAATCTATAATCATAATATCTTTTTTCTCGCTTGAATATTTTTTTCATTTTTATGCAAAATATTGAACTAGGTATTTTGCGTAAAACACCTAGTCCCGTATTTTTCTACCTTTTCTAAATCTTCTTGATACTTCTATTTTTATACTATAAACAAGAATGACATCACTAACATGACGAACATATGACATAACAGTGCTATATGTCACTATCAAAATCAAATCTAAGATCATTTCATGGTCCCTATTCAACTAGCATCGAACAACTAATTTATTATCATTAAAATCTCAAAATTTCTCATTTCAAAATGACTTCTTTTCATTTAAAAAAAGCATCCAATCACACATTTTGTTTGTTACCATCAATTATTCGAACCATACAAAACCTACAAAGGAAAAAGAGCCACTGAGTTCCCACTTCTCGCGATCGAAAATTATTACATACATGTCCATTGAAAATTTATTTTATAGCGATGAAATTTAGGCGTTTTTTGCGATCATGGCTCGGTCCTGCTGCCTCAGCCTCTCGCCTTCTTTAGAAAGGTAGTCCATGAATTTACCCTTCAAAAAATAAAAATAATAATAATAAGGGTTAAATAAATATCATATATATTTGAAATATCTTGCATGAGAAATTAGAATACTTCAACATCTTTTCTAAGGGTAACATACAAGTGAAACCTACATATATCATATTATAAATTGCTTCACGGCGGCAATATATATATCTTTTCACACTAGATAAATCTAACTTCATTTCAGTAAATAGACAACAAATATTAATAAACATAACTTTTTGTGTACCAAAAAGGGTAATTCACCTACTTTTTAGATTCTCCAAGATTCACTTGGATTATTATAAAAGATAAGGATCAAGTTGAAAATTTTAAGGCTAAAAAAAGATAATTTACCTACTTTTCAGATAATCTAAGTTTCACTTGAAATAATTATAAAATAAAAGGATCAGTTGTGATATTCAACGGCTCAAAAACAGAAAAATATTAGGTCCAACAAGGATACTTACTAAAGACCAAACTTACTTAATTTTGGACCCGATATACAAATCCACATGAAATATTTCAACTTATACGACAAATAAAAGTCCCAAATAAAGGCCTATTTGCCCAAAAAAAAATATGTCAAATAGAGACTTAAGTCAACTTTGTTATAAAAGGGACCTTAATAATTATAAAACATACAAGTATACAAATAACAACTTATCAGATTACAGGATTTACTTGCAATAATTATAGAAGAAGAGGATCAATTTGCAATATTTCAAAGCTAAAAAAAATATATATTAGGTTCAACAAGACAATAAGACTAAACCTAATTCATTTTGGGCCCAATATACAAGCCCACTTGAAATAATATCAACTTATAAAGCAACTAAAAGTCCAAAACAAAGGTCCATTTGTCACAAAACTAAGTTAAACAGAGACTTAAAAATCTCCAAAATTGCTAAATAAAAAAAAGGGGCCCTAATTTACCCCTAATTTCTGCCTTGGTGTTTTATTTAAATTGATAATTCTTCATCTGATCTGGTTCAACAAATGTTGAATTGATTAAGTCGACAAGCTAAATTAATGATTCTAAACATAATAATGGTGAATTTGCCCTTTTCCTTTAAATAATTTATCATAATATGAAAGAATTTCAACAAACCATATTATTTCTTCGTTACTAATTTTTTCAACAGTACAACAACCAAATTGAAACATTCATACACAGCAGATCTATTTTAGATGAAAAATCAATCAACTTAAACTCAGTCAACAATTCAGGGGCAAAAAATAAAAAAGACAAAGTAATCAGAGAAAAAAAGCCCTAAAATCTAGAAAAATCAGTGAATTGAATAAAATTGGCAAAACCCACACAGATTTCAAAATCACAAATATAATGAACAATTCCTATTCCAGTTCTGACACAAAATCGGTTCGGCAATCCATGATCTGATCTACGTGACCCAATCAAATGAAGAAAAAATCAAATAAAAGAAACGAATAAAAACCTTGGCGCCGGAGAGGAAGAGTCCGGCGAGGCCGACGGTGGCGACGCCGCCGCAGATGACGACCGTCGACGAAAGCAAAGACCAGTTGCGGTAGATCATCTTTCTGTCTCGTTTTCTTTTCTTTTCAATTGGGAAGGAAGAAAAGGAGAGTGGAATGGAAAACCGGGAATTGGAATCCCGGGGCTGAGCAGAAGAAGGATATATAGTAAATGTTTTGAGGTGGGCTGAGTTTTGGATCAGGCCAATGGTTTTTGTGTGTTTCAGACTGAAAATCCAGAATTTTTTTTAATACCGCTCTATTTAAAAATAAATCAAGAAAATACCACTCATTTCAAAATAATGGAGTATCTACCATTTTCGTCACTATTAGTGGCGGAACAGATGTTGTATGTGAATTTTATAATTTTTCAAAAATGGGGTTAATTAGTCAGAAAAAATGTGTTCCGTCACTGTCACTTGCGGAACAGGAAAAAAATTAATTTTTTCTCAGGAAAAATATGCAACAAAATTAATTTTTTTTTCATGTTCCGCCACTACTTGTGGCGGAACAGTGCTTTTTTACACTAATTAACCCTTTGTTAGCTAGCCAAATGAGGAATTTTTGAAAAAACTGAAAATCCACATCCGGAACTAGTAGTGGCGGAAATGATAGATACCCCATTATTTTGAAATGAGTGGTATTTGTTGAATTATTTTTGAATAGAATGATATATAAAAAAAATAGTCGAAAATCCATTCAGCTAAATTTTGAAAAGGTTAAAAAAATTTGATAAATTGAATCCATAAGAAAAGACTCAAATAAAATTTATATTTAAAAATTCAAATAAAACTTATTTTAAGAAAATCAACTGCCGGTACCATCAATGATATCGTGAATATTTGACTAGAAGAGAATAAAAGGGATTTTTTTTTCAAAAAGAAATCCTCACTTTTCTTAATTTTTTAAAAACAACTTTGTATTTTTATATTTTCTCTTTTAATTTCTCTAAAATGAAATAGTTTTTTACCTGCTAGTATCTTTTTCCACCCTGATAGAGTTACTTTGATGTTACATTTCATCAAACATTTTTTGGATCAAAATATCCTTCATTTTTCTTTTTTCGATTTGTAATGCGCCTTTGTTTTCTTTTAAAGGTTCTTGACTAACCTTAGAAGTCTGTAAATTAACTCTGTAATCCATTAGTTGTAATAGAGAAAAGTAATGATGCGTGTTGCATATCATTTTCATTGAAGCTGTCAAAGTTATAATTTGAGTTAAGAATAGTATTTATGCTATCTGGTGGACTCTTACACTGGTCGCTTGACAAGGGAGATTATTTTAAGGAATGTTCCCATTTGTATTTTGAATTTGAACTTTGAGCAAAGAAGAAAACAACGGACTTGATCAAAGCTTTCATTTTCAAGTCCACGATTTGATTTAAGTTACCTCATCTATGATCGTATGGGTTATTAACAGCCGAAATACCATCTCTAAGTTATTCAAACAAAGAATATGAAGATGTTCAAATTAATTTTATACCGAATAACATTCCATTCATTTTGTACAGCTGATAAACTGAAAGCTCAATCCTTCTAACAAAACAAAACAAAAACTTTTCTTAGACACACAAGCCACGCATAATTTCATCAACCCAAAAAAATAAAATAAAAAATAAACAGACCACTCTTAGGCCTTGGCTCCAAGAACAAAAAAAATACACATATACTCTATTCAATACTTCAATTCATTCCTCAAAAATAACTTAAAAAATCACCTCCTACTTCTAGAAGTACTAGAACCTTTAGAACTCTCACCACCTTTCCTTCTAGCCTCCATCTCACCCCCAACCACTTTGCCTCTCTCCTCAATCGGATCCATCTCGACCGCCCGTTTCAACCTCTCAACAACCTCGCTCATTTTCGGCCGTTCCTTCGGATTCTTCGCCAGGCAGGAATCCGCCAGCCTGGCAATCTCACGTGCCGCTTTCAAAGAGTATAAATGTCTGAGTTTTGGATCGATGATCATCCGGAAGGTTCTAGAATCTGGCGGGTAGTTCTTCACCCATTCTAGAAGCTTCTGCTCGCCAGCTGGCAAGTTTCTGTTCAAAGATCGCCTGCCCGTCAGGATTTCGTACAGAACCACACCGAAACTCCACACATCGCTTTTTATTGTTAGGTGGCCGGTTTCTATGTAGTCTGGCGCCGCGTAGCCATGCGTGCCAACCACCTGGTTTAGATCGATATCATGTTAATAAAGTTTGGATACTGATATTGACAAGAATTTTTTTTTACTATGTGTAAAGAAATAACATCTGAAATTAGCAGATATTACGAGAGAAATTTGTTATTTTAGTGTTAATTTCTTGTACATAGTAAAATAATATTTTTTTCATCAAAAAAATATAGTATAATAATTACTAAGTACAAAAAATGACATCTAAAATTAGCAGCTATTTTACCATTTTAGATGTTAATTTTCTGTATTTGGAGTGAATTTAGTAATGATCTATAATCTAATTGGTTGAGATAAAAAAAACATATGGAAAACTTACAGCAGTAGAAACATGAGTATTTTCCCCTGTCGGTCCTTCTCTTGCCAGTCCAAAATCTGACAGTTTCGCTTTAAAGTCCTTATCTAACAACACATTAGAGGCTTTAAAATCCCTATATATCACCTGCCAAAAAACAAAAAATTCACAATCTCCTCAGGCAAAATCTTTCGAGAAAAGAAAAAAAAATTCACAATCTCATCAATCCACACTCAATTCCACAATAGTAAATCCAAAAAAATGCCGAACCAGAACATACCTGAATTTCAAGCCCTTCATGTAAATAAACTAAGCCCTCAGCGGCGCCCAAAATAATATTTAGCCTTCGGTTCCAAGAAATAGGGGGATAAGCGCGATTAAATAAATGATCCTCTAAACTTCTATTAGGCATATATTCGTAAATTAATAATCTCTGATTCCCTCTCTCTCCATCGTCAGCGCAGTATCCAATCAACTTCACCAAATTAGGATGCTCTAATACGCCTAAAAATTGCACCTCTGCTAACCATTGTTTATGTCCCTACAAAAGAGAAAAAAATAAGAATAAAATTAGGGACCCTTTTGCAAATTGGGTGGAGTTACAGGCATTTGTTGGCAAATTTGGTGGAGTGTTTAGAATTGTTGGTGAAAGATATTAAATTATTGATTTGGGTATGTAAGATTTGGACTTTTGATTTAATGAAATTGACATTTGTTTATTTAAATGGACTTTTCTTTTTATTTAATAAAATCTTAACTTCTTAAGTAGGCTACTGGCCTACTGATGTCAAATAAGATTTTAACCTTTAAACAATGGCACTTCTACAAAAGTGATTCTCTTTCCTAAATTAAACTTAGTTAAATGATGTGAAATAAAGCATATGTTCTCACACTTTTTCTTCTTTTGAATTTGCTACTAACTATTAGTCAACAATCAATCTATTAGTTGGTATAATAGATGCTCCTTCTTTAGTATGGATATATTATACCACATATTTGCTCCTCATATTTTGATATGTTTTTTTTTTTTTGAAAGAACATATTTTGATATGTTAGCATAGCTGTTTGGCTTAACAGCAAACCATAGCTCACTTAACATCATCTGGCAACAAAATGAGAACAACACGAAATTGTTTCTTTTTCTAAAGACAATATAACAAATAATTCACACTATGTGCATTTTTGAAAAAAAAAAAAAAACTAAAGGCATCAAGGGGAAATTTCAACAAGCGAGTCTATTTCAGCCTAATTACATTTTAAAAATTGTTAGACTAGCCAACTTTATTTTCATTTCTTTCATTACTCTATGTAGTCCTATAATCTTTTCATAGATATTTCGTTAAAAAATTATTAGTACGCACATCAAGTAAATGTTAGATTTATTAAAAGTAAAACCTCACAAAATTTTAAAAAAAGGGGAAAAGAAATGGGTTAAAAAAATAAAATTACCTGCAACCCTCTTTGATTCAACTGCTTAATCGCAACAACAATTCTATCCCCTTTTCCATTAATCGGCTTAATAAACCCTTTATAAACACTCCCAAATCCACCTTCTCCAATTTTGAGAGCTCTGCTAAAATCATTCGTCGCCCCTCTCAATTCATCAAAATTGAAAACCCTGAGATTGTGCGCCCTCTCTTCATACATGGCTGGAATGCTCTTCTGTGATGACGTCGAACCGGTTGATTTGCTGACGGGTCTGGCAGAATCGTCAGACCGGCTCGTGCTTGCATGAGAGACTTGGTTTGATGTGTTGGTGGTCTGAACTGGAGCTTGATTTTTCCCATGTTTTGCACTGATCATCTTCTTAATGAAATTGAAACAACCCATTATATCAAAAATTGGGTGATGGAATTTAGTGAAATTTTGGGAAACTTGGAACTGAATTACAGGTCAATTTTGAAGGCAACCCAAATCAACATAGGGTGAAAAAAAGTCAAACGATATCAAGCTGCGAGAGCGAAAGAAGAAACCCAAAATATGGGAACTGCAAAGTTGAAACAGAGACCCAAAAACAGGGAGGATTTGATATTTATGGCTAAAAGGCTAGCGACCATAGTTAGAAAGTTAGAACAAGCGAAGAAAAACAGATACACAAAGACTAGAAACAGTCTCACAGAGAGAAGAGAAGAAAAATGAAGAAGAAAGAGAAGATGACTGATTGAATTCAGATTGAGAGAGAAAGAGAAAGCTGAGAAGGATTCTGTTCTGTTTGAATGCAGTCAAAACATTCAGCTCCCCACACAGAACAACGAAATAACCCCTGCATTTTATCTAAATTAAATACAAGCCACAGACAATGTAACAAAGCTTCTTTCTATATATTATTACTAACTTTACATTTTCAAAAGCAAAAAAAAAAAAAAAAAAAAAAAAAATTACAATTTCGGAGAACGTAAGGCCTTAAATGGAAATGATGAGAATCGGAAAATTAATTCCCGTCAGAGCAGAAATCGTACGAGCGGAGAATACCCAACCATAATAAGCATTAGATAATTTTGTTTTTCTTTTTGTGTTAATTCCGTAAGCAATTAAATGAATTAATATGTGTATTTCCAAATTAGAACAATTAATTTAGTTTATGAAGCTTTACGAATCTAAACTAAAATAATAATATTATTACTTGATAGCAGATAAATGAATTAAGATGTATTATTTCCAATTATTATATCATTAGTGTCAATTAATGTTTGAAATGTAGTGGTTAAATTGATAAGGAAAAATAAATTTAAGGTCAAACGGAGCCACGACGTATGAAGACCAAGCCTAGTTAATGACGTAAGAAGACCAAGTCAGGCAGCCTACTAGCAGTCAGCTACGCTACTAAAAAAACTGTATACTAACAATGGCACGACCAGTAAACAGTTCGAGACTGTCGAGTCGTCACAATGTACATCCACAAACAATGATTTGGATCGAACGCCCTGAGAGAGATATAATTATATCCTTAAATTCTATCAAATTGAGTGAGAGATTTCGATTATTCTTGACAAATTGATCCACGGGAGTCAGGAACTAACTAAAACAGAAATTAGAAGTCTTCTGTTAACTATAATACCACTTAATGAAAATGAAAGGCTACAAGAGGGTACAAGAAATTCAACATTCTCCTTCTCTTTCAACAATTCCGATTTTGCAAAAACAATTGAGAAGGTAGAAGAGGGAGGTAGAAGCGGAGCAGAAATAGTTCAAGATTCTTATAGAGTCTAATAGAAAGAAATACGAGGCTAAAATAAAAATGTTGATAAGACAGAGAGGTAACACACAAAAAATAATAATGAAGTTTAACATGCTTTCTGAGATTCCACCACTCTCGATAGATATTTAATTTTATTAACGTTCCAAATTTCATATACTAACGTTACAATTTTAATCTATAATTTCAGATAGTTTAAGGCCTTAAATGTAAGTTAAGCAATCAGGGGATTCTATGAAAATTTGTTGGGCGGAAATTATGAGACTGAGACAAGCTTTTACATGCTTCGGATTTTTCTGGGATTCACACATGAGTAGGTTCTTTACAAAATGATTATCTTCAGATCTGAATCCAAGAGTTGATATTATATAAAAGGATATATCCATTAGTTAGAATTGGAGATGAAAGTGTCGTTTCGTGAACTCCTATCCTATGATTCCCTCACGCGCAAAATTATAAAAACTGGAGCCCAGTTTTTGCGTCACGTCTCTATAATTATCCAATATACAGGAGATTATTTGTTGTTGCATGTCTTTATAGTTTTTGACTTGTTGATATGTGTAAATGTAAACGAAAATTGTTACATAATTCGACCAGGTCTCAACAAACTGATTGATTATAAATATTAGATTTATGTTATAATAATATGGTTATTTATTAGAAACGAAAAAGAAGAATTAACTAAGTTGACTCAAGAAGACTCACTTCCAAAAAAGGAAGACTCACTGCAATTACCTCACATAGGTAATTAAAATCATGCTGGTACGGTACCAGACATGTAGTCTGTGTATTTGTATTTTAATTAATTCCTCTGTTCAATTGCCTACATGACATTGGCTTTTGAATGTTTTTCACATGGCAATTTTTTTATCTTTGATAAATTGAAATTTGAATGCACTATGTTTTATCATTACATGTATTTAAGTATATACCAAATAAGTGGTATATCAAAATAATATAACATACAAAAAGAAAAAGAAATACTGTGCAGTTAAATGTGGTATTTTGGTGGCTAGCCAGACAAAAAACAAAGAAAAATGAGAACAAAATAACATAACATATCAAGGCAAAAGGAAGGTTAATTTGGCATTGTTTAATGGACTTCTACCATCTTGACCACTGACTTGACTCATCACTATTCACTTCACACCATCATTCATTTACATCCCTAAATTCACTTCCAAATCAAATCGACAAATAAAATAAAATTCCCCAAATTTCCAACTCAAAAAATCCTCCCCAAACCATCCAAAACAATCACCCTCCAATAAAAACACAACCAATTCAATAAATTTTTCAAAAATACGCCACTATTTATTGCTCGCCGCACCGGTACCGGTACCAGTACCAGTTCCAGAACCGGCACCGATATTTCCCATCCTTTTTCTCAGCCTCGCACGAGTCAAACGAATCGTCTCCTCAATAGCCGACTCCTCAGTCCCCTTCTCCTTCTCATCTTCCCCAGTCTCATCAGAACTGGACGCCTCCAGTTCTGCCTCTTCAATCGTCTCCACTGGAGAGGAAGGAACAACAACAGAGGATTTCTCAACAGCTGGAGAGGAAGGAATTACAGCTGGTTTTTTGACGACTGGAGAGGAAGGAGCCAAAGATTCTTTCTTCTCTTTTGTGTTGGTTCTGAGAAGTTTGGTCGGTAAAGTTTTGACCGGTACAGCTGGTACGTCGGTTTTCTCTTCGGTTGCCTCGCGAGTTGTTTCTGTTTCAGACTGCTTCTGATTAAAAAAAAAATGTTAAATAATAATAATAATGATGATGATGATGATGATGATGATGATGATGATGATATAGTAATAATAATAATAATTTAGTCAAAAAATGAAAAAAAATAATGCTGACTATAATTAGGAAAAATGACTAAAGTGCCCTTGAAAA
Organism: Juncus inflexus; assembly: GCA_024447665.1. NCBI lineage: Eukaryota > Viridiplantae > Streptophyta > Magnoliopsida > Poales > Juncaceae > Juncus > Juncus inflexus. The sequence continues at coordinate 10,002,351 of JAJHPC010000015.1, read as the reverse complement.
TACGTGCTTTAAAAACTAAGGCTGATAAATAAATATGATATATACAATCATTATTCCAACAAAATAAAAAGATAAATAAAAATAAATAAATACCTGATTAGTGGAATTTTTAAGGGCGATGGATCGCTCGGAAATATATTTCAGCCCTTCAAAGATCAAATTTTGAAAATAAACAAATATTTTCTGACCGTGCAAAATCGCCATGTCACTCGCCCTAGTTCTCACTTCGATTAAATTCCTGTCAATTTCTCTCTCATGTTTGGACATAAACGGCTTGAAAAACGTCTCGTAAACATACGCTGTGCCCTGTATAAAAAATATTTAAAGATTAAAATTTACTAGATTTTGAAATATTATTCTTATTATTTTAATTTGATTTCTTTTACCTTGGTTTTAGGATACCAGAGATAGATGAAGAAACACAATTTGGCTTCGCCATAAAATGGTAGCCTGTGAAAAATAATAATTATGAAATTAATGAAAAGTAGAGGATCAAATTGGAAAAAATATGAAATGCGAAAAGTGTTTACCATGAAATTAGAGGATCTGTGAATCTCTCTAGAACAGTCAAAATTGCGACCAAAATCCTGAAAATTTAATTTAACAATGAAAGATGTGAAATTTGCATAATAACATTCGCTTTCTGAAAATTGCAATTACATCCCCTCTTAAATTTTGAAATCAAAATAAAGTCCCTGACTTAGTTTTATTAAATTTTAAGATGATATTATAGTACAGAAAGTTGTGACTAGCAGCAAAAATAACATATAAAACCAATCTATTTAATCATCAAATCCATAAGATAAAATTAATTCAGTAAAATCTTTTATAGACGCATAATGCAAGATTTCAATTGTATAATCTTCTTCTTGTAATAATTTATACAAAACAAAAGTTCTGAACTAACCAATATTGGCACCAAAATCGCAATCTTGCAATTTCAGGTTTGTTCAATTCCACGGTTTTATAGCATTCATAAGCAGGATAAGCATATCCAAAAGCCAATCTGCACAAAAGAGATCAAATATTGTTCAAAATCATTCAAATTGTTCAAATGAATCTCAACATTTGAAATTTAACAAAATATGCTCTTACATTAGAGCTCTTGCAAGGAAGAATCCGATCATCTTTTCCCAATGGAACTTATTATCATCGAACAAAAGAATGTTCCTAAAATGAGAGGTAAAAACAAAACAAATGAGAAAAATTGAAATTGGGATTTGGGGATTTGAACCTTGATTTTAACCAGAATCTTTGAATCTCATTGTAATACTTAAATGAAGCAATTACAAAAGTAAATGAAATTACTTAATTAGGGCTAAAAGGATCAAGAAATCAAAGAAAAATAACAAGAACGGAATTAAGAACGTAGCTAAAAAGGGGCAAAAAAACAAAAAAAATATACCGTAAATTTAAGAATGGGAGAAGAGAGAGAAAATCCTGAATCGGTGTTTTCTTGTTTGTATTTGTATTTATAGAAAATTAGTTAAAATCGATTCAATGGTCACGTCCCAAATTAGTTGAGAACTGAGAGAGAAAATAGCGCCAAAACAGAACCTGAGTTTCCGAATAAACAAATATAACTAAACCGAGAACCAAAATCCCAGGAATACAAAACAGCGTTTTTACATAAAACTGAATATAATAAAACCGAGAACTGAAATTCCGGGAATACAAAACAGCGTTTTTACATAAACCTGATTATAATAAAACCGAGAACTGAAATTCCGGGAATACAAAACAGCGTTTTTACATAAACCTGATTATAATAAAACCGAGAACTGAAATTCCGGGAATACAAAATGTAGTTTTTACATAAAGCTGAATATAATAAAATCGAGAACTGAAATCCCGGGAATACAAAACGTAGTTTTTACATAAAACTGAATATAATAAAAGCGAGAACTGAAATTCCGGGAATACAAAACAGAGTTTTTAAATAAAATTGAATATAATAAAATCGAGAAATGAAATCCCGGGAATACAAAACAAAGTTTTTACATAAAACTGAAACACTCCAGGCCACGTACTCACGTTCGATATCCTTCTCCAACGTCTACATAAAACCGAAACATCATTTTTCATTGTTTCTAAGTCATTTACTTACTTCTGACCTTTCTTTGATAATCCAGGAAGATCTTTGGTGCTTACTAGTCTGTTTCTTCAGAGGTATTTTAAGTTTTAATCCCATCTTTTTGTGTTAATCTATTTTTTAAATTTCTGAATTAGTATACTAGCCATTTTCTTCAGAGGTACTTAATTTTTAATCCGTCTTTTTGTGTTAGTTTATTTTTTGAATTTCTGAATTTGTTTCTGTGATTTCTGTTTCACAAATCAGATCTTTTAAATTTTACAAAAGTAGGATTTCGTGTCTCTTTGAAGTTGTTTTCTAATCGGAGTACAGAGCTTTAATATTACGAAGTTATCTCATATGACTTAAGTTTGAATGAATCATTTTTCTCTTTTTTTTTAGTTTTGAGAACAAAACGCTCTGATTTTTGACAAGGAAGAGAACTTCTACAGTTCGATTCAAGTATGATTGTTTTTCTCTTCTTTTATGATTATCTAATGTTAATATTAAACCATTCTTTCTTGTTAATTTATATGCTGTGTTTTATGCTTAATTAGGTTGTTGTGGCTCTGTTTCGCTCTCTTTCAAACAAAGATAAGAATTTCTTTCAATTTTCCTTCTTTGTACTTAATTACTAATATGAATCAGTTTGATTGAAGTGCTTTTTTATTTTAATTACAGATTTGAACTCAAGAACATAAAATATAAAATTGGGGAGAAAAAGAGTTCTAACCTCTCCAAATAGAATAACTGAAACGGAGAAAGTTAATATAATTGAATCCTTACCCGAAGACCTTCTGGTAATAATTATCACTCAATTTTTAAAAAGGGGTCAATCTATCTTATATTTTTGTGAAATTATATTAATATTTAATTTGATAATAAATGCAGATTAAGGTGCTGTGTAAGGAGGATCAAAGTGACTTGAAGCACCTTCTTTTAGTCTCCAAGACTGTTAATAAAGCAGTATGTGCCTTAGTATATTCAGAATTAGTTACATGAATTTTATTTATTTTAATTCAATATGAACTGTAATTAAATTTGGAGAAAATTTAGCAATTAGAAGGGTATCTAAGACATTTAATCGAGCAGTATGTGCCTTTATAAATTCAAAATTAGTTAAATAATTTTTATTTATTTTAATTCAATATGAACACTACTTCAATTTTGAGAAAATTAGTAATTAGAAGGGTATATATGTAATTTTTTTTTTCTTTTTCAGGCTTTGGTGGCAAGAGAGACCCACCATATGTACAACACTCCGGCAAAACCAGCCTCGAAGGGGCAGAATTACGAAAATACCCCTGATTCACCTGTGAGAGTTAGACACAGGGACAGGGCTACCATGTCAATATTTGAAAAAGACCTGGCTGATGTGGCAGTGATTCTTTTCCCAAATTGATAAAAATTGGGGTCTTTTCTGTAAATAATGTAAATATGTAGAGATTGTTTAGTAATTAATTTCTGGTGTGCTTAGTAGAATCAGGGATTAATTTCTTCAATTGTCATATTGAACAAGTTCATTATTTCATCATTTTCTTCCATTTCAAGCTGTTGCTTATTTTTTTTTATTTTTTATTTATTTATTACTATATAATCATTAATTGTGGTTTGAATGGTTATAATTTTGTGGGTTATACTGTTAGCTTAATGTTAATATTTATTGAAATTTTACAATTTATAATTTATAATCGCATCATACAAAAATATGGCAATTTTCTCATACATTTTCAAGGCCTCTAAATTTGTACTGATACTGGAAAAAAGAGAAAAAAAAAACAGATTGAAAACAATCTAACAGAACATTTAAAACATAATTATTTAAAATATTACCGGTAAAAGAACATTAAAATAAAAAATAATTATTTAAAACAAAAAAGATACAAATCTCACTTCTAGTACCTTAAAATTGCTGAAAAATTTATAATGTCCTTAACAAAACATTAAATTAAATGAGTAATATATATTTATATACCTCACTGTAAGTAGTATGCATTGGTTGATGAACAATTAGTTTTTTTATCAAAACGCCCCTCCTTTATTTCAATATTATAATTACCGGAACCTGAAATATCGAAAATTTTGAAACATTCCGTACCAGTCAAACTAGTCGATGTATTTGTCACTTGAGACCTGGCATCGAAAAAATCCGACTTTTTGTTGAAATTTTCAAATTTCGATTTTTCAAATTTTGAAGTTTCGAATTTTGAATTTTGTTCCTACGCGCCCGAAATTTTTTTTGAAACATTCCGTACCAGTCAAACTAGTTGATGTATTTGTCACTTGAGACCTGGCATCGAAAAAATCCGACTTTTTGTTGAAATTTTCAAATTTCGATTTTTCAAATTTCAAATTTTTGAATTTTGAATTTTGAATTTTGTTCCTACGTGCCCGAAACGAAGCGCAACAGATTATTATCATCCAAATCATTGTTGCATCCTAAGAATTCTTGTACGAGTCAAACAGGTCAACATTTTGCAAATTAACCAATGAGGATTCTTCATTAATACATGTACTTGCACGGTTTTCGATGCTGATAAAACAGAGCGTTTGGTCGAGTCTCGTAATTATTTAAAGGGTTTTGTTGCAATCGGTTATATTATCTAATAAGTTATTGTGAATTAATGACCATTTTTGTATAATATCTTGTTGACTTTCTGCAATTTCATTTTTTTTTCGGAGGGTTGAGACGCAAAACTAGTCTCATCAGAAGAATTCACATCGGAAACTGTGTGATTTGTTGTACATTTTCAATTATAATAATATACATTTTTTTTTCTAAATTTGATTTTATCGCAAATAATTCCCTAACCTAATAGTGGAGATTCTTGGTTGAAGTATAAGAGTTTTAGAGTCAAATCACATTTGCATGAATTTGAAGTGAAATTTTTCTGATTTAATTTTCACAATTCCTAAATGCGCCTCAAAATATTCAAATGATACACGAGGTTTCCATCACAAATTCCAAACTTGTGATATCCACAAAGCAAATTCGATAATTCAAAACGGAGTTTTGAGAAAAGTAGAGATTTAGAATCCTGAATTTATCGTCAAACCAGGCAATACAATCTTGGTTACGAATAAACAATAATAAAACCGAGAACCTAAATCCCGGGAATACAAAACAGAGTTGTACATAAAACTGAATATTATAAAACCCGGAACCAAAATCCCGGGAATGCAAAACATAGTTTTTGTATGAAACTGACCAGGCCACGTACGCACGTTCTATCTCCTTCTCCAACGACTACATAAAACTGAAACACTCATTTTTCATTGTTTCTAAATCATTTACTTACTTCTGACCTTTCTTTGATAATCCAGGAAGATCTTTGGTGCTTACTAGTCCGTTTCTTCAGAAGTATTTTAAGTTTTAATCCGTCTATTTGTGTTAATTTATTTTTGAATTTCTCAATTAGTATCTATGATATTTTTGTTACATGAATCAGATCTTTAATTTTACAAAAGTTGGTTTTTTCGTGTCACTTTGAAGTTGTTTTTAAACGAAGTTATCTCATATGACCTTGTTTGAATGAATCACTTTTCTCGTTTTTTAGTTTAGAGAACGAAAAGCTCTGATCTCTCACAAGGAAGAGCTCTTCTACATTTTGATTCAAGTACGATTTTTTTTTCTTCTTTTATGATTAATATTAGATCCTCCTTTTTTTGTTAATTTATATGATGTATTTTATGCTTAATTAGGTTGCTGTTTGTGGCTCTGTTTTACTCTCTTCCACATACAAAGATAAGTATTTCTTTCAATTTTCTTTCTTTGTACTTAATTTCTAATTTTATTCTGTAAAATTCTAATTTTGATTGAAGTACTTTTTTATCTTAATTACAGATTTAACTCAAAACATGAAATATAAAATTGGGGAGAAAAAGAGTTCTAACCTCTCCAAATAGAATAACTGAAATGGAGAGGATTAATATATTAGAATCCTTACCCGAAGACTTTCTGGTAATAATTATCACTCAATTTTTCATTAAAAAGGGGATAATCTATCTTATATATTTCTGGAATTAAATTTATGTTTAATTTGATAATAAATACAGGTTAAGGTGCTATGCAAGGTCGATCATGCCCACTTGAAGCACCTTCTTTTGGTCTCCAAGACTGTTAAGCAAGCAGTATGAGTCTTTATAAATTCAAAATTATTTTTTATTTATTTTAATTCAATATGAACAGTACTTAAAATTTTGAGAATATTTAGAATTAGAAGGGTATATATTTTTATTTATTTTAATTCAATATGAACACTACTTAAATTTTGAGAATATTTAGAATTAGAAGGGTATATAAGACTTTTAATCAAGCAGTATGTGCCTTTGTAAATTCAAAATTAGTTAAAATAATTTTTATTTATTTTAATTCAATATAAACAGTACTTATATTTTGAGAAAATTCAGCAACTAGAATTAGAAGGGTATATACTATATATGTATTTTTTTTTCTTTCTTGTTGCAGGCTTTTGTGACAAGAGAGATCCACCATTTGTACAACACTCCTACAAAGCCAGCAACAAAGGGGCTTAAAAATTTGGAAAATTATGAAAATACCCCTGATTCACCTAGGAGAGTGAGACACAGGGACAGAGCTACCAGGTCATTTTTGGAAAAAGACCTAGTTGATGTGGCAGTGGTACTTTTCCCAAATTGATAAATATTGGGGGCTTTTATGTAAATAATGTAAATGTTTAGAGATTAATAGTGATTAGTTTCTGGTGTGCTTAGTAAAGTCAGCGTTTTAAACTCTTCAATTTGATATTGAAAAAGTTCATCATTTCATCATTTTCTTCCATTTGAAGTTGTTGCTTATTTTTATTTTTATTTATTACTCTATAATCATTTATTGTGGTTTGAATGTTTATAATTTTGTTGGTTATACTGTTAGCTTAATGTTATTATTTATCGAAATTTTTCAATTTCTAATTTCTAATCACATCATACGAAAAATATGGCAAATTGTGCATACATTTTGCAAGCCTATAAATTGCAACTGGTACTGGAAAAAAGAGAAAAGAAACAGCAGAACATATTGAAAACAATCTAACAGAATGCAAAAAAAAAAAAATAACAGGTCAAAAAAATATGGATTTACAAAAAATAATAATTTCGTATAGATGTCTAAAATTTTTTAATATTGAGACCGAGTTAAGAATTTTGAAGACCGGCTCAATATTTGATTGAACTCGGTCTCAACATTTAAAACTTTTCTCCTGACAGGACTAGAATTGGCTTCCTCAAAACTTGTTGGTTCACTATTTCTTGATACGGAACTTAGAAAGGCAACATGGCTTGAGGTGTCATTTTCATAAGATATGTAGTTTTGGATAGGATATGTAGTAGGAGATTTTCTACTGTGCCTCGTGAAATTGCCCCCAACACTTTTTATATGGGCCTCACTTACTATTTAAATCATCGAAACGTGAACCCATTTTTCACTTTTTTTTTCCTTTGCTTTTGTGGGCCCGCTTTCTATTAAAATCCAAAAAAAACTGACTCATCGTAGAAAGCGGAGGCAAGCTGGAGTTTTCCCTACAGTAGCATGATAAGTAATAAAATCTTGTAATCTAGTAGGAGGGCGAGAGGAACGAACTGACCTGCAGAGATCGCTATTTAAGTCGACGACGCATGCTCCTGCCGTGGCTCGTCTATACCTCCAGTGGCCACCACATCAATTTGAGGCATTGAATTAGTAGTTACATTATTTTCTTCAATTGGCACGTTTGGTCTTGGCTGCTCCTGTTGACTCATTTCAAGTGTCTCATTGGAATAATTAAAGTATGGTTCATGCTCAAAGAAAGTGACATCTCTAGAAATATATAATTTTTGAAGGTTAGGATCATAACATTTATAACCCTTTTTTTGAGAAGAATATCCCATGAAAACACATTTTATAGCATGTTTATCAAGTTTATCTCGATGGTCACTTTTGACATGGACAAAACATGTGCACCCTAATATACTTAAGTGTTGTAAATTCATTTTTCTTTTGTTCATAATTTCTAAAGGACTTTTATTTTCCAAAACCCTACTAGGAAGTCTATTGATGAGATAACATGCAGTCTATAGATAAACAGCATTAGACCAAAACATTTTAGGTACATGCATTTGAAATAATACAGATCTTGTGACCTCTAATAAATGCCTATTCTTCCTTTCCGTAACTCCATTTTGTTCAGGAGTTCCGGGACAAGACATTTGATGAATGATGCCATGATTTCTTAAATATTCAGAAACGTTTCTATTAATATATTCTCCACCATTGTCTGTGCGAAAATTCTTAATTCTTGCGTTATATTGATTGGAAACTAAATTAACAAATTCATTAAAAGTTGAAAAAAACCTCACTTTTGGATTTCAAAAGATAAAGCCATGTAGATCGGGAATAATCATCAATAAATGTCACAAAATATTTAAAACCATCATAAGAATCGACGGGTCAGGATCCCAAACATCGGAATGAATTAAATAAAATAGTTCATTAGATTCATTTTCATTTTAATTGTGATCTAAAGTTAGATTCTTAATAAAAATGAAAAATGTTCATATAAAAATGCTTTTACTATCAACGTTAGATTTTTGATAAAAATGAAAAATGTTTGTATATATCCTTAAATGAATTTTTGGCAAGTGTATTTTTATATGTTGCAAGAAATTGAATAAAAATATCTATATCAAGACAATAAATGAAGTTCTATAAAAATGTTTATCCTACAATATATGTTTGGCAACATATATTCAAACAAATATTTATAAATATTCATTCATTTTTATCCTATAGATGAATACCTATAAATGAAGTAGCTCCAAACAATAAATGAAGTGCATTTTTATGTGTTGTAAGATGTTTGGGGAAAAAAAATTCCAAACCGCACTTCTGATAAAAAATAAATATTTCAAATTTTTAAATAGAACCGCACTTCTGAAGTGCGGATTTCAACCCAAGCACACTTCAGAAGTGCGAAAATGCCGTGTAGAATTTGTTTTCAAATATGTATTTTCCGGAAATTTGATTTTTTTTTTTTGTATAAACAGTCTATTCTTCCTTAATTAGTGGGTTGGGGTGGTAATACAGCCATGTATTGGGCCCCACATGGTTATGACAAAATTTACTAATAAATTCCTAGTTATGACGTTGGAGTGATGTATTTGGAGAAAATGAGGGGACATGAGCGGCATAGAATAATTTTCCTAACTCAAAATCATTGTACTACTCAATTGATCAGGTTTTTCTTATCATTCATCACAAAGACAATGGAGCTTCAAACTCTTCTCTACACGCTACTATTCCTCTTCACCACAATCATTATCCTACTCCGGCGGAAAACCAAACCCCATTTACCACCAGGCCCCACCGGCCTCCCTCTCATCGGAAGCCTCCTATTTCTCGACCCTTCACTCCATACTTACTTCACAAAACTGTCTAAAAAATACGGCCCTATATTCTCCGTACGACTTGGATCTAAACTGGTTGTTGTCATCTCGTCTCCTTCACTGGCTAAAGCTGTACTGAAGGACCAAGATAACACTTTCGCCAACAGAGATGTTCCTGTGGCGGCCCACGTTTTATCCTATGGAGGGAACGATATTGGTTGGAGCCCTAACGGACCTATCTGGCGCATGCTCCGCCGTGTCACTGTACATGAGGTACTAATTATACTATATATAATAGATATCCTTGTAATAATAATAATAATAATAATAATAACTATTTCATTAACAGGTGCTCTCTCCATCAAGTCTTGACTCAGTTGCCAATCTACGATTTCATGAGATCCGGTCCACCGTGCGGCACATCCACGCAAATTCAAACACTCCAGTTGACATAGGCTCATCCAGTTTTCTAACCATGATGAATGTAGTCACAAGCACAATATGGGGAGGGACTCTAGATTCTAACGAGCAGAGAGAATCGATCGGTAAAGAATTCAGAGAGTTGGTTGCTAAGATGACTGAATTATTGGGCCGGCCGAATTTATCAGATTTTTTCCCTATTTTGGCGCGATTTGATCTCCAAGGAGTGCAGAAACAAATGGAGGTTTTGAAAGAGCGGTTTGATAGGATTTTTGAAGATCTTATAGAGAAGAGAAAATGTTTAGTGGGGGGGAAAGAAGACTTTTTAGGGTTTATGCTGAGATTGGAGAAAGAAGGGGATAAAAATACACCTTTCACCATGACTCATGTTAAGGGAATTTTAATGGTATCATAATTTAGAAATTTTCTTTATAATTTTTTTTCTTTTACCATAACAATAGTGATTTCCATATGTAATATGATATTGTTCATCTAACAGGATATGGTTACAGCAGGAACTGAGACCACATCAAACACTCTGGAGTGGGCCATGGCTGAAATGCTGAAAAACCCTAAAATATTAAAAATAGCACAAGAAGAACTCGATCGAGTCGTGGGCAAAGAAAACATAGTACAAGAATCTCATTTACCACAACTTCATTTCCTTTTTCTCATCATAAAAGAAACTCTTCGCCTCCATCCAGCTCTTCCCTTATCGGTCCCTCACTGTCCAAGCTCGACATGCACCATTGACAAGTATTCCATACCGGCCGGCACAAGAGTTTTTATAAATGTGTGGGCAATTCACAGAGACGATGAAAACTGGACAGATCCATTGGAGTTCAAACCAGAGAGATTTTTAGGTGTTAAGAGGGATTTTACTGGAAACGACTTTGATTATCTCCCGTTCGGATCGGGCAGGAGGATTTGTGCAGGAATTCCCATGGCTGATAAAATGGTTGCTTATCTGTTAGCGACATTGATTCACTCGTTCGATTGGAAGGTTCCGGAAGGTTCTGAAATTGATCTAGAAGAGAAGTTTGGGATTGTCATGAAGAAGGCGGTACCGTTAGTTGGTATTCCTACTCCAAGGCTTTCAAAGGATGAATTGTACTTGTAAATTCTATGATAAGTTTTTGAATGATTTACTTTGGAATAAAATATATAGAATGAATTGTATGATACATAGATAAAATAATCATAATTTAAAAACAAATAATATATTGATATTAATAAACTTGCAGTTTTAAAATAGACATGATGCTAACACTTTCTTTGAATTTTTTTACCAATGGGATAAAATGAAATACCAAAATACATCAAATTTGTAAATTGTTACGTATCACTTTAAATCTCTTAATAATATATTTCCTATTTGATAATATTATTTAGGTAATGATTAGGCTATGAAAATAAATGTTTTGGGAATAATTAGACAATTGAAGGAGGTGAATTGTTTCTATCATTGCATAGTATTTTAGATAAGGGAAATGATATGGGCATGAAATGATTTGATAGGAGCGGGAAAAATTGAGATAAAAAGACTTCTTTACCCTTGTTTGTATATATCAATCAATTGAGTTAAAAATGACAAGAATATATCACTCTTTATTGTTGATTCATTTTCTCTCCAACGTAATTATCATCAAAACCTTCAAATTTATGAATATTTATTAAAACCAACTAATCCTTTATGAAATATGTTGTTAACTTATTAATATTAATTATTTTTGTTCATGAAATCTTTAGAAATTTTAATATTAATATACTTATTCAAATAAAGGTTGATTAAGAAAATATACAAGCTAAATACTTACAAACATATACAAAAATAAAAAATAAATTTTCATTATTATACAATTTCATGAACTCATAATTGCTCCATAAACACGAAATAACAAGTACATAAAAAGGCCAAAATGACTAACTAATATTTTTTATTTATAAAAAATCTTATAACGGACTAACTAAATTAAAATTGAAAAATAAAAATAATATATTAAGTGTCAAATGCTATTTGATAAAAAAAAAATTCAAATACTAACGAATTAAAATAAATGAAGCAATTGATAATTTTGAAAAAAGAAATGGCTTTCTTCTACAAAAAAATAAAATTTTAATTTAGTTAGTCCGTTATAAGATTTTTTATAAATAGAAAATATTAGTTAGTCATTTTGGACTTTTTATTTACTTGTTATTTCGTGTTTATGGAGCAATTATGAATTCATGAAATTGCATAATATTGAAATTTTTTTTTTATTCTTGTATATGTTTGTAAGTATTTAGCTAGTATATTTTCTTAATCGACCTTTATTTGAATAAGTATATTAATATTAAAATTTCTAAAGATTTCATGAACAAAAATAATTAATATTAATAAGTTAACATATTTTATAAAGAATTAGTTGGTTTTAATAAATATTCATAAATTTGAAGGTTTTGATGATAATTACGTTGGAGAAAGAAAGAATCAACAATAAAGAGTGATATATTCTTGCCTTTTTTAACTCAATTGATTGATATGTACAAACAAGGATAAAAGAGTCTTTTTGTCACAATTTTTCATGCTCCTATCAAATAATTTCATGTGCATATCACTTCCCTTTAGATAATTTAGATATTATATCTTTAATTTAGGCAACTTATTTTAATAATTAGTTATGTCTCTCTTCTATATTAAGAGTCATCTAACTATTGTAATAACATCTCAATACTTACAATGTAGTCTCTCAGTTGATTATACGATTTCTTTCTTCTTCTCTAATTATTTCTCTCACGAGTTCTCTTTTTCTACATCAATATTTTCCACATTACCCTAACACAAATCATACACAATAACTCCACTACCTTCCCCCAATCAATCAACAATAATACATTTTACAATCTCAACTCAACAAATTAAATACCCAAACATCCTACTACTCTAAACCAAACAAATAAAACAAATTCAATAACTCCCAAACCTTCTCTAACCACCCCACCCAAAAATTCTCCCAAACTCAAATAACAAAACACACCCAAATTACTCCACACCAAATTTTAGGGTTTCCAAACCCAAAACCCTAATTCCAACTCACGACAGCGAAACGGAAACCGAACTACTCGTGACCAACCCGCTCAACAAGCCGACCAAAACCGCGCTGTTATACGTGCTAGGCTCGTTCTGCGCGGAATTATTCCTCGAATCGATAAAACTATCGTTCTTAAACGGGCCGCCAACTAGGGCGCCAGTCGCGACATTAGGGTTTGGTTGATCTGAAGAGAGCCACTGGAAGTCTTTGCAGCCTGTTTTTGAGCTCGCGGGGATCGAGGCACCTCTGTGGTGTACGAATTGGGGGTAGTTATCGCCGTAGCCGACTAAGTAGCTCATCTTCATTGGGTTCGATCCGAGTAAATAATCCGCCTGGTGAAGAAAAAAAATTATTAGAAGTTAGAAATAAAAATATGGGAAATTAGCAAAAAAGACCCTATAATATTGAAAATTGGAAACAAAAATCTTATATTTATTAAGGAATTTACAAATTAATCCCTATAAATAAAATAATTTACATTCATCATAATAACTTAATATCTTGTTTAGAAATAACCCTGTTTCTCTAATCATCTCTCCATTTTTTTCTTAATTTTTCAACAACAGGGTCTGTTTTGCAATGTAGGCATAATGCAAGGGCCTTTTCGCGAATTTCCCATGAAGTGTACATAAATAACAGCAATTTTATCGTACCTGTGAGGTGGCGAATTTACGGAGATCAGTGGGGGAAAAAGAGTCGCCGTTGCATTTGACCTCTGACGTGCGTGATGTCAGCATGTAGTCACTGTACACCAGCGCCAAGAATGCTGCCGCCACCGGATGCTGTAATGCGTTCCAATCAGATATCCACACCAACCCACCTTTATATAAATAAAATAAAATAAATAAATGATAAGATGATGAGGAAAAAAATTAAAAGGGGTAGTTGCAAAAAGGCCCCTGTATTATGTCAGAATTGCAGAAAAAAATGTATTGTTAGTAATTATTAAAAAAAAAGCCTCCATTCTTGAGAAATTAAAGAAAGTTATACACTTATACTAACGTTAGGGACTGTTTTCTGAATTTATCAACAACAGTTTTTTTTAATTCGCAATAATGTAGGGGCTTTTTTTGCAATTTAGTCATAATGGAGATGCTTTTTTTTTTTTGCAAAATTTGGGGGAAAACCTACATTTTATGTCTAAATTGTAAAAAGAGCCCTTGTATTTCAACAAAACCCTTCCATTTCAAGAAATGGTCCCTAAAGATAGGTACTATTTCTTGAATTTCACAAGAATGGAGGGATTTTCTTTTTGCAGTTATCAATAATGTAGGGGCTATTTTGCAATTTAGTCATAATGAAGGGGCTTTTTTGCTAATTTCATAAAAAAGGAAATTGTTTTTTTAAGTTAATTACTGCTGGTACGGCTGGAAGTGGCGGTTGGAGAGTCTGGCAAGAGTCCGCACATCACAGCATCAGCCGTTTTTTTGTACATATTCAACCCATTATTTTCTGCGTTTGACGCTTGTTTCGCGCTGAAAAAATGCACTCGCGACAGAAGGACCTGAATTAAAATAAAAACAAATAAATTCAAAATTCAAAATGATAAAAGCATTCCAATGAAAGATATAATAATGAACTTAGTGGAAATCAGAACTAGTTATAATAAGTCATAACTTAAGCATTTTAGTTTGTTGATTGGAGTTGAACTATAGAAAGACTAAAAAAAAAACTGCATTATGCCTATACCGGAAAAAAGCCCCTATATTGTTACAAATTGCAAAAACAAACCCCTTCATTCTTTATAATGTGGCGCTTTTTTTGCAATTTCCTACAACTACAGGGGATTTTTTGTGAATTAGGCATAATATATGGGCTCTTTTGCAAAATCTCTTCCTGTGTGCCGGCTCGTTTATCGTTCCAACTAAACCAAGTCGGTCTTCCCCAATCCGCAAAATCGTTCCCATTCTGCACGGTCACATAACTCAGATAACTCGAATCTCCAGTCGCGTGATAAAGCCACCCCGCCGCCCAGAGAAACTCGTCATGATACCCGGTGGAATTATAGTAAGTTTGCAAATCAGGGAAGGTCTCGCTGTAGGAGCCGCGGGCTGAGTCGGCGAAAGTGAAGAGTTTCGGAGTTGTGAACCTGGTGCGTGGTGGACCGGTCGGTTGGATGTATCACGCTATTGGAGACTCCAGTATTTGAGTTATGTTACAGTCCAGAATGGGAAGACCCATTTGGTTTAGTTCGGATGGTAAACGAGATGGCACTCAGGTAGAGATTTTTATTTTTATTTTTCGAGGAATTTACAAAAAAAGCTCCTATGTTATGGCGAAATTTCAAAAAAGCCCCGCATCATGCCTAAATTGCAAAATAAAGCCCGTGCATTATTGGAAATTGCAAAAAAGCCCGGGGGGCTTTTGTGCAATTTCCAACAATGCAGGGGCTTTTTTTGCAATTTGGGCATAATGCAGGGGCTTTTTTGCAATTTCGTCATAATATAGGGGATTTTTTTGCAAAATATACTGAATAAAGTAGAAAAAATGTTACCTGCGTACCGGCACGTTTATCATCCCAACTAAACCAAGTCGGCCTCCCCCAATCCGCAAAATCGTTCCCATTCTGCACGGTCACATAACTCAGATAACTCGAGTCTCCAGTCGCATGATAAAGCCACCCCGCCGCCCACAACAACTCGTCGTGATAACCGGTCGAATTATAGTAAGTTTGCAAATCAGGGAAGGTCTCGCTGTAGGAGCCGCGGGCGGAATCGGCGAAAGTGAAGAGCTTTTGGGCGTGAGAGAGGAGTTTGGAGGAGTAGGATGGGTTGGAGGATTTGAAGACTAGAGAGGCTGCTGCCATTGCTGCTGCTGTTTCTGCTGCTACCTGGTTGGTTGAATTAGTTAGTTAGTTAGTTAGTTAGGTTGGTAGTTAAAATAGGGGAATTTTTTAAAAAGACTTTGTGTTTTGTGGTATTTATGAAAAAAAAAATCTTATATTTTGGAATATTAAAAAAAAAATCATATTTTTTTTACTCTTTGTTATCCAAACCTCCTAGTGATAACTAGTGTGTAAATATATTTTTGCAAATTATTTAATGTTAAAAAAAGCATAGAAATTTCTACAAATATGAGAAAATATAGATTATAGAGTTTTTCTTTTAGTTTCCAATATTAATTTATTTATTTTATTACCTCTGTGCCAGGGGAGTTTTTGTCAATTTTCAATAGCGGTCTTTTTTCGGCCATATCTTCCGGTCTTTCCCAGCATTTATGGTCCGTATCAGGATCTCCCACCTAAAAAGTAAAAAAAAAATAAAAAAGATTAAAAATTTTGACATATTTTAGTGGCATACAATGAAAAATCCATTTCCTTTTTACGAAATCAACAAATAACCTGAATGTAGAGCACATTATCAGAAGGATGAGCATTGATTAGATAATCAGTGATCCACTTGAGAGAATCGAGAGCCGGATCGAGCTGTTTTGATGCCCCCATCTGATCTCCGTACTCCAAAATCGACCAAGCCAACACAGTCGCCGTGAAAGCCATCGGGAATCCGAACTTCATGTGGTCTCCGGCGTCGTACATTCCCTTCGACAGATCCAGCCCCGCTTCCTTCCCGTCGCTCAGCGCCGAATCGCCTCTCCATGCGATCTTGTTGTTCACCAACTTCCCCGCTGTATTCCGATTTGTAATCAATCGCATTGCAGTTATTACTACTGTTTAATGCATCCCATCAATGATTTGAAGGATTCAGTGTGGTTTCCTTTACCTTTTTGGACTTGGAAGAATTGGAGAGCGGTGCCGAGAGCATCGGAATACTTCTGATTAATGGCGCCGGGCGGGCCGGGGACGGGGAGGACCTCCGACTTGTGAGATTTCTTCTTCACGATGGCATAGACGCCGGCGGTGATCACCAGCGCCGCCACAACCAGGACTATGATCCAGCCGCACCATCCCTTCTTCGACGCCCCCATTTTTTCTCCTTCTTCGATGAATAATCAGTGCTGCAGCATTCAACTCAACGGATCTCCAATGAATATGAGAAAATCCTTGTTTGCTTTGGATCTCACAAAGTTGGTGTTCTGTTAATCTCACACTGAAAAGAAAGAAGGAAAGAAAGAAGGTTGTCAGTCAGTTGCTCGTTTTGCTCGAAATTAAAGAAATAAAATTAGGTGAGGATTGTTAGTTAGAGCTGGTCCGTTATAATAGCCAATTAAAACGCGCCACGATATATGTTTGATGACGTGGATTAGGTTTAGTGGGTGGTTTATTGTGAACTGATTCTATTAGAATGGCTTTCTGTGTCGGTGGAATGAAGACTGATGAGCGATGATTATAGAAGAGCCTTAGTAATTACGCATGATTAATTAGTTCGTCACCCTAACAAGAGTGTTGATCTCCTGTTGAGATCTCTGTGTTGAGGTATGTGTGACTTTGTGTAATATAAAGAATATGAATATTTTTATTTTTTAGGCGGACCTTGCAATATTTCAAAATGTATAAATTAATAAAGCTAAAAGTATCACGAAAAGGGCAATGATCTGATTCCAAAAATACATTCCATGCATCCCCTGCATAAATGAAACAATCATGCATTCCATATACTCTAATCTAAAGTTCTAAAGAGTTCAAAATATCAAATTGGTTCTATCAAAATTGTAAGCTCTTTGGCAAATAGGTTTATGACTTAGTGATTGAGTTACGTACAAAGCATAACAAATCATAAGTCATGAATTCGAATTTTATTTGCATAAAAAATGAATGTTGAACATAGAGCCATCTTCATTCTATCAAAAAAAAAAATTATAAGTTCTTTTTAAAACTACAAATATCAAATTTATCATTTTTATACTATGAATTTATCTATTTTACTATTTCATAGTGGAGCGAGGGTACAACCTTATTATTCATATTGGCAAAATTATATATTTTTAGTTGCAGATTGTTGTTTCCCCATTAAATTGTGCAATATTGGGTAAAAAAAAAATCAATTTATATTCTCTCAAAAGAAAATTATAATATGTAATTTATTTGAGTTCATTTGCTTACCGTATTGTAAAATAGAAGATAGAATAGTTCTCTTCTTCTCTTTCCTCCTCCAATCTAAAAAACTTTTCTTCACTTCTCTTTTCTTCCCCTCTTCACCGAATTTATACCCCAAAAAATGAAGTTGCCCTTTTTTTCTTCTCTTCTAATATATTATTTTAGTTCTTCCTGACTTCTTCCTAGCAAACGCCGCAATTGCAATGAAATCACGATTATTATTCCTAAAAATAGAATATTCAGATTGTACATATGAACAAGTTTCTACTGGTAGGTGCATCAAATATTCATAACTCGAGTTATTATGATTAAAATACTCATGGTCATACTGTATGCAAATAAATGTTTCAATTAACACAAAAGAAACAAATCTATTAATGTCTGAAAATTCCCATAATCTTAATAAACTTAGTTGCAGAGAATCAAATAATGTGAACAAAATTATGATTATTCCAAATCAAAGGAATTGTCATTTTTTTTAAAACAGTGATTGTTCTGCTGATGCCAAAGATTAATAAAAGACTATGAGAAGCTCCACGCTACGTTGCAGTTTTAGAAAATAATTTATCATAATTATATTTTAGAAAAATTTATCATCTGCAACAACTCATCTCTATTCACCGGTGCGATTAGAAAATATAAATGAATAGCTCATTGTACCAAAGGTACCAGAATGAATGAGATTGTAAAGATACGTTCAAGTTACCTGTTACTTCTTTATTGTGATTCTCTTTTTCTATGATTTGTCCATATTGAATTTTGATCAATTTTTCTTTTTACCGAACCGTCAGCATATATGAACTGTCTGGTCACTAAAATTTCGTTGACCAATATACATACCATATGTGAGACGAGCAATCGTCTAATTAGACATAACAGTACAAGTCATTTGCGTTATATTCCACTTCTGTAATCTAAATCTTGTAAAATGCAAACATCCAATGGCGTTTGTGCAAAATACTTCAAAATTTGGTTATTCTATTCTAAAGTCAGAGATGAAGAGTCTCATTTCTCAATAGCCTGTACTGGGTTGGAAATATCTTACAGCTAAATTTATTTTTGACAATTAATGCACAATCTGAGTAAGAAAATATTAAATAAATGCAGTACCAAACTTGATAGCCATTCCATACCAACTCTCTCTCAAAAGATCAACAAAATATTCCCTTTTTACATAAACTAAAAAAATTATACAAACAAATCAACCAAAACACCACATCATTATATGTACAAATGCCTTTATTATCCTCCAAACTCAACATTCAAAACAATAAAAAATCAGCTTCTCAAAAACCAGACCCATCAACTACTGTCAGTAACACTAACCAATTCCCCTTCCTCTCCATTTCAAAATCATCCCACAGACCTCCAGTTATTATTATTATTATTATTATTATTATTATTATTATTATTATTATTATTATTATTTCCTCTATTAGGAATCACCACAGATCTACAGCAAACCAAACAAACCAACAACTCAAGCACAAAAATCCCAGAACTGAACCAAACAAAAATCGTCCATCTCCAAGTCCAAACCAGCTTCTTCAAAACCGGTAAATCAGATTCCAGTTTTAACCATCCCTCATAAATCTCAGGAATTCCCATCCCGGTTTTGAATTCCGCCCTCTGTTCTAAAACTACTCTTATGCATGAAATCGGATCGGGACCGGATTTCAATTCCTTGATTTTGACTTTGATGATTTGGGACTCGGATGAGTAGCCGGTTAGCAAAGGCGCGGTTTTAATGAATGTTTCTAGAAGGTGCATTTGAGAGCTTTTGAATTTTAGCATGCATGGTTGACTTTTGGAAGAAATGAGTTGACCAGTTGAGGAGAGAAACTCTGCTCTAACCTGCATTCAAGAATCAAAAGTTTCATAAAGAAATAAATTAAGAATTAGAGTATGATTAAATCAATAAATTAGAGAAATGGATGAGTAATTGGGACCTGAAAAACACCGAGTCTTCTGTTATAGTCTGATTCGGGCAGATTTAATAAAACGGTCAGTCTCAATTTATGATTGGCTGGTACGAAAGTCGTACCGGTTTTTTCAGTACCAAGCCCTAAAGCATCAGCACATGAACTGATCGGTACGAGAGCAGCTGGGCTTGGTTTTGTGTAATCAAAGTTTAATTCTTCATTAATTTGTACTGGTTTTTCAGCTAATTTCGTAACAATTAATCCGCCTCCTAAAAATGCAGCAAGAAACATCCCAATTAGAATTACACAGACATAAATCGCCCAAAACGATCCCCAAAATATCCTTATTATCACTTTGCCAACTCCGCTTTGAACCCCGATTCGATCCAGTATCTTTTTCCAGACATGAGAAATCCTTGAAGTGAAGGAATATTGAGCCTTTTTCAGACTCCCAAAAGGATCGGTTAAGAGAGTGAAGGAAGTATACAAAATCCAAACCGGAAATGTAATTGAAGAAATTAACAGCGAGAATTGGAAAAGAATCGCTCTGATCATGAAATCCGCCACAATTTCTAACAGACTCGGCGCAGGCGGAGGCGGACGTGGAAGAACCCTGGCCGTTGATCTGACAGGAGGCTCTGATTCAACAGTTATTACTGAATCAGAAACAGCTTCTTGAACCTTCGTCGTCGTCGTCGTCGGATCAATCTTGACCGTCGAAGAAGAACCGGCGGGTGTCTCTCCGATTCCCTTCGTTTCCACTTCCAAGAAATCAAGAGCATCAAGGAAGCAATCCTGATCATCGAAACCGAAGTCCGTCCAGGATTCCTCGCCCCCGGCGGCGGCGGACGAGGTGGAGGAGGAGGAGGCGGTGGATTCCCGTTCCATGGAAGGGAGGCCGTACAGTTCAGTCAGCGCGGTCCGTTATGCATCATCGGTTATATCAAGAAAGATTGCCAAGATGCGCGGTTCTCAATAGACTGGGCCTTTGCAGACCGAATAAGGCCCATCGCCCATAGAAGTTAACTAGGCCCGTTGAAACTGTGGTCAAGAAAACCCCGGTCTACGCAGTAAATGCTCCGACCGGATTCTGGTTCCTCGTTTGTCCAGCGGATCCCGTGTTCTAGATTCACTCTTTTACAAATAAGTAAACTAATATACAACGAGTTAATTTAACATAATAAACTGACTCGTTATACAAATAGTTATGTAATAAAATTGTTAAGCACTTCACATTCATTGCCCTCGCCCAAACCGCTAGAGCGTAGCCTGTGTGAATTAGTTAGCTGCAACTGGTCCACAGGAGATTCAGAGGGAGTACACGTCAAGTCTGCGAATATGATGACATGCGACGTTATGATTGGACAGGTTTATAATAGACCTGTTTCTGAGTGCCTAAACCGGCCCCTCACGCCCGCCTCATAAGTGCGATTCTCTTCCCGGCTCCTTTTCCAAATCTAAACGAGTTAAAAACCGAAGCAAAAAGAACAACAAAACCCTTCTTATTCATTTCATTCTGTGTTCTCCTCCAAATCAGCTGAATTCGCACGATCTAGCTCTCAAGCGAGCAATCGGAGAGGGGAATTGAAGATGAGAGGCGGGATGGCGGCGAAGAGGCCCGTGAACATGGCGATCTCGTGGATCAAGAGACAGCCGCCGAAGGTGAAGGCGTTCATGGCCGTCGTGGCCGGGATGGCGGCGCTGGTCTTCATCAGGTTCATCGTGCATGATCACGATAATTTGTTCGTCGCGTCGGAGGCGGCGCACGCGATTGGGATTTCGGTTCTGATTTACAAGCTCATGAAGGAGAAGACGTGTGCTGGTTCGATTTCTTTCTAAGCTGAAGTTTTTGTTGTTGTTTTGAGTTTGTTTTATTTGATTTGAAGTTGAGCTGGAGTTTAATTTTGCGCCGGTTTGTGGATCTAGTAGAGAATTAGCGGTTTATTTGATATTTCTTGAGGTTCCAAGGATTAGGTTAATTGATTAGTAGAATTAGATGTTTTCAATAGCTGATTCACTTTTTTCTTTCATCTTATTATTTTATTGTTTTGTGATCAGTAGGTTTTGTATGTCAGGCAGTTTCTGAAAATTCCTCATTTTCATTCTGAAAATCTCCCAAAAAATTGGATTTGAATTTCTCAATTTAGATGCAATTTCCTGGTGTAATTTAAGTATGTTCGTTACTTTTGCGTTTCTTGGGGATTTATACAATTCTTGATAAATTTATCGCCTGTAGGAAAATATAAGGATAAAAAAAATTCGTTATAGTAGGTAAGAAACCAGGTTTATCAAAGTTTTACCTTTTGGTTGGTTCTTGTGAACTTTACAGCATGAGAGATTAGTCCGAAAAAGTTAATACTTTTTCTTAAAATAGTCTACTTGTTTCTTTCAAAAAAAAAAAAAAATTAAATAACTAAATTTCTCACTTGTAATGTTTGGTCCGACCAGAAATGTAAAATTCTACAATAAAATTTAATTTTCACCTCACGGTAGTTATTTTTCCAATTTAACTCAACTTTTAGCACTAATCTTATTTACTTATTTATTTATTTATTTATTTATTTTTGTTCCATTGTAGGATTATCGCTAAAGTCGCAGGATCTGACGGCTTTATTCCTAGCAGTTAGACTGTACTGCAGTTTTGTGATGGAATATGATATTCATACCCTGCTTGACAGCTGTACGCTCGTCACGACTTTGTGGGTCATTTACATGATCCGTTTTAAGTTGAAGTCAAGTTACATGGACGACAAGGATAATTTCTCTATTCTTTACGTGGTAACGATCTATTGGTCTTATTTATTTATTAGTGATAATATTGAATGTGTTGTGTGATTCATTTTATATAATTTTGAGATTCACTTTGTGGTCACGATTTATTAGCCTTGTTTATTTATGGGGAATTTTTCACCCCCATTTTTTCTGGTATTTGTGAAAAAAGCTTACATTTTGGAATGTTTAAAAAAGTTCCTACTTTGAACTTGTCATTTTCAAACCCCTGACTTTGAAAATAGTAAAAGAAAAGCTAATTTAAAATATTAACTTCTTATTTTCACAAAGCTCATAACTTTAATGTTTTATTTTAAAAGAACTCTAACTCATGTTGAAATAATAGAGGATAACATTGAATCAACTTATTTATTTTCAAATAATAAATAAATAATTTACATATGTGCTTATAAATCATTTATCATTACTTAGATATTTTTTGAATATTATCTAGCGTCTTCTTCTATAATAAAACTCCAAGTTAAGGGATGTTTTAGAACTTCATTTAGGGGGGGTTCTATAATAAAATTCCCTGTATTTATTTATTTATTTATCATTCATTAGTAACAATAATAGTAATTGTATAACATAATTATTTTTTATTTTTTTGTAGATATTGCCGTGCGCTGTGCTGGCATTACTCATCCACCCTTCCACATCACACAACATAGTAAACAGGATTTGCTGGGCTTTCTGTGTTTATTTAGAGGCCGTTTCCGTTTTGCCCCAATTACGCCTCATGCAAAACACCAAGGCAACTTTTTTCACTCACACCCATCAAAAAACTCAAAATTTCAAATCCAGCCTTCCAACGTTATAATCTTTATACTAATATTTGTTCAGATTGTGGAGCCTTTTACGGCGCATTACGTATTTGCATTGGGAGTCGCGAGGTTTCTCAGCTGCGCTCATTGGGTCCTTCAGGTCAATTATTATTCATTATTAATCATTATTTGTTTAGTTACTGGTTGATTTTTTGTAGTAATAGTATTACTTATTAAGGTAAATGATTTAATCTATTATTTATTTATTTATTTAATTAATTAGGTGTTGGACACGCGTGGGAGGCTGTTGACAGCATTGGGATACGGACTGTGGCCGCCGTTTGTTCTGCTCTCAGAAGTCGTTCAGACTTTCATCCTTGCCGATTTCTGCTATTATTACGTCAAGAGGTAATTTAATTTATAATCATGGCAAATTCGCAAAAATATCCCTCATATGCTTAAATTACAAAAAAGACCCTACATTATTGAAAATTGCAAATGATTCTTTTTATTCTTTGGGAAATTGGAAAAAAAAACCTATTGTTTTTTAATTGTCTGTAGAATGGAGAGGCATCTTTGCAGTTTAAAGATAATGAAGGGACTTTTTTGCAATTCTCTCATTAATAAATTAATTAATAATTCTCTGTTTGTTCTTCATATCATGATAATTTTTTTTTATTTACAGTCTTGTTGGGGGGCAGCTGGTGCTAAGGCTTCCGTCTGGAGTTGTGTAAGGATGGAAAAACGTTTCATGCGGACTTAACTAGAAAAAAAGTTTGATGTAGCGCGTAAATGTAACGTTTGAAAATTGAACTGAATGTCAAATCCTTTTTATGTTTTGTTTTTCTCTCAGAACCTGAGTTTTTTGTATTCTCATTGTGCTGAGATTGTGACCCTCACTGTGATGATGATAAGTTATGGTTAAGATTAATATTATATTGTAGTTTTGTTGACATATTAGCTGTCTTTATTGATTATTATTGCTTGTTTTGGCTTAGAATTCAACGGTCAGGATATAGATTTTGTTTGATAAATCAAAATTTAATTATGATGATATATGATACAGGTGAAAATCTTTTTTTTAGACACTTTTTAGGACAAACAATACACGTGAAAATCAATTATATAGTTGAAACTATAAAGCGAAAAAAAAATTAGAAAAGATAATTATATTTATATACACGCTGTTTGTGTTGGGGGAGTTGGCAGAATCTGTACCTTAGGAACTTTCCATAATAGTTGAAGTTTGGATCTGATTGAATATAAAAGTTAATTAAAATAAAATGCAGGTCGGTTATGTAATAAAATATTATATATTGGGTAAAATTTTATGTATACCCCTGCAAATTCCAAGTATATTTAGTAATACCTCGAAAAGTTGGAATTAATGATAGCTATAGATTGATTTTATTTACTTGATGAATAAATAAGATCTAGTTTTTTTTTTTGCATGATAGGGATACGAACTTGATGGTACTCTGCCACATCCATTGATTAAACCAACTGTACAAACGTTCGCTTGTGATTAAAATTTAGTTTTTAGAAGTTACATAGTTACAATAACATATTTTAAAACTAAATCTTAACCGATCATCAACTATACAATTTAGCCCGATATTACAAGTTTATTGAAGAGTATTAAATGAATCTTTACGAATCCATGACAAACATAAGCCAAACAATTACAAAAATTTCAAAACATCTGACCTATTTTATAATTCTAAGTTCATATCCACCCAAAAAAAATAATAATAACGGAGAACTTCAATCATTTTTTAAAAGAAAAAAATTCAGAAGCAAGAAACACTTCACAGCATATCCTATCCCCCCCCCGCGCGCGCACACACCAAAAAAAACCCACCCCACCCCAAATCCAATGGCTATTTCAATATTTTGTTGTTTTACAGGGTAACACACAAAAAAACTACTCCAAAAAAAAAAAAAAAAAGAATAAGGAAAGAAACAACTCGGTTACGCATCCGTCTATAAATAATCGGCCGCCATCGTTCGTTCTTTCCCTCATTCCCTTCTAAGTTCTAACCCTCACACCTCTTCTTCCTCGATCCATCCATCCATCGCTCAAACCCTCACCATGTCCTTCGAGTATTGCTCCGACTGCAAGAAGCCCACCGAGGTCGTCTTCGACCACGCCGCCGGCGACACCGTCTGCTCCGAGTGCGGCCTCGTGCTGGAGGCGCACTCGATCGATGAAACCTCCGAGTGGAGAACCTTCGCCAACGAGTCCAACGACAACGACCCCGTGCGGGTCGGCGGGCCGACGAATCCGTTGTTGACGGACAGCGGGCTCTTCACGGTGATTTCCAAGCCCAACGGCACGCAGTCCGACTTTCTGTCGAGTTCTTTAGGGAGGATGCAGAACCGCGGGTCGAATTCGGATCGGGCGCTGATTTCGGCTTTCGGGAAGATTTCTAATATGGCTGATAGGTAATTGTTCGTTTTAGGAAACCTAGGTTTGTGAATTGAGGAAAATTAGTTTGGTTTTAACTTTTAAGTATTAACACTTAAATTGGGGGAAAAGTTTCTTGTTTCTGTGTTGGTAATTGGAAAAATATTTCTGTTTGTTTTTAATGTTGGATCTTCTTTCTGAGAACATGTGATTTTTCAGTAAATTAGATTTTCTGAGAAAAATGTAGAAGTAAAAGGACTTTTTTTGTTTGAAAATAAATTAAGAACGTAGTCAAATAAATTCCTTCAATATTTAGTCTGTTATATTTTTTATACTTCTAATTTGGTTCTTTTAAATCTATACACTAATGTGGTACTTTTTATTCCTTTTTTTTCAGATTGGGACTCGTAACAACTATCAAGGTACAAATCTCCTCTTAATTATTAATTATTTACACTATTTCTAACAAAATACCAATTATAGTTCTCACTTGTTATTGCATTTTATTCTTCTTTTAAAGGATCGTGCGAATGAAATATACAAAAAGTTGGAGGATACAAAGTCAATTAAGGGCAGAAATCAAGATGCAATATTAGCTGCTGCTCTTTACATTGCTTGCAGGCAAGAAGGCAAACCTCGCACTGTTAAAGGTATATTCTAATCACATTTCCATCCCTTTTGCATGAACAACCCTACAAAATACTAATATATTTTTTTTATTTTTTATAGAAATTTGCACAATTGCGACTGGATTGACTAAGAAGGAAGTTGGAAGAGCGAAGGAATTTATAGTAAAACAGCTCAAAGTTGAAATGGGTCCATCAATGGAAATGGGAACCATTCATGCTGATGATTTAGTGGTAAGTTAATTAATTAATAATTTCCTATTTTGCCCCTATTTATTTAGCTAGTTTAAGGGCATTTTCGTCGAAGAATGAATTTGATTTGTTTATTTTTATTAATTTTAATTTAGGGACGGTACTGCTCGCATTTGGGCTTGAATTACGACACAATAAAAGCCGTAAAAGAAGCAGTAAAAAGGTCTTCTGATCTTGACATTAGGTATTGATGTTTACAATTAGGTTTTTTTACATCCAGGTCCTTGTGAAAGTGCAAAATTACTGATTTGCCCCTGGAAATTATGAATTTTTTTAAACTATTCAGGAGGAGTCCTGTATCAGTTGCTGCTGCTGTTATTTACATGATCACTCAATTATCTGAGGATAAAAAGCCTATGAAAGGTCCTAAATTAAATTTAAATAATTAATTCATATTAATTTCGTTTTTACATTATTTTCATTATTTATTTATTTACTTTTAATTTAATTTCAGATATATCGCTTGTGACTGGAGCGGCTGAAGGAACAATTAGAAATGCGTATAAAGATCTCCATCCTTATGCGCAAAGACTTATTGCGACTGAATTTGCGAAAGAGGATGATTTGAGAAATTTACCTACTCCTTAAATTTCAAATTTCAAATTTTGAAATTCGAAATTTGAGGTTTTGGTTGAGGGGAAATGAGAGGAGGGGAGGAGGTCTGGATTTGTTTAATGGGTTTGTATTTTGGGGATTTTATGAAATGAATCTCTGTAAGTTGTGTTGAGGAGATTGGATTTTTATGATTTTGTAATGTTACAAACTATATGACTTGTTCACTCAAATATTATATCATTTTAGCTGAACATGTTTTATTTTTACTGTTGTACAATATGCTCTTTTGGGGCAAATTTTGCATGCTAGTTGTAAACTTTTTTTTACTTGGCAACAAAATATCTAATGAATGGTCAACTCAAGATGACCTTTTTACTTGCCACTTTTGGTTGTTAGATCTTGATTAAACTGTTAAAGAGTTGATGTACTAAATCACCAGTACAAATATAAAGGAAAGATCTGTTGTTTCACGCTTAAATTGATATGTCAGTTGTTGAGAAAGGTTGGGCAGCAAGGACCAGACACAACTTGCATGAGTTGACTGAAACGTGCAATTTGATTCTTTACTGAATTCATGAATAGAGTTCCCTGTTTTACTAAATTTGGATTTTTCGTTTCCTGATCTTACTGAATTTGGGTTCGGTCCTTCTGTTAGGATAATTAGGAGAGTATGGAAATGGAAGAGGAAAAATTGAGAGAGAGAAAAAAGATAGAATAGAAATTGAGATACATTTCTAAACTGCTTGAGTAGTTTTCGGAAACCACTCAAGATACGATATGAAAATTTTGTGAAATAAAATAAAATATAACAAATAATAATGCATTTTTTCAATTTGTGCACACGTCTCATTAACAACAATTTGGATGTTAAATTGCATAAATAAAATATATCCAATAACCATGCTTAACACAGATTTTACTAAAGGTACTAGTTAATAGAACATGTGGCTTACCACCTCTAGGATGATCTAGTGGTAAGGTACCAACTCCACATTTCCATAGGTGAGAGGTTCAAATTTTGTATCTAGCATGATTGATTAGAAAGAAAATAAAAATCAAACGATCGCTTGTAGTTCTCTCTTAAAAAAATAGAACGTGTGGCTTGAATCATGGAAGTCATCCATATAAATACTTCACTAACAAAAATACTCGTTTGTTTTATCGCCAAGTATAACCAAGCAAAATTAAACCATCCAAGCAAAATTAAACCATCCATAATCTAATCGAGACTCACTTATTTACCATATGACATATAGGCACACTAATTTTACCAGATTCAATCCTCATTCAAAAATGACAGAAGTAAAATCTTTATTACTCAAAAGTTAATGGTGCCATAGACAAGAAAAGATTTGTGCTTGAAGAAGGATCCAAATAAATTGAAAAAAAGAGTATCTTCATATCAAAGTCTAAAGTTGTACAGAATTTTGGTGGTGAACTTGACTGGCAATGTTGAGGGACAGAAAATTGTAAGACAGTTGTACAGAATTTTGGCGGTGGTAGTGTGTGTCTATTTGGGGGGGGGATACACGTGAAAATACATCGTTTTTAGATTTTTATTCACTAAATCCTTATAATATATACTACAAAGTCGAAAATTTGAGACGCATGGCCTCTCCAAATCTCTATTAAGCTCCGCAACCGAAGACAAACCCTTTACTTTCAAGAATCATGTTTACGTATAAAACAATTGCAATAACAGAGAAATGATGCTTTCACGATAGTGTGGAAAGATTTGAAAGACAGTCCAATAGTTAAATAGACCACTAAAAAGTCCATAAAACGTCCATAGCCTATTAAATTAAAAAGAGATTAAAAATAGATAGATGGGCGGAGACAATAAATAGTTAAATAGACTCCTAAAAAGCCAAATAAAAAATGACCATGGCCTATTAAACTACAACACAAAAAACATCATGCCGGTCATTAGGGACGGAACCAGAAACATATATGAGGGGAGTCGGACCGTTAGCAAATATTATATAAAAAAAATTTAATGAAGTAGACAATATTTTACTACCCAATATCCAGAAGTACATTGTCTCCTTTTTTTGCTTGAAACCCATAGGTGTTACGCGTTAAATCATCCAAAATAGCAAAGTACAAAGTTCATTAAATAAATTGATTTTAAACAACCAAAAAAACCCAAAAATAATAAACGAAAATGAAATAAATAAAAAACTGAAAACTACCAAAGAACCAAAAAGATCTCTATCTATGTTGACCCAAAAAGCCCAAGTCAGTGAAGCTGACAAGGACTGTTAATCATCCATTTTGTTCTTAAAAATCCAAGGAAAAAAATGAAAAAAAACACATATCTAAACCAGGGAGCTTCTACATTTACTTGATACGTAATGGAACCCGTCTTCTTTGCATTAAATCAAAATCTTCTATAATTTTATCCGTTAAAAAAGTTTCTGCAATCTCTTTTTCAATATAAACAACTAAATAGTTGGTTAAAAACTCATCCTCCATTTTGTTACGAAGCTTTGTTTTGACGATCTTCATCGCTGAAAAAGCACGTTCCGTACTTGCCGTGGAAACTGGAAGGGTTAAAATAAGACGTAAAAGTCTATCTATTAAGTAATAAATTTCCGTTTTGCCAATTTTCACTAACGCTTGACACAAATCAGAAATTATGGACAAGTCTTGCAACTCAGGATTACGAGTCACGTCAATGTGATAATGTTGCAATTGGCACCTTGACAAATTTTTTTCATGTTCAGGAAAATCAATCGGATAAAATTTTTCAGCTAACTCACATATGGAGTCAATGTTAAATGCTTTGAATGAATCTTTTGGGTCCAATGCAGTACTCAAAATAAGAAGTTGAGTTACTTGCTCACCGAATCGATTATTTAGCTCTTGTACTTGTTGATCTATAGCACCAATAAAAATATCAACGCGGTAGTGATGCTCCACTGTGACTTTATTTTTTGTTCGACGAGAACAAATAATGTCTGAATACAAAGCATTTAAATCCGGAATTTGGATATGTTTACGTTCACAAAATAACTTCACATTTCCTAAAAGATCCTCCCATCCATTATTTCTCAAAGTTAATAGGAGTGTTTTCGTGCTTGTAACCAAATTTAGAGCATTTATAATATCTTGAGATTTTTGTTGAAAAGCTTTGCACAAAATATCCGTAATACCCATCATCTCTTTTAAAACATGAAGTATGAAAATAAATTCAAATGATTTGAGTATTTTAAGAGAAGATCTTGCATTTGTACGTGTAGAGTAATTGCCGTCACCGGCTATACTCTCGAGAACACGGCAAGCTGGACCATATAAACTTATTAAACTACAAATAGATTTAAAATGAGAACTCCACCTTGTATCACCGGGTCGTTGCAAAGTGCCGAGTTGATTAAGTCCACTTCCTGTTTCTAATTCTTTTATTTCAACTAAATGCGCAATTTCAGAGATTTGTTCCTCGTGTAACTCATCGTTGCGTTTGAGAATTAGCATCATTTTTGCTAATTTTCTTATTAAAGTAATCAATCGTCTTTCTCTTTGACATAATTTGGCCTAAAAAGATAATATAAGAATAAAAATTAATTATCTATGGTTACATGAAACCCTAGGTTACAAATGAAAGTAGAAGATTTAAAACCGACCCACTAATTTTATGTTGATAGTTGAATCAAGATATATTTGTAAGTGAAATGATCTTTACCTAATGAATAACAAAAATTACTTGAATTATCTATTATTTATTAAAAAAATTATAAAAAATAAGTACATAGCCATAGACATTATAAAATTGAATGCTAACCTTAGAATTTAGAGAGAAGGATGTAAAAAACTTGAAGAATAGGATCACTACACACTTTTCCTTTCTAGTTTCTTTGTAGTTTAGAAAGGAATTGGGGTTTTGTTGAAAAATCACAATGGAGAAATGAGGGGCTGCGTGTGGGGGCTGATTGGAGAAGAAAGGGGATGAGAAATAAAAATAATAATAAAATGATACAAACAATATACGCATCACATGGCTGGTTGAAACTTTGGTTGTTATTTTTTTATTCTTTCAAATATACAACCCATCTAAAGCCCAATTTTGAGTATTAGCTTTTTTAAAATTTTGAATTTATAATATAGAGTTGACTGTAAATATACAAAATATGAGGGGTAATATAAAAAAATTCACAAGCATGGGGGGAGCCAAGGCTCCTGCCAGTCCCCTACTACCTCCGTCCCTGCCGGTCATGTGTCATTAGCTCAACCGGATCTGCAAAAGAAAAAATTACAATTGATAAAACGGCAGTAATAAATATTTTCTTGAGATACTTTGGTCCTAATACTTAAATTTATGTTCATTTTGTTGGGTTTCGGACGTGCACAACGCAGCGGAAAACAAAAATTTCGTCCAAAACCAATCCGAGAATCTGTGCGTATCGGTTAAATCAAAGAAATAAATCTTAAAGATACCTTTCGGATTACGCTTAATCCGTGACGCTCAAATTATGCGTGTTGTCCATGCGCCTCTAAACCGGTTACCGTCCTAACCGATTTTACGTCCGTCTAGGCCGTCTAGGTCGGATCGTGTGGAAGTCATCTACCGCACACACAATCGGTCTCCACCAAAACTCTCATCTTCTTAGGCCTAATAGATCACAAGCGCCGAAAGTACGAACGCCTCTACAGGTGTCCACATGAAACAAACTTCTTAAAACGGGAAGAAGAACAATATATATGCTAGTAGCTTGTTCTCCTCTTGCATAAGAAAACTCTTCTTATTTTATCTCACAAAAGATGTATATAATTCCTCTCATATAATCGCACTCTTTCATTTTTGTCATACAAAAGGAAAGCACTATTTCATAATTTTGTCATACAAATTAGAAAGTATATTTTCTGTCTTTTGTCTCACAAAAGAGAATGAGAAATAATGAGAGAGAGAATGATGTGTTGTGTTTATGTGAATTTGGAGTCTTCTATGTCCTTATATAGAGGTGAAGAGTTATGTCTCTTCACACTAAAAGATATGTATGACATCACTCATCATTATCCATATGCCATCATCTAGACTCTTCTAGATTACATGATCTTTTGTGCTCATAGTCTTTATATACATATATATCACATCTTATCACATAAGATGACAATATATTTTGTGACATTCTTATGCAACTCATCATATAAGTCGCTAGGATTTTCTGCACCCGTTTCAGTTTGTTCTTTGTGTGTGACCCTGTAGGTTCACTTAATGTTGGCAATAGACTTGACAGTCTATAAATCATGAGCGGACTCTAGCAAGCCATCATGACTACCCAATTTAAATGAATATCGGTGATTCGATTTACCTAATCAACAATCACGTATTTAGTCCCTTTGTCACGCGATATCTATATCGATCATAAGGCATGTAAGACGCCATCCTTATATTAATCGATTAATATTTCTTGATTCCGAATTAAACTGAACAAGAACAAATGACATTAATAACTCTTATTAATTCATTTGAGTATGGCCATACATTTCTTCAGTTCAATTCATCAAGAGGCCTAAAGATATCTCTCTCATTTATGAGAGGAACAAATCCCGTCTTGATTGCACTCATCCCTCTACATGATTCATTGTATACCTAATCATAACCGTTATGACCACCCGGTTAAAGGCAAGTGTTAGATTATATTAAAGTATAAAATTACTCATGTTGGGAACCGAGACAATCTCAGGTCAAAGGACTATAAATACTTTATGTTACAAGAATCGCTAATGACATAAAAACATGTAGCATTCTTATGGCGGGTCAGTCCAGTATATGGTCTCTAACGTATACCTATGTTAATGACTTGATAACTATTTATCCATGATCAGTAAAACATAATCATCAGTCAACTAATATACTGGTGTACATTTATAGCTTGTATATAAATATATATTTATATGTATCTGCAAGTATATTTGTCTCCACAAATATCCTATAAATGATCAGGGACGATTTAGAATAGCATTCATAACACTTTATAGTTTTACTATCAAAGTCACGTACTTGGATGACATAAAGCTGAATTGCATATTCATGGTCTATTTTAATTATATTAAAATAACCTATACGCACATATTATATGAAATATCTTAGAATAAATATTATGTTTGTTATTACAATCCATCATCTAGGTCACAAACACTTTGGCCTAGGGCATAACACCATCATATTTTTGCACAGATATATCTAACTAGGTCCTCCAAATTTATTGTTTTGTCATGAAGGCATTTTTCTTGATAAATTTTTATGTAATATCATATTAGTAGTAATACTAATTTTTTAAATGTTCATATTGGTGTGATCTAAGGTGCAAATTGACTTCTTAAACAAGGTTATAATTCGGCTTTAATAAAAAGATAAATGATTAGACTTATGTGGAAAATAAATATGTATATATTTTTTTGCTTAGATAACAACAATACATTCGGTGACAATTCAAAAAAAAAAATACCTTAGCCAAAGCTTGCTAACACAATCGATAGGCATCTTCATGAACTTTGCGAAAGACCCATGTTCAAGTCACAACGCATTTAGCACATTTAACAAGTCTTCATTTCTCGTGGGTTTGAGTCTAAAAACAAATACATTGAGATCATATTATATTGAGATAATACATTGAGATAAAAACAAATACATTGAGATAATATCCGAGCTGAAGCACATTTGTCAAATCCCAATTCCATTGCGAATGAAAATATACCTTTGGTTAAAAAGGCAAAACCGAATTTTAACTCAAGATAATGTAAGGAAGAGGGGCATACATGTGATTAATCAATGTCACTTGTGTCTCAAAGCCTGGGAGTCGGTACATCATCTCTCTTCTGAGTGTGACATGATCCAACAGCTCTGGTCTATGTATTAGACCAGCTTATACAATAATCTGTTGGAGTGCATTTCGTTGGAAGAAGGGGTGGCGGGTGTTACTGCTGAGGGATGTCACCAGAAGAGAAGACAAGATATTGTATTGTTTGAATTTATAGTGTGGCGAGAGAGATGTAGAAAGGTCTTCGGAGAAAGAATCACATCTCATGAGAACCTAATAGGCGAAATTAGAGAAGAACTCAGCTTGGTGAGAGAGTCAGATTTTCATGAAGTACAATTCTTCGAGGGAGGAGAAGCTTTGTGATATAGAAAGGAGAGAGATGAAAAGTGAGGAGGAAAGAGGAAACGGCGATAAAACCTAAGTAGAGAAAATACAAAACTATTGATAGGTATAAATGGATAAAAAATAGAAAGTCAGATGTATTATTTTGAGCATGTTTTTCTTTTTCTTCTTTACTTTAGCTTGTATATGATAGGCAACCTCGTGTAAAAAATAGATAGGGCTAATGTAACTAACTACTAATAATTTTAATGGAAATGATGTTTGAAAGTTGGGCTTTAGAACCCACTCCAAATTTTCTCAAAAAAAAAATATTATATGAAATTAGTTGTGTTAAAAATGAATTGATTATATGTTGGCTATCATTCTTTTTGCAAATTATTTTCTAAAAGCTCTAAACAATGATTACTATACTTATTTATAAATTTGATCAATTTCTTAAACCAACAATCCAATTTGCTTCTCCAAACAGTATGCAAACTTTTCATACATTTTTTTTTTCTTAATCCAAACGGGGTAGGCCCAAAATAATGAACTAAAAGCAAAAGGAGAAAACCCGCTAATTAATTCAGAATTTCAGATCTTAGAAATTTTGGATTAGAGACTAGAATTGTAAATATTAATAAGATGCGAGAAATTAAATCCGGAATCTGATATAATACGGAATTCACAACTTAGCACGAATTTCACATTTGCAAATTTAGATGAGTTGAATTGGTCCACTCTGTCACCCGTGTTTTTCTTGTCATTGATCTCATCCTTCACTACAATGGTTAGATTGGTCGAAACTAAATGAACCAATCTATTGTCATCTCGAACTTAAGAAACCTAAACGCACATCTTTGGTACTTTTGAGTAACCTAGCGTGGGTTATGATGTCCGTGTTGTCCATAATGCAATAGTACGGGTGGGTTAAATTTTCAGAGAGTCAACAAACGATCGACTTCACTTCATCAACCGTAGCCTCAATAGTGAAAGGGAAAGGATCTTACTGCTCATGCGTGTTGGAGTCATATTTAACCTGATTATAGTCGAATTAAACTTGATTTGTAGAAATCCTAGTGTTTGGGGATAAGTTGAAATTGAGTGGAGAAATAAGAAAATGAGTTTTGAGTAGAGAAATTTGATAAGGGTGGTCCGGGTGTCTAATTCATGGCGTTCCTTCCATTTCTTGAATACTATCATTAAGAGAGAGGAAGTTGAGTGTTGTCTCAGTCAGATAGAAGGATGGAAATAAACACCCCAAGAAAAATGACTTTCTAGTAACGTATCATGTCTGTTACAATATAAGATGATAAAAGAGCTTAATTTATTATGATTTCTACAATTTTCACTATTAGATAATTTCAATATAATATAAATTTATTATGCATGTATAAAAAAAATAAACTCAAATCAACGGCAATGCAAAATTCTTAAGTCTTCTCTTTCCAATTTTTCAAAGACTTCATCTCCACAACTGTCGTTCTGCTTGCAATTTTTTATAAATTATTAAAGAGATAGTGAGAGAGATTAGTTACAACAAAAATAATAAAATGGTATCATAATAAAATCTTATGGAGAGTAATTTGAAAATTTATTTACAAAAAGGTATCAGGGCAACATGATATCAGAGCTCCTGGTAACAATTTTTTGAAAAATTATTCGGTTGTAAAGATTATTTCAAATTAACCTAATTTAAATAAAATATCAACTACATAATAAATTAATAAATATTCATACAAGAAACAATGAAATAAAGAAATAAAATTTAATCACTTAAATCTAACATTGGTTTGGAGAACCAATAGAAAGATTAATTTTACTTCTTCCTGATTGAAAATTAATTATTGAAATTTTTCCATTTCTACACACATTTCAAATGAATATGACAGAAATACACAAGTTTTTTAGAAAATAACAGACATAACATTTTCGGTCTTTGAAAGACCGAAAAAGTAAAAAAATCGGCCTCTCAAAGGTCGAAAATCATTAAGGAAGAAATAATGAGATTAAAACGGATTGAAGAGTGTTTGGCACTGAACCTTTGATATTATCATGAAGTGGGTCCCACCAAGACCAAAAAAACATGGTTTTAAATTTTTAACATATTTTGTGCCAATTTTCTTATATAAAATATTGTAGCGAGTTATGCATTTCTTCTAAATGACCTGCTACATATTAAATAACGCATGAAATACACATTGTATTATTTAATGAAGGGTGGAGGCATGAATGTATTGTTTTGAGATTTCTCACATATACCCTATGTTTCTTTGTATTTTTGCATATTTGAATAAGCACGCTTAATATGAAAATGTTTTTAGTAAAAATATTTTACACACACAAAAAAAAATAGAAGACATAAGGATCCTCAAATACTTTCTACATTCTTCAATTATATTTGGCATATTAAATATACTATAGAAATGTTATTTTAAAGGCAAAGAACCATAAAAATATTTATGTCCTTTCAGAATTTTAATATATTCTTCCTCCAAAATTTGTACTTTTAAAGGTGTTAAATATTCATACTAAAATCACCCATATGAAGTTGGTTTATGTAAATATGCATAATAAAAAGAGACAAAGGGTATATATGAGAAAATTCACTAGTCACGACACACATGAGTAACTGTAACTTTTTTGAAGAGTGTGTATTTAGTTATATCATAATAAGTGTACCGGGTCATATGAAATGAATTTCTAGACTCGTTCCAAATTGTATGTAGAAACATTTCTACAAATTATTAAAACTGATTTTTTTTATTTTTTTCTTCTAGTGGATCCCACTACTACTAAGGCTTCGGGCTTTCAAAGACCGGATTTTCTTAATCCAATTAAAACCTCATACATTTCTCTCTTAAACTTGTTAATTAAGCTAGTATGCTGGGTAACTATTTTTTAAATTATTCCTGTCTTTGAAAGACCGAAAATGCTATTTTGGCAATTTCTTTAAAACTTGTGTATTTCTGTCATATTCTTTTAAAATGTGTGTTCATGTGGAAAAATTCCTTAATTATTGTTTTAAGAGAGAGAGAGAGAGAGAGAGCATTAGTTTAAGTGTTGTGTTCAATATGTTTAGCATGAGATTTGTAATGACTTTGTCTTTTGATATGATAATTCTCAGACAATTGCTGATTGATTTATCTTATAATACAATTGACAAAATATCACTGGGTTTTTTGTCGGATCCGAGCAGTCATCGACGAATACTTAGCACAAGAATCTTATCCACAAATCTAAAAAAAATGTTATATAGTAATTTCAACAAGATTAGAAAGAAAAGTTATGTTTAGAGGCAATTGTTGGTATCATTTCATTTCGAAGATATTCCCCTTCATGAATACATGCATTCCGCACGAATCTGATGAATTGGAGATTTGAGAAAACATACGGCTTGAGAGAAGAACTCCCCGTCCTTTGACTCAAGTTGCCCTGTGAATATTGTATAACCTTATCTTTAATGTACGTTCTCAAGTCACAATGACCGTCTCCCGTTTTGGAATTGAATTTTTGTTTCGTTACTCCAAGATTGGTAAAGAAGACTTTGTCGGACGAGTCATTTGAATATGAAACAAACTTATAAAACTTAACTAATAGCTTTCAATTCACATGACCGGGCTATCTCTAATGATAGTTTTTTTTCATTATATGTCCCAAATGATGAACTTCATTATCTCTGCCATCACTTCTCAATTAATCTGTCGAGCTTCCGCAAATTCTTTCAGAGTCGTCACTGTTGATGGCAAACAAAAGGTATTATCATATTCATTCATTTTGCAAATAAGGTCATACTAAATTCATTTGTAATGAAAATGAATAATCGTAGGAGGTTATAAGGGAAAAATGATGAGAAGTTGACGGCATTGAGGGATGAATGGGGGGGATGCTTACAATGCGGTTGTCACGGCTCTGCTCGAGATTAACTATTAAGAAGCTATGGAACTTCAAGAAAGAGCACAAGGCCAGCCTTAAATAGGTAATATATTACATTATTAAGCGATGCAAGAGTAATTCACATATGCTGAACATATGTCCCGCATATGTTGAATTTCATGGTTTTCTTAATGTGATTTTGAATTTTCTTAAGCATCTAAAAGTAATTCAACTTGTGTATTTTATCGTATAGCTTGAGCCGAGTTTGAAAGTTGAGAGTGGAGGCAAATGATATATATTGAACATGTGTCCACATATGTTTGATATATGTTCTCCACATATGCTTGAGATATGTCCCGCATATGTTGAATAACCGACTTTAGATAACGAATAATTGGAACTTAGATAATTAATACACATAATCTCGGCTAATTTAGGAAAAGAATCTACCCCACAAATCTACAAAAATAAGTCTGCTATGCAATAATAGTAACATAATTATCAATAATATTTAGACTTAAGAGCATAATTATCGATAATACAAAATCTGAATCAAGATAATCCTCGTCATGAAAACAAATGTTACGCACAAATTGGACAAATTGGACAAATGTTACGCACAAATTGGACAAATTGGGAGAAGAACTCTAGATCTTTTGAGCCGATTTTTGCTGTGAAAATTATATAACGTTTTCGTAGAAATATGTTCTTCAATCACGACATTGAACTAACACCTTGACTTTGTTTTTCGTAGCTACAAGTTTTTTAAAGAATTGTCCAAGTTTCGAATTTGGCTTCCAACGACCCACACTCGGCTTCACAATAGACGGTCTCGACTTCACATTAGGCAGTCTTGGCTTCATCTCGGCATAAAGTATTTTTACTTAACCGCTCGCTTTGGACCACAACACTGGGATATATTGGATGAGTTTATCCTTTGTTCTATCATTTCCCAACAAGACATTAATCAACTTCTCAATTTTGTCACTAACAACGAAATCATTATTCTCAAGGATGGTCTTTACTATATCTCCCATCACTTTTCAATTATGTTGTTTGGCTTCTATAAATTTATTTTCGTCTTCTTTGGTTCCTAATTAGCGCACAACATTAAAAGAAAAAATATTAGACGTGAACTATAGAATATATTAGATGCTATATATTAATTCACTCACTACGATCATATTTTATGTGTGAATTTGTTAATCTTGAAGAAAGCTCTTCCGAATCTCCAAACTTTGACTTGAATAGAAAATCTCGTCCGACGACGGGTTGCAATGAGTATAACCATTGTTTTGCAACCAAAGCATATTATTTATTGCATGCCTACATAAAAAATTAAAAAGTATTAGAATTACTATTGCGTTATGATGTGATTATTCGTTAATCTTTTCAATGAATTAATTCATCTCGGAAGGTATGATTATTTAAAAAAAAACTAATATTTTTTTAATTTACGCGTCAACACTTCAGTTTCATATGTTTATGCAACTGTATATATATGTGAAAATGAAAACCCA
Organism: Juncus inflexus; assembly: GCA_024447665.1. Taxonomy (NCBI): domain Eukaryota; kingdom Viridiplantae; phylum Streptophyta; class Magnoliopsida; order Poales; family Juncaceae; genus Juncus; species Juncus inflexus. Next base: position 9,962,643 of record JAJHPC010000015.1, on the reverse strand, counting down.
AATACATTTTTGTTAAATTATCGTATTCAATTTACCAAATAATATTTTCTTCTTTTTTCAAAAGCTGCAATAAATTGTTACCATTAGAAAAGAAAATTATGAATTCTTACCAAATAATGATTCATGATTTCCAACCCTTAGATTTTTACCTTTTGACTTATCAAGATGGACATTTTGATATGTGCCTAGTTGATTTTGGAAACAAATGGAGCGGGTTTCATAATGAATTAATGTATGTTCAGTAATTAATATAAATCTAAAGTTGGAAAACAAAGAAAATATAAATTCCGCATATGAATTATATTAAATAAATAACGCAAAATATACATTTTTCATAAATTATCCGATTTCATATTTAGGTGCAAACTAGAAATAAAATATGCGGAATATCACATATGTCAAAATTATGTTGAATATCACATATGCAGGATATGTGATGCATAAGAAAATATCACCGATCTGTTTTGATTCTTTTTAAATAACGTTGGTTCAACTTTATTTGCAAAAATATTGTCAGACCAATTTTCTTGCAAAATTAATGTAGGACCTTTGATTTTAATTGTTTTAGCCTTTTGATAATATCATAGTGTATATTTTAAAATTTCTATGTATTCTTTTGAAATCTAACTAATACATATTTTATTTTAATGATGAGACGAATGCAGTTTTAATCTACTTCATTTGAAGTATATACAAGTACGGAGATCAATTTTTTAAAACTGAATTAATGCTCTTATATCCAAAAAATTTAATTACCTTTTTCTAGTGTGCATATAATATATATTTGTGGATTTGTGGCGAGAATCTTAGTGCTACTTATTCAAAGTGTTTGAATACGTCAAAAGATCCCTAGTATATATGTGCATGTACTTATGTGCAAGTGGTGTGGATAACACAAGCACCTTCTTAACCGTTGGATGAAACTCATATGGCATGTATTAATAATTATTGGAATAATGTGGCCTATTGGGGTTAATTAGAAATAATTGTAAATATGACACATAAATAGTTATCTAAAAATAGCAACCTTATAAAATCGATAACTTAACCAGTGCTTTAGATATACCCACAACTCATACTGTGACGGGCTAAAATAGTTGGGATGTTGTGATCTAAATCTACAAAAATGGTTGAAAAATAACGGGACATGTCAAATTTATTATTATTTTTTGTTAAATATACTTCATTTGCATATATATATATCATTAGCCACTGGTGTAGCAGAAGGCACGATTCGATAACTATTGTTTTATATCCGATTCGTGCAGGGAATTACATCCTTATGCAAAGCAAAGAACTAAGAAAACTACCTAATCCTTAAATATAAGGAAAATGTACAAGCACGACAGCACTATAGATATACTATTTTTTCATTTTTATATATTATTTTATCATATTATATACTGTTTTGTCATTTTATATATTGTTGTTTATTATTTGTGTATTTTTTATTTTTTTACTTTTATATATTGTTTTCTCATTTAATATTCATTTTTTCCATTTTTATATATTGTTTTCACTTTTTATGTATATACTGTTATTAAAAAATAAATTATATATGATGTTATGTATATATTGTTATTAGAAAATAAATTATATATACTATTTTTGGATCCGTAGTGTGCAATCATGCCACTGTACCTTCGTGCACTATCAGGTCCCTATATGTATAAATCTAGTATTTTATATCCGATTTCCCAAAAAAGGAAACCCCATTTTGCAAATGGCTGTATTGCATAGAACTACAGATAATTTAATGGTAATTTCGTAATTAGGTTGTATTGCATAGAAATACAAACTATTGAGCGGTAATTTCATAATTTTGCTCAGGAGTATATAAGGTTGGCTCTTAGTTTAACAAAGCAGTTGTGTTATATATATATATATATATATATATATATATATATATATTTTTTTTTTTTTCAATAATTAATGAGAGTTGTACTGAATATCTTGGTGCTGCTTAAATATTTTTTTTCTAATTAAATTGTTCCAAGTTTTATGATCTTATTATGATGAATTGCAGTTACGACAATTGAGGGGCTACAAAATTCTGCAAAAAGTTCCACACTCAATAAAACCTTAGTCAACACATAGCTGCCTCTTTTTATTAATTCTCTCACTTTATTACCATTTACCCCCTCAAAAAATGGTAAATTATGCAGCCACTTTCTTTGAAGTCACCGAGTTGACTATTGTCGCAAATTCCGGCCCCTTCATTGCAAAAAAGGAAAAAAATATAAGAATTGCTTTTCAATATAATAATGGGTTTTTGTTTAATTTTTAATAAATTAATTAGTACCTTTAATGAAGCACCACCAACAAGAAAACCGTCAATATCTTCTTGCTTTGCCAGCTCAGCACAGTTACCTCCATTTACCGACCCTGTTTTAAAAAAAAACGCAAATTGAAGGCACAATTTATTAACAATTCAATAATTAAAACAATTTTTAAACTTCTAATTTCTAATACAGAACTTGTCCGAAAGAAATAAAACACAAAATTTAGCCATAATCTTCAAAAGTTCAATAATTAAAAAAAATTAAAACTTAATTTCTAACAAAAAAAAATGTCAGAAAAAACAAAACCCAAATCTAGGCATAATTTCTAACAACTTAATAATTAAAACATTTGTCAAACTTTTAATTCTAATATAAAACCTGTCCAGAAGAAATATACCACAAATTTACCCACAATTTGTAAAAATTTTAATAATCAAAACATTTTTTAAACTTTTAATTTCTAACACAGACCCTCTCAGAAGGAAATAACCACAAATCCACCCATAATTTTACAAAATTCAATGATTAAAACAAGCTTTTAGTTTCTAACTTTTACCTCCGTAAATGATACGAGTGGCAGAAGCAACAGCAGGAGAGACGTTAGTCTTCAGCCAATCACGGACCGCCACGTGTACTTCCTGCGCTTGCTGAGGTGTCGCCACTTTTCCTGTCCCGATCGCCCAAACTGGCTCATACGCAATCACCACATTGTCCCAGTTTGTAATACTATCTGAAAATTATAAAAAAATATTATTTAATGTATTATTAAATAATAAGTTTATTTTTAATACTTGGTTTAAGCTAGAGGTTGAGTTTTTGATGGATTTTTAGTGTTTAAATGCAGAATTTGTGTAAATTGCCGCATCTTCCCGGTTTGTAATACTATCTCAAAAATTCATATATATATTTATTTATTTAATATTATTAAGAAAATAAGTTTATTTTTTTATACTTGGTTGAGAGCTTAAGGTTGAGTTATTAATGGATTTTTCGGTGTTTAAATGCATAGTTATGTAAATTGAGACCAATTTGGTTAAATTAATCACACAATTGGGGGCTTAATTTGGTTAAATTTGCACATAAATACAATTATGGAACAATTACATAAAAAGAATTAATGATTAAAAAATATTTATTTTTTGAAATTATAATAATTTGAATTTGGACCTGCAAAGGCTTTCAGTTGTTTAAAACAGACATCAAAAGTTTTTCCAGCTTCTCTTTCTTCTAATAATTCACCAATGCAAGCCATTACTTTCAAGTTCTGACTCAACGCATAAGCAGCTTTCTTCCCAATAAACTGCATTTAATTTAAACAAACCAATTATTAATTAGTAATTTTGCAATTAGGTTCGAATTAATAATTGTTTTACGAAAAGGACCTCGTCATTTTCGCCAATTATATGTCGCCGTTCGGAGTGGCCTAAAATCACCCACTTGCATCCGATATCTAATAATTGCTCCGCACTAAAAATTCAGAAACTTAAGTTTTATTATTGAAAGATGAAATAAAAAATAATAATTAAAATAAAATGGAAATGATTAAATTATAACCTGATTTCTCCAGTAAAGGCTCCGCCTTTTCCAATCCAGGAATTTTGAGCGGAAATTTCAATTCGGTCTGTGAGTGTGCTTTTGACTTGGTCAATGTAAATAAATGGAGGCGCCACAACAACATCTGAATAAATGAAATAAATTCATGAATAAAGCAAAAAATCGAAAAAAATTATGAAAAAATCAGCTTTTAGATTATCTTACCGACATCAGATTCCAGTGTGGCTCCATTCAAATCAGAGACAAGTTTGGTGATGGATTCTTTCGATCCATTCTAGTTATGAGAAAACAGAATTGGATTAAGAAAAGAAATTTACAAAATTAAGAGCACAAGTTAAAAATCAGGATTTAAGTCTGAAATTAACAAATATTAGTTTTCATGAAGAAAAAAAATTGAAGCTTACACATTTCCAGTTCCCTCCAACAAAAAACTACAAAAGAAAAAGAGAAAAAACATGTTATCAATAAACTGACAAAAAATTGAGTGACTGTTTACTAATAAATTAAATTAATCCAGTAAAATCTAACCTTGCCAGATCCAGCCATGGCAACGACAGCTCTAGAGCCCGCCCTCCGTGTGCTCCGAAGTCTGAAATGAACCGCGGAGTGAGACGCCAGCTCAGTCCTCCCCAGTCCGGCGCGGCGGATTCCGGCGAACTGACTAATCTGCGACCCCACTGAAGCCGCCGCCGCCATTGGATACCACTGATTAGATTAGGGATAGAGATAGAGAGATTAGAACTGCCTTATGGATCGATGATGGTGCTTGTTTGGTTGTTGGGGAATTGAAGGGGTGGGACTGGATGGATAGAAGAGATGGAGTGAGGAGATGACATGTGGCTTCATCAGATTCGAACCTTGTGTTGTGTGTCAGATTTTATGGTCGCCAAATAATATATGGAAATCTGAAAGAACAAAGCGGAATCTTGTACCCTTTTTTAATATATATTTTTTCTATATATTATTTTCATTGTTTTCTATATGTATATTATTTATTGTTTTTGTATACTATTTATACAAAAAGAATTATATATATATATATTTATTTATATACTATTTATTAACTTTATATATTATTTTTTCATGAAAAAATAATGCTGTATGCAGGACAAAAAAACTCCATCATATAATATCAGATCTCAAAAATATAAATGTGGCCCAAGTGGCCAGTTGTGGAGCTATTTGAAGTGAGGAGTATATATAGCATTGGAATCATAGGCTCGTTGTCATAGCTCTAATGATCCAAACAATAGATGATGTACATTATGATGAATATTTTTTTTTCTAAAAATCTTTAAACATTTTTTTATCCAAATTTTTTTTGATGAATTTATTTAATCCAAATAATTAATATGAAAATGTCATCAAAAATATGTTTCTTACAATAAATGGTAGTTATAAGCTTAATTAGCATGAACTGAAACTGAAAAAGCATGAACTTCTAATGTAATGATGTTTAGATAAATTTAATACTATCCAATTCAATTTCAATTAGTTTGCAAATGTTTACATCAATAATTCAGGGTTTCATTTTCTATAAGATTTTGGAGGAAATTAAAAGGTAAGATTTTTGCTATTAATACATAAAATATTTTTAGTTCAATGATTTATAATTTAATAGTTTGTATATTACTATACAGTTACTCGCATCTATTCATGTCGTTAATTGATTTGAAGAAATTGTTGTCCTTCATCTCACTAAGTGATGACAGAATATGATCTAAATTTGCAAGCAAAAGTATCATAATATACTATTGAATATATATATATATATATATTCAAGTGGGTTACTAATTAATCGGGTTAAAACTACTATATTCAACTTAACTATAAATGTGGAAAGGCGAAATACTTTCTCTAAACATCCAAGTGTATAGAAATTTGGGGTTTATTATGTCTGCAATAACTAGAGAAAAAAGGGAACATGTAATTGATATGACACCTGTGCGGTTGCCATGCTTCTATGTGAATGCTTTTTTTTTTGTTAATTCAGCAAGGGTTGAATTACTTTTAACAAAAATTCTGTGTGTTTTTCTCATTTTTTAATATGATATATATTGTTAATCCAAATAAATTTTAAAATTGATTCAATTTTAATCAAGTCGGTTCAAGAAATATTACCAAAAAGTATTGAATAATATTGACAAATTTTGTTATTACAATTTTAATCGGCTTTAAGCCGGTCCTTGAATTTGACCATGGAGATATACTTCTCAATGGCTTCCCTATGGTAATGGACAAGATAAAAGTATAATTCCTATGGTATCCTCATCGCTAATTTATACGAATTACAACTTAAAAATTCTGGTTTGAGCTTTTAAATGTAGCCGTCTTGTCATTCATGAGAATCGATATCATTCTCACATTTGGAAGAATCATTGGTAATAAAATAATAGAATCCGTAATACTATGAAAATATTGGGTGTGAATATAATAATCATCAAAATTAGTAATTTTTCCACATTACCATGAGAAAAGAATGCAAAATTAAGAAAAGAAATACTTTGGAATATATATTTATTATTTACTATATTTTTTAACTATTTTGCCATTAAATATATTATTTAGCAATATAATGTTATATATCTTGTTAGTGATTACTTGTAACAAATAACAATATTAGCACAAAATATGACTTTTTTGGGAGAAAAAAATGATTGGCTAGGAATATAAATGTAGTATAAAATCACCAATTGTAAATAAATATATATTTTTACATTCTTCCATAATTACTGATTTGCATACTTATAACACAATAATCAGAATCATACATCATTTTAAAACTCGAACCAAACAGACCTACTGCTCTTCCCGCCCTCTTTCTTCTCCAAAAGAGGACAACAATGGCGTCGCCTCCTAATCCGAAGCGACAACGCTCGAGCTCGCCATCTACCCCCTTCAGACAATGATTCTTCCTTAAAGAAGCTTCTAGTCCCTATGTAGCTCCCTCCCCCTCTGTCCAATCATTCTCTATCCATATGTAGTTCCCCCTCGGCCCAAACATTAAATGATGTACACATTATGATATATTCATTAAAAATCTTAGACATTTTTTCTGAAGTATACACTATGATTTATTCATGGGCAAATTTCACTATAGGTCACTCAACTTTCATAAAATGATCAAATAGGTCATCAAACTTTCAATTGTCCCTAATAGGTCACTCAATTTTTTATTTGGCCAAATTAGGTCACCCGGTTAATTTTTCATCCATTTATTGACGGAATTGACACATGTATGACACGTCATCGCTGATTTAAGCAGTCCACGTCATCACCGACTTATAACTCAAATAATCATCTCAAGTATACCAAAATCACAAGAAGTCATCCAACTTTAAAATTATTTCACTGTAGGTTACTCAACTTTGAAAATTTATCATTAAATGTCACTCAACTTTAAAAATATATCATGGGAGGTCACTCAACTTTAAAAATATATCACGGGAGGTCACTCAACTTTAAAAATATATCACGGGAGGTCACTCAACTTTAAAAATATATCATAAGAGGTCATTCAACTTTACAAATATATCACAATGGGTCACTCAACTTTAAAAATATGTCAACAAATATAGTGCCTTTAATTATATGTTGATTTAATTTGTTGTCATGATTATAGTTCACGTGAGACTTATTTTTCTTTAAATTTAGCAAAAAGAACAGTTATAAAATATCATTTTTATGAAATAAAAAAATGACAAAAAAATTATAAAAAAATTATATGATTTTAAAAAAAAATCTAAAAAAATATTTTCCAAAAAAATATTTTCGGGAAAGAATATTTTTTCGAAAAAATAGTTTTCATTTAAAAAAAATTTGTTTCAATTTTTTTTATAAACAAATACTTTTAATAAAAGTATTTTATAAAATACTTTCTTTTTTAAAGAAAATATTCTCTTATAAAATATTTTTTGAAATGTAATTTTTTAAAAAATGAAAATATTTCCTTAAAAAATATTCTTTTCTAAGAATATTTTTCTAAATGTTTTTATAATTTTGTAAAAATGATATAATTTTTTTTGTAAAGTATTTTTGGAAAAATATTGTTCTATATTTTATAACTTTCTCATTTTTACTAAAATCATGTAATTAATATTTAAAGAAAAAAATAAGTCTCATATGAACTATATGAGACTTATTTTTAAAGTTGGGTGACCCATTGTGATATATATTGTAAAGTTGAGTGACTTCTTATGATATATTTTTAAAGTTGAGTGACCTCTCATGATATATGTTTAAAGTTGAGTGACCTCTTATGATATATTTTTAAAGTTGAGTGACTTTTGGTGATAAATTTTCAAAGTTGAGTGACATGCAGTGAAATAATTATAAAGTTGGATGGCCTCCTGTGTTTTTGGTATACTTGAGATGATTATTTAAGTTATAAGTCGGTGATGACGTAGACTGCTTAAATCAGTGATGACGTGTCATACACATGTCAATTCCGTCAATAAATTGATGAAAAATTAATCGGGTGACCTAATTTGGACAAATCAGAAATTGAGTGACATATTGGTCATTTTATGAAAGTTGAGTGACTTACGGTGAAATTACCCTATATTCATTAAAAATCTTAAGACATTATTTCTGAAGTAATTAATATGAAAATATTACTAAAAAGGTTTTTCCACATCAATAGTGGCAGTTAGAAATTTTATTAGCATGATATGAAACCGAAAATGCATAAACTTCTAAAATACCAATGTTTATATAGTACTATTTAATTCAATTTCTTTGAGTTTGCAAATGTTTACAACAATAGATGTTTTTCATTTCTTTAAGATTTTGGAGAAAACTCAAAGGTAAAATTTGGTATTATTGACAGAAATTATTATTAGTTAAATGGTTTATAGTTAAATAACTTCTAAGTGATTATACAGTAACTTAAATCTCCTCACTTCACATTGCTTTTTTTTTTTAGATTCAAATCCACCATCAATGAATTGAAAAACTTGCTAAATAATACTAAATATGTTTGCTGAAATTTAAATTTATGACCTCTCAAAGTTCATGGATGCATAACCGCTTGAGCTAGCAAGTTTCGGCTCCTCATAGCTTTTTTGAATGCATTTGAAAACCTTGATTAATCATAATATACATAGAAAAAAAAAATGTAAACTAAAGTGAGCTTTTTCCTTCTCATATCTTATTTTTCTATCTTTTTGGTAATTTCTTCGGCTACATCATTCATTTTATCTTAACCGCCTTATCTAAAAATTTCTTTAAATATTAATTATTTATCAAGTTCACTGCTCATATGGTTATTTAGATTCCTATTAAAAAAAATAGATTCATAAAAACCATCACTTTTTTTATTTCTCATGTTTATTGATATTACGTGACAATATCTTGTGATAGCATATGTCATCTTCACCCCTATGAATAATTTGATTGATAAAAAATGACTAGAATCAACTAAAGGGTTGCCCATGCAAGAAACAAGTTGACAAAAAACCGACCATGCAACCCTGTTCTTGCCGTGAATCACGTGCCATTCCAATACTCCTCCCCAAGTTATATTATATAATATAATAATAATAATAATAATAACATTAACTTAGAGGGATTGCTATAATATTAATATATTAATATTCCTTTCACAATCTATGGGACTCGGATCAACCGCCCTACAAAGGGGATTATTCGAAATAGCAAATCACAGCCGTCCGATATATGGGCACTAGCACGAATCTCAAAGAAAAATCACAGAATATTCCCAGTTTATATTCCTACCGTTACCGTCCGTGTGGAATTTGATTTTTGAATCAATCTCTATTGCGATGGTTTATTATGTACGTTTTACACCGGATCCAGGGAACATTTTGTGTAAACTTTCCTCATATTTGCTGATCAATTCCGTATTACTGATCGTATAAATAGCCTCCCAGACTTGGTTCATGTCAAAAAGTAGATAAACATTATATACTCCTCATATTTGCTGATAAATTCCGTATTACTTGTCCGTATAAATAACCTCCCAGAGACTTAGTTCATGTCAAATAATAGAAAAACATTACATACTAAATAAACGGCATGGAGTTGGTGTACGATGAACCGTGCAGTTTGAAAAACAAATTCATCATCTGATAAAATCGCAGTACCAAAATTTATATCGCTTTTCTTCTCTAATCTCAAACCTTTTCTCTCTTTCTCTGTTCTCTCAATTTCTGAACCGAATGGAGAACATAAAAGAAAGCAGCGCCGGCGAGAAGCCGGCGGAGACGAACCCTAGCCCTAACCCTAACCCTAGCGCGGAGATTCCCGATGAATCCGCTACCGTAGCGGTGGCTTCTGCGGCGGAGACGGAGGACGCGTCGACGCCGTCGAGGCGGCCGTTCACCGCCCTCAGCCAGGTCGACGCCGATCTTGCCCTCGCGAGAGTTCTTCAAGAACAGGTAGGTTTTCGATCCCTTTCTTTATTAGTCCTCTTGTTCTTTCTTATCATTATCTGAATGTATTAGTTTGAGCGCAACTTCGGTTTCTCAAAATTCAGAGGGAAAAATAGTTAACATTTAAATTGCTCCAATCATCCAATTAAATCGATTCATCAACAGATTGATTGTTTACCCTAGTTTGAATTTTCAACCAGCAAGTTTCTAGAATCACTCTTAAAATCTTACTATTTCTTACTTGGAAAACAGGTAATGTCTAAATCAATCAAATAAACCCATCACCAGATTTCTTAATTATCCTAATTTCAATCTTCACGCATCACCCCACGACCGAATTCCAAAACCACTCACAAAATCTACTACTTCTCACATTTTCATTCCAGGAGAGAGCGTACATGATGCTGCACATGGGGGACGGCAGCGAGTACAGCTCCGAAGGCGGCAGCTACGACGACTACGACGACGATCCAGAACAAGAAGACCAAATCCCGGTCCAACAGGGGGAGGACGGAGTCTCCGTCCAACCCGACCCCGACCGTCCGATCGAGGAAGAGGAGGAAGAAATGGACGGCAGCGATTACGGGGACGATGTGTTTGATGAGGAGGATTTGGGCGAGTTTGAGGATGACGAGGCGTTTGCCAGGGCTCTGCAGGACGCGGAAGAGAGGGAAGTCGCGGCCAGGCTCATGGCTCTGGCTGGATTGAGCGAATGTAAGTCTGACTGACGTGTCGTGTGTTTACGGAAAAGCCCCTGTTGTTTAATGAATTTGTGGAAAAGCCCCTATAAGTCCCTATATTTTGGGAAAACCCACTATGGTTTCTCGTATTTGTGGAAAACCCTTATGATTTCTCATGAAACATCCTATAGTTTCGCATATTTATGGAAAACCCCCTTATGTTTTGTTTGAGGAAAAAACTATATAATGTCCAAATAATGTATTGGTTTGCCTCATGGCTCTGGCTGGATGGATTGAATGTAAGTCTGACTGACATCTGGTGTGTTTGTGGAAAAGCCCCTGTAATTTAATGAATTTGTGGAAAAGCCCTTGTCTTTTGTGGAAGATTTCTGATTTTTTCTGAAGCACCCTAAATTTTGAAATTTTTAAAAATATCGTAATTTTTGTAATTTTTAATTAGAAAAAACTGGTGATATTCAGATAATACGTGAATTATGGTAAAGAATATGTAAACATAGTTTTGAAAATTATTCATCGGTTATTTTAAAATAAATTAAGGTATTATTCCTCTATTATTTCATATTAATATGTGAATTATGGTAAAGAATATGTAAACATACTTTTTTTTTAAAATAAATAAAATTAGTTTTTTAGTATTTTAAAATTCACGGGGTTTTGGAAAATGGAAAGTTCAAGGTAGTTGTTTTTTGAATATGTATTTTTTTTTTGGATAAATTTCCCTAATTGTAATTATGTTTGCATATAGGTATGCTATATTATGTTTGTATGTAGTTTATGCTATATATTCTTCTAATGAATGTGTATTATACTTTTTATGTTAATTGTATTATTTTGTCTACTAGTATTTGCATATATTGTGTTTAATTTGTCGATTTTAATTTAATTGAGGGTTCATTTAAATATTTAATATGATATTAGGGCGTGCCGTGGAGCCTGAAGAGCATGCAAACAACTCTCAGGTACGATTTTATTTTATTAATTGTATGATTTTATTTGTTTATATATATCATATAATTTACTATCCTTTATTTTCTTAAAATGCATCAAGACAATATTAAAAATGAAGAAATATATCAAGAAATATTTTTAATTATTATTTTTGGTACATGTAGGATGCATGGCAAGAGCTTGATCCAGATGAATATTCTTATGAGGTATATTTTTTTTATAATTTATTCCATATTAATTTATTATTTTTATACACATTTTTATATTTCTGTAATATTTTATACAGGAATTAGTTGCATTAGGAGAAGTGGTTGGAACAGAGACAAGAGGCGCTTCAGCTGATACGATTGCATCTTTGCCTTCTGTTAAATACAAGGTTCAAAATTCTCAAGAAGAAAATGCTGAACAGTATGTTTACAAGTTTATTAATCTAATAATATTTGAAATTTTGTTTAATTTGAAATTTTGTTTAATTTGAATATTTGGAAATTTTAAGGTGTGTTGTTTGTCGGGTCGAATTTGAAGAGGATGAGTCACTAGTGATGCTTTCGTGCAAACATATGTATCATAATGAGTGCATAAGCAAATGGCTTGAAATAAATAAGGTTTGTTTATTTTTTTTAATTAATTTTATTTTTGTTAAATAATTTTGTTTTTTTAATGATTGAATAATTTGTGCAGGCGTGTCCTATGTGCAGCACTGAAGTTTCGACCTCAAACGCGTAGCGTTAATTAAATGCATGGTTTATTATATTTCGTAAACAAATATACAAAACAGCATGTTAACATTGGACTTAGTTTTAAAATAAATTTTATTTTCTCATGGGTTGAAGTATTTAATATGGGTGGATGGATTGACGGTTTAGATGTTGCTTTTATTCATATGAAGATAGTTTTTCTTGTCTCGTGATATGTACACATTTGATGCATAGGGTTTATTGCGCTGTAACATTTTAACTTCGTGTTATATTTTACTTTTGTTGTTGTTTGGTTCAGTTTTATGTTTTGTTTTTTTTTGGAAAGAAATTGAAATTCAGTATGTTTGGGCAAAAGCTGCAAAGGGAAAATATTGGATTTATGATACTGATATTTTATTTCTCGTGCTTTTTGAAAACCTGATTGTAAATTATTGGTTTTGCTATAACTCGAGACTGGGATTCTTGGATTTTATAGCTCCTCTGGATTTGAATTATTGCCCTTTTTTGTAACCTGATATTTGTGTTTCTGATTAATGGCATCAAATTTGAAGAACTTTATTTTTGAAGTTGCGGTTTTGTTCAACAAGAGATCGGGTTGTCAATAACCTAGATTTGAATTTTGAATTTGAGAACATGAGAGTTAACTGAAAATTACTGGGACGTGAATCATGTGATGCTCCAATGTTTTCATTATGTAATGTTTCGGTTCAATTGCATCTTGATTATATGGGCAACCATTGTAGGTATATAACTTGAGTCTCTCAGAGCTAACAGCCCAGTCTTTTGGGTTCAAACAGTCCTAGTTAAAAAAACACAAAACCCTAGATCTGAATTTCAACTTTCATAATGATGAATCGATAACAACACAATAATTCCGTATTAATTGATGACAACACAAACCTTCATGGGATTATTACTTTTTTTTAGGAATTTTGAAGAGAGCTTGAATTGCTCTTCCAAATTGATTTTTTCTGTAAATTTTAAAGTTTTACAAGTAATTCTTAAAATTTTACAAAAAGTCTCAGCCCTCAACTGAAAACAGGCTACAAAACAAAAATCTATCCAAAACCGGCCAACAAATCACTAGAGAAGCCCACCCTCACCAAAATTATTATAAACCAGCACTTCGAAAAAAGCAACTGTGGCGGATCAGATGTTGATCCTCTAGTTATATTGGCAGAATATGTGTATTTTCAGTTTTTTCAAAAATATCTCATTTAGCTGGCTAAACAATATTAATTAGTGTAAAAAAATTTGTTCCGCCGGAGATAAATTATTTTTTTGGCAGACTAACAGTAAACATGATTCATAGATGAATGAAAACAATTATATTTTTACTTGTTCTGGCAAAACATATTTTTTCCAGTAATTAACTTCATTTTTAGTCCACCAAATTATCAAATTTTAAAAAATTACAGAATCCACACATTCTGCCACTATAATTGGCGGATCAATATCTGATTCACTACGAGTTGTGGAAACGGTGAATGTCCTATTATTTTAAAATGAGTTGTATTTGCTAATTTATTTTTGAATAAACTACATAAAAAAATAAAAAGTCTATAAAGCAACCTCTAGGCCTTGACAGTTTGGGGTTTGATAACATCTCAGAACTCTCTCGTGTGTGTTTTGAGCAGAACCGGCAAGAAGGAGAGAAGATGTCGGGTTTCGGGGACGGATACGTGGGGACGTCGCAAGACTCGGTGAAGATACGGCGGCTGCAGAAGCAGAGGGAGGCGGAGCAGCGCAAGATCCAGGAGCTCAAGACCAAGTCCGCCACCGGCGCCAACTCCGGCCTCCTCCAGTTCGGCTCCAGCACCTCCGAGGTTGGTACTTTTGTTTTGCCCCTTTCCGCACTTCCTTGCTTTCACTTCTACCACTGCCATTCTTCATAAATCAGGGTTTATCAGGATTTATTGGAAAAATTAGGGTTTATTGCGAGGTTAATCATACAATTGATTATTGCTGTAATTATAATCTGGTATTAATTGGGGAATTTGAGGTTGTATTGTTGATATTTCTCTTCTGTAAAAAATAAAGATTAAACTTTGTACTTTACTTCGGAAAATTGTTAAATTTTGTTCTATAATAGTGTTGCTATTTTCTTTTTTTTTAATTTCAACTTTTTTTAGATATTAGAGACTGCATTTAAAAAGGAAACAGTTGGTCTGGTCACAAGAGAACAATATGTCGAAAAGGTAAATCTCATATCCATTAATTTTCAAATATTTTAATGAACATTTTACCTTTGATATTTTTTACTATTTCAAAAAATAAAATAATATTTTTTTTCCTTTTCTTTAATTTATAGAGGGTTAATATTAGGACTAAGATTGAGGAAGAAGAGAAGGAGAAGCTCCAAAAGTTACAACAAGAGTGTGTGCATTTCCTTTTATTCCCTTTTTACTGAAATTAATTATTTTTTCAGGCATTTAGCATCTTATTTATTTAAATCAATATTTTTTTAGGGAAGAAGAAATAGAAGCGCAAAAAAGAAAAAAGAGGAGGGTTAAAACGGGAGATTCACGCTTATCTTTTGCTGATGAATTTGAAAATGGAAGCGATGAAGAAGAAAATGATGATTTTTGTACGATTATTTTAATTTTTACAACTTTTCATTATTTTTTTTTTATTTTCATTCATTCTTAAAACTAACATAAAATTTCTTTTATTTGTATTTCTTACAGATGAGAAAGATGAAGTGAGAAAATCAGGAAATGGAAAGCTGGGAAAAGATCCGACTGTTGAAACAAGCTTTCTACCAGACAGGTAAAAAAACAAAGATATATTAAATAAATAATTTTTTTAATTTTTTATTTCTTATAAGGATTATTTTGTATAAGAATGATATTACAGGGATAGAGAGGCAGAGGAGCAAGCAGAGAGAGAAAGGCTCAAGAGGCAATGGTCACGTGAACAAGAATTAATCAAAAGTATATTATGCTAATATAGCCCTGTTTAATTATAATCTTATGAATTAATTCTTTTTTATTTTGCTAATTGATTTTATTTCTTTATGGTTCAGATGAACCATTGCAAATTACCTACAGTTATTGGGACGGAACTGGCCACAGAAGATCTCTTCAAGTCAGTAAATTTAGACATATTTAATATTTATATATTGTATGATATAATATTGTGTAATAAAATTGAATATTGCTTTTTTTAGATTAGAAAAGGGGATTCAATTGGTGAATTTTTGAGATCGGTACAGCAGCAGCTTGCGCCTGAGTTTAGGGAGATAAGAACTACTTCTGTTGAAAATCTTCTTTATGTTAAAGAAGATTTAATTATTCCTCATGTAATTTAATTTAATTTAGTTAATTAATTTATTTTTGTATTTAATATGTTAGATGGTGTATTTGTATGCGTGAGATTTGATTGATGTGGTTTTTTTCATTGATTTTTTCAGCAACACAGCTTTTATGAGTTGATTATTAATAAAGCAAGGGGCAAAAGTGGACCTGTAATTAATTCTCTTTTGTTAGATTAATATTTTTTAATAATTGAATTTATTATTTTATTTATATTAAATTAATTAATATAATATGTTTTTTCAGTTATTCCATTTTGATGTGCATGAAGATGTGCGAGCTGTGGCTGATGCAACTAAAGAAAAAGATGAGGTACTTGTATTATGTTGTATTTATTGCATTTTTTTAATTCATTTTTCAGATTCATACGTTTATTTCATAATTAAATATTATTTTGACAATTATTTATGTTTTGTGCATTTACAGTCTCATGCAGGGAAAGTCGTAGAGAGGCACTGGTATGAGAAAAACAAGCACATATTTCCTGCCTCAAGATGGGAGGTAATTTTATATTTTATTTCGTAAATATTATTTTATATTTTTTCATTTCAGTATTCTTTATTAATTCGAAATGATTTTTTGTCAGATTTATGATCCGACTAAGAAGTGGGAGCGTTACACTATCCATGGAGACTAAACAAGATGAACAAAGAAAATATTTTAATTGTATTATTTTAAATTATATTAAACTTAGCTTGCTTGTGTCTTAAATTTGTTCTGAATGGATTAGTTGTTTTGTACTATGATATTCTCAACTTAATTTAATCTACTTTTGAATTTTAGTTCAGCCAAAATAATTAATTCCAGTTGGATAAAGCATACTCGGTAGTTTGAATTTATATTCATCTTTATATTCATCGTGGCAAAATATTTATTTGTGTTGGATAAATCATGCTTGGTTATTTGATTTTGTTTTGAATGTGTTAATCAAGGGAGATTAGTAGAAAAATGAGATGGAAGTAAAAAATTTATTGAAAAAAGAGAAGAAAAAATGAAAAGTTGGGTTTACTTCATGATATTTCACTATTTATTTTTTCCCTATATAATTTGGTTTTCATTTTTCCCACGTTTTTTCCACATTCTTCATTTTTACGAAGTAGATAAATATACTTTTTCCATTCTATTCTACTGTTCTCACATCTTTTCTTCTATTCCGAAGTGGCACATGCAGAATGGATCAATGACTTGGAATTATTCTTCACCGGAAAAATAGATAATTGGCAGTATTGTTATAGTAATAATAATAATACGCTTTGGAGTTCTGGGTTGTGAATTGTGATTCATCTTAATTCTTAACAAACCGCGGGGTTTTATTGCAAATATTCCGAAGCTCAGGTACTCACTTGCAATTAGGCAGCAATAAATAATTACCCCTTAAATTCATGGGTCCCACAATTCAGCGACAATTAATCCTCATGCTTCTCTTCTCATAACGGCGTTATAAAACCGTGTTAAGGCGTTAGTCTTTTTCTACTTCGCCGTCAAAAAGTTAAAAAGAAATCAAAGAAATACCAAAACCTCCGATAAATAAAAAAACCATCGTCCTCACTTCATTCCGCAAACCTTTCTTCTTCTTCTTCTTCTTCTTTACACCAGCGAAAATGAATTCTAGGGTTTTATCCGCGCTCTTCGCGATCCTCCTCATCGCCTCCTCTCCGATCTTGCACGGTGAGCGCTTCCCCCTTCCGATCTGATTGAATCCGTTTTGTTTTGCGTTTTAATTCGTTTAGTTTGGTCGTTGTTGCGTTTTTGGCTGTGATCTGTTTATCTGAGTTTGTAAAGATTGAAGGGAGTTAGGATTGGGGTTTGGATTGTGTGTCTTGTGCTTCTGATTTCAGATCTGAGCTGTTAGACGTTATTTTGCCCGATTTGTTATTGTTCTTATTAGAATTATTCAGGATTTATAGTCTTTGTGGTGGAATATGTACGTAATTCTTAAAATTATTGAATCGGTTAGTTTGTAGATTTCTTTCGGACTTGTCAATTCATAGCTTGTTTCTGATCTAGTTTTGTTATAGCAAAGGAGACTTTAGATCAATTCATGGATTTCCCATGATCAATTGGAGCTATTTATTGGTCTTTACACATCAAAATCAACTAATTTTTCATTTAATTCTTCTGATTTGTTTGAATTTTAGTGGTGAGAGCTGAATCAGCTGAAGATGCAGCAGCAGCAGAAGTAGTAGAAGATATTGGAATTGTTGGAGATGAGACTGTATCTGGCGACGCAAATTACGGTCCTGCCCCTGGTGTTAATACTGTTTGCATTTTCCCCAAAAATGCTGCCAAAGGTAAATACCAATTTCTCACTTTTTAGAATAGTAATTTCATTTATTTTATTTTTTGGGGAAAAAAAAAATTGGTTGTTTTTTAATGCAGTGATACCAGCAGGGGAGGAAAATCAGCTACTTGTCGGCCTTCATAATGAGGGTATATTTGTCTTTTTGTATTTTTGCATTTTTGTTTTCTTTTTATTGAATGTTTTTTGAGTGATTAACTTAGAATATAAATAAGTCAGAATGTATCTAGTTAAAACAAATCATCAAATAAACAAAAAACACATGATTTGAACTAAATTATATTTTCCATTTTCCCCTTTTCTAAGCACTTTTGTTGATGCATCCATATAGTTTCAAGTATTATAGTTACATCTAATATTATAGTTACATATAATATTAGAGTTGCATCTAATATAATAGTGTATTTTAATTTCTATGACAGAAAATATTAATTTAATAATATAAAAAATGAAATAAATAAAACAGGTGAATCAGCAGCACAAGTGATTGCAATTTACTCGACTCTCCACCTCCCATTTGATCACCGTATGTTGGTTCAGAATCTCACCGTTCAGGTTTATTTTTTATTCTTTACTAAATAATATATTCATTTTTCTTAATAAATTATTCTTTATCCTTCAAAATAATGTAAAAATTCAGCCTGTTAATTAATATCTTTTTTTTTTTTTCATTTTTCAGCAATTTGCTAATGTGACAGTTCCAGTTTCTACTCAAGCAACTTTCCCATACACATTTGCTGTTAGCAAATTCCTACAGGTGAGTAGTTTAATGAAAAAGAAAGAAATTTTTTCCATAAACCCCCTATATTTTCTCAAATTTGTAACGAAACCTCTAGTTTTAACTTTCCATTTTCCTAAAATCCCGTAACTATTAAATTTCTCTAAAACCCCGTAATTTTTAACTTCTATTTTTGTAACCCCCCCTAAAAAGATATTAAAATAATATATATAGCTAATGGTGAAAAATATTGAAACGAAATTTTGCAAAGTATTTATCTATTATTTAAAAAATAATTTAAGGTGCTCACACATTATTTCTCTATTATCTCAAACTGATCTATATTTTATAAACATTTAAGTCATAGAGGTGGTTTGAACATAAAAAGTTAATTCGAAGGGGTTTGGACATTCAAGCACTTTTTTTTCAGTAAACAAAGCCTTTTATTTTTTTTGGAAAACCCACTTCTCACATTTCAAAAGGGGCAAAACCGTAAAACGCAATTTTGCAACGTATTTATCTATTATTTCAAAATAATTTAAGGTGCTCACACATTATTTCTCCAGTATCTCAAACTGATCTATTTTTTAGGTAAAAACATGTAAGTCATAGAGGGGGTCTGAACATAAAAAGTTAATTCGAAGGGGTTTGAACATTCAAGCACTTTTTTTTCAGTAAACAAAGCCCTTTTTTTCTGGAAAATAAGGGGCAAAACGGTAATTTTCCCTTTTATTAACCATTTATCTTTTTGTTGACCAGCCCGGATCGTTTGACTTGGTGGGATCGATCCTGTACGAAATTGACCAGCAGCCTTTCGTGACTGTTTTCTACAACGGCACGGTCGAGGTGGTCGAGTCCGGCGGGTTCTTATCCGGCGAGTCTGTTTTTCTTCTGGCTCTCGGTGCCGGTTTGTTGGCCTTTTTAGGGTTTTGGCTCAACGGCCAGATTCAACACCTCTCCAAGGTAAATAGAATAAATTATCATTATTGTTGGGAAATTTGCAATAAAGCCCCCTCTATTCCTTGAAAATGAAATTCAGTCCCTGCTCGTTGATTTGTTAATTACTGGAATACAATTACAAATGGTTGTGTTGAAATGATGTTAGGGAATGTTTATTTGGTAAAAAAATTTGTGTTTTGAAAGATGATTTTTTTTTTTTTATAATTTAGCTATAATGCAGGGCCTTTTTTTGCTAATATCGGTATTGTTATTATTTAAATGTTTTTTATGTGTGTGTAGAAAACAAAGAAGACACAGAAGGTGGAGGTTGGTACCAGAACGACTGAAGGCAACATGGATGAATGGTTGGAGGTACGATAATTGCACACCCTTTTTTAATTTAATTTTTCTTAAAATTTTATGTTATTTTTGTAATTTTAATTTAATTTTGATTTTTGTAGGGGACTGCTTATGCGAGTTCAGTGAAGCAGCAGGGGAAGAAAAAGAAGTAGAGAAGAGAGGTTTTGGCTTGTTTATTCTGAAATATTATTCGCCTTTTTTTTATCAGAATTGAGAGATGGGAAAAATGCGGAAATTTAGTTCTAGAACAGAGTGTTGTAAAAGGTGGGTTTTGGTTTCAGTTATAATGACTTTAATTTTAGCCGCAGTTTTTCAGGGGAAAAATATTTATTTGATAGACTTAATAATTAGGGAGCTTTTTTGGATTTAAATTTTGATGTGAATTATTGGCATGAACTTAGTTTTCTTTTGTGGAAAAGATTATTGTTAGATTTACAGAGTGGTTCCTTAATTTCTAGTCTGACTTTATTGAAAATTATTTTCAATATATTTGGATATGAATATGCCGTTGAGGCATTGAGCAGATATGAGTCATGAAATTTACAAAGTATATTTCAGATAAATTAATTCAGGAAACTGAGAAAAAACACCTAGGAATCCTAGGCTAGGATCATTTTTTTGCTTTTAACAACTAGGATAATTTTGAAATTAATATAGAGAACTGTTTTTTTTTTCATTCTTATGTACTTACTTTTTTTGTTGAGTTGATTTGGGGCCAATTGCAGAATTCTTAGAATTTTTGTTTTTTGATTTATTATTTTGCATCATGTTAGTCACATTCTTAACCATTTCTGCCTCTATGATTAGATACAGATTTAGATCGAAATTCAATGGTACTTCAATGGTACTTTAAATATAATTTTTACATATTATATAGTTAATACTGCCACCATCAGATTTTTTATTCTATAATGTCCAAAGAGTGGTCGACCAGATTATTTATTAGAGTCGAAATACAATTAACATAAAGTAATCAAGTAATCATTTCTGGACCCAGGTAAAAATGTTAAATAAACAATTTTTTTTTCGCATACTCACCGACTGGCCAAATCAAAATGTACTCATCTTGCAGAAAGTAAAAAGTCGTACACAACGTACACAATTTTCTCCAAATGGTCTCTCACCCGTGCAGATCAGCTCATCTCGTCATCACCTCCATTCACAACGCTCCACATCATCTAACACCTAACTACACGTGCTAACTCCATGCCATATCATATTTCGTAAACAGTAGTAAACATAAGGAATTCTCACTAGTATTTGTCCGTCTTGGAATTCTCACCGTGGATAAGGAAACAAATCCAAAAAATATAAATGTCAAGTAAAAAAAAAAAAAAATATATATATATATATATATATATAAAAATGCGCCTGCAAAGGGGACCCGCCATTCAAATTTGTCTTTCTGTGACGCGGCGAGAATTCAGGATCACCGTCGATTTTCCCAGATCCACCGTCCATTTTCCACGCCTCAGAAAAAATGCAATGATTATTTCTATATTTTCTGTTTTAATTTCTGGGTAGCAATCCATGTTTCGTCCTATTTTCTCTTGAATGTATAGTTGCTGTACGGGTAGACACAGATTTTATTGAAACAGAGAAAGTATATAAAATCTCAGTCAACTCTAATAGTGATACTATTAATATTTACACATAATAATCTTCGGTTGAATGAAACAGGACACATCCTTTTATTTCATAAAGAGACACGTCATCAATCCAACAGTTGATATTCCTCAAATCATGGCAACTAACCAATCGATTTAATTCTATGACGTGTGAAGAATCAAATGGAAAAATCCTGTAGCCAATAACTGGAGGGGTGATAAATGGGAATAAAAATCTATCCTAAAAGGGCCCCATGTGGCACGAGCATATATCTCCACACCTTCCTCATTTTAACCCCAATTTAACCCAACCCTCTAACCCTGGTTACCTCCCCTATCCCAGATTCTCTCCACGTTTCCAATCCAACGGCCAGGATTGCCCCTCCTTTCAGTATCTTCCCTATAAATCCCTCCTCTCCCATTTATCCCCTCGCCAAGAAAGAAAAGAGAAAATTTTACCCTAATATCTTGAGATAAAAAAATAACTATGCCGAACCCTCAGGTTTTCTTCGACATGACCATCGGCGGCGCTCCGGCCGGCCGGATCACCATGGAGCTCTACGCCGACTGCGTCCCGCGCACGGCGGAGAACTTCCGCGCGCTCTGCACCGGCGAGAAGGGCGCCGGCCGGTCCGGCAAGCCTCTCCACTACAAGGGCTCGAAGTTCCACCGCGTGATCCCCGACTTCATGTGCCAGGGCGGCGACTTCACCCGCGGCAACGGCACCGGCGGCGAGTCGATCTACGGCGAGAAGTTCGCCGACGAGAACTTCATCAAGAAGCACACCGGCCCGGGCGTGCTCTCCATGGCGAATGCCGGGCCGGGCACCAACGGGTCTCAGTTTTTCCTCTGCACCGTGCCGACTCCGTGGCTCGATGGCAAGCACGTGGTTTTTGGCAGGGTTGTGGACGGCATGGATGTCGTGAAGGCGATCGAGAAGGTGGGATCGTCGAGCGGAACCACCAAGAAGGAGGTTATGATTGCGGATTGTGGCCAGCTTTGCTAGATCTGTAATCTGTTCGATCAAATGCCTGAATGAGTTTATTTGTGCTTGTTTTAGTAGTAATAGTAGTAGTTGTGTTGGTGGTGCTTGAATAATTTTAGTGTTTGAGTTTGTATGGAGTCTGATTGAGATGGTCTCACTGTTCGTTGAGTCTTTTCTTTGTATCCTGTGTTTTTATTTGGATCTTGGAGTCTGTTTGGATGAATTTCAAAGGAATAAGATTGGCGTTTTGAGTAAGCCCAGTATCTTGTTTAGTTCTGTGGTTTTGATTGATGATGATTTTTTTTTTCTTTTTTACTTCTTTTTTTTGTTGTTGGGATATGCATGAATCATGATCTGTGATTAGTCCGTGGAAAATTACATTGAACCTCTGAAAATCCAATTCATAATTAGTAAGCCCTACTAATATACCTTTTTGGTAGAAAAGTTGGAACTTTTTAAGCGAGTGAGATGGATATCGTGATTGCTTTAAAACAAAAAGAGATGCTTTTCCTATTCAAATTTTTAAAAGTTTTGAGTATGGATAGGCATGAGAGAATTTGTGCTTCTGGTGAATAAGACGAGAACTTTATTCCCTAATTAGAAGCATCAATGAAATTTTTACATCTAAATTATTTGAGCCAATTAGAAAGAAATAGATACTATAATCAAAAGTAGAAATGAGGATGATTTTGTAAGGTGACAAACAAAAATCTAAATTATTTGAGTCATTTAGAAATAGATACTATAAAGTAGAAAGGATCTTGGAGTCTGTCTGGCTTGATTTCAAAGGAATATAAGAATAGCGTTTTGAGTACGCTCAGTATCTTATTCAGTTCTTTTATTGATTATTTGTTCTTTTTACTTCTTTTTGTGGTTTGGAAGCACGATCTGTGATTTGTGCGTAGAAAATTATATTAACCTCTGAAAATCATCTATATAATTAATAAATAACCCCACCCCTAAAAAACCCCTAACCAATTTTCTCACTTTAAGAGTTGAACCTGTTTCTTTCCTGGGCATGTTTGATTTGAGGTATTTCAATTATGATGTATATCTTAAATGCATTACCATCATAATACATGATTTTGATAATACATGTTGACTTATTTGATTTGGTATATTTTAAATTATGTAAAGAATATTTTGTTGTTTAATTTTTGATTTAAATCAGATTTTAATTTTGATTCGAATTTGATTCAAGTTAGCTATTTGAATCACAATATTAAACATATCATTAAAATCGATACACAATAAAATTCACCACCCAAATAAAATTCTTATTTAATATAATACCGGTACAAAATAAAATCTCTACAAAAACAAATTACATATGAAAATATGAACTACCATAAAATGCAAAATATAACTTGACGAATACAATGATTTTCTCTGAGTATAATGATTTTCTCACATTCGTCTCATTATATCATCTCTAATTTTGGTCTACTCTTGAGCTTCATTATGAGTTGACGACGCATGGTTTATGCACTTTCCGTTGCTCTTCAATCCGATTTAGTCGCATTTCATGAAAACCTATAAATCTGATCTAATTAACCAAAAAGAAACAATGCATGAAAAATATTGAATTTATGATAATAAGAGTAACCAAATTTTATAATATTGAGTCAAATTTGCATCTTCACTGAATCGTTCGGTAGCAATTGCCGCATTGATTAATATCATAGTGATTAATACTGTTGCATAAACATCCATGAGTCTGATTGAGATGCTTGGTGGTGCTTGAATAATTTTAGGGTTGGAGTCTGATTGAGATGGGTCTCTGTGTTGAGTCTTTTGTTTGTATCCTGTGTTTTAATTTGGATCTTGGAGTCTGTTTGGCTTAATTTCAAAGGAATAAGATTTGCGTTTTGAGTAAGCTCAGTTATCCAGATTCTGTGTTTTTTATTGATGATTTATTTGTTTCATTTATTTTTGTGATTCGGAAGCGCGATCTGTGATTTGTTTGTGGGAAATTATATTAAACCTCTGAGAATCCTCTTAATGATTGATAACCCCTATAAAGAACTCTAATTATTTTTCTCACTTGCGAGTTGAGCATATTCAGACACGGAACTTAACTGAATTTACTCGAGAGGTCAAATTTTTTTTTCCTACTGATTAAGACTGTATAAAAATATTAAAAAAAAGAAGAAAAAAAAATGCATAGAAATATATGAATTTCAACCCTATACTATTAAGCTCCGTCCCGAAGGCGTATTCCTTTTCCGTAGAAAAGTTTGAACCTTTTCAGCGATGACACTCTTAATAATTGATAACCCCTAAAAAGAAGACTTTTTTTTTGAAATGGCCAAAAAAAAAAAATTAATTAAGAGAATGGCCAAGTTTTAAAAATATTTGCAAAAGTAGCCATTTCGCCCAGCCGTCGGGCGAAACACAAATAGTTTCGCCCAGTAACGAGGCGAAACAGAGCGCAATGACATTACGGGCGAATTTGCTTAATTAACCCAAGACTGTTTCGCCCAGCGGTCGGGCGAAACAAACTATTATGCATATTTTGGGCGTTACTAAGTGAAAAAAAAAACAATTCAGGGATTTAGTAACGTGTTTTAATAAAAAATCGATACTAAATAGTAATACTGTATCGGTTTTAATCAAAGAACCGATACTAAGTCGGGAATTTTTTTTTCACTTAGTAACGGTTTTATGGAAGAACCGTTACTAACTGTGGATATAGTAATGGTTAATTTATAAAAACCGTTACTAAATGGAAAAAAATTTCCCGCTTTAGTATCGGTTCTTTGATAAAAACCGATACAGTATTACTATTTAGTATCGGTTTTTTATTAAAACCCGTTACTAAACCCTAAATTTTGAAATTTTTTTTTCATTTATTTTTGTAAACGGGTCTATGTTATTATCAAGATTTCTATGCATTATTTGTGTTTCATATACAACATTTGTTTCATACTCAATATTTGTGACGTTTGCAACCCGTTTACAAAAATAAATGAATATTTTTTTTTCAAAATTTAGGGTTTAGCAACGGTTTTTAATAAAAAACCGATACTAAATAATATTGTATCCATTTTTATCAAAGAACCGATACGAAGTCGGGAATTTTTTTTTCCATTTAGTAACGGTTTCTATAAAACAACCGTTACTAAGTGTTTAGGGTTTAGATTTAGTAAATTTCTATAGAAGAACCGTTACTAAGTTTCAGATTTAGTAACGGTTCTTCCATAGAAACCGTTACTAAGTGGAAAAAAATTTCCCGACTTAGTATCGGTTCTTTGATTAAAACCGATACAGTATTACTATTTAGTATCGGTTTTTCGTTAAAAACCGTTACTAAATTCCTTATTGTTTTTTTTTTTCACTTAGTAACGCCCAAAATATGCATAATAGTTTGTTTCGCCCGACCGCTGGGCGAAACAGTCTTGGGTTAATTAAGCAAATTCGCCCGTAATGTCATTGCGCTCTGTTTCGCCTCGTTACTGGGCGAAACTATTTGTGTTTCGCCCGACGGCTGGGCGAAATGGCTACTTTTGCAAATATTTTTAAAATTTGACCATTCTCTTAATTAATTTTTTTTTGGCCATTTCAAAAAAAAAAGTCTAAAAAGAACTCCAATTATTTTTCTCACTTGCGAGTTTAGCATATTCCTTTCTGTAGAAAGTTTGACCCTTTTCAGCGATGACACTGTATGGATATTTTTTTGGATGGATATCGTCAATTGCTGTAAAAGAAAAAGAGATTATGTTCCTATTTACTTTTTGAAAAAGTTTTGTATAGTCTCGATAGGCATGAGAGAATATGTACTCTAGTGAAATAGACAAGAAAATTTTATTCCCCAATTTTGAAGCCTCAGTGAAATTTATTCCCCAATTTCACTACATCTGAATGAGTCATTTAGAAATACGATTATCAAGTAGAAATGAGGATGACTTTGTAAGGTCACAAACAAAATCACAAGTCCAAGAAATAGATTAATAGAGGCATTATCATCAAAAGATATTAAATTTGTGAGTATATAAAGTGGTCAATATGATGATGCAAGGATGCAATTAAACCCCAAAGTCAAGACCAAATAACTACTACTCCACTCACTCAACCCTTGTGCAAAGTCTTAACAAATCAATCCAACGCAAGCATTGTCAAAATGTAAATCTCTACTCCAACACAAATCAAAACTAGTTGCACCAAACCCTCTCTTAAACCTTCTTTTAATCCCCTCAAAATGATGCAAATCTCAAATCCCACAACATATCATTCAAACCATGGACAAATTTACCTCTCATTATCTCCTTTTCCTTTCCTTCCTCTTCCTCTTCATCTCTTTCGAATCAATTCGAACCGATGCTTCACATATTACAAAAGATGACATATTTCCTGGTTTCTCAGACATCAGTGATAATACCTTAACCAATCCTACACCGCCACCTCATTCATTTCCTCCACCACATGACGATCAAAATTACTACCCACCACCTTCTAGTGATATTTTTCACAGTTCACCGCAAATACCAATAGTACCCCCACCTGCAGATCCTGCATTGCCAGACTCACCACAAGTACATGTCCTAACTCCTCCTGCTGCATATTATCCATTATTTGGACCGCCTCAATTTGGGGGTTATCCGAATGGAGGAAATACGATTCCAAATGGTGGAAATACGATTCCAAATGGAGGAAATACAATTCCGAATGGAAATACGTTTCCAAATGGAGGAAATACGTTTCCAAATGGAGGAAATGGGTTTGGGCAAGGTAATAACAATGGGGCTTTTGGGCAACAAGGAGCATTCGGTGGGATTAATGATGGGCAATATGACTATGGTAGTGGTTTTGTGAATAGGAGGGATTGTAGTGAGGTCTTGTTGGTTTTGATTGGTGTGTTGTTTGTTTTTTGGGTTTGATTTGTGAGTAGTAAAAGGATTTGTTGTGTTATATAAATATTGATATGTTTTTCTTTCTTTCTTTTTTGGATTGTTTGGTGATTCTATTTTTACTGTGTAGTTCTTGCTGCTAAGCTGCAATTGGAATGTTTTATTATGGATTTTGTTTGTTTTATAATAGTATTTTTTTTTGTTGCAATTATGTTTGTATGAGTTGTTCTTATAACCTAATGGGCTGAAACAAACTAAAAGAAAACATGTGAGAAATAGAAATAGAGGCCTAAGTTGCTTAAGTTGATACTCGTGCTTTGCGCGGGAATATTTTTTAAAGGTAAGCGTTTGCTTAAGTTGATTAACTTAAGCAACAAAAGTTACAATTACAAAGAGTATATTCACATCAAGCTCAAGATAAAAAATATATTAAGCCTATTACATTTACATCGATAATGCCTTCTAACGTAAAGAAAAAAAACCAAATTTCTAGATCACAAGGGGCACTTTTTGTTAGGAATGCCGCATCTATTTTTGCATGTCTGATGCTGAGATGGTCGCCACGACTTCCACTCGGTTTCTTTGATTGGTGGAAGTCCACTTGTTACGATAACACGTCAATCTTTTTCTTTTCATCCTTTGATTTATTTTATCTATGCCGATCCCACATTTGCAGGGGGTTTTAGTCATTCCTTGTTGCGTTATTGGTGTTATTGTACGAGAATTCTACACTCTTATATAAACAAAATCATTTCACTTCAAACCATATAAACAATTTAATTATCACAATTCTGCATACACTTTAATAATAAATCATTTCACTTCAAACCATATAAACAATTTAATTATCACAATTCCGCATACACTTTAATAATAAATCATTTCACTTGAAACCATATAAACAATTTAATCATCACAATTCTGCATACACTTTAATAATAAACAAAATATTTGCTTAGCCCGTTGGATCTTGATCAGAAAATCAATGGTCACTTAGGCCTAAAAAAACCCATGAGGCCTTGATCATCAAACTGTTTTCTGATCTATTTGGGCCTTAGGCCATGCTGCCTCAGCCACTAACTTCTTCTCCAGTTTATGAACACTGAAAATCCTTGCTATTAGATCCTATTATCCATTTATTTGCAAAATTCATAAATGGCGATGGAAGCACAATGGAGAGAAGTTAGTACTGCTCTCCGTTGACTAGTCAACGGATAAAAGAGCGGGAATAATTTAATGGAATCGCGCGTAAATAGATCCTTAACCCGATAACATTTTATCCCTTTCATTATTAGCTCCGAAACCCGATTAAAATTTTATCCCTTTCACTCTGAGCTGACGACCCCTCTCTCTCTCTCTCTCTCTCTCTCTCTCGAGAAAAATAAAAACTACACAAAAACGCGGCGCCCCCATTTCTCTTTCTCCCCTGTTTAAACAAAATTGATTGAAGTAAGCACATTTGATTGTGATTTTGAGAAATGGGTATCCAAAACCTTCTCAGATTCATGAAGCCTTTCATCGAGCCTGTGCACATCAAAAAATACGCCGGCCAACGAGTACCATTTCACTCCTCCCCCATTTTTCAATTTTTCTTTCCCGCATTTCAACATTTCACTATTTTTCATCGCATTTTATAATCTCTTCTGACATTTTTATCAATTGGTAGGTTGGCATTGATGCTTACTCATGGCTTCACAAGGGAGGTGAGTATTTAATTATTTATCATCTCTCAGCTCAATATAATCACTAATTTTCTATAATAATAATAATAATAACGAAATTTTTCGTTTTAGCTTATTCGTGTAGTTTAGAGCTGTGCATGAAACCAAAGAGCGAGGCGGCAAAGAGATACTTGAATTATTTCATGAATCACATAAATCTGTTGCAGCATTATAATGTGATACCTGTTGTAGTTTTCGACGGCGGAAATATTCCGTCCAAATCAGCCACTGAGTCTGACAGAAATCAGTAGGTCCCAAATTTGTCCCAATTTTTAACATTTTTAAATAAAAAATTATCAGTTTTTATATTTTTTCTATATTTCAGCCCAATTTTTAATTTTTTTTCACTATTTTATGGTCAACTTTATATATTTTTCTGTATTTTTATGCTTAATTTTATCATTTTTTTATTCAAATGTATGCCTTCCAAAAAATGAAAAGGTTATCAAATTCACCCTTTTCAAGTACTTATGATGTGTAAATTGATATAATTTGAGTTTTATAAGAGTAAATATGATTTTATGATTTTGGCAGGGTAATTTTGACATTCTAAAATTTTGGAAGGGTGTATATGAAATTCACGCTTTAATTTATAATCTAATATATGATATATTTGGTAAAATAGGAGGAAAGAAACTAATCTTAAATTAGCGAAAGAAAAGCTTAAAGAAGGAAATACAAATGCAGCCATTGAATTTTTTCAAGTAAGCCCTTTTTTTCTAATTTCTAAAATCTAGAGGTTATATATGCATTTAATAATATTTATAATTTCCTCTCAATTTAAAATCATTCTTTGAAAAATACAGAAAGCAATACATATAACTCCCTCAATGGCTCATCAATTAATTCAGGTAAAATTAAACGTTAATCTTTTCCTTGTTTAATTTAAATTTTAACATTCACATTTTTTCCATTTTAACCCTTTTAATTTTCAGATCTAGAAAGCAGAAAAAATCAAGTTTTTTAGTTATACATAAATCTTTTCCTTGTTTAATTTATAACATTGACAATTTTTCATTAGTTATATATCATTCTTTTCCTCATTTAATTTAATTTACAACATTGTTTTTTTTTTCATTTTGACCCTCGTAATTTTCAGATTTTGAGAACAGAAAAAATAGAGTATTTAGTGGCTCCATATGAAGCCGATGCACAATTAGCTTATCTCTCAAATCTTGACATAAAAAGCGGGGGTATTTCTGCAATTATTACAGAAGATAGCGACTTAATTGCATATGGATGTCCAGCTGTAAGCCACTTTTACTTAAATACCCTCACAAAATTAATAAATTTGTTTTTTTGTAACTTTCTTGTTCGGCTATATTTGTTGATTTTGTTGGCTTATATTAAATTTTGCGTTTTTTTGTTTTTGCGTTTTTTATTTATTTGTTGTTAGGTTATATTTAAGTAAACTAATTTTGCTTTTTTATTAAGCTAAGTAAATTAAGTTTACTTTTTTGTTAGATTGTATTTATTTTATATTTTTAATTTGTCGTTAGGTTATATTTACAGTAGTTTGCCTCTTTTTTTTGGTAGGTTATATTTAAAATGGATAAATTTGGAAATGGTGAAGAGTTTTTAGCTGAAAAAGTTTTTAGCACAGTTAAAGAAGGGCTTTGTTTTGCTAATTTAGATAAAAATCTCTTTACAGGTTTAAATTTCATTCATTCAATTAATTATAATATTGTATTTTTGAATTTTATAATTTATTTTAATTTAATTTAATTTAATTTACAGGCATGTGTATTTTGGCTGGTTGTGATTTTCTACCGAATATTCAAGGAATCGGTACAAAAAGAGCTTATTCTTTAGTTTCTAAATATAAAAATTTAGACCGTGTAAGTTTATAATTTTTTAAATATGTTAAATAATAATTTATTTGTACAATTTTCATAATTATTTATTATTTTTGTCTGTAGGTTTTGTCAGTTTTAAAGCTTGATAGGAAGTTTAATGTACCTGAAAATTACGAGGATTCTTTCAAAAAGGCCCTTGCGGTTTTTAATCATGCCAAAATGTAATACTTTAAGTTAGATATTTATTATTTCAACAATATATTTTTTCTTTTTTTGTGAATTATGTTATCTATATAATTAATTGTGACATAATTTCATGCAGATATGATTTGGAGAGCCAATCATTAAAACCATTAAGACCTTTAAAAGATGAATTTATTCAATATTTGGATGGCGATTTAAATATTCTTGGACCGTATCCTACATTGTCTAATTAATTACTTTTTAAATTTAATTATTTATTTATTTATTTATTTTTCCTTGACTTTTTAAAATTTTTAAGAGAAATTTCACCATCAATTGCAAAAGGAATTGCAGAGGGGGATTTAAACCCAATTACAAAAGAAGCATTTGAGAAAATAATTAAAATTCCTTCGCCCAAGAAAGGAATTAAAAATGCCAAAATCTCAATTTTGAAGCGCCAAAATGAAAATTTTATAAAAATTCCGCCAATGGAGGATTCTTACATCAGCATTTTTTCCTCTCAATCTACAATGGAAGAAATTAAACGTGAGCTTTACTATTTATTTTATTTTTTATTTTGTATATAAATGAAGTCTTTTTGAGAGTATTTTTGTTTATTTTTATAGTTTATGAAGATGAAAATTCGAGCAAAAAGTTTATGAAAGAAGCAGCGGCACTTAATAAATTAATTTCCAAACCAAAAATAATTTCTCAAAAAGCTGGTGAAAGAGAAACTGAAAATAAAATCCCTAATAATAACCCATTTAAGAAGATAAAATTATCAGAGGCAAGCAAAAAGGAAATTTCAGAAAATAATGAGGATGCATCGAGATCCGTGCCACAAGATCCTACAGAAGAGTCCGTTTTAATATCTTATACTCCAAAAGATGTGAATTTGAAGAAGTGTAGGGGCAAAAATGTAAAAAGGCGCGTCAATGTTAAAAGTTGTAAGGTTAGAAGTGATAAAAAGGATGTAAATGTGAAGGGGTCTATTCTGAACTTTTTTGGGCGGTTGTGATTTGTGCATTTTTTTGATTGATTTATTGCACCATTTTGTTGTAACTTGTTATGATATTTATAATTTATCCCAATATTTGAAGATTTTTTATGCCATAACAATTTTATTTAGAATTTTGCGAATATGAAATTAGATTGAGATGAAAGAAAACTATTTCTACCTCTCAAAATAATTTCAAACTCAAATACTATATATGCAAACTCGTAGAAACATTATTTTTGCAAAATCTTTGTACTATAAGGTTTAAATCCAACTATATTATTTAAATTTTTGAGATATCCAAGTCTACATCTCACTCACATTATTGATAGCCCAGCCATACAATATTGATAATACTTCAAAAATATATCTTGATTAATAGGCATTCAATTCTTATCATTTCTTTATTCGAAATAAAAATGTCATTATCATTTCTTGCTGAAGACATTATTAGCCTGCCATGTCTCTCAACCCTACCACATGTGCATTACCTGCCATTTGTGGTTGTTATAGTTCATTTCAGCCAATGAACTTACAAAAATCATGAGCAACAATGATAACTTAATTAATTAAAAAAACAAATGACAACTAAATAAATCTTGAAAATCAAAATTTACAAATTGCAATTATATTTTTTAAAATTAATTTAATTCATAAGGTTTATCAAGTAAAGCTTACAATTGTCAAACGAGAAATTAGATAACATAATATTCTCATAACATATAAATATGTCTATGCACAAAAAATATATTTACATGAACCATAATACAACATAAACCCCATCCCAAAACAACACAAATCAAACCAATTATATCACAAGTTACACTCAAAAAAAACTTCACACTTTACAACATCCAAACAAATTAAACAATATTTCTATCACCCTTTCCCCACAATTCCTCTAATAATCACAACATCCCATGACTCCTCCCCCAATATTCGAATTTCATTTACATCAAATAATTGAAGTAAAGCTTTGAATCTTTTTTATTCATCACAAAAAACGATCCGATTTAAGCCTTACCTTCAATCCTGGCATGAGTAACACCAACACACGCATCAACAAAATCTTCATCGATAAAATCTGTCGAATAAACTTGCAATTTATCCGCAAGTCCTTTTGCGAACGCTTGCGCGATAAACAATCGTGCATAACCATGTATTCTTCTCGTAACGGGTTTAACACACACTATGGGATTATCTGCTTGAGGTGTGGCTGTATTTTCAACCCGATAGAAATACCTATAGAAAATTTGAAAGTTAACCTTGTTAATTAAAAATGAGAGAAAACCATCATATTAAACCCAATATTATGATTAAAATGTGAGAAAGAAACAAACATATTAAACTTAATATTCTTTAAAATTAATCTGTATTTATTGAATGCTCTATAAATTTTTTTATTGAAAAAATGTCTAAATTGAGTATATTATAGTTTATTCACAGTAAAAGAGAAATAATTTCAAATAATATATATATTTTTTCAGTTATACCTTCTGTCCTTGACAGGAGCTTGTTGCCCTAAAAATTTCATGTTGCTTTCAAATTTGGTCTCTGGCATATCAGTATCAATCCAATTATCTTTTAAATAACTTCCATTCCATAACATATCACCATTCTTAGGGGCAGGAGTTTTTCTCGGTTTCCACACACAAATCACTCTTTTTGGTAGAATTTCCGCAATCGTTTTGTGAAAAACAGCATCATCCTGTTTTATGAGATATTCCCCTAATAAAAGAAAAAAAAGAAAAAACAAACCATTATAAGCAATTCAAAAATAGAAAAAAAAAGAACAATCCAATTAATTACCAAGCTGTTCATTGAGATATTTGTCGAAATCCGGCGGATCTTCCTGGCCGAACTCAGTACGGATTTCAAGAATAATAATCTCAGATTGTGTCTCTCCAAGAAATTTCTTAACATCATTTATCACCACATCGACCGAATAAGTCGCAAGAATACCGTGACAAACACGTTTATCTTGCCTGACACGTATATCTACCAAACGTGTGCCTTTGACAAGTTGCTGATAAATCGAGCAATTCTGGCATTGTGCAAAGGGCCGTGAGATGAACTTTATGCCAATTTTGTTTGTCGCTGAGTCGTGAGTGCCTGGCCAGACTACTTGATATAAAGGTAGTATGTCCGGGCCCAAACCAGCCATCCAATTCTTTTTATCAGGCGAACGGAAGTCCGATCCAGGATACTGTTCGCCTGATGAGCTTGATAATGTTGCTAGAGCATTCTTTTGTGAGGTGACAAGGTGTCGCCGTTCTTTTTGCTTTGAGATTTGTGCTCCCATGATGGAATGAATGGTGGTTGGCTAATTTGGAGAGGAGAAATTAGTGGAGGGTTTATAGGGTTTTTTTTTGTTTATTTATATATGAAGGTTTGGTGGAGGGGGAAAGATTGGTTAATGGTGGTTTGAAGGTTGAGGGTGGAGATATTTTATTTTGGTTTTGATGGTAACGTACAAAACGTGCTACGGTTTGTGTCTGTAATTTAGGGTTATTAATTTATGGGGTGACGTGGCATGTGTTTTTGACATATTGTTTCTATCTAAACATATGTTTGTATATATTCCGTTATTCATACAGTATTTTTTGAAGAAAAACGAGGGGTAATAGGGATCTAATGACGTGAAAAATGAAGTCGTTAGAAAATTTTGGGGGAAGTGTCCTCTTCGTATAATATATATAAAAGATCTAAAATTTTATATAATGAAACCCTTTCAAACTTGTTATTTTCGAAAAAAATTCAGCTGAATAAATATTTAATCAGTGCTACAATGAAATCATGTTCATCCCTCAAAAAAATATTACTCAAATTCTGTAACTTTTCTTTTTTAAATATGAGCTAAATTGTGAAACATATCACATTATACACATTTAATTTCAATTCAGTGGGTTAGGTTGGGGTTATAATAGAGAAAGTATTGAATATATTTTTCTATTTTTGCAATTAAAAAAACTCTTGGTTTGATATTATAATAGAAGGGAGCTGGCATGGTTGGTAGTGTTGATGGTAATGGTGGGTCAAGCAACATAATAATATATGTTTCTTCTTCACCTAATTTATCTTGTGCTAATAATTATATTTTTAATATTAATACGTGATAGGAATGTTTCTTAAAATATTGGGTGGAGACTTATTTGGTCACTATGATTATCTTCCACCTATCATGAATATATAATTTATTAATGCCTCATTTTATATGCATTTAAAATCTAATCTAATGTAATGAAATGCAATCAGTATTTCACTATTTTGTTATGAACTAGTGATATTTTTGTAAAGAAACCAGACAGTCACACAAACACTGAATCAGATAACCACGTCGCTAACAGAGAAACAGAACAATAATGATTGCGTAATAACACGACAGCACTAAACCAGCAGCGACCTTGTGATTATCAGCAGCAGAAATAATAGTGCAGCAAATATGCTCATACTAGTCCAAGAAAGAACAATAATAGAAGAATAAATGATTGAATAATGAAACTTGAAAAATAAGATAAATTTCTTATTATAAGAGAAAGAAAAAGATACAAAATATTATTGTTGTTGGAATGAATAAAACTCTACCCCTATCCCTTTATTCATAGGATATTCATATTTAATATAAGGAAATAACCCAAAGAATTATTTCTCCAATTAACACCTATATATGGAAATACTAAACATCCTTGTCAAGAAATCTAATTCATGGTAATACCAAACTTCCTTGCCAAGAAATCTTATTTTCAAGAAACATTTTTCCTAATTTGTTGACTGCCTCCATTACATACAAATACATCTTTATATTTTAACACTCTCCCTTAAGTGCATTTGGCCACGAGTCCCAACTTGGCTCCCAATAACTCGAATGGTCCCTTGGAGAGAGACTTGGTGAAGATATCAGCCAGGTTGTCAATGCTTCTCACCTCCTCAACTCCAATAATTCCATCAAGCACCTTTTCAAGAATGAAGTGATGCTCGATATCGATGTGCTTGGTTCTCGTGTGACAAACAGGATTGGTCGCCAACTTCAATGCACTCTGATTGTCGCCTCGAATAACCGTAGGACCAGTAACCACATTGTAAATATCCTCGACCAACCTCCGCAATCAAACACTCTTGTGCCACAAGTGATGACGCCTTGTACTCCGCCTCGGTACTAGAAAGAGAGACCGAATCTTGCTTCTTACTACACCAAGAAACACTTGCAGAACCACAAGAAAAAACATAACCGGATGTCGATCTTTGATCATCCAAATCATCGCCCATGTCAGCATCGGTATATCCATGCAAAACGAACTCGAAACCCTTCTTATAAAATAACCCGAGATCAAGAGTCGAACTCACATACTTGAGAATTCTCTTCGTTGCATCCAGATGCGACTTTGTCGGAGCTTGCATAAACTGACTCACCATGCCGACTGTGAAGGCAATATCCGGTCTAGTAATCGTGAGATAAATCAGGATTCCAACAAGAGCACGAAACTTCCGAGGATCCGGAAGTACCTTTCCATCATCACATCTCAATTTGAAATTTGCATCCAGCGGTGTCGAACAATGCTTACCTTCTTTTACGCCAAATTTCTCAATGAGCTTTCCAGCATAGCCCGTTTGAGAAACAAAATACCCGTATTTCAAACATTCCACTTTCAATCCCAGGAAGTGACTAAGCTCTCCAAGATCCTTCATCTCGAATCAAATCGAGAGCTCGCCCCAAAGTCTTGCAACTTCGTCTTCATCATTGCCGGTGATGATCATGTCGTCCACGTATAAAAGAACGACCACGTGTAGCCTTCCTTTTCACAAATAAACTGTGATCCGAACTCGAAACACCTTCTTCAGCTTACACACATACTCAGGATGCACCTTGGAAATATATCCAACCGGTTGCTCCATATAAATCTCCTTGTCGAGTTCACCATACAGGAAAGCATTCTTCACATCTAGCTGCCACAACTTCCAACCTAGTGAAGCAGCCATTGAAATCACAACTCGCACGGATGTCATCTTAGCGATAGGACTAAAAGTCTCTTCATAATTCTCGCCATACCTTTGTGAAAATCCTCTCGCTACAAGCCTCGCTTTATAGCGCTCAACACTCCCATCCGCCTTGCGTTTCAACTTGTAGACCCATTTGCAAGTAATCGTGTCCACTCCCTTGGGCTTCGAAACAAGATCTCAAGTTTCATTTTTCCGAAGAGCTTGCATCTCCTCGTCCATAGCATCTTCCCATGACTTATTACCTTTCACCTCCTCAAAGCATGAAGGTTCACCATCTGTCGACCCTGAAAAGAAGCATGAATACGTCGACACGAAGTTTTCATCTCTATATCTAGCCGGCCGAGTTATCTTCCTTGTCGACCTCCTTAGAGCTTGTGCATTCCCCTCTTCTTGCGATTGCACTTCGTTGCTCCCCCTGTCACCTTGATCCATTTCACTTGAACTCCTGATAGTCGACGTACGTGACGAGAAACTCTGATCTTCACTTGGGTTACCCATGTCATCAACATCTGAGTTTACCACGTGAACAACAGGTGTTGTCGGCAGATTCGAAACTACCACTTAGGAACCACCATCACCATATAGAGAAGACACTTCAACAAACACCGCGTCTCGAGAGACAATGAATTTATGAGTTGTCGGATCCATGTATTTCCATCCCTTCTTTCTTTGATCATAACCAATAAAAACACACTTCCGAGCCTTAGCGTCTAACTTCGTCCTCTTCTCATCTGGTACGTGAACAAAGCAAGTACAACTGAACACCTTCAAATGCTTCACACTTGGCTTCTCATCGAACATCAACTCGTGAGGTAACTTCACATTAATCGGATTGCAGGGAAGCCGATTAACTACGTAGGTAGCACATGCCATACCTTCTGCCATAAGGCCTTCGGTAAATTTTTCGCATACACCCAACTCCTGCATACCTCCACTAGATGCCGAATTTTCCGTTCCGCCACACCATTTTGTTGCGGTGTATAAGCACAAGTTAACTCTTTCTTGATGCCATGCATCTCGCAAAATGAGAGAAAATTCTTGGATGTAAACTCGCCTCCATTGTTAGTTCGAAACTTCTTAATCCTTTTACCGAGCCTTCCCTCAACCATTATTCTAAATTCTCGAAATTTAGAAAATGCCTCATGTTTCTCCTTCAAAAAATAAACCCAAGTGTACTGTGTAAAATCGTCGACGAGTATCAACATATACCGAGCACCCCTGTATGACGCGTTTTGCGTAGGACCCATCATATCACCATGAATAAGTTCTAACG
The DNA here is from genome assembly GCA_024447665.1 of Juncus inflexus. Taxonomy (NCBI): domain Eukaryota; kingdom Viridiplantae; phylum Streptophyta; class Magnoliopsida; order Poales; family Juncaceae; genus Juncus; species Juncus inflexus. The sequence goes on along the minus strand of JAJHPC010000015.1, from coordinate 9,924,031 downwards.
CAACTTTACACGTTGACTGAGACTTCTCGAAAGGCAGCCGATGAGATTTACCATATTGGTAACCCTCACACACCTCAACACCACTTGCAAAAGAAAGAGACGGAAGCCCGTTGACAAGATTCCTTGAAACCATCGCCTTCTGTTAGTAGTATGTCCTAGATGTATGGATTGTGTTAAACAAACATTGTGTTTATTTAGAGATATTTAATATAATAAATATGTATTGGTTATTTTATTTTTATTACTAAAATGAACCTTGAATATGATATTCAGCTTTATATCATCAAAGTATGTGACTTTGATAGTAAAACTATAAAGTATTATGAATGATATTCTAAACCGTCCCTGATCATTCATAGGATGTTTGTGAGACAAACATACTTTATGATAAGCTATAAATGTACATCAGTATGTTAGTTGACTGATGGTCACGTTTTACTGATTATGAATAAGAGTTATTAAGTCATTAACGTAAGTATATGTTGGAGACCATATACTAGATTGACCCACTGTGAGAATACTACATGGTTCGTATCATTAGTTATTCTCAGTAAAGAATGTATCTGTAATTCTTAGACTTGAGATTATCTCAGTTTCCTACATGAGAGAAATTTTATACTTTAATATAATCTAACATCGTCTTTAATCGGGCGGTCATAAAGATTATAATTAGGTATATAATGAATTATGCGGAGGAAAGAGTTTAATTAAGATATGATTTGTTCCTCTCATAAATTGAGAGAGATATCTTTAGGCCTCTTGATGATTTGATTGAAGAAACGCACGGCCGTGCTCGAGTGAATTAATAAGGAGTTATTAATGTCATTTCATGTTCAATCAAATTCGGTGTCAAGAAATATTTATAGACCAACGTAAGGTTGACACATACCATGCCTTATGGACGATAAAGATATCGTGTAACAAAGGGATACAATGCATGAACATAAATTAGGTTTGATCGAATCATCTATACTTGCATAATTTGGGTAATCATGATGTCTTGCTAGAGGCCGCTCATGATTTATAATCCGTTGTGATTATTGCCAACATTAAGTAAACCTATAGGGTCACACACAAAGAACAACTATTGAGACGTACACAGAAAAATCATAACTTATGTGATAAGTTATATGAAGAGCTACATAGTCAAGTGACACATCCAATCCTACATCTTATATGATAAGATGTGTTGCATATATGGTTACATAGTTATCATGCACATAGGATATAAAACTTATGGACTATATAAGCACAAGAGACACCCCAAAATGATCGATGAAGGCATATTATTTTTGTCCAACTTTTGTGAGACAAAATGAGAGAAAAATCCGAAAATTATTCTCTTGTTATTTTTGTGAGAAAAATGAAGAACGAATACTAGCATATATCGTTCTTTATCCGTTCAAAGGGGTTGTTCGTGTGGATACCGGTAGAGGACGAAGCGAAGTGCGGCGTCTTTGTGATTCGGGTTGAAACCGTAGTTTGTTTGGAGAATCGGTTTGCTTGGAGAATCGGTTCGTTTGGAGATCGCTTGGAGATCGGTTTGTGAGACCGGTTAGGCGAAACATACAAATGATCGGTTTAGAAACTGGTTTGGAATCGGGCAAAGAAAAACATCAATCAAATTCGCTTTCGATCATCACGGATTAAGTGTAATCCGAAGGTACAAAGTTATGAACTTTTCTTTGATTTAATTGTAATTCACGGATCCTTCTTTTGGGTTTTGAATTCGATTTTGTTTTGTTTTTGTTTTTCCGCTGCGTTATGAACGGTAGAAACCCAACACCTTCAACTTGTCAATACCCACATATCCGAGTCTAGCATGCCAAACCGACACGCCATCATTGTTGCTCATCTTGTCAACATATGAGGAAGAAGCCGAAAGAACATATAAGTCTTTTACCCTCTTACCGACGTGAGTAACATCACTGTTCACCTCCTCCACATTCCGGAGGAACTTCACATCCTTCGGGCCAAACAACGCATAGTGACCAGCATCAACTGCATTCGCCACCTACAGAAGATTCTTCTTCATACCATGCACATGATAAACACTGTCGAGAGTTATCAACCTGTTGTCTTTATCAGAAAAAACAACCGCTCCCTCATTCACCACATGGTGAACACTGTTGTTGGCAGTAACAAAGGCAGTATTGCCTTTATACCCGCGAAGTGAAGAAAACTTGGAATCGTCACCAGTCAGATGATGACCACAACCGGAATCGATGATCCAGTTGTCCTCGTAGTTAACATAAGCACACACATCTAACGAAACTCCCTCTGCTACAAAACCCATATCCCAAATTTCACTCTTCACAATATCCTCCTTACCCGCGGCATTTCCTTCTCTCAACTTAACACGACAATTTTTCCTTATATGACCGAGTTTCCCACATCGGTAACACTTGATAGTCGACCGAGAACCACTATTTGATGAAGACTCCCCTTCTTCGTAACCTCCTTCTTCCGTTCCTTTTGGTCATATAGAGTTTTTACTTTGTTAGACACAAGAGCGTGACATTCGCCTTCAGAAACCGAAACACCCGCCATTTGTCGAGCCAACGATTCTTGAGAAGCGAGCAAATTTTCAAACTCCGTCAAGGATGGTTGTTGCGCCCACCCTTGTATTGAGGTAACGAACGGGACATACTCTCTTCGAAGACCGCGAATAATATACCGCTTCAACTTCGCCTCCGAAATAGCCTCCTCCAGTTCCTAGATAGAAATTTCAAGAATATAAACCCTTTACTCTCAAGAAATATTGAGAGATAGATAATTCACCTTGTGTGCAACCCGCCAACTCATTCTCCATAAATCGTAATCATGTCGTGTTCTTAATGTTGAGCAACTCGTCAAAAGTTATCCAAATCTCAGCCGCCGATTTGCACCCCTTAATATGCTCAAATAGATCGCGTGATATCGACCTCTTCAACAAGAACTCCGCCTTAGCATTCATTTTTTACCACTCCTTTACTGCGTCCACATTCGTCACCGTACTATCCGTACTGGTGACAGGCGTCGGTGCAACCTCCATACCAACAATGATCTCCCATAACCCCTCACTCTTAATACAAGACTCCATACAACTCTTCCACATAGAATAATTCGAAAGATTTAGAGCCTCAATATCAAGTCCACTAACCCGACCTCCAAACTCCATAAATGCCGTAATAAACAATCATCTTCTTCACCAAGGGACGAGAACAACACCATCTATCGCCAACGTTGTCGTCTATTACCCTTGAAGCTCCGGTACCATGTAAAGAAACCAGACAGTCACACAAGGACTGAACTAGATAACCATGTTGCTAACAGAGAAACAGAATAATAGTGACTACGCAGTAACACGACAACACTAAACCAATAGCGACCTTGTGATTATCAGCAGCGGAAATAATAGTGCAGCAATATGCTCACACTAGTCTAAGAAAGAACAATAATAGAAGAAGAAATGATTGAACAACGAAACTTGAAAAATAAGATAAATTTCTTATTACAAGAGAAGAAAGAGATACAAAATATTGTTGTTGTTGGAATAAATAAAACTCTACCCCTATCCCTTTATTTATAGGATAGTCATATCTAATATAAGTAAATAATTCAAAGAATTATTTCCCCCGATTAACACCTATACATGAAAATACTAAATCTCTTTGTCAAGAAATCTACCAAACTTTCTTGTCAAGAAATCTTATTTTCAAAAAATATTTTTCCTAATTTATTGATTGCCTTCCTAACATACAAATGCATCTTCATATTTTAATAATTTCAACAATTTCAGATACTAATGACGGTAGACGAATCATGATATTGGAAATGTTAAACAGTCCCTTTTTGTAGTTATCTCTATTTCTTTAGAATGATAAATAGACTTACATATTTAAGGCCATGATCTGTTAGTTATTCATCAAGCTTCTGGTTATACATTTATCAAGATCGATGTTACCAAGATACATATTCTGTAAATAATAAATTTTAAATAAGAAAAAAGATAATTATATATTATATTGTTTCCCACCTGTTTTTTTATTGAGTCTAATAAAAAGTTGCAGAACTCGAAATAAAATGTCAAGAATATAGATAAGAGAACCTTGAGCTCAATTTGTACTATCATAAAACAATTTGGCTAATTGTATTATTAAACCAGTATATTTTCGGTATATCCTTTTACAGAACTTATTAAATAAAATATCCATATCCAGAAGTCATGCCAAGTATCTTCCAGACAAATAAAAAAATCGCATTTTTTGTGGTGCACATCAATGAAAAAGAAAGCTCTAAATACTTGGCTCCACTATATTGTCGGTGATAATATCCAACTAGATTTATTGCTTCTAAGCTCATGTGGAATTTGTTTCCAATGATTTGCCAAATGCATTCATTCTGATTCTAGATCAACCAGTTTGGTCTTAAAATGACACAAAAATGAAAAATGATATGTGATTTTTGGTTATGGAGAAGTTTTGTTTGGTTTTACGGAAGTACATGGAAATAGAGTTTTAATAACATCAACTGAATAAAAAAAATAACATAAATATTAACTAAAAAAACTAAACAAGAAAAACTTTAAAATTAAAAAGGCTTGTTATATACATACAACACGTAGTAAAATTACCTCATAAACCCGAAATATCCACTTTAAATTTCTTCCCAAAAATGTAAGATTTCCTAATTTGAAATCACCTTTGTTTATCCTTTGATTTAACTGACACTCACTGAACTGAAAGTGATTACAGTTAGCTTCTGAATTTGAACTGGGGACCTTCAAAATCACAAAATTACAAAATAAACAAAACAAAACAAAATAAATTGAAATATAATAAAATAACTAAAAATTAAATTAAATTAAGTGGAGCGCGATCCCAAACATAGAACTGTCCAATACTCGCCCCTTTTTTGACAGATCAAGCCAGGCACTGTTCCTTCGCGATGCCCTCTACAAAGCACTCATCTTCATCCTCTCTTAATCCTCTCCCACTCCAAAATCACAGAATCACCTCTCTCTTTATTTTGACGAAAATAAATAAGTAGAGAGATAAAATAAAATAAAAATATAAGATCATAAAGAACAGCAAAACAAAAATAGAAAACAGAAAAAATAAAAACAGAAAAATAGAAAAAACTAAAATATTAGAAAATTAGAAATAATAACACTCCGAAACTACAACCAGATAATCACAAAAATCTAATTTACCAAAAACAATTCCAGAACTTGTTAAAAAAGTAGGAAGAACTAAAATATTCCTCAAAAAGGCTAAGAGATGGGTAAAATAAATGCTATAAAATGCTCAAACATGCCAAATAATGACTTATTAATGCTAAAAAAATCATCATACAATTACCAGCACATCAAGCACAAAGTCTAATAATTATACCCAAAAAATGTTGTTTAACACACAAAAATATATGTGTTATCAAGAAAGAAACTGTTGAAGATGCATACAAAAATTAAAATTTATCTCTTTTCAAAGAAATATTTACACTGCTATAATATGGAAAATGGATTTATTTGTATTTTTTTAAACATACCTACTTGATTTCAAAAATTTCCTCAATTATTGGTTGGTCCAGACATAAAATCTAGAAAAAATAAGGGGGAAGTTCATATTTGCCCTTCTAAAAAGTCAAAATATCATATTTACCCTTCCAAAGTGGAAATATCATATTTGCCCTTCTAAAACTTCAAAATAACATATTTACCCTTCTACAAATTTAAGAATATCAAATATGTCCTATCTGTCAATTTTGTGTTAACATTACAAGTTAATTATTTCTTAATTATAAAAAAATACCCCTTTCCTCATGTATGTCCATTGAAAATAAAGGAACTCCATTTGGTGCTTGATCAGAGAACAAAAGGAAAGAGAAAGAGCACAAATATCAAAAACATTTGACCATAATTATTGTCAAATCATATATTTTTCCTCATTTGCCTTCTCATTCTTAAGTAGTAGTAAGGTTTGATAGAAGGGATATGCTTGGAACAAAAGATAGCAGTTCTTGAATAGAATTATAGATAGAATCATAATCATGTTATTATGTGATATATATCTACATAAATTTAATGAAATTTGGGTCTCTCTATTGTGCCATTTCTTCAATATAAAATACTAACGAAACTAAAAGGGCGTTTTAACCCTTTTGTACAAGTAATTTGAAGGAAGATTTTGGACGTAGTAGTATTGGCGACAATTACTTTAAGGATATTTAGAAACATGAATTTGATTACGGTTATGTGGTGAGAGTGAAAAATTACTAATAAAGCCAAAGTAGTTTGAAGGAAAAAAAACAGAGCAAGACTGAAGTTTGCAAGAGAAAGATATGTTAGAGGGTAAAGTGATAATTTTAAAAATGAGTCATTACTTTCAACAGAAAAACATAGATGATTCTTACTATTGGGCAAATATGATATTTTGAACTTTTAATAAGGTTAAATATAATATTTACATTTTTACAAGGGTCAATATGAAATTTTAGATTTTTAGAAGGATAAATATGAAATTCACCCAAAAAATAAAGACATGATTGTCACTTGTAGGACTTCTATTGATGATCACTCTTTGGTTTCCTCCCATATCAAAATATACGGCACTCACAAATAATTCAAAAGGAAGAATCGTAGAATTGTAGTAGATAAACTAATAAATATGACAAATGTATCAATAGCTATTCTCTTTTTTGGGGCGTAAATGAAGTTTTTGTATACATGACAGATTCAGATAATCACATGTTATGTATTGCATAACTAACAGCCATGGAGACTGTATGACGGAACTAACAAATCACATCTTATGTATTTCAGTCCTAATATATTAAGCTCCAAGCGCATTTTACATTATTACAAATTATGTATACTAATTTTAATGAAAAAGGCACCTCATGTCCTGGTCCTGCCACTTGATAGCAGTGTTTGGTACCTTATGATAAAATTTTGTCATGCATGAAACCATGACATTTTAGAATTTTCCAACTAGTTTCTTAAGGATGGTAGAAAAATGGCTTGTTCAGTCTTAACACTGGTACAAAAATGGATATTCAGCCCAAAAACTGGTACCAAACTGGTACGTATTACCATTCAGTTACCCTCTTTTTCATCTGTTTAAGGTTGAAATGGTTTAAGTGAGTCGAAAATAAAAGAGATACAAGATAGTAATGTAGAACCAACTAAAAAGGCCAAACTAATAAATTATATACAAGCACGTTAAGTAAAATTGCCTCATAAATATTAACCTAACTAATACACAACTAAAAGCCACTTCAAATCTCCCTTCCAAAAAATGGCTAATCTCATCTAATATTGCGCTATATTAGATTACCTCTGTTTATCCTTCGATTTAACAGATGCCCATTGAAAATGGTTACAATTCGCTTCTGGATTTGAAGCAGGCCCCTTCAAATCATAAAATACCAAAATAAACAATTATAAAACAAAACAAAACAAAATAAATAAATAAATTGAAATGTAATAAATAAAAAAAATTAAATAAAATAAACCTGGGCGCGAGAACAAACATAGAATAATCGGCCAATATTCGCCCCTTTCTTAACGGATCTCGCCACGCACGGTTCTCGATGCCCTTTGCAAAGTGGCAAACTCATTTTCATTCTCTCTTTAATCCTCTCCCACTCCAAAATCGTGGAATCACCCTTCTCTTTTGACAAAATTACATCCCGGTCCTCAAAACCCTCCAAATTTACAGTTTGATCACTACATGATTCTAATTCTTCCTCTTTGAGTTTTTCCGTTTGAATATTTGGTTGCTTGAAGAATGATTTTATTGTGAGTTGTGAAGATTTGTTATTTTTGGCTTTTTTTATGCTTGAAATATTTGAATTTGAACTGGTAATTTTCCTTTTAGTGAGAGAGAAATCTGGAGAATTCAAAGTTTTTTCTTCAATTTCTTGACTTGAGGATGTAATTTCAGAAAAAGCAAGGGTTTTTTCAGAAAAGGTCGATTTTGAAGACTCTTCTTGTACTTGTTTAAAGCTCTGACCTTTACTAAGAAATGACACTGCATATAGATATAGAATAATATATACATTAAATCCAAAATAAATAAACAAATAAATTTAATAAATAATTGATAAATATTACCAATAGTTTGTTGAAATCCACGGACTTCAGGAATATATCTGACGGCTAATAATGGAGTATTATGTATCGGTAAATCTGGAATATTAATTAATTTAATATAAACTGGTATATGATCTGATCCTTCCAATTTATTACTCCTCCCCCCATTCCACCTAAATAAATACATAAACAATGTTACCAACATTTAATATTATATATTTTATTATGATTTTTGGAAGATATTCTGTTACTTTGAAAGAGCATCGGAATTTGAATTCCCCCTCTTGAACTGGGTCAATATGTCGCATCGTTCAACATGACAGTCAAAAATGCAATGAGGCCCCTGTAAATTGTTGTTTTTGTGAAAACAGCCTCCAGAAATGAGAATATGGTCGATTCTTGAACCGTAATTAAATTCTTCTGCTCCTGTTCGCTGTGAGAAACATGTGTATGCTCCCTCTCTACACAAAATAAATAAATAGATAAATAAAATAAATAATTAATTAATTAAATAAATAAATAAGTAATAAATAAATAACTTTGAGGAGTCAAAGTTTCATTTTTACGTAATGAAGTTTTTTTTTTTGTAATATCAAGGAGAATGAAGGTGTTTTTCATATTTTTTTTTTCAAAAAAAATATTTTTCATAATGTTTTTTTCCAATTATATTTAAAAATATTTTTGTATTTTAGACATAATACAGGGGTTTTTTTGCAAATTTCCTATATTTTTTGTAGGATTATGGGTGTATTGCCATTTTACTCCAAATTATATTTAAAAAAATATTCCAATTAATTTTTTTTTTTACATTTTTTTAAAATATATAATTTTTTCAATATAAGTTGGAATATTGAAAATAATAATATCACTTAAAAAATAAAAATAAAACTATCCTAAATGAGAGGGGTAAAATTGTCATTTTAAAAAATATAACTAAATGAGAGGGGGTTATTGATAATTTTCAAAAAAGTTGGGGGGTTTTTGAAGAAGGCTAAAAAGATAGGGGGTTTTTGAAGGAATATAAAAAGATGGGGGGTTTTTGATAATATTCAAAAAAGTTAGGGGGTTTTTGAAAAAATTCCCTTAATTTATTTATTTTACCTATGAGGATGCTTTGACCTGAAAGCATCAATAAATGGACCGCCTGAATCTCGCAGTAAGGATCTTAACCACTCTCTAAACCTACATTTTTCAAGGGCAATTTGGTAATTGATCATCCTTTAACAAAAATAAAAATGAGAAAAATGATTTACTTACATATTCTTCTCAAAACTTGGATCTGCATCACATCTATCGATAGAAAAAGGAGCGATATTTAAGTCTCCAACAATAAACACTCTCTTTCCTTTATCCAACAAATATTTCCATCTTTTCTACCATTAATTTGAAAAAATTAAAAAATAAGTAAGAAAAAACTAAAAGACAAAGTAATGAAACTCTTTGTGTTTTATTACATTTCTTAAAAACTATAAATTTAGAAGGATATAAAAAGGAATAAGTACATGTAAAATTTGATAAAATAGGAGCTTAAATCGCACTCGATCCTTGTCATCTTGTTCAGCTCGAGGCCCATATATATTAAAAAGAACTGTAAAAATAAAAAAAAATACACTTACTTTATTCAATTTGAACCCTAAAATTATTTTCACTCAAAAAAGAGAGAAAATTTTCAAGTAAAACCCTAAACTTTTTTATTTTATTTGAACCCTAAAAGTTTAACATAAGAAAAATTACCGAAATGCCCATGGTCAGTGATGACACACCGCCCCTCAGAATCCAATTTAATTAATTCCTCTTTTGATATATCCTCCTCAAAATTATCCACTTTTAGAGGGACCTCGATGCAAAATTCCTCTGACGAATCTTTGTTGCCGATTTTCGGACCTTCTAGAAGGCCTGTGAAGCCTTCTTCGGCCAAAAGAGGTAACGCCACCTCACTGCTTGAAAATGCTGATGTCACTCTACAAAATGTCGCTACGCCTGAATATTATTTTTTGCTTAGTCTCTCTAGGTATTTAAAATTTTAAACCTAAAATTAGGCCTTGATTTGTGTCAAAAAGCACTGCTTAAACAGTAAATAAAGGCAACAAAAGGGGAAGAAATGCTAATTGAAATCAAACACGAAAAAATGGCACAAATTTGAAGTACTAATTAATTAGATATTATTCTATATTAATTCTAAAAAAATTGAGGGACCTGAATAACCACCACGGCCTTTGGAAGAAGTCCTAGAGCAGGAGAGAAAAGCCTCGTATCCTTCCGCCATTGTTATATCAGCTGATAAATCCTGCCTTGTTATTTTCGTCTCCTAAAATCAGAAATTAAATCAAGCATCAAGTCCTATTCACTTTTACTTGTGAAGCTGAATCGGGCTTAAGGATGCGTAAATGAAGATGAGGAGGGAGACCTGGAAGCAGACGACGTCGGCGTGGAGGGAGTTGAGGAGGCGGAGGAGGGAGCCGTGCTGCGCGACGCGCGGCCGCAATCCGTTTATGTTGTACGTCACTATCTTCATCTCTCAGTCTCTCTCTATATATATATATCTTTGGCAAGTCCGGAATGAATCATGGGAGGGGAGAGAGGATCGTCGGAAATGGGAATCGGGAGGAAGAGGAATCCATTGGAGTTGGAGGCGGGAGCGAGGAAATAGTTACAGGTCCAGACCAGTAATGGTGAGGTTTTGGGGTTAATGTGGGTCTTAAATAAATAATGTACCAAATAATTTGTGATTAAAATAAATTGAAGTAGTTAATCTACTATTTGTTAATACTTATAAGTTATAACCCTTACTAGTAAGAATAGGATGATAGTCTTCCCCCTATTCTTCCCCCCAACTCCTTGATGACGTGGCAATTTACATTTAATAGACTGCTAAAAAATATAAAAATAAATTTATGATCCCCATATAGTAAAATAAAAGTTAAGTTTATCACATGTTATATTAGATTTATCATCTTATGTCAATTCATAATAAATTTGTAGTCTCTACATAGAAAAATTGAATTTAAGTTTATCACATGTTGTATTAGATTCATCGTTTCCATGCCAACTCTTGATAAATTTGTAATCATATATAAAAAAAATGAGCTTTAAATTTATCACATGTTGTATTAGATTCACCATCATAATAAATTTGCTTTGATTTATTACACATTGTATTAGATTTATCATCTCATGCCACGTCATCAAGGAATTGGGGGGAAGAATAGGGGGGAAGAATATAATTTTCCTTATAATTATATTATATTATAATTATAATTATAATCGATTTGGGACGCGCTCTCCCGCCTGAAGAACTGAGTTCGAAACTCGATGGAGCAAAATTTTTATATTCATTAGTTTCATATATATAAAGATTTAGGAATAAAACATCAAAAAAATGATTTGGCACAGTTGATAAACGTGCACGCTCTCCGGTCTGGCCTAAAGATCCTGAGTTTGAAACTCGGTTATAGCAAAAAAAAATTTAGAATTTTATGCTGAATCCTGCCACTCTTTTTAATGTTCATTTAAAGCATTTTGAACAAATATGATACATCAAAGCTTGCCTGGCTTGTCCAGTGGTCTGATTCTGCACTGAAAATCAGGAGGTCTCTAGTTGTAACCCGCCTCAAGTCATTTTTTCAAGATTTTTGTATAAATTGTTTCATCTCTTTTCCATTTGGTATAAAATAGGAAAAATTACAAAAAGAAAAAAAAGGGTAATATCACTTACACCCTATATTGCACGGATACGGATACGGATATCGTATCCGATACAATACGGATACGGCGATATGAAAAATCTCAAAAAATCTAGGATACGGATACGGCTATATATTTATTTAATTATTTTTAAATTAAATTTATATAATATAATAATAAAATAAAGATCATTTAAATTTTTATACCACAACATAAAACTAGAACAAATACTTAATACATAATATTAATAATGTTTGTATACAAAATGAAGTCCAAAATATACATCATAAGTATCGGTTCTTAACAAATAACCGATATAAAATACAAATATCCACAACGGTTATTTATGGAGAACCATTATAGATGATTTAGTAGCGGTTATTTATAAAGAACCGTTACAAGAAGCCTTTCCTTTAGTATCGGTTCTTAACAAATAACCGATATAAAATACAAATCTCCGCAACGGTTATTTATGGAGAACCGTTACAGATGAATTTCGTACGGTTATTTATAAAAAACCGTTACAGAATCCTTTAGTATCGGTTAATTATAAAGAACCGTTACAGAAGACTTTAGTATCAGTTATTTATAAAGAACCGTTACAGAAGCCAATTTTTTTTTTCTTTTTTTTCATTTATTTTTGTAAACGGGTTGCAAACGGGGGGAGAAAAAAGAAAAAAACAAAACACACTACCGTCAGTAGGCTTCTGTAACGGTTCTTTATAAATAACCGCTTCTAAATTTTTCTCAAAATATTTTGGGCCAAAAAATGATGGGCTGCCATATCCTTAACGTATCCCGGAAGTATCCTAGCGTATCCTGCCCTATCCCTCACGTATCCAGAAAAAATATATATTAAAGTAATTGAATACGCCACGTGGCGTATCCGATACGTATCGGTGTCGTATCGGTGCCGTATCCGTATCGATACCCGTATCCTCAGGATACTTCCCAGTTTTTGAAGTATCCGCGTAACACAGCTTACACCTACACCCTTCCTTGAAAACATCAAATTTACCCTCTTAAAACTACAAATATCATATTTACCCTCTCAAACATTAAAAAATATCAAAAGATATAATAAAGAGAGAGAAATAAGATGTAAAAGAATTCGGTTATTTTTTATTTATCAGTGAATTATTCTTTTAACATTAATAAGTTAGCTAATTGATTTAGCTGGTTTTCATTTTACTTATTTTTCATTATTTTTACATTTTTAACTATATAAAGGGCGGTGTTAATTACAGACAACAATATTGTTATTTACAGGCCCATCTTGTTTTTAGACGATTTTGTCCCTGATTTTAAATGGTAAATTATAATTAATTATTTTTTTTGGTAATTAACTATTATCATTTGATTAATACCATATATGAAAGGAAGTAATAATTACAAATAGATTCACTAGGATCTAAACGGGCCAGATCTAAATTCTATTTCTAAACATATCCTATTATTATTATTATTATTATTATTATTATTATTATTATTATTATTATTATTATTATTATTATTATTATTATTATTATTATTATTATTATTATTATTATTATTATTATTATTATTATTATCTATGCTGCCGAAGAATTAAATTTCATTAAAATTTTGATGTGTGGAATATATCCTTTTGAAATTACTTGATGTATCATAGACATCATTTCGCACATTTTGAAGGATCTGACACATCATATGCATTCCTTTATGAAAAATCTTACACACCCTTTCATGAATACATCATATGCATCATTTCATTAAATTACACCATTTCATGAAATTGCAACTTTCCATGAATATGATGCATTCTTTCATCAAGTCGCACTCTTTCATGAAATTACAATTTTTCATGAATATGATGCATCACATACACCTTTTCATCAAGTCGCACCTTTTCAAGAATCTGAATCCTTTCATGAAATTGCAACATCTCATGCATCTCTTCATGAAACCGATGGATCACATGCACCGTTTCGAATCGTACCTTTCGTTAAGAACATTCAACACTTTGAAAAATAAAGCCTTAACATCAAACCAAGATTGGTTTTAACATCTTAACTTAATTGTAAATCACTTGAATCTAATGCCACTGTTGGATTTTCTTGAGCGTTCTTGACGCAGCGAAAGTGGATTCAAGATTCAAGATATTCAAGAATTCAAGAAAACAAAAAAGAAACGGATCACTGCAATGATGGTGTTATGTCCTAGGCCAAAGTGTTTGTGACCTAGATGATGGATTGTAATAACAAACATAATATTTATTCTAAGATATTTCATATAATATGTGCATATAGGTTATTTTAATATAATTAAAATAGACCATGAATATGCAATTCAGCTTTATGTCATCAAAGTGCGTGACTTTGATAGGAAAACTATAAAGTGTTATGAATGCTATTCTAAATCGTCCCTGGTCATTTATAGGATATTTGTGGAGACAAATATACTTGCGAGATATATATATATATATATATATATATATATATATATATATATATATATATATATATATATATATATATATATATATATATATATATATATATATATATATATATATATATATATATATATATATATATATATATATATATATATATATATATATACAAGCTATAAATGTACACCGAGTATATTAGTTGACCGATGATTATATTTTACCGATCATGGATAAATAGTTATCAAGTCATTAACATAGGTATACGTTAGAGACCATATATTGGACTGACCCGCCATAAGAATGCTACATGTTTTTATGTCATTAGCGATTCTTGTAACATAAAGTATTTATAGTCCTTTGACCTGAGATTGTCTCGGTTCCCAACATGAGTAATTTTATACTTTAATATAATCTAACACTGCCTTTAACCGGGTGGTCATAACGGTTATGATTAGGTATACAATGAATTATGTAGAGGGATGAGTGCAATCAAGACAGGATTTGTTCCTCTCATAAATGAGAGAGATATCTTTAGGCCTCTTGATGAATTGAACTGAAGAAATGTATGGCCATACTCAAATGAATTAATAAGAGTTATTAATGTCATTTGTTCTTGTTCAGTTTAATTCGGGATCAAGAAATATTAATCGATTAATATAAGGATGGCGTCTTACATGCCTTATGATCGATATAGATATCGCGTGACAAAGGGACTAAATACGTGATTGTTGATTAGGTAAATTGGATCACCGATATTCACTTAAATTGGGTAGTCATGATGGCTTGCTAGAGTTCGCTCATGATTTATAGACTTTTAAGTTTATTGCCAACATTAAGTGAACTTACAGGGTTACACACAAAGAACAAACTGAAACGGGCGCAGAAAATCCTTGCGACTTATATGATGAGTTGCATAACAATGTCACAAAATATATTGTCATCTTATGTGATAAGATGTAATATATATGTATATAAAGACTATGAGCACAAAAGATCATGTAATCTAGAAGAGTCTAGATGATGGCATATGGATACTGATGAGTAATGTCATACACATCTTTTAGTGTGAACAAACATGACTCTTCACCTCTATATAAGGACATAGAGGGCTCCAAATTCACTATATATACAACACATCATTCTCTCTCTCATTTTTTCTCATTCTCTTTTGTGAGACAAAAGAGAGAAAATATACTTTCTAATTTGTATGACAAAATTATGAAAGGGTGCTTTTGTTTTGTATGACAAAAATGAAAGAGTGTGATTATATGAGAGGAATTATATACATCTTTTGTGAGATAAAATAAGAAGAGTTTTCTTATGCAAGAGGAGAACAAGCTACTAGCATATATATTGTTCTTCTTCCCGTTTTAAGAAGTTTGTTCGTGTGGATACCGATAGAGGCGTTCGTACTTTCGGCGCTTGTGATCAATTTGGGCTAAGAAGATGAGAACGGGTTGTTGAGAGTTTCAGTGGAGACCGATTGTGTGTGCGATAGATGACTTTCACACAATCCGACCTAAACGGCCTAGACGAATGGAAAATCGGTTAGGACGGTAACCGGTTTAGAGGCGCATGGACAACACGCATGGTTTGAGCGTCACAGATTAAGCGTAATCCGAAAGGTATCTTTAAGATTTATTTCTTTGATTTAACCGATACGCACGGATCCTCGGATTGGTTTTGGACAAAATTTTTTGTTTTCCGCTGCGTTATGCACGTCTGAAACCTAACATGCAATACTATTAAGTCAAAGAAAAACAAAAACTTAAAGTTCATACCTATCGGATCGAGAATTGATCCGATCTCAAACTTGAGGCGGTAGAGCCTTTTTCTCCTTTTGCACAAGCCGGTAACGATTACCGATTTCCACCACACACACCTGTTCGTTTAAAATCACCTCCAATCGCTTCTCCAACCGAAACGATTCACAGCCAATTCGATTCTCAATCAAATCGATTCTCCAAAATGACTTTAAAAAATTCAACCGAATAAAGACGCCACGAATCGTTTCGTCCTCTATCGGTATCCACACGGAACAACCCCTTTAAACGGATGAAGAAATGATATGCTAGTCTCCGTTCTTCATGTTTTGTATCACAGAAGATTCCAAAGAGAAATTCAGAATTTTCTCTCTTTTCTCTTTCTCTCTCTTTTTATCTAACAAAAATGGAATGAGAATTATTATTGACATTTTTTGAAATCTGAGAGCCTTTTGGGTATATTATATATATATTCCACCCTTTCAAAGAGGAGCATTTGCTCATTTAATCCTATGTACTTAGTTACTATGTAATCATATGTGTAACACATCTTCTCATATAAGATGTATGATTATATGTGGCAATAACTATATAACTTTTTATATAACTTATCACATAAGTTATGATTTTCTGTGTATATTTCAACGGTTGTTCTTTGTGTGTGACTTCATAGGTTTATTTAACGTTGGCAATAATCACAACTGATTATAAATCATGAGCGGACTCTAGTAAGCCACCATGACTACTCAATTTAAAGTAAATATCGATGATTCGATCCAAACCTGTGTGTAGTCATTGTATTGTATCTCTTTGTTACACGATATATATATCGACCATAAGTTATGGATTGTGTCAACTTTGTATGGATTGAACCATGAATGACAATAATAACTCCTTATTAACTCATTCAAGCACGACCGTATATTTTCTTCAATCAAACTCATCAAAAGGCATTAAGATATCTCTCTCATTTACAAGAAGAACAAATCATATCTTGATCTATCTCATTCTTCCGCATGTTTCATTATGTACTTAATCATAACCCTTATGGTTATCCGGTTAAAGATAACATTGGATTATGTTAAAGTACATAATTCCATACATAGCAAACTAAGATAATCTCAAGTCTAAGGATAACAATATTATTGATGAGACATACCAATGACACGAACCATGTGGTATTCTCCTGGTGGGTTAATCCAATATATGTTCTCCAACATATATCTATGTGAATAATTTAGTAACACTTATTCATGATCAGTAAAATATGATCATCAATTAACTAACACACTGATGTACATTAATAGCTTGCATACTTAAATAAGTATATCGTATATGATTCCGCAAATATATTTGTCTCCACAAATATCGTATAAATGATCAGGGATGATTTAGAATATGCTTTTTCATACTAGTCTGTAGTTCTACTACCAAAATCACATATTCTGATGATACAAAGCTGAATAACATATTCAAGTTTTATTTTAAATCAAAAGAATAAAATAACCAATACGCACTTTATTAAATATCTCTAAACAAATAGAAAGTTTGATTCACATTGTTGTTTGATTGAGGCCTATAGAGGGGTTTAAAAGGCCTAATGTGTGAAAACGTGAATATTTGTATTTTTAGGGTTTTATATTTTTTATAATTTTTAGACTTTTGTTGATGGTTGTTTGAATACTAATTAACAAAGAAAAATAAATAAATAAGAAATTAAAGTAAACAGAAAAATAAGGAGATACCTACCGTACACACGAACTTGTTGACGAATTTCGGCGAGGTGGTTGCGTTAGCCTTAACCACCCGTTTACTCGCTAGCGGCCCTTACCGCGTTCACGAGTTGCCTACTCTCCGGGACTTGCCTTGCGGCTCCAATAATCACTACCAAACAAGATCGATTACATGACCTCGAACCACCGCTCGTCTTACAACAATCTTGACGAATTGATGGAGCAATAACTTACAAACTCGATTTCTTTAATTTCAACAACAAGCATGAAACAATCGCTAATCTCTCCTTGATCTCACAAAACTTTTGAGTGAATAATATTCAATAAATAAAGAGAGAAGAAAAGCCTTTTTGCTATCTGAAAAGTGATATATTATTTTGGATTGAGCTGGCTATTTAAAAGAAGGAAGGAGCAACTCACAGATATGGAAAAACTGGTTATTCCGTTGACAACGCACTTATTTCGTTGACAATGAAATACCAAAAAGAAACTGAATCAAAGACAATTATTGCTGAAACGGCTAAATTTCTGATTATTCCATTGATAACGAAACCTATTCCGTCGACAACGGAACCTATTCCGTCGACAACGAAATAGCACAACGCGCAGCCAGAATGACAGAGCCATTGCGTTCTCAACGGAGTATAACACAGTCTATCCCGTTGACAACGGAATAGACAGGTGCTATTCCATTGAGGACGAAATAAGTCTGTTTTGCCCATTTTCTTCTCAATTTAAGATGGAATAATATACTCAAAAACTCAACTAACCTTAGAACCTACACTAAGAGCTTTAAAGCTTGAAATCTTGAGCTAAAGCACAACGTCTTCTTGTTCTTACAATATTAGAGTGATGTGTCCATTTCAAATTAAAAGACATTTCCATTTCGACAATCTGAACTTATAAGACAATCTCAAACAACGTTTATTAGTAGTTCGAAATAGTTTTAAATATCATCAAATTAAGAACAATACACACAACATATACAACTAGGTCTCATATACAAATTCGTAAGGCATAAAACCAATATTATTTATTATCATTTAATAGAATATATATATTTGCCTTTTAGAACATAAAAGCCATTTCTCAACCTTATAATTTGATTTAAAGAAATAAAATTGTAGCAAAAAAATAACGGCTTAGTAAAATGCAAATAGCAATATATTAAGTAATCACAAAGCAAATTCAAAGAAAAAAAATTAAATAACATAATAATTTCAAATAAACTTTTTTGTTAAATCAAGCAATTAAATCTATGAATAAAATTAATTCTAGTCTTCAAAAGTTTTGGATTGAGTAAATTTAACAAGATAATTAATTTTGTTGTTTCCAATTTTTTCTGAAGGAAAGAATGGTAGGGAATGAGGTTAATATGGAAATATATAATTGCAAACATCTATTTACTTGATTTCCATTTAAAAGTAGGGGCAAAATTGTCTCAAAAAAAGATAGCCCTGTAAATAATAATATTGTTGCATTTTGTTGCATGTAATTATCATCACCCATATATATATATGGATATCACATCAGGCAGCGAGAGAACCACGGGTGTTACTATCATTGATCTTAGTACTCAATAATAATTGTATCTTGCTAATACATGGTATGTACTACTAATACCAAATATGTATGCATCTATAGAGTACGAGTCAGGTATAAATTTTAGCACTTTTCCTTCAATAATTATGTACTAATTAATTGACGTTTAATAAGAGATCAAGGAATATCCACATATCAAATAAGTAAAGATATGATTGTTACTTGTGGCACTTACAATTTCGTTTATTATTTGGCTTCCTCCCATATCAAATAAGTATGACTCCCACAAAGAATTTAAAAGGAAAATCATATTTAACAAAATCGACACATTAAGAATGTATCAATTCATCATGGTTTGCGTATATAAGCAGAAATAATCATATGTTATGCATTGCATAACTAACAAGTCATCCAAATTACATGACTAGCTTTTATTCCCATCAAACATTTTTTACATAACAATTCACATCAAACAATTAGCCATAACATAGGAAAGGCATGAATCCCGCACCAATGTCGAGCATTTCTTTAGCTATCTAAACTAATCAAAATATACTCAAATTTTGTGAAATAACGTTCTAATCAAAGGTCATGCAATTTTTAATGAGGTATTATTTTTACTAATAAATAATTTAAAAGTATTTAATTTTTATTTACTATTGTTATTTTTAAGATTTAACTCATATTTAATAGGTCAATTTTTTTTACCAAATATGTGCTATACATAAGATTATGTTTGTTAGAACTTAAATCTATGACCTCTATGTAATCTTATTAATGGTTGATATTACTAGTATTAAAACTGTACATGTCAGATGTAAACTTTAGCATATTTTCCTTCAATAATTTTGTGCTTGATTGAAGTCTAAATAGAAAATAAGGCATATTCATGAATCATGTATCAAATAAATTAAAGTAGCACTTATTGGTGTTTACTCTTGGATTTCCTCCCTTATCAAAAAAATTATTTGACGCTCACAATCATATTAAATAAATCAAGAAATTGAGAATGCATCAATACGAGTGCGAATGTATCAATACCAATAGTATGTGTATATCTCAGCAAAAATGATCGTATCTTATTTATTAATAACTAACAAGTCACATAAAAATTACATGAATTAAGCTTCTACTCCCATCAAACAGTAGTTTTACACAACAATTCACATCAAACAATTAGCCGTATAGCCTTATAACCGTATTAAAGACATGATCCCCTTTGTACTAAGCGTTGACCGTTCTCTTTTTGAGCTCTCTAAAGTAACCAAAATAAATCCAAATTTTGTGAAATAACTAATTAATCAAATGTGCACCTTTTATCTTGAGGTTAACATAATTTTGAAAAAAAAAACAAATGTTAAATATTAAAGGTCATGCAATTCTCTAGATTTGATGGGAATTCGTGTGGCTGGTTTCATAGAGTAGCGATCAACTGTGGAAGGATTACGTGCCCGTGCGGCCCAAGCCCAATACGACTCATGATGTAGTTTAACCAAACAAGTCGTCCTTTAATCATTAAAGGTCATTCAATTCTTTAATCAAAAAATAAAAGATATATGAGCTTTTATTCTATTTTTTTTTATTTGTAAACACATGCAATCGCATGCTTGATTACAACGGATTAAAAGAAAAAGAAAACACATAAAGATAATGATAGATAAGAGAGACGTATAGAGTAAAATTCATCTACCTTCAACAATTTGTCATCCAGCTTGTCACCTCCGTTGAAACCCACCTGAGAAGGACTGTTGGCGATTGTTGGACATTTGAGAAGATTCGTCTATTACGCTCGAGCCATATCGTCCAGAGACCAGACATCCATAGAATATCCCATTTTTTAGCCTCTGCTTTTGCTAATTTCGCTCTGTGATGCAGCCATAGCTCTTCGAATGAAATGTCTAGATCGGCTACAATTCCAAAAAAGCCTAGAGCGGCCCTCCAGTACCATTTTGCAAAGGTGCAACAGATGAAGAGATGATTTCGATCCTCAAAATTGAGATTACACATCACAGAGCTTTTATTCTAAATGGATAAATGTAATCATTATGCGTAATAATTTTATACTTACAGCATCGTGCGGGTTTATTACAAGCATAAAATAAATATGACACAAATATATAAAAGTTTTACAACAATATAAAATAAATATGTAAAAATGTGATACTAGCTCAATGTTTTACTTATTAAGTTCAAACATTTGAGACTTGCGAACTTTTTCCAAACACTAGCAAAATTCTTTGCACGAGATTTTGGAACTATGATGACAATTTTGGTTAGAACTTCGATGAAAATAAAAGAAAATTACTCATAAAATGATGATGATGACATCATCATCATCATCATCTTCATAATAATAATAATAATAATAATACTAATATTTTTTCCATCAAGTATATATTTAAATATTACTAAGAATCAATTTATAACAATGTTAACATGAGAACACAATAAAAATTACAACTCCCAAGGATTGGAAGTATCACTCTATACCAAAATGTTAAGAATAAAGCAAATTTACAATAATTGTTTGTACCAAAATATTAGAATGAAAAAATAAAAAATTAAATGTCCTGCAAAAAGAGATCAATCACAATTAAGCGTAAATAAATATGTACATATTAATTATACCAACTCATTCAAATTTTATATGGGTATACAATGTCGTCATATTAATTTATCTTTTGTTCACATGAAGCCATTAATTTTTTTTCAAAGGATCCAATTTGAAGATAAAGAATGTCACATGTTCAAATTGAATGTAATGAAAACACAAAAAATAAAGGGCTTGTGTCACAGTCCTCTAAACATTGATTGAAGAAATTTAAACTAGTAGTTACATTTATATAAAAAGAAGTTAAGTCAAAGTCAGCTCATATAATATATGCCCAAATTGTAGTAGAAAATAACTAAAAATTTAAATATACTGTTGTTATGAAACAAATTTATTGTTTACCTCAAAGAACTGAATTCCAGATATTCTTATCAAGAGCAGCTAATTAAGCTTGCATCATATGTTATGCCGATACTCCAAAAACTTTGAAGTGTCTTGAGGATTCGGGTATCCGATATAAATACCACCGTGATACTTCCGAATTATTTTAATAATATTTTTTTTATACGTTCAGGATACCCTGGGGATACTTCTAGGATAAGGTTATGATATTTCTGTCAGGATACTACTAGGATATTGCAATTACATATTTTGGTCCATTATACTTTTTTTTAACCATTTTTTTCTTTAATAAAATTTTGATATACATTCAAACCAATAGAAGACTTATTTGCATTTTATAACTCACATTCCTTATTTTGTCTTTAACTCAAATAATAATAAAAAAAATAAAGGAATCAATTTCTGAGAAAGTCAATCATTGATTTTCCTTCAATCAAATTTTGAATTTTATGAATATTAAGTATCAAGTACATGTTAAATTTCATTCATATATTTTGGCATTTATTTTTTTAATTATATTTATAAATACAATTAAAAAATAAATATATATAGTCGTATATGTATCCTAATTTTTTTTAGATTTGCCGTATCCATGTATCCATATCACCTCTGATACGATACCCGTATCTGTATCCATGCAACATAGTTTGTGATAGAAGCAAAAAATGATATTATTTAGAAAAAACAAACTCTCTAACTTTATTTTATTGATTAGTGAATTATCTCTATTACACAATTTTTCTTCTATATTTTGACAATACAACATAACCATGTTTATATAGCATACAAGATGATCTTTTATTTTCTCTAATATATTGAACCTAGACATAAAACTCCCATTCTACCCACTAAATAGCATTAACTTTCATCAATGCCCACTAACTCTATTATTCCCTCTAATTCTAACTCCCACTAATGATCATACAAATTATTATATTTAAAATAACATTAAATAATAAATACTAATATTAAGTTTAATATTTCAGCATCCCCCCTTAAACTTAGTATTTTATTCCGTCACGCATCCCAAGGAGATTCTTGAGTTTCTCGAAAAGTTCCACCGTTAGAGGTTTGGTGAAGATGTCGGCTACTTGTTTTTTACTCGTCACATGAATTAACTCTACTTCGCCATTTTTCACATACTCTCGAATAAAATGAAATTGCACATCAATATGTTTACTCCTCTCATGATGAACGAGATTCTTCGCTAACGCAATTGCCGACTTGTTATCAACATAAATTTTCGTTGCTCCAACTTGAATTAAATGCATCTCGCCTAACAACCTTCTTAGCCATATTGCATGACACACACATGATGATACGCCACGTATTCCGCCTCACATGTCGATAGTGTCACAAAACCGTATCACGTAAAAGCCGTATCACCCATATAAAACACAAAACCCGAAGTACTCTTTCTATCATCCACATCTCCTCCCCAATCACTATCAGAATATCCATGGAGAGTAAAATTATTACTATGAGAATATAATAATCCATAAGATAATGTACCTTGGATGTAATGAAGAATTCGTTTTATCGCCTTCCAATGTGTCGATTTAGGTTCCTCCATGTACCGGCTTACCAAGGTAAGATACCGTAAGCTCCCAACTAAGCTTTTGTAT
This sequence comes from Juncus inflexus, assembly GCA_024447665.1. NCBI lineage: Eukaryota > Viridiplantae > Streptophyta > Magnoliopsida > Poales > Juncaceae > Juncus > Juncus inflexus. Next base: position 9,900,223 of record JAJHPC010000015.1, on the reverse strand, counting down.
AATCTTGTATCAACCGCCTTGCATTCATCAAAACGGGATAATTTCACACCACTTTCTACCGGTGTACAAACCGGATTGCAATCCTCCATTTTAAATTTTCAAAGAATTTCCTTTGCGTAAGCTTCTTGTGAAACAAAAATACCATCATTGCCTTGCTTCACTTCAAGACCGAGAAAATAGGACATAAGTCCCAAATCATTCATTTCAAATTCCCTTGTCATAACTTTTTTAAAATCATTAACCATATGATGATTATTACCCGTACAAATCAAATCATCCACATATAAATCCACAAATAAAATATCTTCTTTTTGTACCTTCACATATAACGCGTGCTCATATGGACATTGTACAAATCCACACTCTTTGAAATACGCGTCAATTCTTGTATTCCATGCTCGAGGTGCTTGCTTCAATTCATACAACACCTTCTTTAATCTCAACACTTTATCTTCATTTCCCGATTTCACATAATCGGGAGGTTGCTAGATATATACCTCTTCTTCAAGAATGCCATTCAAAAATGCCGATTTCACATTCATTTGATAAATATCTCATTTGGATTGAGCCGCCAACGAAATGAGAAGTCGCACCGTCTCCATTCGAGCCACCGGAACAAATACCTCGTCATAATCCATGCCTTCTTGTTGCTTGTAACCTTTCGCCACGAGTCTCGTTTTGTATCGCTCCACTTCTCCTTGCGCATTTACCTTTTTCTTGAAAACCCACTTCACACCAATTGGTTTATGACTCTTGGATAAAGACACGAGTTCCCAAGTATCATTCTTCACAATTGAATGCATCTCTTCATTCATAGCGGCCCGCCACTTGTTATCATTAACCGCTTACTCGAATTGAATATTTTCACCTTCCGCCAAAAGACATACCAAATGCAACTCACTTGTCGCCTCATACAAACCGCGCAAACTCCTGTCTCTTGGGTTTCGCCTCATCATGTTATCGGGTAAAGATGAGAACGGGTTTGTTGGTGAAGATGGTGGTAATGTCGAATTCATTGGAGCCATGACTTCTTCTTCCTCCTCTTCTTCTACATGCGAAATCGCCATTTGAGTATTCCAACACCACATGCTTTCTTCATCTACTAGCACATCACGACTAATATGTACATTCTTACTAATCGGATCAAAAAGTTTGTACGCCTTGGATTTACTATCATAACCGATCAAGATAAGCTTCACACTCTTGTCATCAAGCTTGACACATTTTTGATCCGGAATATGGGCATAAGCAAAACTTCCGAACATCTTGAAATGAGACACCGAGGGTTTTCGACCATACCAAGTCTCATGTGGAGTCATATCTTCCACACTTGCCGTTGGACATCGGTTTCTCAAATAAATCGCACAATTTATCGCTTCTGCCCAAAACCCCTTAGGTAAGTTCTTGCTTTTGAGCATACTCCAAACCATGTCGAGAATAGTTCGGTTCATCCGTTCCGCCAAACCATTTTGTTGAGATGAGTAAGGTGCCGTCAAATTACGACATATGCCATTCTCTTTGCAAAATGAATCAAAAGTGGATGACGTAAATTCACCGCCTCGATCCGATCTCAACGTCTTGATAAAATTGTCACTTTTTTTCTCGACAAGCGCCTTGAATTTCTTGAAAACACCAAAAGCCTCCGATTTTTCTTTGAGAAAATAAACCCATATTTTTCGTGAGAAATCATCAATGGAAGTAATAAAATAACGACGCTCACCCAATGACATCGGCTTGATGGGCCCACAAATATCGGTGTGTACCAACTCTAGCGGTTTGCTTGCACGATAGCTTGCTTCTTTTGGAAAACTATTTCGGGGGTGTTTGCCAAACACACAACCTTCACAAAATTTGTCGGGGTAGTCAATACGCGGTAAACCATCCACCATCCCTTTGCTCGCCAATTGTTTGAGTCCTCCAAAATTTAGATGTCTGAACCGAAGATGCCATAGCCAAGATTTATCACCCACACACGCCTTCAAACACGTCGCTCGAACATTCTTTATGTTCAATAAGAACATTCGGTTTTTCGCCATTTCCACATGAGCAAACAACTTATTATTGTTATCGCGTAAGTAGAGACTTTTATCCATCATGTAAATGGAATAACCCTTCTCCAATAATTGCCCAAGACTCAAAATATTACTTCTCATATCCGGAACATAATATACGTTAGAGATACACCATTGACTACCGTCTTTCAATTGAACCAAAATTTCACCTTCACTTTTGACGCATCACCAAAAAATACATTTCCATTCACATTCTCATCCATCTCGACAAATATACTCTTATAACCGCACATGTGATTACTCGCACCCGTGTCCAAATACCACATGCAACTTTTCTCCGGATCGACCTCTTTGCACGCCAATAACACCACATCTTCACTTTCGTTTTCTCGATTCACGAAATTCACTTTCTCCTCAACCTTGTTATTTCAACACTCGAATGCATAATGACCGAATTTGTCACAATTATAGCATTTTACATTGTTTTACACTCCGCCGCATAGTGACTATACTTGTCACATTTGTAACACCTTTTATCGGATTTGTTAAATCCACCTCTTCTACCTTGTCCACGTCCGCCATGAAAATTAGAAGCTCATTCTTCCCACTTTTTCTCTTCATTTCCTCCTTCACGACCACGACTATAGGAACGACCACATCCTCGACCACGACTATAGGAACGACCACGCCCTCAAGGTAATAGAGCGCTTTCTTATCCTTCTTATGACTTTCCTTCAACGACTTCAATGCTATGCCTTTCGTTGGAGTTGGATCCGGTTCTTCATAACCGGTCTCCACTATTTTCCATAGATCCTCCGATCCGAGAAGCGCCTTCAATTGGATACTCCAATTCTCGTAGTTTGTCTTCGTAAGACGAGAAAAACTCGATTGTTCGGTCGTCGTATTCACCATGGCTCTGGTACCACTTTGATAGAAGAAAAAACGATATTATTTAGAAAAAATAAACTTTCTAACTTTATTTTATTGATTAGTGGATTATCTCTATTACACAATTTATCTTCTATATTTTGACAATACAACATAATCATGTTTATATAGCATACATAATGATCTTTTATTTTCTCTAATACATTGAATCTAGACATAAAACTCTCATTCTACCCACTATATAGCATTAACTTTCATCAATGCCCACTAACTCCATTATTCCCTCCAATTCTAACCCCCACTAATGACCATACAAATTATTATATTTAAAATAATATTAAATAATAAATACTAATACTAAGTTTAATATTTCAATAATTTGCACCTTAATAGATACATAAAAAATAAAAAATTTAAGTTTAAAAAAATATTGTGATAATGTTGATTATTCAAACATGAAAAATGAAATATGTGGATATCAAAATTGGCACATGTTAATATCTCAATCCAATGCATAAAAATTATTTGGATAATAATCCAAGGAATTAAAAGAAACATGAGAAAGTATCTTAAGAAATCAAGTTGACACATGTAAATATCTTAATCCAATGAATAGAAATTAGTTGGATGCTAATCCAAGGGTTCAAAAGAATGAGATGATATATGGTGCTCTAGTTTGGCAAGAAAATGTTTAGAATTAATAGCTATTAATTAATAATTAATGTCAATTGTAGAAGAGCAACCTGCAAAAATATCATCACATTTCAAACTGTGCCTCAATTCTTCTTTCGGCTCAATGTACTTCAACTTGTCAAAAATATCATCACATTCTATTATGAAATTTCTTAGCATAGTTTTATACGTTACAAATTTATCAAAAAAAAAAAAAAAATTTACAATTACTAAGTTGTGTGACCGACACTCATTTCTTATGGAGGTTGTAAACATCCTCGAGCGACTTCAGATCTTTCAATTTGCTTTTAATTGCGATTATAGCATGAAAAAAGTAAATGAAAAGAAGTTATACATAAGTTCAGTTTCAAATATCAAATTATGTTGTATTGCATATAACCCTATATATTTTAGTATAAGAAACAAGTATAAAAAAACGAAGGGAGCTGATACCGCATGATGGGTACTGTAGTGATCATGTAGCGATAATATATAAAACTGATAAAAACTATATAAACTGAAAACAAACAGTATATAAAAAATCCATTTTTCTAAACACAGTATATACGTGAAAAAGCGAGAACAGTATAACAAACAGTATATAAAAATCCATTTTTTAGAGGCCATACAACAGTATATACGTGAAAAACGAAAACAGTATATAAAAAATAAAAAATATATAGAAATACGGAAGAAACAGTATATTAATAATATGGTCATTACAGTACTCCCGTCGTGATTTCCACTTTCCCAAAAAAAAAAAAAAAGACATGATTATTATTTGTAGGACTTACAATAGTGTTTACTCTTTGATTTCCTCCTCTATCAAAGAAGCATGGCAACCACAAATATTTTAAAAAGAAAAATCATATTAGATAAATCAATAAACATGACAACTACATTGATCTAATTGTTCTTTCTTTTGGAGTGTCAATACTATATAGTTTTTGTATATATAGCAGATCAGATGATCATATTTTATATATTGCATAACTTAACAAGTCATGAAAACTAAATAAGTTGCTTTTTACCCTCGTCAAAAATCACATCTTATGTATTATCCTAATATTAAGCCGCCAGGCATAATTTGCATTTTTTTAAAAATTTATGAATACTTTCTTTTAATGAGAAAAAAAACCTCATGTTCTGTCAATATATTGTATTACTTACGGTAATGATGAAGCTTAAGATTTGGGTCTTATTTAGGCCTTTAGGCCCATTGTTTTACCAGTGAACTTAAATATTTAATTTTTAGAAAATTTGATTGGGCGGGGCTCAGTTATCAACCGTAAAATGAATTAAACAAATACAAGGATATCAGAGTAAAAAATTTACACTGCTTAAATTTCTAATATATTTTTTAATGTTGTGAAAGATATCAGGAAAGCATGTTGCTTGTATTTTGAACTGTAAAATTTTTTCGAACTAGTAAAATATTTATAATATATATTTCTCAAAATTCAAAATATTATCAATTGAACTTACATTTTAGCTATGAAGTATGTTAAAATATCAATATGCAGCGATTGATGATCCGCATTAAGCAAAAATCTTAAAATTCAGAAACTAAATCCAAAATCAACCACAAAGAATGAAAAATAAGAAAACCAAAATTAAAATAAAGAAGACTTATCGTTTTGTATTTCGAAGTTGATCCTATTAGATTGAGTTTCTGAAATCATTGATTAAAGAAATGGGGAACAAACAGGGATTAAGCCTTGAATGACGGCTTAGTTAAAGCCTGATGCAGACTTGAAAATGATTGTGAATTTAATAAATTAATCTTAAGACTACTTCCAACATTTGAAGAAATCAAAGTCAGAAAATATTGTTTGGTACCGAACATGCATGCATGCCTCTTTCCACAAAATACCAACATGGCCCGGTCCATCATGATCTTCCAATCAGAACACGCCACGTCATGAAAATAATAACTTTCAAACTCTTTTTTTTTAGTTTAAACCCGTAGGCGACAAACTCTTTAATGGTCCAGTGAAATTTATGCAGTTTCTGGTACCAACTGGATTGTCAGTTTTATGAATCAATCAACGGGACCAATTACAACAAAGTAAGTTCTTGTTTTTCTGGAAGAGTTTTTTTTTGTATAGACTTGTTCTATAATCTTTTTTATATGATTATGTATTTTATAGATTTTTCTTTAGTTGATTATTTATTTTTTGTCCGGTTAAAAAAAATGTCAAATTTTCGCCTATTTAATTCATGAGTCCTTTGTAATTGTCGTGTCTTTTCAAAACTTGATAACTAAAGTACACTACACTATATGTAGATCTTTCTCTCCCCTTCTCTTTCTTTTTTGTTTCTCTCATAAAATCCACAACTTTCTATCATAATTTTTTTTATTTTCCCTCCTTTTTTTTTGTACACAAACACATGACTGGATTCATTAATGTGGATATTATGGACAAAAAACTGGAATTCTGACCCAAATCAAGCTGAATTTATCTCAAGTTGATCCGAAAATCTCACGCTCAGAATAGTGAGGAAGACTTGGTGGCGAAAACTCCTGATTTTGTGTGTTGTCAGCTGGTTTGTAGTGTGTTTATGAATTCTATAATTCATTAATTCTATATAATCTGACAAGAGGAAAGAAATGCTCGTAAATATGTGCGATGAAGAGCAAGAATATTTCAAGAAAGTTTAATGTTAATCTTCAGTTGATTATTATTTCGTTTCTATTGTCTTAAAAGAAAATATCGAATTCATAATCATATACTCTAATTTTATTACTAGGGAAACTCGAATAATCGAAGGCAATATTATATATTTTTGTAATAATAAATGATTTATATATTCAAAATCATGATTGATTTATATACTTCTGCACATCATTTTACTGTTTCTAATAAATGATGAATAAAATATCAATTAATGTGCCAATTGAAAAATCACTTATTAACTACAAAAATATATCTCATAAATAATTAATACAAACTAATATATATACAAGAAAGCTAACAACTAGTTCTTAGACCAGCTCCAAGAAATAATTTCATACTTTATAAAATAACAAATAATATCCATACAGAACACTTCAAAAAAAAATATCCATATAGAAAAAAAAAATTACTCCTCAACTACAAAAATATATCTCATAAATAATTAATACAAACTAATTAATACAAGAAAACGTAACAGCTAGTTGTTAGACCAGGTCCAAGAAATAATTTCATACTTGATAAAATACCAAATAATATCCATATAATAAAATATATCTCATAAATAATTAATACAAGAAAACTTAACAGTTAGACCAGGTCCAAGAACCAATCTCATATTTGCAGTTTTGACCTTGTAATAATAATAACAAAGCTACCCTCTCTCCAGCTCAGACGCGCCCATTTCCCTAATTTCTCGTCTCAAATCTCTCCGCCTTCATTCTTCCCCAATTTTTCCCCCAATTCAGGTAATTTAATCCCCTAATTTCTCTCCCATTTCCGTCTCCTCTCTCAATCCCGGCAGAATCGCGCAAAATGATCAATCCTTCATTTTCTGACGAATTTTTATCAAGAGTTTCATTTTCTTCGTTCTTTTTTCTCTCCAATTTCGAAATTTTTGTTGAAATTTTCTACGCACACTTGAATTTCTACCGTTTTTGAGAGATTCTTCATACAATTTCTCTCATTCAGTTTCTTACAAAATTTCTGTTTCAAAATCAGGCGTGCATTGCACTTTGCTTAACTGATCAGACCAAAAAAAGAAGAAAAAAAATCACTCGAAGGCCCTGAAAACAGAAGATTAAACATCAAAAACAGAGCTAAAATCAATCGTATTGATAAAGCATTTGGGCAAGATGATGGGCGACGGAGGAGTGAAGCAGATACTGGCGAAGCCAATTCAGCTGGCGGACCAAGTGACCAAACTCTCCGACGACGCGCACTACTTCCGGCAAGAGTGTCTCGAGCTCAAGGCCAAGACGGAGCGCCTCGCCTCCCTCCTCCGCCAGGCTGCCCGCGCCGACCTCTACGAACGCCCTGCTCGCCGCATCATGGCCGACACTGAACAAGTAAGTAAAAAACCCTCAATGAATCACCCCAATTTTGATTCTTTTTTGCCTTCAAATGTTGAAATTTGTGGATTGATTCTGACGATTTATATCGAATGTGTTTGTGTTTGAAAATAATTTGATTTTTTTCAAAGGGCTTAATTCTATAAATTTTGAGTCTTTTAAAGGGTAATTTTGATTTCTTTTCCCCCTCTTTTTTTTTAATCTTAAACAAGTCGTCAATTTCTCACCCTAATTTAGTTTTTTTTCCCCTTAAAATGTTGAATTTCTCGATTGATTCTGACAATTTACATCAAATTTGTTTGTGTTTGAAAATATTTCGATTTTTTCAAAGGGCTTAATTCAATACATTTCGAGTTTTTTAAAGGGTAATTTCGATTTCTTCTCCCTTTTTTTTTCTTTTTATCTCAAACAAATCTCGATTCTTTCTACTACTTTCCTTTCCCCCCTCAAAACTCTCTAATTTTCTCACCCAATCCTGACAACTTCCCTCTCAGGTACTCGACAAAGCCCTCGCTCTCGTCATAAAATGCAGAGCGGGCGGGCTCATCAAACGCGTCTTCACAATCATCCCAGCGGGATCCTTCAAGAAGATGCTGACGCACCTCGACAACTCCATCGGAGACGTCTCGTGGCTGTTAAGAGTGTCCACGGCGACCGGGGATGACGACGAGGACCAGCACTTGGGTCTGCCGCCGATCGCGCAGAACGAGCCGATTCTGTTCCTGATTTGGGAGCAGATCGCGACTCTGCAGACGGGGAGCTTGGATACTAGGGCTGATGCTGCTGCCAGTTTGGTCTCGCTGGCTCGAGACAATGACAGGTACTTACAGTTTGGTTAAATTCTTTTTGTTAATTTAGTTCTTAGATTTTGAAAGTATCAATTTTATTGGAATTTCTGTCAAATTTGTTTGTGTTTGAATTGAATATAATTTGATATTTTGAGTTTCTTAAGGGGCACGATTCAATGCATTTTGAGTTTTTTCAAACAGTTTTGGTCATTTTATTTTATTTTATGTTTTTCTAGGGTAAATACTAAATATGCTATATACAATCCTCAAATTTTATATTTGCTATTTTTAGCCCAATCACCCAAATTACAAACCAGACTCAAATCCAAAATTCAACAATTTCAAATTTCAAAATTCAAAAAATAACTTCAAACTCCTCGAATCACAAAGCCGATAATGCGTTTAATCATAAATTCTAAAACTCAACCCCCAGATCCTCTCTCTCTCTCTCTCTCTCTCTCTCTCTTTCCATCCAGATACGGAAAGCTCATAATAGAAGAAGACGGAGTCACCCCTCTCCTCCGCCTCGTAAAGGAGGGCCGTCTGGAAGGCCAGGAGGCCGCAGCGCATGCGATCGGTCTCCTCGCGCGCGACGCCGAGTCCGTGGAACAAATGATGCAGGCCGGCGTCTGCGCGGCCTTTGCGAAGGTTTTAAAGGAGTCCTGCATGCAGGTCCAGGCCATGGTTGCCTGGGCCGTGTCTGAGTTGGCGGCCTTTAATCCGAAGTGTCAGGACATGTTCGCTCAGAATAATGTGATTAGGTTGTTGGTTGGACATTTGGCGTTTGAGACGGTGCAGGAGCACAGTAAATATGCGGTGGCGAGTAAAATGTCGATTCATTCTGTTGTGATGGACAACAAGAATATTAATAATGCTAGTAATAGTAATATTCATAATAATTTGATGGATGGGGAGCAGAGTTTGATGAAGAATCCGAACCACGGAAAGCAGGTTGTCGTAACGAATAACAATCAGATGCATAACGTGATACAGAGCACGATGAACGCAAAGTCAACAAAGTCAACGACGGTCGGACTAAACGGGTCGATGTCCAGTTCGGGTATAAAATCCCGGGATTTAGAAACCCCGGAAACCAAATCCTACATGAAAGCTATGGCCGCCAAAGCCTTATGGCATTTAGCGAAAGATAATCACGCAATTTGCAAGAGCATAACGGAATCCAAAGCTTTACTCTGTTTCGCGGTTTTGTTGGAAAAACAGACTGGAGACGTCCAGTACAACTCGGCCATGGCGTTAATGGAGATCTGTCGCGTCGCGGAAAACGATGCGGATTTGAGAAGATCGGCTTTTAAACCGAGCTCGCCAGCCGCTCGAGCTGTGGTTGATCAACTTTTAAGAGTCGTTGAAAAAGCGGATTATGACGATTTATTAATCCCCTGTATTGTTTCATTAGGCTGTCTTTCTAGAACCTTCCGTGCGACTGAGACCCGCATCATCGGCCCGTTAGTAAAATTATTAGAAGACCGAGAACCTGAAGTAACAAGAGAGGCCGTAATAGCCTTAACAAAATTCGCCTGTACAGAAAATTATTTACACATGGACCATGCAAAGGCGATAATTACAGCTGGCGGGGCGAAGCATTTAGTCCAGCTGGTTTACTTTGCGGAACAGGTGGTGCAGATCGATTCGGTGATTTTGCTGTGTTATGTTGCGCTTCACGTGCCGGATTCGGAGGCTTTGGCTCAGGCGGAGATTTTGACGGTTTTGGAGTGGGCGAGTAAACAGTCGACTTTGATTCAGGATCAGATTGTGGAGGCTCTTCTGCCTGAGGCTAAGGTGAGGCTTGAGCTTTATCAATCTAGAGGGGCGAAGAATTATCATTGATTTGATTTGGGATTGTATATAGATCGGTTAAAAAAGGGGGGGGTTTGTTATTTTAAAGGGTTTTATTGTGAAGGTAGTTATTTTTTTTGAAGTGATTTTGGGAGTTGGGGGTATAGAAAGAGATGGGGATTTTTTTTGTAGACTTGGTGAGTTTGATAGGGTTTAGCATGGATTATGTATAGTAATCCTTTCTTTTATATTTTGGTTTTCGTTTTTATATTTTTTGAAAGAATTGATTTAGTTCGGAAGGAGAACTTGGTTCTTGTTGTGGTTGCGTTATGTTATAGAGTGAGCTTGATATTTTTTTCCATTTTTGAGTTTGGTGAATAGAACTAAGATTTTTTTTCATTCATGAATATAAATGTAAAATGATGATTTTGGGGGGTCCAACAACAATATTCCCGATGATAAAGAGTATGTTGTTGCTTTCACATTTTTGTCCCAGTATCTAATGAGAAAGGCATTGTGGTGCTTTTCCATTTATATGATTTGCATGTGCATTGTGCAATAATAATGTGACAGAGACATCTGGTAACAAACATATGTTCTGTCTCATATCATAGCACATGGCTGTGTATTTATTATCATATATTGATCAAATGATAGGTAATTGAGTATTTGATAGCAGCACTTATTAGTGACATATCAACATCCCCATATTTAATAATCAATAAGTTGTTTGTCCTCAAGTGAATAATAAGTCAAGTATGAATGATTAAATACTTAATTAAACAAATATGAATTGCTTAAAATATAGTGGCTGAGCATATTAGTGGCTGAGCATGAGCTGTTTATCCAAGATTAATACCCAAAATTATAGAATATTATGTAGGGACAATCTATCTTTAAATCCAAAACGTGGTTTCATTTCATCAAAAAAATTAAATAAGTAAAATAGTAGTCTGAAACGTGGCAAGGACTGGAATAAATATTCTGTTGTTACTTGTTATCCATGTAGGTGTGATTATATACTTGCTGCCATTTATACAACATGCATACCATTATAACCAGCAATATTCAATAAATAATTTTCTTCTTGGAGATAAGATTCCTATATTTTAAATCTTATATAAAATAGTAATAAAGTATAAATCTTCTGCCAAAAGTATAAATCTAAAAAAAAATCTTCCAGTAAACTAGCACCGAGAGAAATTAAACTAAAACAAGATTTGGTATAAAAGTACTTTCACTTCAATTAATTTGGGACCAATGCTTAACAATGGAGGTACATTCAATCACTGAAATTTTTTTCCAACCGTCTGCTAACTTTTGGATACAAATTCACAGCAAATGAATTGATGAAAATATCCTTTTCCCCTTTCTACAAAAATTCTTGTTTCTCTTCTTTTGTAGAATATCCTTTTCCCCTTTGTACAAAAATTCACAGCACTTGTACATCATTCGTCAATTAAAAAAGAAGAAGATTAACAACAGACAAATAAAAGTATTTTTTTTATATATCATTTTTTTCAAAAATAAACTAATACATACCACTGTTTTGAAAATAATGGAGTAATTACCATTTCCGCCACTACTAGTGGCGGAACAGATGTTTTTCCGCCACTAGTAGTGGTGGAACATGTGGATTTTATAATTTTTCAAAAACGGGATTAATTCGTGAAAAAAATGTGTTCCGCCACTGCCATTGGCGGAACAAGGGAAAAATTTACCTGTTCCGCCACTTCCACTGGAGGAACAGAAAAAAAAAAAATTTCCTCAGTGGCGGAACACTGTTCATTTGCATTAATTAATCATGTTTAGTCAGTTAAATGAGAAATTTTTGAAAAAACTGAGAATTCACATGTTCCGCCACTGTAGTGGCGGAAATGGCAGATACCACATTATTTTGAAAGGGATGGTATTTACTGATTTATTTTTGATGAAAATGGTATAAAGAAAAACAAATCAAATAAAAGAGCCTGTTATATTAAGGCCTAGGCCTCCATAGACTTTCAGTACCTTAATTAAGGGCCCAAATAGACAAATAGAAGCCCACTAAACACATTCAAAGAAATTCAGATATTCTTCAGCTGCACGAATCTCGAGGCAATCAGGTCTTGTTTTCCAACAGTTGGTCTAAAACTTTGAATAATTGACTGGGCTCAGTCAGAACTCAGATCCAGGAAATTGTTTGCGAGTGTTTAAACTTTAAAAGTGACAAGAAATACCGAATCCCAATTCTGTTCAGCCAACCTGATTCCTGATTCCTGACTGGTACCAATGGGCCATCGTACCGGTAAGCCGTCCCACCTCCCCTCTTCATAAAATATACAAACAGTACAGATTATTATAATTCTTATGAAGAACTGTTTTTCTCAGAGGTATCATTGTGACTCGGCCTACAATGGACTCAGCCAATGAAGACGCTCCACGTCATTATTATGATGACGTGGCCTGTTTTTATTGGATCGACCTTGATGGACCTGTAATTCGTCTCACGTGCTAAGATTGGGGAAAGGCAACTTTATTCCTGTTTTAGTACGAAAACAGAGTCTCAGATTGTCAGTTTAGTTTAGTTTAATATAAATCTCCTAATCGAGAAATTGATATGCTCTGTTTTTTATAAGTTGTTTTATTGTGCCAGTCATCTACTCTCACCGTCCAATCCATCACTTTGTCCAGATCTAAGCGATCTTCCTTTCCATCTCCATTTTTATCAAAATGGAAATCTCCTCTGTTTATGTTATAATTATGTTATGTGTTGATGTTTCATAAATCAAACTATGCCATATTGGATCATGTATTATATACAAATATTTGTCTAGCACTCTACATAACATATTTGTATGAGAAATAATATGGGCAGAAAATGATTTGATAGGAGCAGAAAAAATCATGACAAAATGACTTATTTATCCTTATTTGTACTTATCAATCAGTTGAGTTCAAAAAGGCAAGCTCTCTCCAACGTAATTATCATCAAAACCTTCAAATTTATGAATATTCATTAAAACCAACTAATTCTTTATAAAATAAATTGTTAACTTATTAATATTAATTATTTTTGTTCATGAAATCTTTAGAAATTTTAATATTAATATACTTATTCAAATAAATGTTGATTAAGAAAATATACTCGGCTAAATACTTACAAACATATACAAGAATAAAAAATAAATTTTTATTATTATGCAATTTCATGAATTCATAATTGCTCTATAAACACGAAATGACAAGTAAATAAAAAGGCTAAAATGACTAACTAATATTTTTATTTATAAAATATTTTATAATGTACTAACTAAATATTGAAAATTTATTTTTTATTCTTGTATATGTTTGTAAGTATTTAGCCGGTATATTTTCTTAATCAACCTTTATCTCGAATAAGTATATTAATATTAAAATTTCTAAAGATTTCATAAACAAAAATAATTAGTATTAATAAGTTAACAACATATTTTATAAAGAATTAGTTGGTTTTAATGAATATTCATAAATTTGAAAGTTTTGATGATAATTACGTTAGAGAGAGAAGGAATCAACAATAAAGAGTGATATATTCTTGCATTTTATAATTCAATTGATTGATATGTACAAACAAGGATAAAGAAATCTTTTTGTCACAATATTTTATGCTCCTATCAAATTCTTTCCCGTCCATATTACTTCCCTTGAATATTTACAAAGACTTAGTGAAAAAGAATTAATACATTTTAATATATAAACACATATATTCAGTACATAAATATTATATGACAAATGCTTTTATTAGGTTAAGTATAAATTATTATTAATTAAATAACGTCATCATTTCATATATAGTTTAGTTGCTAAGTACATTATATATGTTTCAAAAGATTATGAGTTTGTGATTCATTATCACTTTTTCTTTATTTAATTAAATATACATAAGTTGATGTAAAGAAAAACTATTTGTTAAATAAATAGATGTTTCATATCTTATATTTTCCAAATTATCATGTTGTTGTAGTTATAACATATTAGATATAATGCAAATGATTCATTGTTTAGTTAGTACAACATATATATTGGATGTGTAACAATAAGTTATGATTCAAATACCGGTAAACACAATATTATATAACATATAATTAACAAAGTTTCTCAATTATTAAATATGAACTGAATCTAAAAAAAATATATAAGATATAATGCTTCTTTTTCTGATAGAGTGCTAGATTAATGACGCCCTTCCTTGGTATTGTAGATTGGAGAGACATCTCCATTTCTTTCGATGAACCGGAGAGGAAAGGCTAGCTAATCAAGCTTATATAACAATTAATTAGCTCAGTATCTGTCTGAAAAAGGTTTAAACTTTAGACTTCTCCTCGTACAAACCATTTGAGCCTTCAAAATACTTTTTCTTCTGAGTTGTAAAAGGAAGATCTTTTAATATTGAAATTACATCAATGGCCGCATTCTCATCTTTGTTCTCTCTCACAGTACTTCTCTTCCTTCTCCTTCTCTCTTCTCTCATAGGTACAAATACAATCTTTTCTAATTTCTCATTCCAACCATACTAACATCAATCAATTCATCACACACCTTAATCTTAATTTATAATTTATTCTTCTTTTTTAGGAGTAATTTCCTCAACATTTACAATCACAAACAATTGTGGATACACGGTTTGGCCCGGCATACTCTCAAGCGCTGGCACAGTGCAACTGGACACAACTGGATTTGAGCTCGGTCCTGGCGACTCACGAGTTGTCAACACACCGGATTCATGGTCCGGCCGCATTTGGGGCCGAACGTATTGCGGCACGGATTCCCAGTCAGGACGTTTCGGATGTGCTACGTGTGATTGCGGGTCAGGTTCGGTTGAGTGTTCGGGCAGAGGTGCAGATCCGCCGTGTAGTTTGGCAGAGTTTACGCTCAGGGGAAGCGGCGGAAATGATTTTTATGATGTTAGCCTCGTTGATGGGTAATGCAATTAAGATATTATTTTATATGTTTGTGTGTTCGATGAAAGTATGAATTATATATTTGATTTATTTTATCGAGTCTAATTGGTTGAGTACAAAGTATCATAAATCATAAATCATCTGTTCAAATTTCATCGGTTCCAAGTAATGTAAGTGGGACAAAAAAAGTTTCATTCAACAAAAAAATTATATCATTTGAGTTTTTTTGTTAGTACGATTTAGTTAATTTGCATGTAATGTAAGTGGGACAAAAAAAGTTTCATTCAACAAAAAAATTATATCATTTGAGTTTTTTTGTTAGTACGATTTAGTTAATTTGCATGAATAAAGGTATAGAGTCACATTACTTTTGTTTAACAGTTTCATTTACTAAAAGTTTGTTCATCTATCATGTATCAGATCCAACGTTCCAATGGTGGTAATCCCGCAAGGCGGAGCCGGGCCGAACTGTGGCGTTACAGGTTGTTTGGTCGACCTGAATGCACCCTGTCCATCTGATCTGAAAATGATGTCACAATATACAGGAAATATTGCAGTCGCATGCAAAAGCGCTTGTGAGGCATTTGGATCGCCCGTGTTTTGTTGTTCAGGCCAATACGCGAGTCCCACTACTTGCACTCCATCAGCTTACTCACAATTTTTCAAAAATGCGTGCCCACGTGCATATAGCTACGCGTATGATGATGCCACGTCTACATTCACGTGTACAACTGGTACCGTGTCCACGTATCAGATCACCTTTTGCCCCAGCACTTCCAGGTAATCGGTTGGGTTTAATATTTTGTGTGATAAATTTTATAAAAATGCTATACAATCTGATAAAAAAAAATATGATAACAACCAGATAAGATATATAATGGAAAAATTGCAGCTAATTAAAAAAATGATATTTACACTATAAATTATGTTGGATTTGCTATCATACGTTTTGGTCATGCTACTCACCATGCATTGGATAAATTTTAGCGGAATTTAGAGGCTATAGCACTTTATTTATTGTTAGTAGATTGTATTTTTGTCTCTTGCATTTTTTATATTTGTAACATGTTGAAAAGAATAAAATTAATTAATGTTTTATCGCAGTCTGAAATTAGTGAAAGTAAAAGAAAATTAATTAATGTTTATGGTCCATCTTATAATTTGTAAAAATAAAATAAAATAAAAATGTTTTATTGCAGTTTAAAATCATCTGGGATGATGAATACAACTGCTTTTTCAGGCCTTCCACTTGTAAATAACTCAGTCGCCCTCTCAAATAATGGACTCAGTTCAAATGGCTCAAGCAAGCTCAGCAAAACGTCAACCCTTGCTCTTCTTCTAACCCTATTCATCATCACATGCTTCACTAGCACTGTGTTGGACGAATCTTAAAGCCCACATCACATGATCTGACGCCTTAACCTATGCATTGCATGAAATTTATCTTGAAAAAGGGAAGAGTTAAGTATAGATTAATTTATTAATTGAGTTTTGTTTTTTGGACTTTTAAATTTTGAATTTTGAGAGATGTGACGTAAAGGTGGGGCGGTTAGAGTAGCTTGTACAAAAAAGATTGAGGGAAAACAATTTAATTGTGATTTTGTTATTTTATGAGATGAACAAATCTTTATATCTCACATTCTCGCGTAAAGAGGAGATTTGGACTTTAAACAAGGAGTTTGGTCGGTTTAATATATACGAAATATGAATTATTTGTTTTTCCTGTTAATGGCCCAAGTCTACTCTAGTTTAGGCCCAGTTGGAATTGATAAAGCCATTGGAATAAAAAATGTTACAGTGCAAAATAAATTTAGCCCAAATAATAATAATAATAATAATAATAATAATAATAATAATAATAATAATAATAATAATAGGGTCCAGAAAGATTTTATTCAAAAAAATTCTTCAGTACTGAAGACTTATAATATAATTTGAGTTTATTTTCAATTTTTCTTACTGAGATGATGGAAACTATATCAAAATAAATACTTGACCAAAATGATAAGATATTATTAATGCATAAAGTCAATATTAAAAGCAACTAGACAGAAGAGAAGTAAATGTGAAATGCACGAACACACTCTTTATATCTTGATAATGGCTTTGATAACTTTCTTATCTTTTACACCCCAAAATTTGGTAGTGCATCTCCAATTAACTTTTCAATCCTTTTTTCTATCCAATGCCAATGATTTTTGGTTCTTTGTGACCCTTGTTATGTAAGAAGAATCTGTGACTAAATGACGTAACAAAATGTAGTGGACTTGGTAATGTATTATAACATACATGGATTTAAGAATTTGTAACTAATGTATCACAAATTCCTAAATACAAACAATGGATTTTAATCAAATTTATAATTTTTAAGTACATGTATAATACAAAATTCCTAAGAAATATCTATATTTGTATGTTTACGACGATACATAAGTTTGTGTGTTGTTGTATACAACATAAAGTATAGATCCTAAAGCTCACTAAAGTTTTTAATAAAGATGAAAGTTTTATCATTTCATATCTAGTCACTAGTAAGTACATTATCTATCTTGATCGGACAATATGTATCAAAGGAGAAAGTTACAGACAATAAACTTATGAGACTATTATAAGGTGAAATGAAATCTAGAGACAAGTTAATTCATGAGATAATAGAAATTCTAAATGGTCTGTTTCCTTCTTCATGCCTGTGTGAGGCTGTGATGTGTATAATAACTTATCAATCATATAAATACATGTTTTTATGTTCTTTTTTTTGAATGGGATATTCTGAATCACCGTGTTTTCTATTTACATAACATATGATATGTCCAACAAGTCAATCGTATTACATGTTTCATATATATTCTTTTTTTAACAGTTTCATATATACATGTTTCATATATATTCTTACAATATAATGAATTGATTGATTCAATATACAAGTCCATTAGTTCATATGTATCGCGTAAAATCAGATTATAAACTTCTGATCTGTCCCTCCCCCATAAGCAAAGGGGATATTCATATGCCCTATATAAATGGAGCCAACCAAACAGCATTTTTGGACCTTTTAGTCTTTAATTCTTGTCTATTGTTTATAAAGCATATTTAAAGGTTTATAAGTGATACGGTGAGAGAATAATACATGATTACTGCAATATGGATGAAAGGAAAGTACATAAACCAAGATCTCACTATTTGGTTTAGCTGAAAAAACTTACGAATAATGCATGATTAGTGCAATATGGATGAAAGGAAAGTACATAAACCAATATCTCACTATTTGGTTTAGCTGAAAAAACTTAGTTAAAATTAACTTCATTAAAATGCTTTTTTGGTGGAGGCATGTATGTGCTTTTTTCCAATTCAGTACCAGATTTGTGGAGACTGACAAGAACTTTAAGAAAAATGATTAAAGAAATCATAAATCTCCAAATATCTTATCCAATTCATGAGATTTGCCACTTTACACGGCAGCCTTATGTTATGTCCAATTGAAAAAAAATTAAATTTTAAATTGAAGAGAGATTGCTTAGTTGATCCCATTTGTGTACTAAGAATGAAAATTAATTTCATTTACCTGTTTTGAAAAAAGAAATCTGTGTTTCCAAATTTCTCTTTTTCTTTCTTGTACCTGTTTTAAATAGAAATTTGAAAAGAATCAGATTCTTTAACTCGGTATCACTCAAATTAGGCCAAATACTCTACCGGTCACATAAATGTTGGTAATAGTTGGCCTTTCTTATATATACAATAAACTAGTTATGTTTGTTTAGTTTGTAAGATATATTTTTGCCATCAGCAAGAAAAAGAAAAAGAAATAGCATCGGTTAGAAAAATATTTCATCAAATAACATTATTTTGAAATAATTAATGAACTGGCATTTTCGCCAAGCTTCTTGATGGAACAGATGCTGTTTTGCCAAGACTTCTGACGGAACATGGTATATTTTTTAATTTTTCTTAAATATATCTTAATTAGGTCAAAACAAATATTATTCTGCCAAATTTTTTGGCGGAACAGGTTAAAAATTTAATTTTTAGCATTAACTATAAGTTAGTAAAGAAATTTAGAAAAAAAATACTCTTCCGCCAAACAGTGTGGCGGAACAGGTTTTTTTTTTCTTCTAAATTTTCATGGCTATTGAGGGGCATAATATATGACTAGAATCATTGCCACGTTTCGCTGCGGATAACTTAATTATTTATTTACATTTTTATAACGTGACTATAATTGAATTGTATTTACTATAAATAGAATATTTGTGTATTTTACAAAATTTATGCATAATTATAAGTCATAAAGCTGTAAATTTGTTTTTTGGTTAAACTTCTAAATGCTAATTATGCAATATGGCATAATTATTTAAAAAATAAATATAGATGTTATTACAAATAGTAAAATTGTAGATATAAGCAAATACATCTTATTAATCTCAATTAATCAATTGGGTAATCTCAGACATGCGGCGCATGTCATATTGTAATCTATTTGATTTCTGATTGTTAACTAATTTTATCCCTAAACTAAAATAATTCTTGTTTTTGAATCTATGATGTCTGCATTTCTAAAAAAAATAACTAATTGATTATTACCATCAAGTATTTGCACAAGTTCTTACTTTCATTTATTAAATAAGCAAATTCACAATAGTATTAATGATAGGATAATACTCGTGCTTAGCTACGAATATTTCAATTTTATTACATATTTCAATCTATGTTTAAAATCATTTTGAATTGATCATAAAATATTCTATCGATTTATTATTCATTCAAAATATTTTCTACATCACATCTAGTTTGTAAGAACGGATAACTCTATGCAAATAAATTTACATATGAGAAATAAAATAACATAAATGATAAATGCATAAAAAATAATAACCAACTAATTAATTTGAAAAATTAATTTATTATCTCAATTTATGTATTGCATTAAGATTTATAAAATTAAAAGGCCATCCCTTTTTTTTATTCCATTTGGTTTCCTTATGCCGTTATCTCTTGACATATTATATTAGAAAAAAAAATAAAGTATTAATCAGGTATAGATGAAGGAGACCCGAAAAAATAAAAATGCGAGATAATTTATTTCAAAGATTTTAGTTGGAACAAAATAAGATTTAATTCTAGACGATTCACTTTAAAAAAGATAAAAAAATAATCTACATCTAAGCGCACTTGATGAACTGAAATGTTTTTATTTCTTGCCCTTTTTTAATATTTGAAACAAAAAAAACTTATTATTCTAATTTTTTTTGAAGACTCTCTAGCACTCCACTCTCTACAGTATCATCTAAAAATTTCACATTTTATCCTAAACAATAGCCCGGAATCTAAAACCTTAATCCTAAATCTCGAATTTATGAATCGTGAATGCTTAATCTTCTTTTTTAATGTTTGAAACACTAAAAAAAGCTTATTATTATAATTTTTTTTTCAAGACTCTCTAGCACTCCTCCCTCTACAGTATCATAAAAAAATTTCACATTTTAACATTAACAATAGCCCGGGATTAGAAACCATAATCCTAAAACTTGAATTTAAGAACCGTGAATGCTTACTCTTCTTTTTTAATGTTTGAAACACTAAAAAAACTTATTATTCCAAAAAAAAAAAAAAAAATTCAAGACTCTCTAAAACTCCACCCTCTATAGTATCATACAATCCTGGGAATTGTATTGCGAAGATTATGTTTGGGTGCCATTTGTCCAACCAGAATCTGGTGTCTTTACCATTACCGAGATTGGTAAGCTCTATTTTGGAATTTCTGCAGCAATGTAGCTAGAGAAAACTAAAATAAAGAGAAACCAAGATCGTAAATAAAACTAAATATAAGACCTAAATCAAGACACACAATTGGAGGGTGGGGGGGGGGGGGGGTTGTTGATTGATTGATTGCAAGAAAATGGAAGTAACAAGTAAAGAGGAAGCTTAGAGTAAAAATCAAGAGATGTGGTGGTTTTGTGAATTGAGGCATAGTTTCGTGTAGTGAATTTGTGTGTAACTTTATTCTTGAATATAATAATGAATTTGGAATTAATCTCCTAAGTGCAGTAGATGAGCTCTAACCGATAAATAACTCAAACAAAAAGATAGAGTTTTAGTTTAGATGAGCTCGTAAATAAAAACACTAACCTACTTGAATATCATAACCAATTCAATAGAAATCATTAGTTACTTAAACAAATCAAAACCTCCTAAACAATGAGCTTGTTCAGAACTGTTTAGATCGTTGTGAGTTATTTGCACTTGGCTATTAATCAAATTCTAATGGAGGCTACTGAGCAAATCAATCATAGGAATTTTGTGGTCATTGTTAATTACTATTGAATATAGAACTGACCGAAATAAACTTAAAATAATTCATTGAGCAGGAAAGATAATAAGTAGGTGAAAATAGAATAATAACCGTTCAAATGAAATTCATTATTAACGGCCACAAAAGTTACAACACAAAAACATAAACACTAACTATGCCTCGAAGGGCTTACTCGAAATACATAGAAAAGAAAGAAAATAAAATATGATAGAACCCATTAATGAAGCGCGGATGGAAGAATGAAGCTTGCTTGACTTGCCCAACTCCGACAGAGAGGATGATGAAGTTCCAAAGTAAGAAGAATAGATGCCTTGCACCTGGTTATAACCCTCTCAAAAGGTGATCATGAGGGATAAATGAAGCCCCATGCAAAGAGTGTGAATGAGCATGGCAAAAACATGAAGAGTGAATACAAAGTGCATGAAAGCTCTGTTCAGAAGATGGTCAATTTGAGACATGTAGACTTCGGAATTGGGCTCTGATTATATGAAATAAATTGTGGGACTTATTCTCTTCTTTCTAACGGTATATTGTTTGCATATAGAGAAGGTCCAGATTGTGAATTATGGCCGAAATACTAAGCCTGTGTCGGCAGGTCCGAGTTTTGATTATTATCTCCATCTTGTGCTCTAACATCTTTTCTCCAAGCTATGCTCCATCCAAATTGCATATGAAATCACATAAATGTCTCATTAGTAGTATCAACATTCAAGTTGTGATTATTATCCATATAAATAGAATATTAACACATATACTGGTTCAATATCACATATGTATATGGTATAAAATGTGTATAATTAAAGATTTCACCCCGAACTTAAACTTTTACTCGTCCCCGAGTAAAGCTAAGCACAAAGTAGTGATGCAATGCAAGAAAAAGAAAATAAACAAAGAAAAACGCAACCTTTATTCGCAGGGTTGCCTCCCATATGATTTTGTAAAAATGAAATATGATATTATATATATGGGAAAAATATGCATACTCTACGTAGAAAAATGTAACATGACTCATTTTCTTCAAAAAATTGTCACTACTATTTTTCTTATTATTTATTATTTTCTTAGTTATTAAAAAGATATGGATTATATATAAATTGATTACATATGTAATTTTGAAATCCGTAATACATAGTATTATAATATAATTCTCAAGTACTATGTTTTTTTACTTGATAGTTCTCACGTAATTGGAGATATAACACGAAATATTATCTAACTAGTCATGTGATATTATGATAATTATTTAAATGAAAAACTAAGATTTGAGAAATTTTTTAATCCGATGATCAGAAGAAAATTAATGATAGAACTCTTAAGAATGCTCAAAAGGAGGTGAAAAATAAGGGGGTGGGATTAATTTATGATAATTTTTTATGGCAGTTATATGTGTTGGATTTGTAATTTAATATTGGACTTTATGTTAGAAATATCTTTGTATTGTTTACATGCTCATAACAATTTGTATATTATGTGTTGTATAAATAATTAAGGCCAGCCAATTCAAACAATATTTATGCAACTCTTTTTGTACATATGTCAATTTTTAAAAGAAAAGATAACAAAAGAGAAAAAAGAGAAAAAAAATACACAAATCATTGTGCACTGAAGAGTCGATCCCCAGCTTGACAATTGACTCTCTTCCCTCCCAATTCATATATATTATAATTTCACATATATCCCTATAAAAAATAAAATATCACCAATACCCCTACAAAATCACTCAAATATCATGAATATCCTTATGATATATTTCGTGTTACATGGTAAGAATTTATATTGAATCATTTTATAGTTCATATATTTATATATATGGCATGTTCAAGATGAATATGTTTGAAAGAAAAACTTACAATTCTCTAAATAAAATAATAAAAAATAAAAATAATTAGTATATAATAGTCATTTATATTTTTATAAAGTAACAAATACTAATTCAATCATTTTAGATGCTATTGTAAAGAAACCAGACAGTCACACAAGGACTGAACCAGATAACCACGTCGCTAACAGAGAAACAGAACAACAATAGTGATCACAAGTAACACGGCAAGACTAAACCAAAGAATGGAAATAATAGGTCAGCAATACGCTCAAACTAGTCCAAGAAAGAACAATAATAGAAGAAGAAATGATTGAACAATGGAACTTGAAAAATAAGATAAATTTCTTATTACAAGAGAAAAAAAGAGATACAAAATATTGTTGTTGTTAGAATGAATAAAGCTCTACCCATACCCTTCTATTTATAGGATAGTCATATCTAATATAAGGAAATAACTCAAAGAATTATTGCCCCAATTAATACCTATACATGGAAATACTAATCCTCCTTTTCAAGAAATCTAATTTATGGAAATACCAAAATTCCTTGTCAAGAAATCTTATTTCCAAGAACATATTTCCTAATTTGTTAACTGCCTTCATAACATACAAATGTATCTTTATATTTTAACAGTTATTTGACTGACATCATTTGACAGAATATTAACGACAAAAATATTAGTGATATTTTAAGAATTTTGTAGGTATTCATAATATATGTGTAGTTTTGTAGGGGTATCCATGATATTTGATTGATTTTGCAAGGTTATTGATGATATTTCACTTTTTATAGGGGCATACGTGAAATTAAGAGGTTTTTGCAGGGGTACATATGAAATTGGGCCTTTCTTTTTTACCCAACATTACGTAAAAGATAAATCTCCCAAATTCAGGGGTTCAACTGTAATTTCCCAAATAAGCTCTTGTATAAATTTCTTGCTCGTGCGGCTGTTGAGCATATAATCTCTCACATTCTCTCATGGGCGACAGCGCCAGCGTTTTCTCTTCATTTCACACTTCACTTTGCTTTCAAATATTCTGAAGAAATCAGTCCTTCTTCAAGTAAGAAACCAATCTCAATTTATGGCCTCTGTTTTCTCTCTACACAGAATAATCCTCCACTCAATCACTCTCCTCTTCTTCCTCCTCTTCAAATCAGGTAACCAAAATCTTCAACAAAAACCCACTTTCAAAAAACTCTCTCTTTAATCCCCACTCAGTTTCATTTCTCAATTTCTCAATTTCAGAATTCATCAACTGCACGACCTTCACATTCACCAACAAGTGTAGCGAGACAATCTGGCCGGGACTCCTCTCCAACTCCGGCAGCTCTCCTCTCGACACAACCGGATTCAGCCTCAAATCCGGTGAAACTCGCCAGCTGGCGGCTCCGTCAGGCTGGTCCGGCCGATTTTGGGGGCGGAGCGATTGCAATTTCGATTCGAGTGGAAAAGGATCGTGCTCCACTGGAGATTGTGGATCTGGTCAGATTGAGTGTAATGGCGCCGGTGCGGCTCCTCCTGCGACTTTGATTGAATTTACTCTGGATGGAAATGATGGAAAGGATTTTTATGATGTTAGTTTGGTCGATGGTTATAATTTGCCGGTACGTCTTTTTTTCAAGGAACGACAGGCAATTGATGGATTGGTTAAATATATGTTAATAATGAAATATTAGTTTTTGTAGAGCCCGCCAAATAATCATTATTGACATGTACAATACAACTTATTTTGTTTGTTTGTATGATATTATTTTAAAAAAAACTTAATTTGTTTCTATGCCACCGAAGAAAATTTGTTAATTTTAGTCAAATTCTTTATATTATTTTTATTGTAAATATTATTTTTATTCATAATTTACAATTTCTTTTATATTTTTAATTTTTATGTTTCTATTCCTACTTTGAGCTAAACAATAACTAAAAGAAAGATATCTTTCTTGAAATTTGAAAAAGAAATATTCAGTGATTCAAATCTCATTTATATACATGACGCTCTAATATCAAACACATTTTTACAACCAGGTGATGGTGGAGGCATCAGGTGGGAGCAACGGATGCGCCTCAACAGGCTGCGTGGTCGACCTAAACGCGAAATGCCCATCCGAGCTCAAAACCGGGGAAGGGGACGGAGAGGCGTGCAGAAGCGCATGTGAGGCGTTTGGAAAGCCGGAGTATTGCTGTAGTGGTGATTACGGGACTCCTGACAAGTGCCAGCCGTCGGTTTACTCGCAGTTGTTTAAGACTGCGTGTCCGAGGTCGTATAGTTATGCATATGATGATGCGAGTTCGACTTTCACTTGTGTTGGTGCTGCTGATTATGCGATTACTTTTTGTCCTGCGTCGACATCGAGGTAAATTTTTTTGTGCTTTAGTGTGTTTTGAAGTTGTTTTAGTTATATTAGTTGTTGTTTTGTTTATATATATTAGGAATTACTTTTGTGTGTAGTGTGGACATATATGGTGATGTTCACATTGTATTGAAAAGGTGGTGGGTGGCTAAATAATTTGTAGAATAGGGGAACAAGATAAGGAAAGATGGAAAAAAATTTAATTATTCCATCTCTCTCGGTATCTATCTTTTTCTTTATTTCTCTCTCTATGTATCTCTTTATCTTTTTTCTTTTCTTTCTAGCTTTGTTCTCTCTCCACCATGTATGGTGGTGCACCACCTTTCTGTAGCTAATGGCTAGTGGCTGTTGAGTTAAAAATTGGCATCATTCATTATTATATTTTTGGAATCTACATACTTTTTGGTTATTAATCATGTGTCTTAATTTAGTCGAAATTCTCATATTTGGTTCATATGGATATACTTTAACAACGTAATAAGAAATTTCTATATCACTTTACTAAAATTTTAAATGAAAGATTACCAAACCAATCAATCTTTATCAAGAAAAGAAAAATATTAGGTTGAAAATGATATATGTCACCTCATGTCGCAAGGCTGATCTGGCACATTTAACAAAAGAAGAAAAAGACTCATGTCAAATCTACTAATTTAATTATCATCTTATCTTTATTAAATTATTTGACATTTTTTGAAATTTCACAGTAAAAAAACAACACGAAATTCATCATCAAGACCGTCGGATGAAATGTTGGAAGACGATGCTTGGCTTGCTAGCCTAGCAGCGGCCGACGCGAGTCAAATTCTCATAAGAACATATTATTCAATATTTCTTCAAGCTTTTTTGGTCTTGACATGCATTATCTTCTTAATGGAGCAATGAACATTGTGATTAAAGGAGAAAAAAATGTTGAGGAAATTTTGTGATGTGTCGCTTTCGGAGTAAAGAGGTGGAAATGAAATCGAAGTTTGGAGGGTTCTTTGTAGGAATTCAAATTGAATTTGAAAAGGTGGTGTTTCACATTGGTAAAATGATTTGTATTGTTTGGGCTAAATGTCTAGTTTTATATTGTAATTATTATTTATTGCTCTTTAGAAAGGAATTAGTTTTTATGTGAATGCAAAAATTTTGGACCCAAATCTTTTATATTGTTTAAATGGAATATTAGTTTTTGTTTTACACATCATCCTTTATCAGGCGCCATGAAAATCTTTGTTACATTTTTCTGGTCTAGTTGCCCTTGTAAGGCAAAGAATAAGAAAGAGAAAAACTTAAAACATGATATTTTACTCATTAATATTACAATTCACAAAAACAAATCGCTTAATGTGTGGAAATGAAATAATCAAATATGAAGATTTGTGGTCTAAAAAGCAATTGGGCATATCAGAACATCTTAATGATACTTTCCATTGTTTGATTTCATAATATAATAAATACTTATTTGGAAGTAGCTTTTACAAGATTCTCAAATCAAATCTTGCATCTTCAACTATTGCGCTAGTTAATTAGAGGCATATATGATTTGCTTCCCTAACAAGGATTCTCCTTGGCATAATTAACTTTCTTTAGATTAATTATTTCATAAGATATTTATTTTGAGGTTGTCATTACTGGAAAAAAAGGAAGCATGAATTTAGTAAACAGAATATTGTATAGATTTATTAACTTTACTCGAGCTAAATAATGCATTGAAAAAGCCCTTCTTGTGTATCAATATGTTGCTACTTTCTATTGATATGCAATATTCATTTTTTCTTGCATTTCAGCAAAATATGAAACAAGAATAACGAGATTATGAGTTTAAATTTTAAAGAAATTGGGGAGAACAAAGAAACTTTACAAAAGATACAAACAATCAACACATTAACAAATTGATTTCTAAGAAGTACACCACACATTACAAATGTTTTCATATTTAAATATACCCAACCCGTGATGCTATACAAAAGAGTAATTAATAATATATCTCTCAACAAAATCCTGCAACAAATCTCTATCATAAAGGGCAATAATTTATGTTAGCACCGTTTTTCTTTTGAAAACAAAAAGGTATTAATAATACACTGTTCAACTATTCAAATCTTGCAATGCATTCATTTCATTCATTCATTTTAGTATAATTGACATAATTACAATGTTCTTCATATTCTAATCCGTAGTTCTTCGAAATCATTGTAAAAAAAGAAAACAAATGTTATAAAAACTTTTGGAGCATTAAGTAAGAAAATGGTAGACGAAAAAGTGATTGAAATAGGAAAAAACATTTAATTTCCGTTAATGCTGACCCACTCTTAGTTTCCTCTAATATCTAATTATGTATTTGCTCCTACTATTTGTTGAAATACATTAGCATATAATTGTGAATTACATATTTTTATATTTTCTTTATGGAACAAATATATCCTTCTAACCTATGAGCCGTTTCATATGAGATTCGTGATGGAAGTAATTTCCACATGATTATGCAAACTCTCACATATGTCGACGTCTCATGCAAATTGAGAGAAAATAAAGATGATCATGTAAAAAAATATTGTTGTGGTTACTCATAAGAATATTATCGTACATCTTAAGAAGACTAAAATTTACTAAAAAGTTATTACTTACTGATCAGATATTATTTAAAGTGTATAAAATTTCCATATATCCGAAAATCATATTTTAGTCGTATTTAGAATCCTAATTCCTTCAAACATGATTCATACCTCAAAACTTTTATTGAAATGGCGGTAGTTTCAGCAATAAATATATAAAAAATCAACATCTATACTTTTTATTGAAACATATAATTGAATCCTATAAAGAATTTTATGGTTAATTTTGTTATATCCTGAATCCGAATGCAACCGCGGTTATATTTTTGGCCCGTTAAATATCAAGAGGAAACAACAAACATGACTCTTCCTTGACTCGGTCAGAACAATGAGACCCAATTGGTGGTTTATAAAACGCATAGTTTAATCCAAATAAAATTCCCATTAACTATATTAAGAATTAAATGAGACAACTTTGTAACCCTCAAATTTTGATATTTACTATTAAGCCCTCTTTATTTTATTTTTATTTTTTTTGAGGTAATACAAATTCTATCAAAAGATGTAGAGAAAGAGGTAAAGTATTAACATGTAATCATGGGTAAGGGACCAGACTATGTGAATGTGCATTTGTGCACACAATAAAAAATGAATTTATTAAATTGTTAATAAAAAAAGATGATAAAAACAAATTACGTTGAACAATCAAGTCCTCAAAATGGATAGGATATTCACTTCGGCATTAAATCCAATTGCATGAGAGAAAAATAAACAATACATACCACAAAAAAAACCAAAAAATTAACGAAGATCTGAAATAAATATGAAAACAACCGGAAAAATAAGAAGTATAAAATAAGAATCTCCGTTGAATCTGAAAACAAGCATTAGTCAACAGAGAAAACCGCATTCCAATAAAAACACGAGATGAAATGAAACCATTGCTGAACAAGTGAACTGATAGATTTACAAGATAATTTTTGTGATTCAAAAAAAAAAAATACTTATTTCTGATCAACATTTTTCCGTTTTGCATATTATTATTACATAACCTTATTATCAATTTTACTCAAACTAAGTTAATTAAATAGTTATTTTTTAATATCAATATGTTGCTATTGATATATATTAATATATTCACTTTTCCTCTAATTCAATAAAATATTATATGAAACAAGAATAATGAGGTTATGAGTTTTAATAGAAAAATTGGGAAGAACTAATAAATTTTATTTATCATATAAACAATGAGTAAAATAACAAATTAATTTCTAACTAAACATAATCACATCGTTTAATATTAAATAGGCAAAATTCTTGGTATTATACACATGCGTAATTAGTAAAATGTCTCTCAACAATTCATAGAAGAAATCTAATTCGTAGAAAGGAATGTTAATATTACCGTGCTCAACTATATTGAAACTTTTGCTTTAGTATAATTGGTATAATAGCAATTTCTAAAACTCTCAGCTTGAAAACATTTTGGTTTTATTTTATCCATTTGTGATTTTTTGAAATTGATGCCTCTTCAGAATTAATGAAACAAAAAAATACAGGTGTTATGAAAAATTTCAAAAGCATCATATAAAGAAATTTTGGATTATATAAACCTATTAGTTAGGAGAAATCATTTAAATTCAATTAACTCCAACTCACTCTTTGTTTCCTCCACTATCTAATCATGTATTATCTACACTTACTAAGTCATGCTCGCGCTTCGCTTTGCGAATATTTAAATTTATTATTCATTTAAAATTTATATATAAATTATAATTATGTATAATAATTATGTTATGTAAGTTAATTATGTTTAAATTATTTTGAATTATATCATAAGATATTTTATCCATTTACTATGCATTAAATAATAGTTTCTATATCACATCTAATTTTATAAGGATGAATAACTCTATACAAATAAATTTACATATATGAAAAAAATAACATAAATAATGAATTCATAAAAAATAAAAACTAATAATCAAAAAAATAATTTGGATTATTAATTTACAATCTAATTAATTTATGTTTGCATTAACATTTCTAAAATTAAAATATCATCTTTTTTTATCTCTTTAGTTTTCTTGTATCTATCTATTGACATATTATATAAGAAAAAAAATTAAGTATTAATTAGATGATGAAGGAGATATAAAAACTAAAAATAAATGATAATTTATTTCATAGATTTTAGTTGAAACCCCATAAGACTTAATTATAGATGATTAACTTTAAAAATTATAAAAATAAAAATTATATTTATCATGATTTGTAAAAAGAAAATATGGTATTATATATATAGAAAAAGTATGTTTACTATACATAAGAAAATATAACATGACTCATTTTCCGAAAAAATTATCACCGTTATTTTTTATTTATATTTTGTTAGTTATTAAAATGATACATATTATCCGTAATACATTAAGTAATATAATATAATTTTTAATACTCTGAAATTTTATTTAATATGAAAGTTCTCACGTAATTGGAGATGTAACACGAAATATTAATCTAACTGACCATGCGATATTATGGTAATAATTTAAATGAAAAATTAAAATTTGAAAAAAAATTGATCTAACGGCCGAGATAAAATTGACAATAAGTTTCTTAAGAATGCTTAAAAAGAGATGAAAAATAAGATATAAGGTATAACTTAATGAGCATATCATTTTTTTACATGTTCTTTTATATAATCTTTATTCACATATTTTATCAAAATAAAAATAAGTTAGAATCATAACAATATGGATCTCAAAATAAAGAGAAAATTCCAACAAATTTATATTTGATGATTTTAAAATGAGAAATAAAATATTTCATTAAGAATTATAATTTTTTAAAGAAGAAAAGAAAAATTGTTTATATTTTAATGAGTGAACTCTTTATTAACTATATCTATTAATAATTGAACATAACATTGAACTATGATTCATTGAAGTCATCTAATTAAGATATGATGGTCGAAACAAATTTACAACGGTTCTCACTAAATCGGGAATGGAACACAAAACACCAATTCAACCAATCATATGATTATGTTTTAATAACTACACATATGTTGTCATAAAATATCAATAAATTTGAGAAAATGAATGGCTAAGATTTGACACAAAAAATTGATCGAACGGTGGAGATAAAAGTGATGATGTGGCCTCTTGAGGGCTCAAAAGTAGGTGAAAAATAAGGGATTGGAGTTAATTTTTTAATAAATTATAGTATAATTTTGAATTATAAACTTTATATTTTCTTGATTGAACAAATATATATATATATATATATATATATATATATATATATATATATATATATATATATATATATATATATATATATATATATATAATGAGCCTTTTCTTATGAAATTTGTCATACAAAACTAATTTCTACATGATTATGCAAACTCATGTATATATATATATATATAATGAGC
The DNA here is from genome assembly GCA_024447665.1 of Juncus inflexus. NCBI lineage: Eukaryota > Viridiplantae > Streptophyta > Magnoliopsida > Poales > Juncaceae > Juncus > Juncus inflexus. The sequence continues at coordinate 9,868,663 of JAJHPC010000015.1, read as the reverse complement.
CTTTTCTTATGAAATTTGGCATACAAAACTAATTTCTACATGATTATGCAAAATCATGTGTATATATATATATATATATATATATATATGGGGCCGGTTATATTGACCCCACTTTTACCCCGATGAAAAAATTGGTTATAAAAAGCGAAAATTCAAATTTCAACCGTATGGATGGAATATTTATATTTTGAACATGTTGTGGATCAATTTCCACAGGAATCGAAATATTATATCATTGCCATCATGTATTATCAAAATATGTATTTATATGTTTTGATGATACATGATATTTTGTATTGACCCCACTTTATTTTACCCCACTTTTACCCCGTGGTTATAAAAAGCGAAAATTCAAATTTCAACTGTACGGATGGAATATATATGTTTTGAATATGTTGTGGATCAATTTTCACAAGAATCGGAATATTATATCATTGTCATCGCGTATCATCAAAATTCATCATGTATCATCAAAACATATAAATACATATTTTGATAATACATGATCGCAATGATATAATATTCCGATTCCTGTGGAAATTGATCCACAACATTTTCAAAATATAAATATTCCATCCGTACGGTTGAAATTTGAATATTCGCTTTTTAGAACCAATTTTTTCATCGGGGTAAAAGTGGGGTAAAATAAAGTGGGGTCAATATAACCGGCCCCATATATATATATATATATATATATATATATATATATATATATATATATATATATATATATATATATATAATGAGCCTTTTCTTATGAAATTTGTCATACAAAACTAACTTCTACATGATTATGCAAACTCACACATCTGTCTTGATGTCTCATGCAAATAGGGGAAAATATAGACCATCATGTAAAAAGTGTTTTGATGGTTGTTGACACACATAAGAAACTATTCATTCATTACTTGATATTCAAGTACAAAAATTCCAAAAATTATCTTTGTATTTAGAATCTTAATTCTTTGAAAAGGTAACTCAAACCTGATGACTTAATGAAATTTGGTAGTTTAAGCAATAAATATATCAATACTTAGTATTGAACTCTGTAGATGAATTCTATTAACAATTTGATTAGTAATTTATCAAAATAATTGTCTGAGAAAGAGGTAGACTATTAACATATAACCAAGAATAAGATGATAGACTGTGATTTTTTCCTCAAAATAAAAGTGAATTTATACAATTTTTTTATCAAACAAGATAAAAACAACTAGTGTTGAATATAATCAAGCTGAGTATCGATAGAACCTTCACTTCAGCATTAAATCAAACGATTGGTTTGCATAAGAGCAAAATAAACAAAACATATCACCAAAAAATCTCAAAATTAAACGAAAATCTGAAAAGAATAAAAAACAACCCGAAAATTAAGAAAAAGGTACAAAAGAAAAACATATGTCAGATCTGAAAACTAGCATTAATCAAGAGAAACCGCATTCTTGAATAAAATCACAAAATGAAAAGAAATGATCGATCCTCTTTTCAAATGATTATGGAAAGAGCTACTTTGAATCATAGACCTCATACATTCTCTATTTCTCACAACTCTTTCCAATTATTTACTCATGTATTTTCTTTTCTTTTACTTTACTTTATTTTCTTTTATTTTAATTATATTTTTCGTTCATTTTTATCGCCGCCAGGACCATTTTTGTAAAGCCAACCCTCTTGGCAAATGATTGTAATGAATCTACTATACTTTTATTCTAATTAAACTGCGAATATCCAGATCAGAACTGAGATCTAATTCTCAAAAAAAAATCTCCAATTCAGCAGGATTGTTTGCTACGGAGTTGGAGACTGGATGGAGAATGATTTTGTCGGTTTTAGTATGGGCTGATTAAAATAATGGGCTAGTTTATTTTGCATATTACGGTAAAACAAGAATTATTTCTATCTAGGAATCTGTATTGTATAGAAGCTCAAAAATATACAATCAATCAACACCAGCACATCATAATAGAATCCAGCTCATCAAGCCTCACATAGGATTTCATTTTCCTGTATAATTAGCATGCTAACAACCCGTCACCTAATTATAGATTTTCATCAAAATGAAATGACTATTTCAAGTAAATTATTTTTTAACTGAAAAAAGTACCTTTCTTATCCAATTTAGACGCTGGTGGTTTTGGTCTCAGAATCGCTTGAATCACCATGAATCATTGCTGGTTTCGCCATGAAGTTTATATGGAATCTCAAAAGATGCAACCAATTAAAACCACCCTTCATAATTATAATAAGAATCCAGTTCATCAAGCCTCAAAGAGGATTCTAATTTCTAAGAAAGCTATATGTATACTAAAACTATCAATTCTCATCAATTTACTTGTATTATTAAAAAAAAAAATTAACATAGCAACAAATCAGTAGAGAAACTACATTACAAAAAAGAGGGGAATCAAGGACCACTTTGTAAAAAGGTTTGGCTAGAAAAAGGCACCAAATATAAAATCACATTCTCAAAAGATGTAAACCAAAAAGTGTTTATTTCTCTCTAATTGATTATTTATTTTCTTTTTGCATGTTGTTGTTGCTTAGATTTATTATCAACATTACTCAAACTAAGTTGTTACATAATGTTCAAACAATAAAATGTCCTCTCTTTTGATACCAATATTTGCTATGTAGTAATATATTCATTTTCTTTCATGATATTTACTAAATTATTATAGTAAATAAAGTAATGAGATCATTAAATTTATATTTTGAAAATCGTGAACAACAAAAAAACTTGATAGATCATACTGTCAGCATAATATTAAGTTAATTGCTAATGATTACACCACACAATCAGATCGTTTCATATTAAATATACCAAATTCTAGATGTTACACACGATTGTAATTAGTAAAATCTCTGAACAATTACAACAATAAATCATAGTTACATTAATATCAATTATTCCCTTTCAAAACATGATATATGTTCATAATTAATAGCCTTTAGAGTTATTTTTAAAGAGCATAAAATAACCTTTTATACAACATAGAAAGCTAAAAAATAAAAAAAACAATCTTACAACACTCTCACTTGACTTAAAAAGAAAAATACACAACACTAAAAGTAAACAATAACAACTATGCCGTGATCAAATCATTACATCGCAGCCAAGAGTTTACATCAGTTTTAATTTTCCAATAGCACTCGTCAATATTAGAGTTTTTTTTTGTTGGAATAGAATCCCGTTCCGACTCAATCAAATATGCCAGGAGGCCTATCCTCGCCATACGTACCAGATCTTTAGTCTCTCTTTATCAAGGCTTCATATGAGTTTTGCCACACAAAAGTTATTTCAACATGGTTATGCAAATTCTTGCATCGGTCTAGAAGTCTCATGCAAATTGAGTGAAAATAAAAGATGATCATGTAAAAAGTATGGTTGTGGTTGATGAGTCATAAGAACTTATCATGCATCCTAAGGAAAACTAGAAATGACTAAAAATTCATGACGGCAATTCTTATACATGGGAATAGTTCAAAAACAATATTATTTAGGGAAAATCATACTTAAGACATATTTAGAATCATAAATTTTTTTAATTCATACCTCATGACTTTATGAACTATATAAAATTCAACATTTCTAATATTTATTGAATCATGTAAATGGATCGTTATTAACAATTTGATTGGTAATTCTACCAAAAGAATTGTACACAAAGAAAAGGGATAGAGCATTAACAAATAATCATGAATAAGGAGCCAAAATATATGATTCTGCATTTGTGCTCATAATAGAAGTTAAAACCCTATAAATAGGAGAAATAATTTATATTCCATTAATTCTAACTCACTCTTTGTTTCCTCCAATATCTAATCATATATTATATTCTCTTACTTGTCGAATAAATTGTAATATAATTGTGAATTGCAAACTTTATATTTTCTTATATATATATATATATATATATATATATATATATATATATATATATATATATATATAAACAATGAGCCATTTCATATGAGATTTGTTGTACAAAAATAATTTCTACATGATTATGCAAACTCACACATCTGTCCTGATGTCTCATTCAAATTGGGTGAAAATATAGACCATCGTGTAAAAAGAATTGTTATGATTGTCGACACATAAGAAACTTACCATTCATCCTAAGCAAGACTAAAATGTACTGAAAATTCATTACTTACTAATATTCAAGTACAAAATTTCCAGAAATCAGATCCAAAAATCATCTTTTATATATCTTAACTCTTTGAAAGATTACTTAAACCTGATGACTTTTTGAAATTTAGTAGTTAAAGCAATAAATATATCAAATTCAATATTTGTACTTATTTATTGAACTTTGTAGACGAATTTTATTGACAATTTTATTAGTAATTCTATCAAAAGAATTGTGAGAAAGATGTAGACTATTAACATGTAACCATGAACAAGTGGCTAGATTGTGATTGTGCATTTCTCCTCAAAATAAAGTGAATTTATAAAAATTTTAATCAAACAAGATAAAAACAACTAGTGTTGAATAAAATCAAGCGGGCAAAAGACAGAACATTCACTTTGGCATTAAATCACACACTTAAATTGAGAAAAAAAAAACATGCCACCAAAAAGTCCTAAAAAATAAATTAAAATACGAAAAGAATGAAAAACAACCCGAAAACTAAGAAAAAGTTAGAAAACAAGAACATACGTCAGATCTGTAACCAGCATTAATCAACAGAGAAATCGCATTCTTGAATAATTTAACGAAATGAAATCAAAGCATTGAGAAAGAATATCTTTCTTCTCCAATCTAATATTGTCATTTCAATCGACATTGATCGTCGTCTATTTCGACATGAAAGTATTAGACCTGGTCGATCACGACCGTTGGCTATTTGAGCGCGATTGTATGCTTCGGAGTTGGAGACGATGGAAAATGATTTTTTCGGTTTTAATATGGGCTGGGTAAAATAATGGGCTTGTTTATTTTGCATATTACGGTAAAGCAAGAACTATATATATCTAAGAAGTAAGAATCCAGACCATCAAGCCTCACATAGGATTTTACTTGTCATAATTTGCATGCTAACGACCTGTCACCTATCACATATTTTCCTCAAAGAGCTCATATACTTGTGAGTTGGATTCACAGTGCTGTCAAATTGGATCCACTAATTTTTTTTATTTGTTAACTAAAAGGGTGTCAAATGGGGTCCATTTAATGAAAAACGGGCCTATTTGACGATGGCCAACGGGGATGGATGAGGGAGTTTAGTGGGTCATTTATATTTTTCCTTTCAACAAAGTATAATTTGAAACTGGAGTAATGAGGTTTTGAAATATTGGGAAAAATAAAAGAAACATGATAAATATACAATTGAGCAATTTGTTTTTTCTTTTTAACAAAATAATCCTTACTTGAGGAATTAAAAAAAAAAGGATACAGAGCATTACCAAAATAACATGTTTTCTATGAATTATACATGTTTTTATGGTGAAGTACTTTCAATATGAAACAATTTGATCTTTGTAGGCAATTAGGTAATTTGATCTTATTATCTAAAAAGATTAAATTGTTTCATATTAAATTACTTCACCATAAATGCTACCAAAATGTCTCTCAATAATTATAATAATAAATCTTCCATCATTTGTTAGGGTAATGGCGAGAATAATAAGAGAACTCATGAGAGAAATAATAACTAGAGAAGAAGAGAGAAATCGTTTATTCAATTGAGAGACTACATTGTAAGAATTGGGATACTATTACAATAGGTTTATGCTTCTTTATATAATAGAGTCTTGACTAATTACCAAAATATACACTGCCTAAATTAAAGATACAATTACTTAAAATACAATACAAGGATGGAAATAACTCACCTCCTTCCATTGTCTAAATATTCCCCAAATATTTATTTCCATGGCCTAATCCTTCCCTAAATAATAAGAAATAAATTATTGAGAGATTTAGAGTCATACATAACAATCTCCACCTTGACTTAAAATCTCACTCATGATACACAGTCGCAATAACAATATATCCAAAACGAGCTCCACCTTAATGCAGCAATCCACTTTGCCGCTCCAAATGAGGCTACAGCCTCCTTGCAAATCGAGAACTCGCCATACACGAATTCATTGATCATTGCCAAACAACACACAAAATCGAAGTATCCCTTACCAAAGCATAAGGTCGTTGTCCTTCTTGACTCTCCTTAATCGATACACCATCGCCAAAGTGAGAGTCCACACAATTCTCCAAGTTACGTTGAGTGACTTCACCTTGTTGATCGGGAATAGCAAACTCCACCTCCTTCCTGACCGTCTCAATCTCCTTTGTAGCCGGATCAGGCAATCGCTCCCTTACCCGTAACATAACCGGATCAAAAGCCACGTCTCTCAAAACAAGTAGTTCCGCAACAGGACACCACAAATGATATGCCTTTACACCTGAAGCATATCCCAAGAAGAATACATTTCTTCTTCTCATACTCGAGTATCCATTTAACGACTTGTGCATAAACGGGATATCCAAATACCACCAAGCAGTATTAAAATTGTTTCTGTCCAGAACTCCTCGCCTGAGTCCGCCCCAAAAACATGCACCAAGCCTTCTCGAGTAGTTTCCGATCAGCCACCCATTATGTTGTCGAGAGTGAACAGTCATGCAATGCTGAACAATCCTTATAAAAGAATCATAAATTTGTCCTCACAAATCAAAATAGATATCGTCCAAAATTTCCTTCGTGCGATGAACGGCTGTACTAGAGCTGAGTCTCCTCTGTTTGCCACAAACGGAATCTTCACAACTCACGTTTTCTGGTATTCTGGCCAACACAGTAGATCCCTCGTGCTCAAAACTGTCACCCCGCATCCAATCATAAACCCTGACCTTCTAACTGAGACAGAAAATGCGACAACGAACGAGCCTAAAACTGCGCCAACTTCCCGAAATAACTTTCCGGTACTCTGGACTTCCAAAATATAACACACCGATATTATGGCCACACAGTAGATCCCTCGTACTCAAAATTGTCACCCCACATCCAATCATAAACTTTGACCTTCTAACTGAAACAGAGAAGGTGACGACGAACGATCCTAAAACTGCGCCAACTTCCCGAAATAACTTTCCGGTACTCTGAACTTTCAGAATATATAACACACCAGTCATTCTAGCCTTCATCGATGTAAGAGCCAATCTAGATACCTTGAGGACTCCACCTTCACATCGGAGCTTGCAACCGATATCTCTGAGAACGCCTAATGAGTTCAAATGGACAACCTGGCCCTGCATCTTGATCAAATAGACAACCTCGTCTTGCATCTTGATCAAATGGACAACCCCGTCCTGCATCTTGATCTCAAGCGTGCCAACACCGGCAACGCAATATAGATGACCATCTCCCAACAGAACATCTCTACTAGACGCCTCATATATGGTGAACCACTCTCGATTCGGGATCATCTGATTTGAATTACCCGAACCCACCCAATTCTTCTCAAATCTCTCCTTCTCATTTGCCACAAGAAGTACCTCAACCTTACCGGATTTAGTCTCGTAAACTTCTTCCGATAGAACACTGTTATCCGTCTCATGCTTCTTTTTGAGATTGTAACGTCAGCCTTAATGTGTCTCGTCTTCTTGCAATAGTTGCTCATCAGGTTCTTGTACTTGAATTGCGAATGAGTCTTCTCTAAACTTGAATTTCTCTTTTTACGCCTTCCCCTCTCCACAAACAACTCAATATCTTGATGACTACTTTCAGCCAAGGACAAGTCATAGTCGATACATGACTTGACTAATAAGTTACTATCGACATCCTCAACGATAAATAACTCTCTGGAATGAAGCATGGTCTCCTTAAACCCATTATATGACTTTGGCGGCGTGCACAACAACATCACGGCTTTGTCCTCTTTGTCCATCTTAATACCGATTCTCTCCATACCATTAAAGAAATACACATACACCAAAACATGGACCTTAACATACATACCGTCTGCCATATTTAAAGAGTCGAATCGTCACTTCAAACATAACTAGTTTGTAACCGATTTCTTGCATGTAGATTTCTTCTAACTTCTTCCATGTGACATCTGATGTAGTGCCCGTGAGAATTTCTTGAAGAGTCGAGTTGCCCAAATATAGCTGAATTGTCGAGAGGGCTCTATCATCCATCATCTCCCCAACGTCACCCTTTATCTCCTTCGGTCGCCCAAAATTCGCCATGCTATCATATTTCTCAGTATCAGATTTAGTCGACATAACCGCACTTGAATTCATGATAGAACAAGACAGTATAATTGACTTTCGGAAGCACAAAGATTGTCGTAACATAGCTCTGGTACCAAATTGTTAGGGTAATGGGGAAAATATTGATGTATAGTAAGAGAACTCATGAGAGAAATAATAACTAGAGAAGAAGAGAAAAATCGTTTATTCAATTGAGAGACGGGATACTATTACAATAGGTTTATGCTTCTTTATATAGTAGAGTCTTGACTAATTACCAAAATATAAACTGCCTAAATTAAAGATACAATTACCTAAAATACAATACAATGATGAAAATAACTCACCTCCTTCCATTGCCTAAATATTCCCGAAATATTTATTTCCATAGCCTAATCCTTCCCTAAATAATAAGAAATGAATTATTGAGAAATTTAGAGTCATACATAACAATTAGGAACAATAGAGTTTTTCAAAACGCTTCTTCCACCCCTTCACAAGTCTACAACCGGGCCGAGGACACGGGCACCCAATGGTTGAAGGCGGGAAGACATAAGGAGAATACAAGAGCATAACGAACAATCAACTCAAAAGAAGATTAAGACGAAGTCAAATAATTAGGATAAACTAGTATTTGACTTATTTTTCAGCATTGTAATTAAAAAATATAGCAACTAACTATTTATATTAATAAAAGTTTTTTGTAGCCATGTTGGCTATTCCGTCAAAAAAAAATGATTGCATGAATGGCTAAACTGTTAAACCTATATTAAATTTTGTCATTCTTCCATTCATTTGCTTCAGTATAATTGGTCTCACACTCCTCTTTTAAAACATGGTTCTTCTCTAATATTCTCGTGTAATTTTATAAAAGCATTGCCCTTTTCAGTTGCAACAAAACTAAAATGAAATATGTGTCACAGAAATTTTGAAGAGTCAAAACCTTAAAAATATCAAACCCATAGAGCTCCCAATAATGATGACAAATTCTTAGTTTCCTTCAACATCTCATTAAGGGACGTTTGGTTCGAATTTTGAAAGATATTTTGGAATGTATAATTCCAAAGAATCATATTCCATGAAATGCAATTTCAAGATCACATGTGTTATTAACATGTTTGGTTTGATGTATTTATTTCAAGGAATGCATAAGATTTTTGATTTATTGTATTCCAAATTGTAAAATTTCATTTAAATCAACAAAATAATAAGAAAAAAGATGTTTTCATATAAAAATTTATTTTCTTGTTTTTACATTCTCTTCTTATGGGAATGAGGAAAGCCATCAATTTTGATGGCTATCCAATTCCAATCAAATATTCTCATGAGAATCACGAATTCTATTACTTTATTACCGAGTGGCTATTCAAAACACGGGAATGAAATCCATCCTCATAAATGTCAAGACATACATATTTAAAAGCTCAAACCAAACGGCACCTAAGTATTTTCTCTTCTCTTATTGTTGAATACGCTAGGATACAATTGTGAATTACATACTTTATGTTTTCTGATGGAATAAATATATATATTCTTCAAAACTATGAGTCGTTTCGTATGAGTTTTCTCACACACAACTTATACATAATTATGTAAACTCTCATATTGGTCTGACTTCACATGCAAACCAGGTGAAACTACAGCTGATCATGTAAAAACTGTTGATGTCCTACCTCAGGCAATGCTTCAAAAAAACTATTGATGTGGTTGCTGAGTCATAAGAAACTTCTCCAGCATAAGGAAAACTCTGAATTTGCTAGAAGTTCACGACTTATTGATGATTCTTACACTTGGAAATAGTTTAATCCTTGTTGTTTACAGGCTATATTATTTAGGACGAAATCATTTTTAGTCATATTTAGAATCCTAATTCTTTCAAACGTGATTCAAACCTCGTGACTTGTTGAAATTCGGTAGTTAAGCAATAATATAAAATTCAATTTGTACTTTTTTTATTGAAGCATGTAATTAAATGAGGCGCCGGGCAGTCAAACAAGGTGATAAGAGGAATAATATTTAGGGGTGTTCATTTGATTCGGTTTATTCGGTTTCCAAACCGAACTGGTCGATTTTGGCTAATTCGGTTCGGTTTTTCAGTCAAATCGGTTCGGTCAGTTTAAATGGTTGAGCTATTTGGTTAATTCGGTTCGGTTCGGTTTTTGGTTTAGAAAAACCGAATAAACCGAACCGATCAAATTATATATAAAATTGTCAATTTGTAATTAATATAATCTTAATTTTAGATTAAGCATATAAATATTAATTAGTATGATCATTATTTAGTATAAAAATTATTAATTTGACTTAATAGTATATAGATTTCTTTCTAATTCGGTTCGGTTTAAATTTTGGTTCCATCTTTATTCGGTTCGGTTCGGTTTAATTCGGTTCTGTCTTATTCGGTTCGGTTTGGACCGAACTGACCGAATGAACATCCCTAATAATATCGAATAAAAACGGACTGATATTAGATAGGACATTCATTTGGCATTAAATCGAACAAGTGGTTTGCATGATGGATAAATAAACAAAACATATCAGGAAAAAATCTCAAAAAATAATCGAAAATCTGAAAAGAATATAAAAAAACAACCCACAAAAATAAGAAAAAGTATAAAACAATTCCGAGAATAATAATATATATCAGACTTTTATATCAGACTTTTGATGTCACACACAGATAATTAATAAAATGTATCTTAACAATTCCGAGAATAATGAATTTCCAGCCATTACTTTTTTTTAAAAGTAAGCGATATTCCATACTCACACTACATCGTTCAACTATATTAAATCTCACAACGTAGTTATTCATTTGCCTTAGTACCAATGATATTATTGACATTTTTTCTCACAGTCTCGTTTTAAAAATATGTTCTTTTTCTTTTACTGTTCTGTAATTTTTTGAAATTGATGCCTCTTCGGTAGTAATGGAATTAAAAAAAACACATGCTAAAATTTTTAGGAGACTCGGATAAGAAAATTCCGGATGATTAAAACCTAACAAATATGAGAAATCATTTAATTGCCAATATTTCTAACTCACGCTCAGTTTCCTCCAATATCAAATCATGTTTACTCTTATTTGTTGAATACATTAGAGTCTGATTGTGAATTACATACTTCATATTTTCTTGTTGGAACAATCATATAAATACCCTTCAAAACTATGAGACTTTTCGTAGGAGTTTTGTCGAACAAAAGTATTTTCAACATGATTATGCTAACTCACGAATTTGTTTTGATGTCGCATGCAAATTGGGTGAAAATCTAGATGATCATGTAAAACCTATGGTTTTGGTTGTTGGCTCATAAGAAATTTATTCATAATCCTAAGAAGGACAAAAATTGGCTACAAATTCATGACTTTTTGACAATATTTCCAGAAGTCAGATCCGGAAATCATTTTGTCATATTTAAAATCCTATTCATGACTTTCAAAATTTGGTAGTTTAAGCAATAAATATAACAGATTTATTTACATTATACCCTGTGAAAGAGTCCTTATTAACAACATGATTGGTAATTCTATGAAAATATTAAATTAAGATGATAAGGAATCACGAATCAGACTGTATGATTATGCATTTGTGCTTTGCAATAAAAGTGAATTTATACACTTGTTAATCAAAGAGATCATAAAACCAAATAGTGTTGAATAAGAAAACTGAAAATGGATATCAAAATTCGGTTCGGCATTAATCAAACACGTGGTTTGCATAAGAGAAAAAACATCAAAAACATATCCTGAAATATAAACAAAAATCCGGAAAGAATATAAAAACAGCCGAAAAATAAGAAAAGTTAGAAAACAAGAATCTCCGTCAGATCTGAAAACAAGCATTAATCAACAGAAAAAACACATTCTTGAATTAAAATCACGAAGGAAATGAAAGTATTGAGAGAAGGCATCTTTCTTGTCCAATCTAATCACTGCACGTTTTGGTCCCCCAATCGTGAGTTGAATCGCCATGGATTATCGCATGTTTCATCATGAAATCACCATTGCCGGTCCATAGAGATCGTCATTAGCCACCTGGGATCGTTTTCTCTTTTCCTTTTCCTTTTCCTTTTCCTTCTCCTTTTCCTTTTCGTTGTTTTTGAAATATTTAATTAACTAGAACGCTATATAAAGCTAAAATAACACAACCTAACACCAGCCCATCATAATATAATCTAGCTCATCAAGCCTCAAATAACAAAATATCTCTACATATTATTCAAAAAATTAATTAATTAATTAATTAACATCGCAAGAAATCACCACAAAACAAACTATAGTACAAAAAGAGGGAAATCAAGGATCACACTTTGTAAAAAGGTTTGGGTCCAAAATGGATAAAAAATCCACTACAACGTCTAACATGAAGAATTCAACCAAAATAGAACTTACTAATTCTCAAAACAGAAGTACTAAGGCTCCAGATTTTACTGTTTACCAACTTTTTCCTCTCTCTCAAGCAATATACATTGAGACTCATTTTTCTTTAAAAAACTGACATATTGAAACTACCCGCCCATAGTACAAGATTATAAGGATTGAAGTGGAATAATTACAAAAATGAGCTTATATAAACAACTGCATAAAAAAGAATTTTAACCAAATATTACGTGTAGGGCAAAATGGTAATTTATCCAACCTAATCCCTCCCAATAAATCTAGTCCTAACTTCTCCTATCATTCTTGCTTGCTTAGATCTTCAAATACAATTTACGAGTCCGATAAGTGAGCAATAAATCCAAGCCGAAGCCGATAAGACACGATTGAATTTAAATATTGAAGAAATTGGGAAGAACAAATAAACTTTATAAAGCACACAAACAATGAGTACAATAACAAGTCGATTTCTAAAATTATACAACAAAATCAAATCGTTTCATACTAAATATATCAAACTTTTGATGTCCTACACAAGTAAATTAATAAAATGTCTCTTAACAATTCCTAGAACAAAATCTCCATCGTAGAGAGTAATAATTTATTTCTAACCACTATTTTTTTTTAACTTAAGAGATATTTAAATTACATAATAATCCAATATTTGCTTTAATAACATGAATAAAATTGTTCTCACATTTTCATTTTAAATATGTGGTCTTTTTCTTTTATTGTTTTGTAATTCTTTTGAAATTGATGACTCTTCGGTAGTAATGAAATAAAAAAAGATACACATATTACTAAAATTTTCAGCAGAATTAAATAAGTTAATTGTGCATGATGAAAACTAGCAAATAGGAGAAATCATTTAATTTCCATTAACTCTAACGCCCTCTCAGTTTCCTCTAATATCTAATCACATTTACTCTCCTCTTATTTGTCGAATACGTTAGAGTATAATTGTGAATTACAAACTTCGTATTTTCTTGTTGGAACAATCATATAAATACACATCAAAACTATGAGACTTTCTGTATGAGTTTTGTGGCACAAAAGTGTTTTCTACATGATTATGCTACTCACGCATTTCTTTTGATGTCGCACGCAAATTAAGTGAAAATCTAGATGATCATGTAAAAAGTATTGTTTTGGTTGTTGGTTCATAAGAAACGTAATCATAATCATAAGGACTAAAATTGTCTACAAATCCATGACTCTTGATAATTCTTTCATAATTTAATATGCAAAATTCCCAAAAATCAGACCCGGAAATCATTTTTAGACATATTTAAAATCCTACTCATGACTTTCGAAATTTGGTACTTTAACAAATAAATATAACAAATTCAATATTTTTATTGAACCATGTTAAAGATCCTTATTAGCAATTTGATTGGTAATTCTCTGAAAATATTAAACTAACATGATAAGAATCATAATCTATGATTATGCATTTGTGCTCACAATAAGTGAATTTATACACTTGTTAATCAAAGAGATGATAAAAGTAAATTGTATTGAATAAAAAAACTTGAAAATGGATATGAATATAAGAACAACCCCAAAAATAAGAAAAAGTTAGAAAATAAGAACCTCGTCAAAATCTGAAAACCAGAATTAATCAACAGAAAAAATCGCATTCTTGAACAAAATCACAAAGAAATGAAAGCACTGAGAAAAAGTACCTTTCTTGTCCAATCTAATCGCTGCAGGTTTTCGTCCCCCGATCGTCTATTGCATCGCCATGAAATCACCAACACTAGTCCATAGATCGTCATTAGCTACCTCGAATACAAAGTGAGTGATTATGCAAACTCTCGCATCGGTCTAGCAGTCTCAGGCAAAGTGAGTGAAAATAAAGATGATCAGAGAAAATGTTGTGTTGTGGTTGTTGAGTCATAAGAAACTTATCATTCATCACAAGGAATACAAGAATTGACTAAATATACATGACTTGATGATTCTTATACTTTGGAATAATTCAAAAACATACAATATTATTTAGGGAAAATCCTACTTAGACATATTTAGAATCATAATTTTTTTTAATTCAGACCTCATGACTGATGAAATATATCAAATTCAACATTTGTAATTTTTTTTAATCATGCCAACGGATCTTTACTAACAATTCGATTGGTAATTCTACCAAAAGATTTGTAGAGAAAGGAGAATTGTCAGAAAGAGATAGAGCATTAACAAATAATCATGAATAAGGGACCAAAATGTATAATTTTGCATTTGTGCTCATAATAGAAGTTAATTTATACATTTGTTAATAAGTACGATGATATAAACAAATGATCATCTAACCTAGTAGTTGGGTATTTTGGTTGAGATTCTAGAGGTTATGAGGTTATGAATTAAATTTTGATTAAGTACTTATTTCTTCTTAATATCAATATGTTTCTATTGATGTGTAGCAATGTATTCATTTTTCCAGTAACTCAACAAAGTATTACATGAAACAAGGTTATGAGGTTATGAATTAAATTTTGAAGAAATTGGCAAGAACAAAAAAACTTTATAGATCAAATAAATCATTCGCACAATAACAAGTTTATTTCTAAGAACTACACAACACGACCAAAATTGTTTCATATTAGATTTATATCAAACTCTTAATTGTACAACATGTGTAATTACTAATTAGTAAAATGTCTCTGCACAAGTCCATCAACAATCTCAATCTCAAAGAGCAATCGTTTCAGTTTTACTATCATCTTTTTTTTTTAAACACAAGAAATATTCACGTTGCAAGATTCAATTATATTAATCCTCAAAATACATTTATTTGTTTGTTTTATTATTATTGATATTGTAATGTTTCTCACACTCTTCAATCTAAATTTTAGTTTTCAAAAATCATAGTCTCTTCAGTTGTAATGGAATTTAAAAGAAACACATATTATGAAAATTTTCACGAGCAACAAATAAGAAAATTCTAAAACAGGGACGCTTGAGAAATAGGAAAAATCATTTATTTTTCATTAATGTATACTCACTCTCAATTTCATCCAATATCAAATTATATATTATCTCCTCTTATTTGTTGAATACATTAGAGTATAATTGTGAATTACATACTTAATATTTTTCTTGTTGGAACTATATATATGAGTCATTTTATTTGTGCTTTGTCACACATAAGTAATTTCTACATGATTATGCAAACTCTCCAATATGTCTTGATGTATCATGCAAATTGAGTGAAGATAAAGATGAAGGTATAAGAATTACTAGCGTGGTTGGTTAACTCATGAGAAACTTATTCTTCATCCTGAGAAAATAGAAAATGGTTACAAGTTCATGACATGTTGATAATTCTTTTATGTCTGAATAGTTTAACTCATGTTGACTATAGCCCATAATATATTATTTAGAGAGGGGAGGTGGGGATCATTTTTATTTGGAATTCTTATTCTTTATAAGGTGATTCAGAGATTTTTTTTTTTCAAGCGCTTCTATGAAAAATATTAGCAAATCTAACGTTTTTTTGAAAATATTTGTAAATGTAGCATTTTTACCACTACAGTTGGTGAAATTGTAGTTTTGGCTAAACTTTCGCCAACACTATTGACGAAATAGTGAAAAAAAACTAAGTCCCAATCAGCAAACTTAATTAATGTAATTACAGGCTGGTCTTGCCAAAAAAATGAGTAAAATCCCACTTTCGCCATATGGTTTGGCGAAAGTGGAAAACACCCCACTTTCATATCTCAGTGAATTAAAAAAGAAAAAATTATAAACTAAAACCCAACCCGACCCAATAATAAAATAAAACCCAACTCTTCTGTTAGAGTAATGGGGAGAATGTGGATGTAGAAAAAGAAAACTCATGAGAGAAATAACTAGACAAGAAGAGAGAAATCGTTTATTCAACTGAAAGACTACATTATAAGAATTGGGATATTATTACAATAGCTAAAGGGTTCTTTATATAGGAGAGAACCATGACTAATTACCAAAATAAATTACCTAAATTAAAGATATAATTACCTAATATACAATGTAAGGATGGAAACAATCCACCTCCTTTCATTGCCTAAATATTCCCTAAATATTTATTTCTATAGCCTAAATATTTCCTAAACAATAATACCAAAAAGGAAAGAGATTATTGAGAGATTTAGAGTCATACATAACAATCTCCACCTTGACTCAAAATCTCACCCATGATACATAGTCGCAATAACAATATATCCAAAATAAGCTCCACCTTAATGCAGCAATCCACTTTGCCGCTCCACATGAGACTACCACCTCCTTGCATATCGAGAACTCGCCATACACGGATTCATTGATCATTGCCAAACAACACACAAAATCGAAGTATCCATTACCAAAGCATAAGGCCGTTACCCTTCTTGACTCTCCTTAATCGATACACCATCGCCAAAGTGAGAGTCAACACAATGCTCCAAGTTACGTTGAGTAACTTTACCTTGTTGATCGGGAATAGCAAACTCCACCTTCTTCGTGATCGTCTCACCATCCTCAAAAGCCGGATCAGACAATCGCTCCCTTACCCGTAACATAACCGGATCAAAAGACACGTCTCTCAAAACAAGTAGTTCCGCAACAGGACACCACAAATGATATGCCTTTAAATCAGAAGCATATCCCAAGAAGAATACATTTCTTCTCCTCGTACTCGAGTATCCATTTAACGACTTGTGTATAAACGGGATATCCAAATACCACCAAGCAGTATTAAAATGGTTTCTTGTCCAGAACTCCTCGCCTGAGTCCGCCCCAAAAACATGCACCAAGCCTTCTCGAGTAGTTTTCGATCAGCCACCCATTATGCTGTCGAGAGCGAACAATCAAGCAATGCTGAACAATCCTTATAAAAGGATCACAAATTTGTCCCCACAAATCAAAATAGATATCGTCCTCCGTTTGCCACAAACAAAATCTTCACAACTCATCCTTTCTGGTATTCTGGCCACACAGTAGGTCGCTCGTGCTCAAAATTGTCACCCCGCATCCAATCGTAAACTCTGACCTTCTAACTAAGGTAGAGAAGATGACGACGACGAGCCTAAAACAGCGCCAACTTCCCGAAATAACTTTCCGGTACTCTGGACTTCCAAAATATAACACACCGATATTATGGCCACACAGTAGATCCCTCGTACTCAAAATTGTCACCCCGCATCCAATCATAAACTTTGACCTTCTAACTGAGGCAGAGAAGGTGACGACGAACGAGCCTAAAACTGCACCAACTTCCCGAAATAACTTTCCGGTACTTTAGACTTCCAAAATATACAACACACCAGTCATTCTAGCCTTCATCAATGTAAGAACCCATCTAGATACCTTGAGCACTCCACCTTCACATCGGAACTTACAACCGATATCTCCGAGAACGCCCAATGAGATCAATGGACAACCTAGCCCTGCATCTTGATCAAATGGACAATCTCGTCCTGCATCTTGATCAAATGGACAACCCCGTCCTGCATCTTGATCTCAAGCGTGCCAACATCGGTAATGCAACATAGATGATCGTCTCCCAAAAGAACATCTCCACTAGACGCCTCATATGTGGTGAACCACTCTCGATTCGGGATCATCTGATTTGAATTACCCGAACCCACCCAATTCTTCTCAAATCTCTCCTTCTCATTCGCCACAAGAAGTACCTCAACCTTACCGGATTTAGTCTCGTAAACTTCTTCCGATAGAACACCGTTATCCGCCTCCTTCTTCTTTTTGAGATTGTAACAGTCGGCGTTAATGTGTCCCGTCTTCTTGCAATAGTTGCTCATCAGGTTCTTGTACTTGAATTGCGAATGAGTCTTCTCTAAACTTGAATTTCTCTTTTTATGTCTTCCCCTCTCCACAAACAATTCAATCTCTTGATGACTACTTTCAGCCAAGGACAAGTCATAGTCGATACATGACTTGACTAATAAGTTACTATCGACATCCTCAACGGTAAATAACTCCCTAAAATGAAGCGTGATCTCCTTAAACCCATTATATGACTTTGGCGGCGTGCACAGCAATATCACGGCTCTGTCCTCTTTGTCCATCTTAATACTGATTCTCTCCATAGCATTAAAGAAACAGATATACACCAAAACATGGACCTTAACATACATACCGTCTGCCATATTCAAAGAGTTGAATCGCCGCTTCAAACATAACCGGTTTGTAACCGATTTCTGCATGTAGATTTCTTCTAACTTCTTCCATGTGACATCTGATGTAGTCCCCGTGAGAATTTCTTGAAGAGTCGAGTCGCCCAAATATAGCAGAATTGTCGAGAGGGCTCTATCATCCATCATCTCTCATACTTTGCCCTTCATCTCCTTCAGTCGTCCAAAAATGACAGCCTTCACACGTTGACTCGATGATATAGCCTTCATCTGCACTTCCCATAGTGCAAAATTCGTCATGCTATCGGATTTCTCAGTATCAAATTTGGTCGACATAACCGTACTTGAATTCATGATAGAACAAGGCGGTATACTTGACTTACGGAAGCACAAAGATTATCATAACATAGCTTTGATACCAATTTGTTAGGGTAATGGGGAGAATGTGGATGTAGAAAAAGAAAACTCATGAGAGAAATAACTAGAAAAGAAAAGAGAAATCGTTTATTCAATTGAGAGACTACATTGTTAGAATTGTGATACTATTACAATAGCTAAATGACTCTTTATATAGGAGAGAACTATGACTAACTACTAAAATAAATTGCCTAAATTAAAGATATAATTATCTAATATACAATGTAAGGATGGAAACAATCCACCTCCTTCCATTGTCTAAATATTCTCTAAATATTTATTTCTATAGCCTAAATATTTCCTAAACAATAATACCAAAAAGAAAAGAGATTATTAAGAGATTTAAAGTCATACATAATACCTTCCCCTTCTTCTCTCTATCGACTCCCTGCCTCTCTGTCTCTCCCACTCATCCCTTCTCTCACCTGACTCCCTCTCTGTCTCTCTCTCACTGGATACCCTCTCTCCCTCACTCCTCTTTATCTCTCTCCCTCGAGCTCCCCTCTCACACAAAGAAGAAGAAAAAGAAGAAGAAAATGCAAAAAAAAATAACATTTCCTTGTTTCGCCAATGGGAGTGGCGAAACATGTTTTTCAGTAATTTAATGAACTTGTTAGTGTTAATTAGCAACTGTAGTGCTGGTGGGGATAAAATGGAAAAAATGGCAATTTCGCCACTCAAGCTGGCGAATTACAACCAGTTTCGCCAATCTCATTGGCGAAAATGCTACATTTACAAATATTTTCTAAAAAACGCTAGATTTGCTAATATTTTTCAAAGAAGCGCTACTTGGAAAAAAAACTGATTCAGACGTCATGGCTTAATGAAATTTGGTAGTTTAAGCAATAAATATAACAAACTCAGTATTTGTATTTTTTTTAATTTGAATCATGAAAATAATTCTTATTAACAATTTATTTAACATGTAATCAAGATTTTGAAATTTTAGTGTATATATATATATAGTAATGCTACTGTATTTTGTGATAAATCCCCACAAGGTTTTCACTGTATTTTCCACTACCCCCAAGAATTCGGGTCAAGATCCGTCACAAAAGAATTAACATCATGAATAAGGAACCAGCCTATGATTGTGCATTTATGCTCACAATAAAAGTTAATTTATACAATTATTAATCAAATATGATGACAAAAAAAAAAAATATTGAATGAAAAAAAAAGCCTGAAAACAGATTGGACATTCATTTTGGCATTCAATCGAACAGGTTATTTATATCACAAAAGTCCCAAAAAATTAAGGAAAATCTGTAAAGAAAATAGAAACAACCGGAAAAATAAGAAAAAGGAGATAAAACAAGAATCTTCACCAGAACTGAACACAAACATTGATCAAATCAACACAGAAATCTCATTCTTGAATAAAATCATGAAATGAAATAAAAGCATTAAGGAAAAAAAAAAACACCTTTCTTGTCCGATTTAGTCGCTGCTGCTTTTAGTCCCCCGACCGTCGTTTGAATTGCCAGGGATCATTGCATTGATGTTTCTCCATGAAATCAAGATGCTTGTCCATACATCATCTGCTTGAAATGAGGATTTGATGGCAAATGATTTTTTCGGTTTTAATAAGGACTGTTCCAGCGGGCTTGTTTTATTTGACGGTAAAAGAAAAGTTATTTACTATCTTAGGTAGAAGCTCAAAAAAATATAAACTATTATTAACACTAGTCCATCGTAGATTCATAAGAGTCCGGCTCATCAAACCTCAAAAAAGGATTCTAAATATAAAATAGTCCTCCTCATGTTAATCAAAAAATAAATAAATTAATCTATATCGAAAAAAAAAATCTTTGAAGCACTGGAAGGTGATTGTCGGCTGAAATTCCATTAAATAAGTTAAAAACTTAAAAGAACAAAGTACAAAATATTTACAATACATTTTTCAAAGGAGGAGGAAGAAAAAGATTATAAAGATCAATGACCTACTGCATTGAGTCTAAATTTAAATAGAAAGAACGACATGATTTTAATTCGAATTTGGTTCTAATGATCTAAGGTTGTGTAGGTCTTGAAATTAGCGCCTTAATCCATCACTCTGATTCAGCGATTACCGTCTGTAGTACCAATCTTGGAGCTTTCCAGAACGACCAACAGATAGCATTCGCTGTCACATATCACCCATTGTTCTTTGTTGAGTGTTGGCCCCTCTAGAAGCCAAGAGTGAATTGGCTTGGCATCTCTTTGGGTAATAATATGCAGAGAGTTCTATATATGGTGCTTGCGGAGGGGCGAAGAGATGTGAGCAAGGGCGGCCCCGGCTATATGCAGCCTCAAAATAGCCAAGGCCTCATGCTCAATGAACTCCATATATCCATTAAATTGATAAAATACTTTAAAATTCAACAAATAGATGTCTAAGCTACCAAGTGCATGGCTATAGAGGAGAGGAAAGAAATATGATTGTTCTGAAATTAATCAATCTAGAGTAAAGAAATAAATTTGATTGGAATTGATTGAGTGCCTTTCTTTTTAATGTCTAATTATGTATTTCCTTATTCTTTATTAGAGTTAATAAATTTCTTTCCTCTTAACCAATAAGCATTAGTAAGATAAAAGAAATAAATTAGATCCTAATTAGGATAGTTTCTCATAATCAGTAAATGGAAAATAACAATAGAAAGAAATTATCTTCCTTCTTAATTTTTTAAATTTGTTCTAAATTGAAAGTTTTTACTTTCTTATGTCTCTTATTAGTGAGTAGTAATTAATTAATTCGACTTTCTCGTCACTTACTTTATAACTAACTATTAGATACATTACGAAATACTTTCAATTAAGATGATATAATTTTAAAATTTTAAAACTACCTAATAATTATCGTCAAAGGCCTCCCAAATTACAAGACCGGTCCTGGATGTGAGATTTCGAGAGCGCTTTGAGGGCCACATAAAACAAGACGAAAAAAAGACTTATGAACAATACAAAATCACATTTTCAAAAGGATACAAAAAATCACCTACTAAAAAAAATTCGAATGAATAAATGAAATAATTAAATTCTTTTTTTTTATAAATAATACGGAGAGCTTAACATCTCCCGCATAATTCTATTAATCAAAGTCCGTTTACAACGTTCGTTTAAAAACCGACAATGACCATAGTTTCAAAGTTTTTCAAAATAAAGAAATAAAGAAAAATTGGCCGAGAAAATAACCAAATTATTACTTTTATTTTTAGGAATAACTAAATGCTTACTTTATAAAGACATCCACTACAAAAGTGAAACAAGAAAATTTCAACCAAAATAGAACTTCAATAATACCCAAAAAGAAAATTAGATTGAGACATTTGTTTTCCAACTTTTTCCTCTTTCCTTTTCCTTCTTGGAAAAAAATAATATATTAAGGCTACCAGTCCATAGTACAAGATTACAAGGATTAAAGTAGAACAAGTACAAAAATGAGCTTATATAAACAATGTTACTTAAAAAGAATTACCCAAATATTACGTGTATACCCCTATTAAAAACATGAGGGCAAAATGATAATTTATCCAACCTAATCGCTCCCAAGGCATCTACTTCTAAGTTCTAACCTCTTCTAGCATTCTTGCTAGCCTGGATCTTCAAATACAATTTGCGAGTCCGATAAGCGAGCAATAAATCCAACACAAAACCGATAAGACAGGCAAACGACATGATAATGAAAACAAGTCTATAACAATGTGCACCAACACAAGTATTTCCTCCATCATCAGTTTTGGTAGCCTGTGAGTCGTACAAAAGGCCAGCTAGAAGGCCGGAAAATAGAAACGAACCCAATGGGAGGTTGAGGATCAGAATGTTGTAAATCAGACCGTAGTATTTTAGTCCGAAGAGTTCTGATGCAGTGGGGACGGAAATTGCTAGGCGGACTCCATAACAGACACCTACAACTATGGACCCGATGAACAGAGAACCTGGCATGGCTATAGCCATGATTATGTACCCGATTGCCATTAGGATTTGAGACGCTGCGTTCCATAGCGGACGTGGCGTACCGTATTTTCTGGTAGTAAAAGAAAGTAATTTTGATTAATTAGAGTTATTTTTTGAGAAATTAGGCTTTAGAGTTAGTTTAGTAGAAGCTAATATATTGGGCTGAAATTCTTCCACTTGGGTCATTAGAGTAGTAAATTATAAGATGATGCTTTAATAGTTTATTGAAGTGACAATATTATAAAAAAAAAGATACGAAAACAATCTTTTCTGTTTAAGTTTGGATAAATAAACAGAAAAGTCGACTTCTAACTCTTGGATTTTGAAATAGAAAGAAAAAATAGTGCATTTGTAACTCCTTGAACTCAAAAACGCCATTTGTATAAACTCAAGCATAAAAAAATTGATTTTGCAAAAAAAAAATTATAAAGATAATTCAAAAGTAACTCTCAATAGTTGCGGTCCACTATCTTGAAATTAACCACACAAAAAAAAAGGGAATAATTCCAAGATATTTCAAGTGGGTCATTTATCTAAAAGGAAATGTCAACTATTAAATTTAACAATGCCTTATCAAGAATCAAAGAAAAATAAAGAATTAATTGGCCTAGTATGAGATGACTTAGACATGAAGGGTCCTTACAAAGACGTGTACATGTCATCTACCCCACTATAGATCTCGATGGAAAATGATATATTATATTACAAAAGGCATTCATCATCTCATTGGCCAAAGGTAAAATAGTGAAGAAACATGTAAATATATTAGTAAAACTTTATTAATTTATGATAACACCAATCTTGTCAAACTACCAAGAAAACATCAAAACAACAAGCATGCCCCCACATTAATATTAATATATAAATAAATTACCAACTAATTTTAATGAATGAGAATTGTACGTATGGGAAGGCAAGAATCATGGCATGCAATGATGGATTTTTTTAGCTATTTAGCTATCACGAATTATGGATTTTTTTTTAGCTATTTAGCTATCACAAACCATCTCTACTCGAAAAGGACAAATTTTTTGAGTGTGAGAAATCATGTACTTAATTGTAAGTTAAGTAATTAAAATTCAAGAAAATGACTAGAAAAAAATACAAATATTAAGGAGTTTTTTTATATGTGTGACTGAAAATTTACTTATCAATAAATCAAAACTACCGATGAGAGTATCAAATAATCACAAAAAAAAAATCTTAAAGTGCGAAAGAGGAGATAAAATGTACTTGATGAAATGCTCCGAGATGGTTCCGGACCCGATCCTTCCAAAGAAGCCCCAAATGCTCGTCATAGATACAAAAAGGGAAACATCCGAGTACCCCATCGCAACCCCCATTTGTCCGAGATTGTTCATCACGGTGAGTCCCGTACCGACTCCGCACAAAAACGACATGAACAAAACCCAGAATTCGGTTGTTCGCACCGCCTCTGCGATTGTGTGATCCTCTCCTATCTCTGGCCCGATTTTTGTGATTTCTTCCTCCATTGGTGGTTCAGTTGTTGTTATTATTGCTGTTGTTGTTGTTTCTATTACGTCTGTCTTTTCTTGGTTGATCAAAAGTGGTGCTTCCATGTCTGATGAATTTGATCTCTTCTTTCGTCCTATTTTCAAGATAAAAGGTCATAATAATTATTTTGTTATATGCTATCATATCTATGAAAAATTATAAAATATAATGATTTTATTCATTAAACATATTCATGAGAAAAACAATAATTTGCAATGATACTAAATTAATTCTATTAATACCTGTCACTATGACGAAAATCGGGACGCTAATCGGCGACAGCAAAAACACGAAAAGCACAGCAACGAAAAACTTCGAAACATTTGGATTACTACTCAATCCGGTCAAATCAAACCCCAACAAATAAACCGCAATGGCAACGGCCAACACATTAATTGCTGCAAAACTCTTTGCGTCAATCCGATCCGACTCAACGTCAACTGAATTCATCGATTTAGGAGGCGACTCACGTAAAAACAACATCGCGAGTAAACAGACTACAAAGGGAACAATAGACAACATGAGGAGAAACGAGGCGGGATCGTCTGCAAAGAGAGCCGAGCAGAGATCAGTGAAAATGGCCGTGCTGAGGCCAACGTAGCCTTTAAGAATTCCGGCAACCGGGCCCCGGTTTCGCCGGAAATTACGCATGCAGGTGACCAAAACGGCCGTGTTCATCCATGTCGTGCTGTTTCCGCCCATACATAACACCACACACATCTGAGAAATTCATAATATTATTTTTTTATTGATAGGTGAAGATTTCCAATATAAATGAGAGAAAAACAAATTAAATGTTATAGATAATAACCATAGTTGATTAATTTTTTTCTGTATTTTTTTTGTAATGGTTGCATTGTAATAGATTTGAGATCGGAATTTGTCTTTTTTATATTATTTGGTAATTATAATAGATTTGTGAATAATTAGCTAATTTTGGGTTCGTTATCCTGACAAAAAAAATATTAAAAGTTTAAAACTATGTATTATTTTTTGGCACCTGATAGAGCACGACGGACACGACGGATCCATTAATATAATTTATTTTCTAATAACAATAAATACATAACAGTATATATAATTTAGTTTCTAATAACAATATATACATAAAAAATGAAAACAGTATATAAAATGAAAAAACAGTATATAAAATGGGAAAACAATATATAAAAGTAAAAAAATAAAAAATACACAAAAAATAAAAAATAAAAAATATATAAAATGACAAAACAGTATATACAAATGGTAAAACAGTATGTAAAAGCACAAAAATAATATATCTATAATTCCGTCATTATCTGTCGTGCTACAGTATCATCGCACTGTCACATTTCTCTCAATTTTTTTTGTTTGAAATAAAGGCGACTTTGTTAGGTCTTTCTATAAAAAAAAATGAAAATTTGGAATCTTTTCACAAACTTTTTATTTTTGTCCGTTTCATGACGTGATCACAATGAATTATTTATATATTTTTTTTGCTAGTGTCATGTCAGAGATATGTATTTTGCACTTGATCTAGTATTAACTACTGATTTTGGTTAGCAAATTGGGTTTTGGAACAAGTAACAAGTGGTATAAAAAAAATTAAAACTGGAGAGGTCCTAGAAAGAATATGTTGGTTTTCAGTTTTCATTCACTTTACTAAAGTTTATAAAACCGTGCAATTCAAGCGAAGTATATGCATTTATACCCTCATGAAGAGGATCTTTAAGGACATCCTTTTTCATGCCGGGAAGTTAGGGAAATTTTAAAACGGTTTCAACCTAAAATCTATGTAATAAATAATTTTGGCAGACTATGAAAATCAAAAGGCATGTTCCAAAGATAAGCATTGCAAATGAATTCAAGCTTATCATTACCCAAAAAACAAAAAAAATATCATGGACTAAAATGAGAAAATGCCAAAATAGTACCTCCAATTAATTCTCGGTGCAACTTCCCAAATAATCACCAAAAATAAGAATTGAAGAAATAATTTGAGATCTTTTTACTACCTGGCTAGTTAATGGCAATAAAATCAATCAAAAATTGAGAACAAAAATACTACAATCCCACAAATCAGTCACAATCTATTACTGAAGAAGTAAATAAGGATTAAAATTGTGAAAATAAGGAAAGTAATTTTTTCATATTTTAATTCCAGGGTAAAGTTTGTGTTCTGAATTGTTGAATTGAAAAATAAGAACCTAACCTGCCAATAAGGCAGAGGTTTAATCGTCTTGCTCACGACGAGCCACTGAGCACCATATCCAAGCAGACCTTCAACTGACCCAATCAAGAGGATCAATGGAGTGGGCAGTTTATCCGAGGCGAGACCGGCGAGTATTCCGAAAGCTTTGCCAATGTCTTTCGCGACTGATAGATTGTTCAATTCAAGCTGAGTTAAAGCCATTAGAGACTTCAACGCGTCCGAGTAGTTTGAGAAGGTGTAGTTGTTTCCAGATATGCACTGGACCCAAACTGCCGTGATAAATCCGAGCCACTTGCCCCAGCTCGTACCGGCCATGCCGTCGAAGAACTCCATGGAGAAAAGAAAAACAACTTGAATGAACTTTTTTGGTAATGGAGATTTGATTTCTTTTTTTAGAGACAGAGAGGTGAGAGGGTCTAAGGAAGTGGTGGTGTTTATATAGAGTTTGAGGTGCTTGTTTTGTGGATTTTTTTTTTTTAATATTGGCCGTTGAGATTGACTTTGTAGTAGGTTTGAGTTTGTTAGTTTAGGGGGTGCTAATAATTTGAAAAAAGAAAAATAAACTGAGAGAGGGGCTAGTGGGTGGTAATCATTTGAAAAAAAAATGAGATAGGTGAAAGAAGGGGAACGGCGAGAAATCAAAGAGAAAGTGGTGGGAGTTGAATGGAAGATAGAATCATAGAAGGGCAGAATTGAATATTTTTTTTTTTTACATTAGCGCCGTAGGCAAAGGGGAGAATTAATTAATTAACGGGGTCAAAATCAAATTGAGGTTACTTTTACGGGAAATTTAATGCACTTTATCATGAAGACTGGGTTAATAAATGAGAAATATTCAGTGTATAAAGTTGTCTTGAGAAATTCGATCATGAAATCTGAGCGTAGATATCTTTTTGTATTGTAATTTAATGCAGAAAGGTGGAGATTGTGTAAAATGATTTAGGAGTGTGTTTAAATGTGATACTATCATAATAATCATATTTCTAGCAACGAGTCTCCTGAGAACATATTCACATGTTATGTTATATTATGTTATGTTATGATAATATTTTAGATTTTATGAAAAAAAAGTTTTTTTTGTGTTTTTGGAATGTTAATTTTATCATTGTATGAATAATAAAAAAAATAGAAGTATGAGATATTTTAGGTAATAAACAAAAAATTATTTATTATGAAAATGTAAATTTCTCAATCTTTTTTTGAGAACTTTTTTTTTCTATTAGTTTTGTATAAGATATATTATTTTGAGATTGACGTCACTTATAAAGTGATTTATTTCAATATTTTGAGGAAGAAAAATCTGAAAATGTGACGAGTTAGAACGCACTCAAAACACTATGGAATTTTGAATATATTTTTTTTCCCCTTTTCAACATACTATTTTTTTTATATACTACTTTTAATGTCTTACGTATATATTATTTATAGCTCTATATATTGTTTACAAAAAAAATAATCTCACACACACACACACATATATATATATATATACTGTCTATTACTTCTATAATTTGAAATTCTAAAAATGCTTGTAATTAAGTGAAATAAAGATATATAATTATCTAACAAAACAATAGTTCTCTAGATTATCAATTAATATTGCTATATGCCTACATATCATAATCTGACTATTGTATAATTAAGGCCATATAAGTGAGGGGTTGGGGGATGGTTCAACGATTATATATATATATGATTTTTTTTTCTTTAGGTAAAGATGTACATGACTTTATTTTCCATATTTAATGTTAATGGCCAAAGTTTAAGATAGGATGATATCATGATAGAGATTTAATCCAATGATCATTATTACGTTGATTCTAATATCCTCCAACGCTCCGTGGACCGTCCCCAACCCTATAGGTCATGTTTGGCAGCAGGATAAGCAGGGATAAACTGGTTTATTCTTGCTATCTCTGCCAAACTAAGAAACAAAAAGGGAGAATAAGCTGGGATAACCAAAATTGTAATCCCCAAATTAAAAAAAAATCATATTCATTGAATCAATGTTGGTTACTAGCATCTAGATTAATGATTAATATTCATTGATCAAGAGTGATTAAATATATTTATGGATGACATCATATTTATTTCTGATGGATTTCATGTTTATATTATTTCGAAATTTTGACTAGTCAAACACACAAATTTATTAATCTGGTACATTTTCTTTGATTTTATGAGATGCAAGATTTTGTCTCTATTAATGTCCATAATTCTTTGAATCAAGAAATTCATTCTTCAATTTATATTTAGTTCTCCATATCATAATAAAACTACAAAATAAAATTCCTTTTCCAAACAAAATAACTATATTTCGACAATCATGATGGATTGGAGTTTTGAAGCCTCATTTAGTCGAGTCATGAGTCTTTTGAGGTAAGGATTCTTGCTCGTATACATTTTCTCCTTAATTATTTTAATATTATAATTATTGGTAATATTAATATAAAAGTATTTCTTTTACATAACTAGAGCTTATATGGCTCAAAGCAGATATTTTAACAAGTCATAAAATAAAGTATTTGAGAATAATATATATTTTGAAGAAAATATTTTTGTATGCGGGATAAAGTGAGATGTGTGAAAAGTGATAATAAGACGAATACAGCCGTACTTAGTAGGTGGAAGCTAAGGACGCTGATTTGGGTAGGTGAAAGATCGTACTTAGTAGGTGAAAGCTAGTGCCGTCAATCACCTAATAACGAGCTTGGAAAGATGTGTATCTATGACGTATTTGATGTCATGGAGCATTTTCTAGTGTTTATTCATGCGAGATGACAAATGAGAAAAAAATAAATATCCCAAAGATAAATTTTATTTTCTAATGGTTATATTCACTAAAATGAATATTTTTATATATGAATTTATATAATCATTTATTTTTATAGTATTATTTTTTTTAATTGTATGTGAGCATACCTTACTAAGTATTTTTGTACTCATCCTTTTATTTTTTATAAAATTTTCTAGTTTAATTTAATTGGGAGACCTGAGGTTGAGCGTCGTCATACCATCGAAAAAAATAAGATAAATGTAAAAAAAAAAATTTAATATAATAAATTATAGATACTAGATTCATATATATTCCTTGTATTTTTCCGTGTAATACAATTTTTGGTGTTGTATATCTGGGAATATACAACTGTTGCATCTCTGGCCTAAAATGGGTCCAAAGTGTAACACATATGACATTATTAACATATAATTAATCAATACTTTGACATCTTAATCAAATTATAATAAAAAGGGTGTTTTAGTTTTTGCAAGAAATTTAATTTTTAAATTCAAAGTTATCTCAATTCTCATCTCTGTCATCCTACCAAACATCATTCTAAAATATAAGAATAAAAAAGAATAACTTCTTATCCCTACAAAAAGTTATCCTTATTTTATTCTCCTGCCAAACGAAGCAACAAGGGAGATTGCCCAAAGTTAGTGAAAACTGAAAAGTACATTGACAGTTAATCATGATTCAGAAACTTTACTTCTTTACCGGTCAAATTTCAATCGACCCAAACCATGACCATCAAAGTTCAAAACCGAGATACAGAATTTCAAGCCGAACAGAGCCAAACTGATATAGCAGTCTGGAAGGCTATCCACTCAATCTTCAGACTGAATTTTCACTCTCTTTTAAAAGATTGAATAGGTGTTCCGGAAGAATATAATCAATGTGCCATACCATATGCTTTCCATATTATCTTATATCTTTTGTAATGAGAGGGTTCTCTACGAACTCTTGAATAAAAACAATGAAACATCTAAAATTAATATTTCATCTGTTCCCCTAATTCCATCACCAAAGCCAATAGTTTTATTTTATTAAAATAAGATGTCAGTTGCTTTGTTTAGCATATAATAAAACAATTAAGAAAACTCAAAAAAGGCAACTGGTTTTTTGGCAGGGAACAGTCTCTAGGATGTCCAGTGTATATTAGTATATATACTTATTTATTTCTTCTTTTATGAAGAAAACTTAAATTATATTTTTTTTTGGAGCTTAACATAGTTATATGTGCAAGTACAACTCGCATAGTACTCCAATATTTTATTTTTTATTATATACATAAAGTTGTTTGAAAATAAATATTATCAACTAGCACTTTTTTTCTTGAACAAAAAAAAGATCATACGCTGCACGTTCGGCCCGTTCTATAGTCTGGCCCACTAAAACCAGCAGAACAACCAAACTAGTAGTCTAAAAAAACTACTAAATTAATTAGCATGTGGTTTCAATTGATTATTAAATAATGTTTTCTAGTCCTTTTTTTAAATCAAAACTTTGAAGAAAATATGAGGTAACAAACATAACACAGTGCCACTCTCATGTTGGGACCATTTTTTTTTTCTGTTTGAAAAGCGGGGTGGAACAATTAATTTAACTTGTTTTACATGAGGGCTTCATGTTGGAGCAAAAAACGGTGGATTAATTAAAGAGTGAGAAAAAAGTTTACTATACACAAAAACTGATTTTAAAATGTATTGAGAATAAATATTTCATGATAATTTTTATGTTTAGTAATCAACTTTTCTGTAGATATTACTACACATTGAATTAATGTTTACGGAACAAAGAGATGGCAAAATTCTATCTACCTTTTCAATATTGTCATATCATTTTTTCAAGTTTTACTGACTAAGTCAATTGATGATCAGCAAACCAAGATTTGTGATGAAATTCAAAATAAAGTATCCATATATTTTTTTATGCATTTAATTATTTTCTCAGACAGGTTGTATGTTCTGATTATTATTGGATGTCATTGCCAATTATCGGAAGGTAAATTATTTCAGTCAAACAAAAAAATTTTAGACTTTCAGCAATACAGTGTTTCTATCCATGGTTTCACTAATCAAAACTTAGTTTTGGTATTTTAAGCAAAAAAAAACTTGTTTTGGTTCAATGGATATGGAATTTCTTTTAATTAATTTGGTCTGGAAAACAGTTCAAAATTTGCTACATACCTACGATAATAACACCCCAACCAATAGAATTGATTAAGAATAAAAAATGGATCTAAAAAATATGAAATTGAATGCTGTATTCCATTTTAGTGAGGAGTCAAATATTATTACCAATATGCAATATGATATTCAAATTAATTAATCCAAGTTGGTAGTTTGGAATTATATGAAATTATATATATATTTTTTTGAATTATGTGAAATTATAATTACAAGGTCATCTTCAAAGAAACGGTAAAAACACAAAAAAGAAGAAACTCATCAAAATTTACAACTCCTCAACTTCAAAATGTTCAAATATATAATTATAATAATAAATGATATAGATATAAAAGTAATTCAAAATTTTACTCAATATATAACATAATGTGAGGTTGGAGAAATAAGGCTAATTTTCTTGGATAATGCCGATCTTTCCTTGAAAGAGATGGCCTTCATGACAGCCCTGAAAACATTCATTCAAAAAAGAGTAATAAAAAGGCTGCACGACTCTAGCTGCTTGCTTAGACTAGAACAATTTTTCCATGGCAATATCACCTTTTCGCAGGACCACTGTGAATGTGATAACATTTTTGTCTAATTACAATGTATTTCGAATTACCTCTTCATTGAAAGCAACCTTGATAAATTTACATAGAAACGTAGATATTTTAAAAATAATATAATTTTAAATCTTGATCTAATTATCCATTTTTTATTTGAAAATATTTTCTCATTTTCATAAAAATAAATAATATAATTTTAAATCTTCATCTAATTATCCATTTTTTATTTGAAAATGTTTTCTCATTTTCATAAAAATAAATACTATAATTGTAAACTTCATCTAATTATCCATTTTTTATTTGAAAATGTTTTTTCATTTTCATAAAAATTACAGACTCATAGAGAGGTGTTTCATGATAAATTAGCACGTATCCATATCCCCTTCTAAGTTCCCACTACTACAAGAAAAAGCTTAAATAAAAGCAGGAGAATGATATTCATTAACTATTTTACTATTATTATTTATGTCAATTTCTGTACATTTACACAAGTTTAACCTTCTGCAATATTACAACAGTCAACAAGTTCCAGCTTGGTGATAAGCTGGTACTATTTGAAGTCCAAATCCAATCAATATTAAAACCGTACCAGATCCATTTTATCATTGGTCTCACTCAGTAATTTTATCAGTTATCATTGGTCTCACTCAGTAATTTTATCAGTGGTCTCAGTAATTAACAAGCTGGCGATAGGTACGGAATGATTCTGACAATACATCTATCTATTTATTTGATAAGCACAAAGAGGTCTTTAATTTTCCTGGCATCTAATGATCAATTTACGACAAAATTAAAGGGGACTGATTGGGATCTTTCATCTGCCAAAGATAAAAATCTCGTTATCATGCAGGAATTTACATACACATGATCCGTTTTTAACTTTTTATTGAGAAAAATAAACACGTGATCCTTTTTAATTTATATCTTTGCATTTTTTTTCACTTTGGTCTCTTTTGTGGAATTTTTTTGAATAGTAGCACTATTTTGAAGAATAATTAATCAGATAGCATGATTTTCAAAATATTTGGATAGGTAGCACTTCCGCCAGACCTTCTGGCGGAACAGAAGTAGTTCCGCCAGAGGATCTGGCGGAACTAGGGAATTTTTTTTTTTGCTAATCTCGGTCATTTGGCACCCTTAAACAGCCTAGACGGTGAAATTGGCCCAAAAATGACGAAAATATAGGTTCCGCCAGACCCTCTGACGGAACTAGCTAGTTCCGCCGGTGGGTCTGGCGGAACTACACATTTTCCCAACTTACAATCTGACCCAAAAAGTCCAAAAAAATGATCTAGTTCTGCCAGTGGGTCTGGCGGAACTAGACCATTTTCCCAACTTACAATCTGACCCAAAAAAATTTTCAAAATTTAGGGTTTAGGAACGGTTTTTAATAAAACACCGATACTAAATATTAGTACTGTATCGGTTTTTCGGGAAATTTTTTTTTTCATTTAGTAACGGTTTTTAGAAAAATAACCGTTACTATATGACACTTAGTAACGGTTCTTCCCTAAAAACCGTTACTAAATAAGAAGTTAGTAACAGTTTTTATATAAAAACCGTTACTAAATTTCCACTTAGTAACGGTTTTTATGGAAGAACCGTTACTAAGAGTCAGATTTAGTAACGGTTTTTAGGGAAGAACCGTTACTAAGTTCAGCTTTAGTAACGGTTATTTTCGAAAAACCGTTACTAAATGAAAAAAAAATTTCCCGAAAAACCGATACAGTACTAATATTTAGTATCGGTTTTGTATTAGAAACCGTTACTAAACCCTAAATTTTGAAATTTTTTTTGGGTCAGATTGTAAGTTGGGAAAATGGTCTAGTTCCTCCAGATCCACTGGCAGAACTAGACCATTTTTTTGGACTTTTTGGGTCAAGATTGTAAGTTGGGAAAATGTGTAGTTCCGCCAGACCCACTGACGGAACTAACTAGTTCCACCAGAGGGTCTGGCGGAACCTATATTTTCGTCATTTTTGGGCTAATTTCACCGTCTAAATTGGGCCAAAAATAAATTTTACCTAGTTCCGCCAGACCCGATGGCGGAACTAGTTTTTTTCATTAATTAAGGCTGTTTAAGGGTGCCAAATGGCCGAGATTAGCAAAAAAAAAAAATTCCCTAGTTCCGCCAGACCCTCTGGCGGAACTACTTCAGTTCCGCCAGAAGATCTGGCGGAAGTGCTACCTACCCAAATATTTTGAAAATCATGCTATCTGATTAATTATTCTTCAAAATAGTGCTACTATTCAAAAAAATTCTCTTTTGTGTTTGTGTACACTAAGATGTTTATTTATTAAGTAAATCACTATTTAGGCACAAAAAAAAAAAAAGTAAATTACTGAAATGAATTCGTGTATTAGTATATCTGCTATACCTTCGGATGAGAAAATTACTATTTAAATGGAGCAATGAAAGATATATATTTTTTCATGAAGATAAGAGGCAAGAAAAAGGAAGATAAGAGGCAAGAAAAAGGCAAGAAAAAGGAAGATAAGAGGCAAGAAAAAGGTACACGTCTATGGTGGAGCCATGCAATTAATGTTTATTCACGTATCTCTCCAGTCATGACCAACCAAACATAGTGTCATGACTTTGATATATATTTCAATATTCTGCTTTGAACTATGCTTTTCGAGTACTTGTCTCAATGCATATCCTCTTAATATTGGTCATAAATAAAAAAGAGAAATAAGTTGATGATCTAGAATAACTTGCTCTGACACATTAATTAGGCATTAGACTAGTGACGGATCTTAATAGAGATAAAAAAGACAGTTGTTCCTCTAAGATTTTGAAATTTTAGTATATATATATGGTAATATTATTATATTTTGTGATAAATTTATATGTTTTATGTATTCTGTCTCCTCAAGATTTTCGTTATATTTTTCACTATAGCTCCCCCGACCCTAAGGATTCGGGTCAAGATCCGCCACTGCATTAGACCTCATTGCGGTACAAAAATAAACATCATTCCGAGGGAAATGGATATCTGGAGTTTGCATAACTGAAGATGATTTACAATATATCTTGTGGAAAACGACGTGATAGGTACAGATGCTTCGTGCCTCTTTCCGGTGCAGAATGCAGATAATCAGGGACGGAGCTTAATAGGGACTGGAGGGGGCCATGGCCCCCCAAAATTTTGATGGGGTAGTATATATTAGTAGTACTTTAGTAGAATTTTTTTTTAAAATACATGTGTTTCTATGCATTTGGCCTCCCCAAATATTTTTACAGGGTTAATCAGTAGGGAGAAATTTTTTCGGCCCCCCCAGTAAATTCAGTCAAACTCCGTGCTTGCAGATAATATAATATAAAAATTTCATTGAACTGAATTTATATAGTAAAATGTGAGGGAGAATCACACGATTTTCGTTCTATGTGAATTTATATGTCATTAAATTTTAAATCAGTCGTACCAGATACAAAATTTGAATCTCTTACTTCTGAAAATATGGGATTTGGGATTGATATTATTATCACTAAACCAACCAGATAATGATTTTAAATATTAAAATAAAAATATAGAATTTGTTTCATTATCACCAGACTAATCTGGTGATGGTTTTAAATACTAATAAGTCTCGTTTATAATGCCGACAATAATTTATATAGACAGACCATATTGTGATCAAACTTCATTCTTTTTGGATGAATACTGACACTTCATGGGTGGTCATAATCTTAATTAGTGCTAATTGTTAGAAAAATGTTTGCATAAATTTTGAGGGTGTTATATTATAACTATGATGAACTAATAATTTTACACTTACTAAATAATCTTTCAGCTTTTGTATTAGTATTTAAGCCTTTACATAATTATGTATTTGTGAACTTCAAATATTTATTTTTTCCGAAGGAAGAAATTCAATATTTATAAGTTCTAGAAAAAATTTAAGAATTTATTAAGAAATTAGTTCCATTCAGTAATGAAATGTCTAGAATTTTATGAAACTAAATATTTTTTTGCTCGACCATGTGGAACATGAAAGACCAAAAAAATACTTTTTTCTTATTAATTTGTCTCTGCTTTTGCCTATTGTTCTACCACATCTCAAAAAAAAAAAAAAAATCGTCTTAAAAATTAATTTTTGAGAAGCACATGTGGAATAATTAAATTAGTTGATCGGTTGATTACCACTGGTGATGGTTTTAAATACTAAAATGACTCGTTTATAATGCTGACAATAATTTATATAGACAGACCATATTGTGATCAAACTTCATTCTTTCTGGATGAATAATGACACTTCATGGATGGTCATAATCTTAATTAGTGGTAATTGTTAGAAAAATGTTTGCATAAATTTTGAGGGTGTTATATTATAACTATGATGAACTAATAATTTTAAACTTACTAAATAATCTTTCAGCTTTTGTATTAGTATTTAAGCCTTTACATAATTATGTATTTGTGAAATTCAAATATTTATTTTTTCCGATGGAAGAAATTCAATATTTATAAGTTCTAGAAAAAAATTTAAGAATTTATTAAGAAATTAGTTCCATTCAGTAATGAAATGTCTAGAATTTTATGAAACTAAATATTTTTGTTGTCTAGCTTAGCAACCTGCTCGACCATGTGGAACATGAAAGACCAAAAAAATATCTTTTTCCTTATTAATTTGTCTCTGCTTTTGCCTATTGGTCTACCACATCTCAAAAAATATTGTCTTAAAAATTTAATTGGTGAGAAGCACATGTGGAATAATTAAATTAGTTGATAGGTTGATTAGCAGATCCGATCTAGCAACTTGTTATATTCTTTCATTTCTTTTTTTCTTCTGCATTGTATTCATTCATTTATTCATTTTCATGCATTTTAACGTACCTGTTCGTACCTACCCCGTGAGCTCAACTGACCTTCGTACAAAAGTACATCATTCAAATTTTTAATTTTTAATCAAGAATAAATAGAAAAAATATTATCACTTCGTAGAATTTTGTCCAAAAAAATACAAATAAAGCCCTAAAATCGAATAAAATATATACATATAATTAAAGCCCATCATATATTTATTGGGCTATAATGCCCAATTTAAACCATTCGGCCCAAATAATTCATTTTCGTTTTCCTTTCTATATCTCCATTACCATCCATTATTACTTCAGAGATTTCACTTCATTCTGAGAGAAAGAAGAAGAAGAAGAGAGAGATCTTCCGAGTAGAATGTGAAGAATGGCGGACAAGAAGAACCTCCACAAAGCCGCAGCTGCGTTTCTCCTTCTCGGAATCTTCTTCGTCGCCCTCTCCATTTCTCGCAGGGAGGTCGGTTTTTCACTCATCCCCCTTTTTAGTATTCGATTTCTCAGTTTTCAGCTCTGAAAAGCTTTGTTGTCTCTTAGATTTGGTAAGAAAAGTTGGAATTGAGTGTTAAAGATGGATTTATGATTAGATTAGTTAGTTCACTACTGCTCTAATTAGCTCCATTAAATGCTGTTTGAAGCTCGATTGAGCCACAATTAGGCATTGGTTTTGCAATTAAGCACCAGAAAGTAGAAAAACAGGCGAAATTTGGAGTTGTATCGTACTGAAAATTATTCAATTTATTGTTTTTTCCTGCAGAGAAATGTTAATATAGAGAAATTACCTACGGTAACAAATAGAGTTTATCTAGATGTCGCTATTGATGGCCAGCATCTAGGTATGTTTTTACTATACTTTGAGTTATGTGATTTTACTAAATATTATTCTGTGTTTTGCCAATTACGAATTTATTATACTGTTATGAATTGTATCATCGATTTTTTTTATGTATTATCTGCTCTATTCATCTAATTTTCTTTGTTCATTATTTTTCAGGCAGAATTATTGTTGGATTATATGGAGAAATAGTACCAAAAACTGCCGGTACATTACTTAATTTTTCAATTATATCCACTAAATTAATTTCCATTCCTAACAAACAATTTCTCCCTCGCAGAAAACTTCAGAGCCCTCTGCACAGGTACTAAACCCCAAAACAAAAACAAAAACAAAAATTCATTCTACAATATTTACATAATTATAATTGTAATATTTTTATTTTTTAAAAGGTGAGAAAGGAAATATGACGAATGGAAAACCGTTACGTTACAAAGGCTCGCAGTTTCACAGAATAATTACGAGTTTCATGATTCAAGGCGGCGATATTTTACAAGGAAACGGAAAAGGAACCGTTTCCATTTATGGAAACAATTTTCCAGATGAAACTTTCATCATCAAACACTCCCATCCAGGCATATTTTTATTTACTTATTCATTTATTTTATTTATTTATTTTAAAAACTTTGTGTTTATTTTTTTATTTCTTTTTTCAGGGATTATTTCAATGGCGAATAATGGGCCTGACTCGAACGGATCCCAATTCTTTATAACCACTGTTAAAACAAGCTGGTTACTCCAATTAAAATGTTTATTTATTTATTTATGGGATATGATCTTTTGACAACAGGCTTATTTGGCCAACGCATGACAATAGTGGCTATAAAAATTTATAATTTAAATTTTAACCGTATAGATGGAATATATATGTTTTAAATATGTTGTAGTCCAATTTTACTAGAATCGGAGAAATATATCTTTACCATAATGTATAATCAAAATTCTAAGCAAATTTTGTAAAAAAGATATGTACATGATTTTGATAATTTATTTTATAATACATGATGGTAAAGATATATATCTTTGATTCTTTTGAAAATTAGAGTACAACATACTTAAAACATATATATATATATTCCGTACAGTTGAAATTTGAATTAACAATATATAAGCAATGTTATCATCAGCGTTTGCCAAATAAGCCCGTTGTCTTAATATCTTCTCTCTTAATTAATTAATTAATTAATTATTTGTTGAATTATTTATATATTTCCATTTTATTTTAAATTGATAGGTTGGATGGAGAGCATGTGGCGTTTGGAAGAGTAATTCAAGGCATGGATACAGTATACGCGATTGAAGGCGGGGCCGGCACGCATAACGGGAAACCTAGGAAAAAGGTGGTCATTGTCGACTCGGGCGAAATTCCCAAAATCGAGTGGGATTCCATTTGAAATTACGGTTTTGCCCCTGTGAGGTTTTATGGTGGGCAGTCGATTTGGTTTGGTAGTTTCGGATATTAGGTTTGGTTTGTATTTTTGTGTTCTGGAATTACGCCGAATTGACCCCTTTTGTTTGCTAATCTTGTAAGTTTATTGATATGTTAATTTTATTTGATATTTATTTGTGTTTAAATATGAGCATTTTTATCGATGTATTATAGTGGTAAGAACTGCTAATTATTTGATATTTTGATTAGCACTACAGCACCACAACAAAACCAGCACTAACAGATGAAAAATACATAAATTCGGTAAAAGTACCTTGGAAAAAAAGAAATATTAATTATTAAGTCTATAAAATACCTCACAGTATTGTAATGTAACATACAAATAACTCCTGAGAATTACAAGCAGCTAACCTATCTAACAAATGAGCTAGCTTTTATCTTAACGAACCTTATTAAAAGCAATAAACAAATCATATACAAGTAACAAACTAAATTTCATACAGCATATTTATCAACCCTTAAGTAAATACTTGTATACTTGAATCATTTATTGCTTTTATTCAGCTCCCAGTCAAACTATCCTTTTCCCAAACAACAACCCAAATCTGCTCCCACTAAATCAACTTCATTAAAAAATTAAAAATTTTGAAATCAAAAGTTAAAAAAGAAAAAGAAGCAAAACTTATGTATGATTATTTCTCTCACTATATGAGTTGCCTAAACCCATAGTCACTATCCGGATCCTTCCACCTCAATCCGGTACCTGGAACCGGTATGGAGTTCTGTACCGGTTCCTGTACCGTACCGTTATGACTCTGCATGAAAAACTGTCTGAATCCCGTTCCACTACTACTGGAAGCCTCCAGTCCCGTACCAGTACCAGTACCGGAATTCAAATCCAAACCGGGTCGAAACGGGTTCGATCCAAACGGGTTGAGAGAAAGCCCAACTGAGAGTCCGTTTTCCTGTACCGGTACTGGTACGGGCCCCACCATTTGTCGCGTGAAATGTGACGGTACCTGTGCCGGTACGGAATAGGAAGTGCTAGGCTGGCCGTACCAGTTTTGCGCCGGTACCATATGATGCTGGTACAGAAAGTTGGTTGGATGAGGAGTCATTTGAGACTGGTACGGTTGGTACGGCTGGTACGGTGCAGAATGAGAAGGCGGACCGAGAAATGAATGAAAAGTCAGAGGAGCAGCCGTCTGTTTTACCGGTACCGAATTATTATTGTTATTATTACTACCATTAACCGTCAGTTTAGACCCCAAAATATTGATGAATTTACGATCCTGCCCCTGCCCTTCAGACAAATCATCATTCAAATCAAAATCCCGTGCCAAATTAGGGTTTTTCTGAGAGGAAGAGGAAGCTGATGACTGACTCTGGTCCCCACTCTGCCTCGGTTGAAGCCAAACTAATCTCTGATCAATCGGTACCGGTACGGAAACCGGTACCGCCAGCTCAGCATCTTCATCCATTCGGTTGAGATCCAGTTTCAATTTTTTCGCTCTTTCTGAGCTGACCTCAGTGGAAGAATCACCGGATGGCGGCAAAACAACCTCACCGTCGTCCTGCTCTGCGACGTTCAGATCAAACCCTAAAAAACTGGAATCCCGTTTTAGGGTTAGGGTTCCGGAACCGGTACCGGCCGGCCGGAAAGCACTGGTGGTGGAAACGGTGCCCTTCCATCTCGTACCGGTACCGGTCTCGAAACGGTGAGGCGAGGCCGGTACGGACAGCACGGCTTTCGATGCGGAAACGTGGATGGGCCCGCCCTGTTCAGTTGCATCGTAATCCGTGCAGAGATTCTCGTTCAGATCCAGGCCTTCAAAACCGTCTTTGCTAGAGTGAGATTCTTTGAGTTTGACCGGGTCAACATTTTGAGTCCCGCTCGTCAGGCCGGAATCTTTAGAATCTTTAGAAGAGTTGTTCGTATTGGTGGCGGGTTTTTCGTCTTTTTCTGACTTTGACTCGGTCAACGGAACGTTCTCAACTGCTGCTGGTGGTTTTTCGTCTTTTTGTGCCGGTTCGGCTTTTTCAGTTTTTTCGTCCTTTTCTGAGTCGTCCTGTTCTGGTGAGCTGTAAAGAGACTCGCGATAGTTCACTACTTCTTCTTCGACCTGAATCGCCACCTGGCGCGCGATCTCCAACGCGTCCATGTCATCGTCGTCCTCGTAAGACGTGCCGCTCGGTTTTTTGTCTTTTTCCTTGGCCGGTACGGAGGTCCGTAGCGGTACCGGTACGGAATCTGAGGAAGAATCAGGGCTTGATGGATCTGAAGCCGTCTTTTCTTCGTCTTCTTGTTCCTCTTCTCGTTCTTCTGGAGGAATTAGGGTTTCGGTTTCGTCGTCCTTTACAGAATTAGGGTTAGGGTTTGTGGGTTCTTCTTCCTTTATTAATTCTGGTTCAGTACCGTCCGTACCGGTATTACTATCCGTAACTCTCCATCTTTCGGAAAGTACTGAAGCGGTTTCTTTAATTTTAGGATCTGCATTTAATGCAAGCCCGCTTAAGAGATTCACAATCTTTTCTGAATCTGGAATATCAGGCTCGACCGGAACCTTCTCAAGCAGTTTGAGAAGCGTCATGCTGACATCAGCTTTGCTGACATCATCGGTGTGTTTATCTGCCGTGTTGGCCCACCACTCAGCTAGTAGACCGAGTCCATTCAGGTTTTTGACGAAATGACGGATTAAGGACTCGTCTGACGTGGCGGTCAAAGCGCGAGCAAAGTTGGAATAGTGGGTGAGTGGATTATTAGGGTTAGGGTTAGGGTTTTGTTGGTCTGAGTTGTGGGGTTTTGGGAGGGCAGAAAGTAGCTCTTTGAGCCGAGCGATTGAGGTGATGCCATCTGTCATTTCAGCATCACTGAGTGGAACTGGTACAGTACTGTTCGGTATTTCATTTGTATTTGTATCCATTGTTGTTATCCTGAAAAGAAAAATATAGTGTAATTGGAAATATAAAAGAAGAAAACTGAAATAGAGACCATTTCTATATTAATTGATTAATCAACTAACTGAAAGATCTCTATTACTAATTAAATTAAATAACATCTCAAAATCTAAAAGTGTATTAATAAAATGCAGAGAAGATCAAGTCAATTAAAAACGAGGATAAGCAAATTTCCTAACAATTTAGCTTTGTTTATCTACTAATTGGATAAACTTTCCTCTTAAGTTTCTCACGAATTCATTGGGGATTCACAAAAAGGAAAAAAAAAAAACTAATTGTGAAACCCTAGAAATTAGTGATTAGGGTTTTTAACTACATTGAATTATATACCTTTTTGTCTCAATTAGAAAGGAATTAATACAAATAATAGCAATTTATCAAGGGTATAATAAAAAAATAGAACTTTATAGGTAAACAAGAAAATACTTTTAGAAAGAAAAGATTAGGTCAACTACTGATACTTCAATATAACTCATTATTCAAATTGTTCAGCCTTTTACCCCTGAGTTAGTAACAAATCGACCAACATTCAATTAAGCAACACCTCAATCCACTCTGAACATTCAATTCCAAACAATCAAACACAAGTTCCAAAATCAAACCCAATTTCCACATTCATCCCACCAAAAAAAAAAAACAAATCAAATTTCGACCCAAAATCAGAACAAAAAACAAATTCCAATCGAGGCCTTACACACGAGAAAAATCAGGCAGCGAGAAACGAACAAGCAAAAAAACCAGATTTCTTTACCTTTCAATAGAAGCCCTATTTCAGAATTACGAAACAAAGAGGGGCGGTTACGCTAATCAAACTTAACCCTAAAAACAGCCCCTCCTCCATAAATAAAAACAACTCAAGGGGCCAAACCGGAAAAAAATAAAAGGGGAAAACTATACCTCAATCTAAACAAGACATAACCAAGCAAGCAAGACCTATCTCCTCCTCCGGCGAATTAGATCTAGAATCCCCTTCTCTCCTCTTCGATTTCGTGCTCAATCAAGGTTTAATCGGGCCGAAATTTCGATCTCCCTCTCTTTTCTCTTCTTCCCTCTTCTTTTTTCACGGTTTCTCTCTCTCCCCTCTTTAGAGCGTGTAATGTAAATGTAATGTAATGTAATAATAAGCTTCCACACATTCTGTTCGTTCGATTACTAAACTCGGTCTATTCGGACCAGGAGCCGCAAGTCCTCAAACCATCTCCTGCACCCGGTGCATTCCGTCCCTCAAAATCCATCTCTCAACCTTTTACAAAAATGAAATAACATTATACTATACCTACAGGTTTATAAAAAAATGAAATAACATTATACTATACATACAGGTTTATAAAAAAAAGAAATAATATTATATGGAAAAAATATTAATACAGAAAAATTATTCAGAGTGCTCATAAGCGTCCGCCATGCAGTTTTAACTATATACATATATATATTTGCACTTGGATATATCTTTTGTGTTTACAAATATATATTTTTGATTTTTTTTTTGTAATTTCATTGTAACTTTTCTGTTTACAAAAATGTATTTTTGTAATGTCATCATACATTTTGTAATCGGACGATGTTGGACGCTCCAAAATGCTGACACTTCATATCTGAATCCAATCAAATAACATTATACTATATCTACACATTTATAAAAAAATGAAATAACATTATATTGAAAAAATGTTTATAAACTAGACATCTGAAGGCATAAGAGACGATATAACGACTAATGATGCGTGTTACGAATATAATATTAAAAATATATACGAATATTATATTAAATATATATACGAATATATTTAATAATATTTCATCTATTAAATTCTTTATAAGTTCGGTCTGACTATATATATGAAATTTCATAATGTTATTATTCTGAAAATTTTGGTGTACGCCAGGTGCAGTTGATGTGTATGAATATTAAAATCACGTGTATAAGTTGGCGTCTGGCAACCGGTTTCACTACAGAGCGGATTGACCGGCTGGTTCGGTTTCGTACGCGAGAGACCTGCTGGAGCCGGTGGTCAAGCGACAGCGACTGCGATAGAACGGCAGTATGTGTTCTGTTCGGACCCTCGTTGTCATTTCTACTCAATACACATAAAACTATACATGTATGTATGTAGTGGCTCATGATGTGAGAAAAATGTGATTTGTTGTAAATGTTGGTGAGTTATGTGATTGGTAGACAATTAAACTGGTTTCTGGGGTAAGGATTTCTGAGAAAATCAGAAAAAGGGCCACTGAAATTGCCACAGAAATATGAAGAAAGAGTTTGGGGTCAAACAGCAAACGGGGATTGTAAAGAATAATATTAAGACAGGTGGGACAATAAAAGTGTCAGAAAGTTTGTATTAGTTAATTATTATTACGTGTTTAGTAGAGATTTTATTGCGAAGAAGAGTTTGTTAAGGGTTGGTGAAAAGCTAAAAGTGAGAGGACAGTGTGAGGAAGTCAACGGTCAAATGATGTCTTAATTTCATCAGAGATTTTTGGCTTGTTTATATGATTTCTGCAAATATAGTCCCAAAATATTCCAT
Source organism: Juncus inflexus (assembly GCA_024447665.1). Classification (NCBI taxonomy): domain Eukaryota; kingdom Viridiplantae; phylum Streptophyta; class Magnoliopsida; order Poales; family Juncaceae; genus Juncus; species Juncus inflexus. The sequence goes on along the minus strand of JAJHPC010000015.1, from coordinate 9,823,881 downwards.
GATTATTGAAGTATTAATTTCCTTTGTAATTACTTAAGATAAGGTCAGAACTCAGAAGAATATGGAAAATTCCTGAAGAATAAATAAAGCTTTTTGTAGCATTATCAATCAAAGGATAAAATCCAAAAGTATATTCTTGCAAGATGTGTAGTATACTATGTTGTTGGTGGCCCGAAATTGGAGTTATCATTTTTGAATTTATAAAATCCATATTTCAATCTTAATTTTCCAATTAATTAAATAACATTTCCTGAAAATGTAAAATATATTCACGTGCAATATTAGAAAATTGGAATATTCAAGGGTCAAAAAGTCAGACAAAATATTTATTTAATTAAAGAGAGATGCCAGATATGATGCTGGTTGGCAAACAAATATGTGCTTTGAATTTAATTAAGAAAATAATTAATGGGGACTAGCATTGACTTTGACTTATTTGCTGACTTATTTGCAACATGATATTTCACATTTTATCACTGAGAAAAAATGTTGGAGGTCAAAATATAGTTTTTGGATTGTAGAGGGCTGAATTATAAAACATTCGTGATTTATAGAATACTTATGGGGTGTACATGGGCCGGATTAAGCGGGTTTGGAGAAAACTCGTAACTCAACCTAACTATAACGGGTTTGTATTTTTTCAACCCGATCCAACTCATAATAATTCAAAAAATATCCAACCCAAAGATATTTTTCTCAGGCGGGTTGAATAACTTTTGAACTTTATTAATTTTATGTTATTATAATGTATATTAACCAAAAAAAAATTACGAGATTGAATCTTCTTTCGTATTGAAATATTGAGAAAAATGGGATGACACCTATTAAGATGAATATCTAACTAAGTAAAAGTACAAAAACATATCTTAAATTGCTAGACATATTCAACACAAAATGAAAATTTGTAGAATCTAACCGGTTACAAAATTAGGATTTTTTTTTCAAAATGGCACTGTTAACGGAAATAATTAAACAGTTAGCACTCGTTTGGAAAATTTTTGGAAACTAGCACTTCCGCCATCACCGTTGGCGGAACCAAAGTTGGTTCCGCCATCGGTGATGGCGGAACCCATTTACCCCTTTTGGCGCCCTAAAACCCCATTAATTAGCTAATTAACGGGTTCCGCCATCACCGATGGCGGAACCAGTGCCAGAGATTTTTCGAACAATTTCCCTGCGCGAGAGTTACTGACATTGGTTCCGCCATCACCGATGGCGGAACCAGTAGAAAATTTGTAACGGTTCTTTCAAAACACCGTTACTAATAGTTGTATTTAGTAACGGTGTTTACTAATGAACCGTTACAGATTTTGGCATTTTTAATTCAGCTGGTTCTGCCATCAGTGATGGCGGAACCAGTTACATTAGTAACGGTTTTTATTAACGAACCGTTACAGATTTGGAGTATTTAAGCAACTTTGTAACGGTTCTTTAATAACAATTAGTAACGATTTTTACGAAAGCACAGTTACTAATTACAACAATTAGTAACGGTTTATTATAAAGAACCGTTACAGATTTTTCTTAAATCTGTAACACTGGTTCCGCCATCAGTGATGGCGGAACCAGCTCAATTAAAAACGCGGCCGCTGGTTAAAAAAAACGATTTCAAAACTGGGCGATTTCAGACCGGCGATTTTTAGGGCGATTTCGGTAGAATAAGTCGGATTTTGACAAATCGAAAGAAGGGAAAGAAGGAATTAGGAATCGGAACGCGTGTTGCTTTGCGTGCCAAGCCTTCCAATACGATATGGTATATCCCACTTTCAATTCAACGGCTTCTATTATTATTATGGGTTTAACACATAAATCCGCTCTAACCATATCTATAATTAGCCCCCCAACAACCGCACTTGTTAATTGCTTGTGATCTTTTCTAGGTGTTTGATTAATACATACGTGTGGTTGTTTGAATGTTTTAATCTCCCATAAATTATTTCTAGGATTAATCGAAGCGTGTAACCTCCAGCTACATTCTCTACTACCGTTGTCTTTAAGCTTGCATACCACAATATATCTCGTTTTATTTGAGTTCGTTACTACTATTTCTCGGTGATTCTTGACACTGTATGCTCTTATGACCGATTGCAATTCTGATTTTGTTTCAAATGTACGTCCCTTGTACAAGATTTTATCATCGTTTTCACTCAAATTCATACCCGATATTACATCATTTTTTGCATATTCCCACATTGAACTATCTTCGAACTCCGCCGCCGGCGCATTGCCGAAAGTCCCCGCACTAACCATCTCACCCTCTTCCGTATATATAAATCCCGTCTGATGGTTCACTGTCTCCCTTTCTTCTTCACCATCTCCATAAATTTCTTCCTCGTCTTGTGACCCCATTTCTGGTTCGTCATCTAATTCATTTTCATCATTATCTATTTCTGGATCTACAGTATTGCTCACACGTGCCAAATCAAATGTCGCACAGAGGTCTTCAACCTCATTTTCGCGAAATACTTCATTCAGTACGGGTTCTACTATCTCATTCTCGGATGCATCCGCAATTACATTTGATGTACTACTAGTTCCTATATGAGATTCTTTACTTTGGACGCGATCAACATATATTTCTAATTCCTCGAACCCAACATTTATGACGCGCTCCGCAAAATTATACAATTGTTCATCATTCATAATTTTTATTGACCTATAATGCCAAACGCCTTTCTTAAGGGATGGAAGCCGACCCCGGATTAAAAGAATATCATTGTACGACCAACCGAGATTCGTATAAATTTCGTCACACAGTTTGGCGTAATCTCTATTTCCAATTGTATTTTCTGGAATATAAGCCGGTTCATCCGGATCGTAACGGCATCCGTTCGTCGGTTCGATAACAACAACACCATTGTAATATACAAAAATTGGGGAGTTATGTGCCATTTTCTTCTTCCTAATTGTAATATAATTTCAATAACTTAACAACAAATCTATAATAAAATAAACTAATTATTTAAAAAGCCAAAATGAAACTATAATAGAATACCTATAATTTTCGTCGTTTTCTTCAACTTGCTTCCTTTTCTTCCGTAATTTATCTCTATTTATTTCACTCAAAATCACCTAAAAAATTGTCAGATCTCTTTTTTTTCTTTGTTTTCGCGTTAATTCAGAATGAGGGAGAGAGAGAGAAAGAACCGTCATTTTTTTTTGAGGGGTCCAATAATTGAAGCTGGTTCCGCCATCGGTGATGGCGGAACCAGTGTTTTTCTTTTTATTTTTATTTTTTTTATACGCAAAACTGCCGAACCCTAGAGATTTTTGCGAAATAACCAGTTCCGCCATCGGTGATGGCGGAACCAACGTCAGTAGCTTCTCGCCCCTTAAAATCACTGGCACTGGTTCCGCCAGCACCGATGGCGGAACCAGTGTTACAGATTTTGGACTATTTAAGAAGATCTGTAACGGTTCTTTATAATAAACCGTTACTAATTGTTGTATTAGTAACGGTTCTTTCGTAAAAACCGTTACTAATTGTTATGAAAGAACCGTTACAAAGTTGCTTAAATACTCCAAAATCTGTAACGGTTCGTTAATAAAAACCGTTACTAATATAACTGGTTCCGCCATCACTGATGGCGGAACCAGCTGAATTAAAAATGCCAAAATCTGTAACGGTTCATTAGTAAACACCGTTACTAAATACAACTATATGGCGGAACCAATGTCAGTAACTCTCGCGTAGGGAAATTGTTCGAAAAATCTCTAGCACTGGTTCCGCCATCGGTGATGGCGGAACCCGTTAATTAGCTAATTAATGGGGTTTTAGGGCGGTAAAAGGGGTATAATGGGTTCCGCCATCACTGATGGCGAAACCAACTTTGGTTCCGCCAACGGCGATGGCGGAAGTGCTAGTTTCCAAAAATTTTCCAAACGACTTGCTAACTGTTTAATGATCTCTCCTCACCACAGGAAGACCACTCCAACTCGACCTCTTCTTCGTCAGATCTCTCCTCCCTCATGGCCGATCATCAGGAAAAAGGATATTTCTTTTCAGTTTATTGTCAGGCTATTTTCTTTTTTTGATCATGAGACCCGATGGAAGATCCTTCCAGTTTGCTTGATGAGGTTCTGAGTGATTTTATATCTACTGATCAAACATTTTTTTTTTGCCCATTTCTTGGTTTCTCTCTCTTTTGGGGGCTTGATTTTGTGCTTAATTGGGCAACTAGAGTTGGTGGAGATCACTTGGGTGGTTGTGATTAAACTGATACAGAAGAGGGTTAATATCAACTGATTTGATAGCTATGATCTAACAACCTTTTACTCTTTTTATTGGTTTCCTTTGTGCTCATTTTTTGGGCCTGATCTGTTGTTGGATTCTATGACTAAGAGCAAGATGAAGTGAAACTAGGTTACAAATTGAGGGCTAATTCAGGCAAGGCAAAATTGAGATCATAGAGGCTTACTTATTAGTGTTAATTCATGCTAAATTCGGTTAATTTGAATTCAGTGGAGGAAAAACTGTATTTTAAGTTCAAAATTGAGGTAATGGAGGCTTACTTACTTATCCGTATGTTAATTCAAGCTAATTTGAGCTCAGTTGAGAAAAAGTTGGGTTTCAGTTGCCGCTGGTGCATATGACATCTCAAATAAAAAATAACAACAAAATGATAACTACTAATTTCAAGATAAGTTCTTAACAAGGATTAAATTTTTGCGTGAACAAGGTACTTCAGTAATTTGTGTCTCATCATATTACCACATTTTTATTGCAACAATAATTGGTGATTTATTTTATATTCAGGAAATTTGCGGGTTATGGAGGATTGGTTGTGGATAAACTGGAAAGAGAAAGATGAAGACTCCAAATGTGTCAACCAACAATTCTTTCATTTTATTTTCCAAATCATTTTTTTACTTCTTACATTTTTAACATTTTTTTTATAGTTTTCAGGGAGAAGGGACGGACAAGAGTATAACTATAACAGCTCAAGCGAATGAAGTGTCATCAGTTTTCTCCCATAACCTAGCAAATCCCAATAATTACTGACTTCTCCTCCCTAATAAACTCTTCTTCAGTTCAGTCCCTCAATAATGCGATTTGAGCCCTCATGTATTTGGTGTAGTTGACTCGTCTTATTCTTATAGGTGCGTTCATGTCTTAAATTCAATCAATTTTAAATAATTTTAAACTTTGTAGAGAAGTTAAATGTGTTTAATTATGTTGTAGGGCTGTGATGAGAGCGCACCCTCTCTGTTGTCGCAGTCGGATTCAATCAATTTGCTGAGCCACTGCTCACTCCACTGATTCTGTTGCAGTTTCAATTTGATATACAGCTTCATGTACTATTTCTGCCATCAAGTATTTGTTGTCTCAATTTTAGAGAGCTTATTAACTCTAATCTCACTAGAGAGCCACGAAAAGCAGTTGTTTGTAAATAGTAAACTAACATATTGTTTGCAAGAACTACTTGACAAATATATTTTTTCAATGAAAATATTTTTCCGCTATTTAAGGTTGTTTGAGACAGAAATGGGGACGATTCTGTTTTTAGCTTGCAATATACTTCGGTTTTAAGACTTCAGACATAATTGTTAGCAGCATAACTTTTTTTCCTGTTCTATTTCTTTAAATATGTTATTGTAGTGTTTTCTCAAAAGAAAAAAGATGTATTGTTTTCAGTACATTATAAAATATATATATTTTTTTATATCAAGTTCATTAATTTTATGGATTTTTAGGATAACAGTGTACTTGAAATCGTTTGTATTATAAGTAACCATTTGCTCTCACCAATTTGTATGTCAAGCTTCCAACAATATTTTCAATTTGGAAAGTAATATCATATATTAGGCATAAGTGAAGCAAAAATTAGTCATAAGTTTATTATATAGTCAAGTATGGCAAAAAAGAAAGCTAGGAAGAACTCATGGTGAATGCGACAGGGATGATGCAGAGGGCCGAGGGGGCTCTAGCAGTAGTAGGCTGTATTTGTCAAAAATGAATCTTATGCGCATCATTCTAAGTAGATCAGTGGTTCAAATTGGACCGTCTAAAGAAAAATGTTGTACTGTTTCACGGGATGTCATTTCCTTTTTAATATGCTAATTAGCTTGGTTTCATAGGTGTATTGTCTTCATTTTGTACTACACATGATAGCATTAGATAACGATCAGAGATTTTATGTTCTTTGAATTAAAGTTGTTCTGACCAGCAGTAGTAAAATGGACTTTTATGTGATGTTTAAAACCTCGCGCAATGCGGGCGAATATCCTTCTAGTAATATATATTTCTATAATATATTAAGATTAAAATATATTTTAAATGTTAACTTAATAAGTGAAAAAACTAAGAATACAATATAACATAGAAACAATAGTAAAAATAAAAATAAATAACCGAAATATATGATATATATATATATATATATATTATAATTTTAGAAGGCTTTTTCTACGGTACTTGCATTATATTGTGCCACATAAGCTTTTTAATTCTCAATCCTTAGATTTTAATCCAATGACTCATATAACTCATTAATTGCAAGGTTTTTAAGAACCTACAATAATTCAACCCCTTTTATTCTACATCTTTATGAAATATATAATATGTATTTTTACTCTAAAGTTAAGTGAAAATATTTTTTGTTAAAAATTATAGTGCTCAATTTTAGGCATGCAAGTTTAGATGATTTTCTCAATATATAATATATTACCAAATCCATTTGACGTCAATTGGATCATTTATCTCTACAAAATTTAGATATTTTTATTTATTTTATTATGAAGGTATTTCCCATTTATGGCATACATATATTATAGTTGCAATAACCATGCAAAATATTTATCTCAAAAGAGAAAAAAAATAACAAGGCAATGAGTTTAATAATATACATAAAAATGAACTGGTCATAAAAAAATGTTCTAATGTTAATAAGAATATATACAAGCAATTAAAAAAATCACATATTCTCCTATTTGTATAAATATGATGAGCTTTGTTTTATGTAGTATTAAAATTTCATAAAAAAAGAGCAATTTCATGTTTGTGCATACAGAAGTTATAGGGATCCGATACTGCACGACGGGTTTTTCCGTCGTCAGCATGACAATATATGGAGGCGATAAAAAGTATATAAGATTAAACAAAACAATATATAGAAAACAAAACATATATTGAAATGCGGAAGAAATAGTATACAGTTACATTTTGGGCGTGCTCAACCCTGTCGCGCTTTTGGATTTTCCAAAGTTATAATATAAAAAATACCACTATAGGGGTTTCTACAAAAGCACGTACAATTATATAATGCCATGTAGATCATCATATAACAAAATAATATTATTTATAAACTTAATTAAAGAAAAAAATCTCGCGCAAGCGTGAGCTATCCCTTGTAGTATATAATTTGGAATGTATGGGTTGGATCGGGATAATTTGGATTTCTAATTTAAAAACCGTAAACTAACCCATTACTCCGGGTTATTTCAAGCTCAAACCCAGATCCGATCCAACAACTTCAAAACCCGTAAAAGACGGGTTGGGTCGGTTCAGGTGGGAGCTTTAAAAATAAGTAATTAGTGTATTTTTACTTTCTTTGATACAAATAACCCTTTAAACATCTAACTTGAATAAGGTTCACCCAACTTTTTTTTGGAAAAGTATATACAGCCCCCATTTACCAGCCCCCCCAATCCGCCCTTTACCACTAGTAAACGGGCCCCACATATATTCAAAATAAGTGGGCCCCGTTTATCAGTGGTAAAGGGCGGATTGGGGGGGGGGGGGGCTGCTGGGGGGATGTGTATATAAACCCCTTTTTTTTTCTCATTTTTGATATAGGAGAAGTCAAATTACATTTTACATAGACGTCAGAGATTACCTTGGGAATTACAATTACATTCACCCTAGTGACTAATATGATCGATTGCCTGAGATTACCTTCGAAATTACAATTGCATTCACCCTAGTAACTAATACGATCATGATGATTTTCTGAAATTATCTTCAGGGAGATTAAATAAAGTCAACCAAGAGTCACTTGGGAAGACCGGAGGCTACAAGGATCATGATGCCTAATGACTAGTTTTGAGTTGGGGACAATGGTGGAGGCGGTTTACATATATGCGAAGTTTAGTGATGAGTTAGAAAATCGTGCAGCTATTCGACTCTAGGTACTAATGTGAATTAAGAACTATATGTGGCTAACGCATGATTTGAGACCGACCATTGATACGGCTGAAGTCGGCACGACATCCTGCCGGGGTCGGTCTGAGAAATGAATGTAGCGTCAAGGAGCAATCTATTTTGGCTGTATCAAATTATTGATCATCACTTTAGAGCCAAGAATATAAATGATATTACTCTCTTGCCCCTCATCGGTACAAAACAACACGTTATCATTCAAGTCAAAATCTTGCATCAAATTATGATTTTTCCGAGATAAGGAAGCTGTCGACAACAAACCCTGGACCTCACCGGGTCTAGCTTGGGACGAAAATAATCTCTGATCGATCCATATCAGAATTGGTGGTGGTACATGTACCATTAGCTCATCTTCATTGGTGCAGTTGAGATCCACTTTCAATTTTTTGGCTCTTTCTGAACCGACCTTAATCGAAGAGTCGCCAAATAACGGTAACAAGACATCCGCCATACCTGTACGGTCTTCTACTTGTGCCACATTTAAATCAAACCATAGAAAACTAGACTTTCGTTTCAAGCCCAAGTCATTACGGCTGGTACCAGTGCGATCGGTACAGGACTTTAAAGGGCAAAATGAGCTCGTGACGGCAGCCTTTCCCTTTTCTGGCCTCAAAACGCGGGTGGAGGGGACAGTACGAATGGCAGACGCGGACACATGTATAGGTTTGGATTTGACCGCCTCGTAATCCGCAATGGGTTTCTCGTTCAAGTCAAGGGCCGAACACCCATCTTTGTCACGTTGAGATTCTTTGACCTGGTCAACATCATGGGTCCCAGTTGTCAAACCATAGATGTGAATTTTGTTTTTCCAAAATAACAATTTTTTTAACAATAATTAATCAAATGATACTATTTTGTAAATAATTGGATATCTAGCACTTCCTCTAGAAGATCTGGCGGAACTGAAGTAGTTCTGCCAGAGGCTCTGGCTAAACTACTGTTTTTATTTTTATTTTTGTTGATCCCGGCCATTTGGACCGTTAAACATGCTTAATTAAGGAAAAAAGCCAGTTCTGCCAAAAGGTCTGGCGAAACTGAGTAAAATTTATTTTTTCAGGTTAAACTCATAATTTAGAAGGCCAATTAGCTCAAAAAATTATGAATTCAGCAGTTCCGCTAGACCTTCTGGCGGAACAGTGATTTGTTTTTTTTTTTGGTAAATTTTCATAGCTGTTAAGAGGGAAAAAAAATATAAAATAGCCAGTTCCGTCAGAGGTTCTAGCGGAACTTCTGAATTCGTAATTTTTTGATCTAATTGGTCTTCTAAATTAAGAGTTTAACTTGAAAAAATAAATTTTACCTAGTTCCATCAAACTCTATGGCGGAACTAATTTTTTTTCTTAATTAAGCGTGTTTACGGGTGTCAAATGGCTGGGATCAACAAAAAAATAAATCACTAGTTCCGTCAGAGGGTCTGGCGAAAATGCTATCTGCTGAAATATTTCGAAAAAAATGCCATATGATTAATTATTGTTCAAAAAAGTTCTATTTTGCAAAAAAATTCCATAGTTGTTGTTGGGTTTCTCCCTTCTTGACATTGACTCAGTCAGCATAAGGTTTGATGATGCAACTTTTTCGGCCAGTTTGGCATCCAATGAATACTCAAGTCTTACTGATAGACCCTGTCCTTTCTTCCTTTTCCTCATGAATAAGGGTTTCGTCCATTACCAAATCAGGATTAAGGTTTACGAATTCATCATTTACTGACTCTGGGTCAGTACTATATGTATCGGTACCGGTTGTATCGGCATCAATATTCTTAGCTTTCCATATGTCATTAAGTATCGAAACAATTTTCCTATGACTATGGTAATTTTCATCTGTCATCTCAGAATCATTGGACGAATATTGTTGATACGGTATTGTTGCTTATTTGATCGGCATCCATTGCTTTTTTGTCTTGAAGAAACATAAATTCTAGGTATTATTTTACGCCAATAATGCTTTAAAAACATACAAATTGTATACACAAAAGAAAAAAGTACACAAATAAAAGATAATTTCTCTATTGATTGATGAATAAACTATCCAAGGATTTGAGAGTCTTCTCAGATATTTTTAAGAAAAAAATGTTATTATATACCAATTGAACAATCAATTTCTAAACAATCAAACAGAAAATTCCAAAATCACTCGCAATTTTCAAATTCATATCATCAAAAAAGAACAAAAGAATCAGAACTCAATCCAAAATCACAATAAAAATGAACAAAATGTTACACTCTGAACCCGGATGTAATCGTGACACGACCTATTAGTCATGATAAGCGAAATATACCAAATAAAATATAATGTATAACTCAACGTACAATTAATTTCTAATAAAAATAATAAACTAATCTTGTTGCTCAATAATCCTGACTCCTTGAATCTATAATCCATGGCGCAATATTCTTTTCTGAACTCATCACGCGATCAGCGGCCACGGCATCTCGAGTTATGTGTGGCATTTTTACTTATCTGGCGGCTAAGACATTTCGATCCGTGTGCGGCCCTTTTACTTATCTGGCAGTTACGACATCTCGAGTCGTGTCCGGCACTTTTACTCTTCAAGCGGCCACGGCATTTCGAGTCATGTGCGGCACTTTTACTCTTCAGACGGCCACAGCATCTCGAGCCGTGTGCGGCGCTTACACAATTACCATAACGCCACCCCCAATATTTCATTAATCATAATTACTCACGGTGACTTTTATTTTATTTTGATTTGCTTACTTAAACTTTAACTTAGATCGACTTAGATTGTACAGTATAAATATATAATAAAACTGTCACCTGAATACCTTGATTTAATTAACAAACCTCTTATTTGGCAAATTATGAGAATTGATAGTATTTTGAATTCTTAAATTTCAAACTTTTACTTTTGACTTCTCACCAAGTCACAACTCACAAAGAAATCATAATATAACTTCATGTGAAATTGCAATGAACTACTTACATCACAAGGCAGCACTTGATCTTGATGGAGTGACCAGACAAACGACTTCTTCACTTTATTTTCTTTTTGTGGGCACAAGGGGCAGAAGAGAAAATGATTATTTGGTTTTCCTTTTTATTATTATCTCTGACTTCGTTCTCAAAGAACGGAGGTATAGTTGTCTCTTCAAAGGGCAGTCCCCCAATGGAACTTTTATTGCCAGTATATAAAACGAAATTGAGTATTGTGATTTGGGGGGTTACAAATTAAATTTTGTAATTAATTCTCGACATGGGTAACAGGCCAAAGTGTGGTTGTCGAGGGAGTTGAAATATCGGTTCATATACTGATTTTAGAATTGGATTAGATATTTTACATTTAGTCCCTCAAACTTCTATTAATCACAACTTTAAAAATATAAGTTTGGTTTTGTAGTTGCTAAAATATTTCTTTTGAAATCTATAACTGAACAATATATTCATGTTAAGAAAAATGTATTGAAAAAGAAAATAATATTCATATATTATGAAGATGCCCCTGACTAAATTTCCGGGTTATAACACAAAACAAATACGAATAGAGCTCTTACACGATAACAAGGAGGCAGAGAGAAACGACGAGCAAAAACTTAGATTTCTTTACTTCTCAAGAGGAGCTTTTTTTAAGTTTCATATAATAATTGTGAGCTTGGTATCCTGATATATATAATTATTTTGGTCAAAATTTCGGTTCAGAGAAAGTCAAATCTAAAACTATTTTTAACTAATTTAGGTATATAAAGTTAGAATTAAATCACTAGTCCACCTAGATAAAAGAAAAGGTCAGGAGAATATCGAAAATTCCAGAAGAAAAAATAAAGATGTTTTTGTAGCATTGTCAATCAAAGAATACAATCCAAAGCATATTCTATTTGCATGATATATATGTTGTAATATGTTGTTGGTGGCCTATTGAATGTGTCGAAACCATTTTTTCTGAAAAAGAAAGGATATTGTTCCAACAAATTAAATAGCATTTTCTGAAAATATAACAATGTATTCATGTGCAATATATGAAAATTGGAATATGGGTCAAGATTTATATTTTTTTGAAAATTGAAAATATAATAGTCAAAAAGTCAGACAGTATATTTATTTGATTAAAGAGAGATGCCAGATATGATACTGAGTCTAATGTAAGCTATTCGCCTACACTTCGAAAAAAAAAAAAGATATGATACTGGTTGGCAAACAAAATATATGCTTTGAATTTATTTAAGAAAATAATTAACGCGGACTGACATTGACTTTGACTTATTTGCTGACTTGCAGCATTATTTTTCTAATTTTATCACTGATAAAAATGGCGGGATGTCAAAAAAATATAATTTGGATGGGAGAGGTCTGAATTCTAAGAACATTCATGATTTAAAGATATTCATTTAAGTTGGATACATATATAGGGTATGTTAAATTCTTTTGGTCTAATCTATTTTTATAAATTTATGGATAATGTTTTAATTTTTATAATAGTTCATCAAAATCACTATGTATGCTTTTTAAAAAACTATATAATTTCAGGTCAAAAGAATTTATTTGCACTGCACTTCAAAAACTCGACCGTGTCCGTGTCGGACACGATACTCTTCGGATACTCCTCGGACACGTGTCCGACACACCACATGGCGTGTCAAATATTTTATTATTAAAAATCATCAGGACACTTCTCATGACACTTCTCAGACACGTGCATTAGACTTGTTGACGCAATTATTGCACTAAATCGTCTTTTTATTTTAGAGACTAGTTCATCTTACTTTTCTATTCCAGTAATTGTGGGACTACACATTTAAAGTTAATTTTAATTATTTAGTATCAAGTTTCCATACACAAACATAAAAAACGTCAAATATCTTGTATGTACATATAAAAATGTAACTTCGGATGTTATATATAGTGTATCAATTATAAAATATTACGTATAACTTTATAATTATAAGATAAAAATATTATGTATAATCTTTTAAAATAAAATAAAATTGACATAAATAATATATACAATAATTAAATTATATATTTTATTCATAAAAATAATATATATATATATATATATATATATATATATATATATATAATGAATTTTGAGATTTGTCGTATCGCTGTGGTGTCCGTGTCATGTCGGACACGACACCAGTAGTCGTGTCTCCTAATGAATTTTGAGATTTGTCGTATCGTCGTGTTCGTATTGTGTCGGATATAATACCGGTGTTGGTGTCCGTATCCGTGTAACATAACATATATTGCATCTACGGTAATCAATTTATGTCAGAATGAGAAATCTGAAATACGGTTTGACCCTACAGGAAATTCGTAGATGCGCTTAATTGGATCAATAATTCAGGCTCTATAGGCCCAATTATTTTAATTTACCAAAATCAATATATACATTTTTGACTTTTTATTTGCACAACAAAATAGGTGAGTAGTCGAAACTTTTTTTTTCAATATTTAATAAACTTCGTTTTCAGCGTGTTTCACATTGTACGATCTGGTGGCAACTATCTCAATCCGAATTCCGAACTTAAATGGACTAATCAAAAGGATAAACCACGAGATGAGATAAATACATGGAAAGATGTCTCAACCATTACTCCACAAAATCCATACATTACTGGTCTCATGCATGAAAATGTAGATCTCCTTCTTTTCCTTTCTTCTTACTAGGATATTCATTCGGTTCGATTTATTCGGTTACCGAACCGAATCGATCAATTTCGGTTATTTCAGCTCGGTTCTTTGATCAATTCGGTTTAGTTCGATTTTAATATTGGAGTTGTTTGATTAAACCGGTTCGGTTCGATTTTGGGTCGGTAAAAATCGAATAAACCGAACAGACCGAACTAATAGTTTTTGTTGTTAATTTTATAATATTTTCAACTTAAATATATATTATTATTAATTAATATAGCCATTATTTTGTTTAAAATTTATTAATTTTGTTTTAAAATTATTCATATTTCATTTTAATTCGGTAACCGAATAAACCAAAATAAAACCATTTTATTTGATTATGTTCAAACTTCAGTTTTGATTTAGTTCGGTTCGGTTCTAATCTTATTCGGTTCGGTTTGAACCAAACCGACCAAATAAACACCCTAATCTCTCATCCCTCTAATATTTCTCCTAATAAAATGTTGGTCACTATTCTAAAAATTAACCAAATAAATTAAATTTAAAATGAATAAAATAATATTAAAAAAATGAGACAAACCTGGTATGTACCCGTGCGGTCGAGGCACGACTATCCTAAAGACAGAATGACATCATCTTATGTAGGGAATATCGTTTATCCGTCTCCAAGGTTCTAAATAACGAGAAAGTCTAGTATCCGTTCCGGTAATACAGTTGCAAAGCGGCCTTCATTACAAAGAGAAATGAAATCGTGCATCATGATTTCTCAAATTAAGCAGGAAGAATAATATTTGAGAGGAGATGAAGAAAATTATTGTTTTTTGTTGTATGTTTTATAGAAAAGAAGGAAGCTCCTTTTATAACAAGGGAGAAGAGATGACTTGGTCAAAGAAATTAATTTCATTCTTAACTCCCAATTAAATGATCATTAAAATATTAATAAAATACAACAAATAAATTTTAAATCCCAAAAAACGATATTAATATTTCTTCAAATGGATCTACTATGAAGTAAAAATTAATAATTATTAAATTCTTTCGAATTATTTTCTCGAATTAAACATACATAAATTCCAATCCACATCGGTTAACAACCATTTGTCAGTTGAAAATTTGAATTTTAATTTTTTTTGATAAATTTTTTTCCAATTTATGACATTAATATATCACATTTTATTATTTTATTTTTTCAAAAATATACATACCGTAGCTTTGCTTGTACAAACTCTTTAGTCATCCCCCCTCTCTCTATATATATATATATATATATATATATATATATATATATATATATATCTATTTTAATGTCGCTCCCATTCATATTTCATCCCGTCGTGTTGCCGATGTTGCATGTAATTTTTTTTCGTCTTGTGAGCCGGAAGACGCCGAGTGAAGAAATATCGCTTGCTTACATTTTTTTATATATATATTTTTTAAGTCGCTCCGTGCTTTGGCGTCGACAAGACGCCGAGTGGAAATATCGCGCTTTCGTTTTCGACGTACTACGTCAACTTCACGCACGGGTCACGCCAAAAAATAGCGCACAATATCAGGCGCCCATAATTCAGGTCCTCTGGGCCCAATTATTTTAATTTACCAAGATCACTATATACATTTTTGACTTTTCATTTGCACAAGAAAATAGGTGGGTTGTCGAAACTTGTCTTTTCAATATTTAATAAACTTTCTTTTCACGGTGTTTCACATTCATACGATCAGGTGGCAAATATCTCAATCCCGACTTCTCAATTCATTAAAAAAAAAAATCTCAATCCGGACTTAAAACGGACTAAGCAAAAATACAAACCACGAGATCATATAAATACATGTAACATGCAAAGATGGCTTAATCAATACTCCACAAAATTCATACACTACTAGTCATATGCATAAAAATGGAGCTCTCCTTCTTTTCCTTTCTTCTCATATCTCTCACCCCTCTAATATTTCTCCTAATAAAACACCTCTCTCCAAAAATCACATCAGCAACCCTTAATGGGTATCCACTTGTCGGAAACGTCCCAAGATTTATCAAGAATGAGGCCAGGATTCTTGAGTGGTCCACCGAGCTGGTCCTTGCCTCTCCGACTGGCACAGTAACTGTCGCACCACTCGTGTTCACTGCAGATCCAGCAGTTTTTGAGCATGTCGTAAGATCGCACTTTGAGAACTATCCAAAGGTTTGTTGAAAATAGTAAAACTTAATAAAAATAAATGGTAAGTTCATTGATTTAAAGTTAAAAATGTTTCTTTTTTTTTCTTTTTTGAGGCTTATGCGCTTGTGGAGTCATGTAAGGATTTGATGGGAAACGGTATAATCAATGCGGATGGTGAAGCATGGATGATGCAAAGAAAATCCGCGAGTTATGAATTCAGCGCAAAATCGTTGAGAGCATTTGTGCATGAGAGGGTTGAGAAGGAGATGACAACACGACTAATCCCGGTACTCCTCAGAGCTAGCCTGAGTGGCGACGTTCTTGACCTGCAGGCAAGTTCAACTAATTACGTACAATTTTTCTTTCATACTTCTTTTTTTCCCATCAATCAATCAATCATAAGTTAATAACTGAAATTAAACATACTTAAGTCTTATTAAGAATAGCAAATAACTTTTACACTAGCGGCTGAGTATCTTGCTTAATATACAAACAGTTGGGGTTCAGATCAAATTCTTTTTGGATGAAATCTGGGAATTTTCCCCTTTTCTTTCATTGATTAAAAACAACATACAACGTACACAACCGAGTTATATCATGATTCAACACTGACGACTCTAGCTAAAATAACAACTCAATTACAGTCAACATAAAACTCAAACTCCCTTTACAAGCCGTCCAATACAAGTAAATTTGCAACCTTACCCTTGCCTGTGTCTTTTCTCAAACTTTCAAATTCCCATGTATCGCAACCATGCATTGATATTCCTCTTCATTTTGTAGTATGTTTCTTCTTGTGACTAGCACTTCGGAATATTATCTCGTTCCAGTGCAGTCATACAACATATCTCGTCCCCCACCACCAAACATCCCATTGTCTTCTATTTCATTCTCTATCCCATTCCTCTGTTGGTATATCCCTTCTAACACAGTCCTTCCATATTGTCAATGTTGCAAACAATTTTCCCTACAACATCGATCCCATATATGGGTTGTAAAGTCGCAATCTATCGATACATGTTGCACCGTCTCCACTATCCCTTTTATTCAAGTTGCGTAACCATGCAAATAGCTTTATTTTAGGTGGAATTTTCATTTTTCCATAGTTGTTCTAAGTCCAACCTTCTTATGCCAGTATAGTTTATATGCCGAGTTGGCGCTGAACTTTTAGTATTATTCAATCTCCATTTTATTGTGTCTCTATTCCAATCACACAAATTGCACAAATTGCATTGGAGTATTTTCTATTTCATTCTTTGCGAAATATTCCTCACTCAAAGAACTTCAAAAGTCTTATTAAGAGCCATAAAATTAGTTGACTAGTGTTGAACACCAAGCATTAAGAGTTGATCTCAGGAATAAATTGGAGTCAAAGTTAGACCTAGTTGGTTATTAATTTCTATGTTATTAATTTTTTCAAACAAATACAACCTCTGAATTATTGCTCATTTAGGAAATCTTGGAGCGCTTTGCCTTTGACATCATATGCACTTTGGTCTTAGGCTATGATCCGAAATGTCTTGGTGACGAGCGAAACAAGGAAGGTGAACGCTTCCTCCGCGCATTCGAGAATGCGAACGAGATAACTGTTGAAAGGTCAAAAAAGATGCTTTCTCTATTATGGAGATTTAAGGAATGGATTGATGGTCGTTCGGCTCAAAGAATGAATGAGTCGATGTCCATTCTTCATGAACGGGTCGAAAAATGCCTGAAATCACGAAGAAACAAAGCATTCAGTTCACAACGAGCCCACTTTCTTTCCCGTTTTGTAGATGAGGGGACTCATTCCAATGAGTTAATACGTGACTTGCTCATTAACTTCATGATTGCTGGTCGTGACACCACACCTTCCGCTTTGACTTGGTTCTTTTGGGTTCTATCGTCGCACCCTCATGTGGTTAACAAAATACGTGACGAGATCAAAACAGTCTGTAAGAACAAATTGGGATTGGAAGAGCTAAGAAAGATGAATTATCTCCATGCAGCTATATCGGAGTCTCTACGACTATATCCATCTATTCCATTAGTGGTTAGAGTTTGCAGAGAGGACGATAGACTGCCTGACGGGACAATCATTCGTAAAGGATGGATGGTGATGTCTAGTGCATACGCAATGGGGAGAATGAAGAGATTGTGGGGTGAGGACTGTGAGGATTTTAAGCCGGAACGATGGTTTGAAAATGAGGGCTTGAGGCAAGTTAGTTCGTATGTTTACTCTGTTTTCCACGCCGGACCAAGAATGTGTTTAGGGAAAGAGATGGCGTATATACAGATGAAAGCGGTGGCAGCAAGTGTGCTTGAGAAGTTTGATGTGGAGATGGTCGGGGAGAGGGGGAGGCGGCAAATGTCGATTACAATGAGGATGGAGGATGGATTGAAGGTGAGGTTTAAGGAGAGAAAAATCAATTAATTGTGAGGTTTATTATGTTATGGATAGATGTTTAATAATTTATTGTCTCTTTATGTGTACTAGTATCATATTCGCGCTTCGCTGTGGATAACTTCATTATTTATTTACATTTTTATAGTGTGAATATAATTGATATGCATTACATATAAATATTGTGTATTTTACAAAATTTATCTATAATTGTATGAGACGATAAAAGACTTCAAAAAAAATATTTTGTTAAACTTCTAAATATTCCTTATAGAATATGATATATTTATTTAAAAATTAATATAAAAGTTAGTGCATATGTATTCCTAAAATTAGTATATAATATTTTTATTTATTCTCTATATTATCATCTCTTTACACCATAATGAGAGAAAACTAAAAAATGATAAGCTGAAGAAAATAATGATAGTAATATAGTATTTGAAAAAAAACTATAAAAGGAAATAATAAGGTGAAATATATGAGAAACTGATATTAGCTTATTTTCTTAAAATACTGCCATATTAACTTTATTATTATTAATTTTTTTTTAACTGACAAAATGATAGACAATATATATACACTATGTGAAAGAACACATGAACTTTTTGCAATTTGTATAATTTACAAACAATACTACAATGAGTTCTCTACAACTTGAGTAGTTTTTCACGAAATTATGGATATCACAAGAAATATTAATTCAATAAAACATGTGATGTGGTTACTGATATTCTTGTCTAAATTGTCAAAGTATATTAGTAACTTAAGAAACAAAATAATATTGGAATTTTCAAAAAAACAATGATGAAACATAAAACATGGAATATTAATGCAACAAAATCATAAATGAAGTTGTTTTAATATTATTGTCTAATTGCAACATAATAGCAACGAGTTTAAAACAAAGATTTTGATAGTTCTCACGAATTCGAGATTAAAAATAAAATACCAACCGAACAATAATATGATAATGTGTTAATAACCATGCATAAATTGGTATATAATATCAATGAACTTGTGAAATGAAACATTTAAGAAAAATTTCATAATCTGACGGCCAAGAGAAAATGTGCGATGTGGGCCATCCGGCTCAATAAAAATTTAAAAAATAGATTGAATAATAATGTAGGGGGTTAATTAATTCATATGAATATAATTTAATAATCTAATTATGTAACTTGATTATCTGAATATATACATTTATACTTCTTTTATAGTATTTTTATGTACATTGTCATACATATTCTATCTTAGATTTTAAAAATCTAATTATGGAATTTTAAGTATCTAAAAATATATTATTTTATATAAGTGTACCTTACATAACAGTGGGGTTCTTTTAACAACGGGCTTATTCGGCCAACACATGACAACATTGCTAAATATCAAAATTTTAATTGCTACTTCAAATTTCAACCGTACGGATGTAATATATATGGTTTAAATATATTATAGTCCAATTTTCAAAAGAATAAAAAATATTTATTATTACCATCGTGCATTATCAAAAATTATCAAAATATGTATACATAGTTTTTACAAATTCTGCTTCTTACTTTGATGATACATGATGGCAATGATATAATATTCCGATTCTTGTGAAAATTGATTCAAACATATTCAAAACATATATATTACATCCGTATGAAAGCTCTTCGACCCAATTGGAAGGAAAGTTATGGTGAGCCGGGACGTACATGTGAATGAAGAGAGCGCGTGGGATTGGAATAACAAAGATGAGATGACACATGACGAGGCCAAGTTAGGTGAGGCTGAGAAAGGAGAATCACCGGCATCAACCTTTGTACCGACTAGCCCCGTACCATCTGATGTTGAAGATGAGCCAAGACAACCAAGGATGCGAAGCATGCAAGATTTATACGACTCGACAAGTGAGGTACATTTAATTTGTCTTTTGGCGGATGCCGAAACAATTACATTTGAGGAAGCGGTACGAAATGAGAAGTGGCAAGCAGCCATGAATAAAGAAATAAAAGCAATAGAGCGAAACCAAACTTGGGAGTTGGTTGAATTGCCAAAAGGAAGTCAGCCCATAGGAGTAAAATGGGTATACAAAAAGAAGATGAACGCTCAAGGTGAGATAGAGCGGTACAAGGCAAGGCTAGTTGCAAAGGGCTATCGACAAAAGGCGGGGATAGACTATGATGAAGTCTTTGCCCCAGTTGCAAGAATGGAGACGATTCGCCTTCTCATAGCTCAAGCAGCTCAATTCAAATGACAAATTTTTCAAATGGACGTCAAGTTAGCATTTTTGAATGGCGTGCTAGAAGAAGAGGTGTACGTAGAGCAACCACCTGGGTACATGAAAATCAGGGAAGAGAAGAAGGTGCTGAAATTGAAGAAGGCACTTTACGGGTTGAAACAAGGACCTCGAGCTTGGAATACTCGCATCGACACTTACTTCAAGGAGAACGGGTTTACTCAATGTCCATACGAGCATGCACTATACGTAAAAAAGAATGAAGGCAATTTGCTCCTTGTCGCTCTTTATGTTGATGACCTCATCTTTATGGGGAACAATGGTGAGATGATAGAGGAGTTCAAAAGCATGATGACTCGGGAGTTCGAGATGACGGATTTGGGTTTGATGAATTATTTCCTTGGTCTGGAGGTTAGACAAGGAAAGACTGAGATTTTTGTGTCACAAGAAACATATGCAAAAGAAATTCTGAAAAGGAACAAAATGGCGGATTGCAACCCGGTGTTGACACCGATGGAACCCGGGGCGAAACTTTCTAAGTTTGACGGTGGCGAACGAGTAGATGCGACCAAATACCGAAGTCTAGTTAGGAGTCTCCGCTATCTCACATGCACAAGACCGGACATTTCTTATAGTGTTGGAGTTATGAGTCGATTCATGGAGGAGCCGGTCTATACGCATTTAAAAGCGATAAAGAGAATTTTGTGGTATATTCGGGGAACTGAATCATTTGGGTTATTCTATTCCAAAGCCGAAGATTTCAAGCTAGTGGGATATTCCGATAGCGATTGGTGCGGAGATGTTGATGATCGTAAAAGCACATCGGGGTATGTGTTTTATATGGGAAAAACGGCATTCACATGGTCCTCAAAGAAACAACCAATAGTGACATTATCGACGTGCGAGGCGGAATACGTAGCAGCATCTTGGTGTGTATGCCATGCAACTTGGTTAAGGAACTTGTTGCACGAGTTGAAACTGACGCAACACGAGGCGACCGAAATACGAGTCGATAATAAATCCGCAATCGAGTTAGCAAAGAACCCAGCACATCATGAGAGGAGTAAGCACATTGATGTGCGTTTTCATTTCATCCGAGAGCAGGTGAAGAAAGGTGATGTGCGAGTAAGTCATGTGGCAAGTCATGATCAAGTGGCTGACATATTCACGAAACCACTTCCGACGGCATTGTTTGAAAACTGTAAGGCGATGATCGGGATGAAGCATAGGCTTGAGCTTAAGGGAGGAATTTGTTGATAAGCCCAAGCCAAAAGAAATAATATTTGTGTTTTTTTCTATGTAAATTCATCTAGAGAATTGTAATACATGTATCCACCATCTAGAAATATGGATCATGTACTTAGATAATTGTGTGAGTATAATGTTAGGGTTTAATGTGATTCATGTATGCATGAACCATTTAGCCTATAAATAGAACCCATTTTATTTTGTAAGAGACAAGAAGAAAGAAATATATTAAGAAAAATTAAGAAAAAGAAAGTTGTTCTTCTTCCATTAAAATTGTTAGTTTGTGAGGGTAAATCCACATTTTTCACGCCGGACCAAGAATGTGTTTAGGGAAAGAAATGGCGTATATACAGATGAAAGCGGTGACAGTGAGTGTGCTTGAGAGGTTTGACGTGGAGATTGTCGGGGAGAGGAGGAGGCGGCAATTATCGATTGCAATGAGGATGGAAGGTGGATTGAAGGTGAAGTTTAAGGAGAGAAAAATCAATTAATTATGAGGTTTTATTGGATTGTGGATTGATGTTCAATTAATTTGTTTTCTTTTTATGTATATTCCGTAACCTGTTGCAAATTTTACCTTGAATAAGGTGGATATTTTGGAGACATCTTTGTATCAACAATTCTCGTCGGAAAAATATCTAGGGCTTGAACAACAAGGCATTTATCAAGTGGGTTAATTGAATCATCACGGGCTCAAACAGGCCCACTATTTTTTATTTACGTATAGATATACATTTCGTCCTTCTTTTCTTTAGCTATTTTTATAAAATCAGAACTCTACGTGTGTTTTGATTGTGGATAAGTAGATAGGAAAATGATTCCCACGAAAATATGGAGCGTTGGAATTACTTTTTTATGTTTCGATTGCATTAGAATCCTATACGACTTGCCATGTGAATGAAATATTATTATATTATCATGTTCATGTGAAAGTAATTCCCACCAAAATTGGTGAGAATGTTACATTCTCATACAATTTACAAAAAAATACCATTACACTTTAATGATTATTATTATTTAAAAATATTTATATATTAAATATAATTATTTTTTTGGTAATAATTATAAAAATCTATATATTAAAATGATAGTCATATTTTTAAATAAATTTAATGAGCTATATATATTTAATTAAGAAAGGGTAACTCAAGAATAAATCAAATTATTATGATAATTATATTTATTTTATTCAAAATGATAATTATATTAATTAAGATAAAATAATATAGAAATAAAAAATTTGCATAATTTGATATTTTAATAAATTTTAATTGGAAATAAAATGATATAAAATTAGAAAGAAATATAAGTAATAAAAAATAATATTTGTATTAATTTATAATACTCACATTTCAAGTGTATATTGGTCATTTCATAAATAAATATATGAAGAAAAGTCCATTTTCTCAAGCATCTTAATTTTATTCAAACAACAATATTCCCATAATGGAATAGTCATATTCACGTCAACAACATTTCGAGGAATGTTATTTTCATGGTAGTATAACATTATCACGATCCAAACGCAACCTACATGGTAATCTGTTGTTCATTAAAAAAGAAAAGAAAAGCCTGATTAATATTTTGATTTTTTTTTCAGCGTTCTTCAGTTGATAATTCAACAGAGATTATCTTAATCACATTAAACCTACTAAGCAAAAAATCATAAGACTCGAAATCTCGCAACAAACAAATAATTCATAGTTTAATTAATGAAGTATATTTAATGTATAGTAAAAATTATATATAGAACATATATTTAGCAAAAATCTCTAACTTAAATATGGGTTAATCTCAAAAATAAAAATAAAAACCCGCGACAAGCACATTCAAGTTTAGCAAAATAATTGAATCTAAAAAAAAAAACGAAAAAAACATTCAAGTAACACGATAACTCAACCCAGCTAACGAACGTTGGTCGCTCGAGGTGACGCGTGTGCATCCTCAAGGTGACACATGCCTTCATCGCTCATGCAATATGAAAGCACCAAAATCGATCTATACAGCAAGTTATAATTGGAACTCTACAATCTCATTAATGCTTAGCTACTTCCAACGTTTTCATAAAATCCACACACAATATCCTTATGCAGTGAAAAATGGATCTCTCACTCCTTTCCTTTCTTCTTGTATCTCTCACTACTATAACCTTTCTCCTAATTATAAAACACCTCTCTGCTCCAAAACAAACCTCATCACCATCAATCCTTAATGGATACCCGCTTGTTGGAAACATGCCGAGATTCATCAAGAATCAAGACCGGTTTCTTGAGTGGTACACCGAACTTGTCCTCGCATCCCCAACTAGCACGGTGACTGTCGCACCGATCGTGTTTACAGCAGATCCAGCAGTCGTTGAGCATGTCGCGAGATCGCGATTTGAGAACTACCCTAAGGTATTAAAACTTAGTAAACAAACATAGTTAGTTAGATTAATAAGATACACTTTCATTGTAAATATGTTTGTAGAATCTTTTGGGTTTGTACTTGGTAGGATATTGTGTTGAAAAAAATGCTTATAGTTTTTGTTACATTTAGATGAGTTTAAAAGGTTCAAAATCAAAGTTCTAGGCAAGTTTATTAATATGCTTATGTAATTTTCATCACGGATATGAGTCTTTTATTTTGTTTTTCAGAATGTATTAGAAATTGTGAGTTGGAATTGCCGATTATATAAACTTGGCTCAACACGGCAATAAGAGTGCTGAACAAATAAAGAATGAGTCGGACCATTGGTAATGAAACATAAAAACGAAGAGAAATTTGAAAAAAAGCATGCACTAAATTAAGCTACCATTTATTTTGATCAAACATCGTGAATTAACCTACTTTAATCGTGTTAATTAATATCTTTTAGAAGTTAATTCTTTTTTCTACCCTCTCCTCCTACCTAAAGCTCCAACCATTCCTTTCTATCCAGTGATTTGATTCGATTATTTGGTGTTTTGCACTTAATCACTAGGTCACGAGTCCATTGGCTAAGCTCCCAAAATTTTTATTTAAGTTGGTCTCCTCTATATATTATCAATGGATAATTGCCTGGATAAGAGAGATCAAGAAGGAACAATGTAGATAAAAATAAATTTTATTTAAACATATTAATAAAAAATAATTTAAGTGAGTTAATTAACATTATCAGAATTAACAAATGCTAGTGTTTTTATTGCAATTTCCGAAGTACTAGAAAAAAATTTCCATTAATATTTTTAGGCTTTTGTTTGCACATTTTTCCAAAGAAAATTGATATAGTGCTTTTTCTTACCTAGGTTTATGGGATTGTGGAGGCTTTTAAGGATTTTATTGGGGATGGAATATTCAATGCTGATGGCAAATCATGGATGGTGCAAAGAAAATCCGCGAGTTACGAATTCAGTACT
This sequence comes from Juncus inflexus, assembly GCA_024447665.1. Classification (NCBI taxonomy): domain Eukaryota; kingdom Viridiplantae; phylum Streptophyta; class Magnoliopsida; order Poales; family Juncaceae; genus Juncus; species Juncus inflexus. The sequence continues at coordinate 9,798,749 of JAJHPC010000015.1, read as the reverse complement.
AAATCGTTGAGAGCATTTGTGCATGAAAGGGTTCAGAAGGAGATCAGAACACGGCTTATCCCAGTACTCATTAGAGCTAGCCGGACTGGCGAGATTGTAGATTTAGAGGCATGTTCAATTAATAATTAATAATTTGCTTTCATCTTTCTTTTTTAAATCAGAAGCTAAATAATTTCAAATAAATATACTTTAGTCTTATTTACAAACATTTACATTCATAAAGAGTTAAAATTAGTTTTTTTAACAAGAAGTAAATAGTTAAGATTTGTTGCACATAAATTTTTTGGTAAATTGATCTTATGAAGTAGTTGTAGTTACTTCAAGTAGCTTACTAATTTCTCTGTGTTTAGTTCATTATTTTCAAAATAATTAGAACCTCTGAATTAATTCTCATTTAGGATATCCTCGAGCGCTTTGCCTTTGACAACATATGCAGTTTGATCTTAGACTACGACCCGAAATGCCTTGGTGAAGAGCGAAACGAGGAAGGGGAATGCTTTCTAAGAGCATTTGAGGAAGCCAGTGAGATGTGTTGTGAAAGGGCAAAAAACCACTCTGTAATATGGAGACTCAAGGAATGGATCTACGGTTCATCACGAAAATTAAACAAATCCGTATCCATTCTCCGTGATAAAATTGACAAATGCTTGAAATCACGAAAAAATAAAGCAAGTTGTTCACATCAAGCCGATTTTCTCTCTCGCTTTGTAGATGAGGGAACTCACTCCGATGAGTTAATATGTGACTTGCTTATAAGTTTCATGATTGCCAGTGATACCACTCCTTCCGGTATGACTTGGTTCTTCTGGGTTCTATCTTGTCACCCTGATGTGGTTAGTAAAATACGTGACGATGTCGAAACAGTCCGTAATAACCGAGACCAGTTGGGGTTGGATGAGTTAAGAGAAATGAATTATCTTCATGCAGCTATATCGGAGTCTTTGCGATTATATCCACCTGTTTCAATGTTGCCTAGAATTTGCAAAGAGGAAGACATACTACCTGACGGGACGACCGTTCGTAAAGGATGGGTGGTGATGTATAGTGCATATGCAATGGGGAGATCGAGGCGATTGTGGGGAAATGATTGTGAAGAGTTTAAACCAGAAAGATGGTTTGAAAATGAGGGCTTGAGGCAAGTTAATTCGTTTGTTTACCCAGTCTTTCATGCAGGACCGAGGATGTGTTTAGGGAAAGAGATGGCATATATACAGATCAAAGCAGTAGTAGCAAGTGTGCTTGAGAGGTTCGATATCGAGTTGGTGGCAAGTGGGAGGCTGAAAGTGTCTATCACCACAAAGATGGAGGGTGGACTGAAGGTGAGGTTCAAGGAGAGAACAAGCAACTAATGAGGGGGTTTTGTTTATTGAATAATGGACATGTTTAATATGTAATTTGTCTTGCTCTGTGTATGTTTGTGCTACATAGTTCATATTAAATAAGCTTAAGTATGGCCAAATGCTTGTAATTAAGGACATAAGGGGTCACTAGATTATTCAGAAAAGGGCCGAAAAGCTTGTAATCGAAGCATTTTGAGCAGTTCCATTTTTTAAGATACCCATATGACGGGTGATACAGAAGGCGAGGCAAAAGAAAAACAGTATGACCCAAAAGAGCATGTTGCTATGTGTATTCTTAATTAAGAATACGCAGTAGCCGTGCTCGAGCCGAGTCAATTTTGGAATGTGACATTATATGTGATACTTGTCTATAGAATTTGTTTATTAATCATATTTTTAAGCTAATTAAAATATTTTTTGCTACTTGATTGATTTTTGCCGATTGCCACTAGTTATTATAAATTATTGTGGGCCAGACTATGAGAAACATTAGGGCCGAAGTATGATTTAACACGAGAAACATTAGAGAAACGAATTACCATGTCTCTAGAGGTGAAAAGGGGCAAGATTAGGGCCGAAGTATGATTTTAAAAAAAATTGGTTTCTAGTTAGGGTTTCCATGCTCGACAGGCACATGGAATATCAAAACCAGGCTGAAACCTAATCTAATTTGGACGCCATTTCAATTTTTGACATAAGAAATGCGGGAGCAAAATTCGGATTAAGAAATCTTCTTGGTTCATTGAATCATATCCCACTTGGTGTTTATGGATTAGTCTTTGCCACCAATTCTTAAATTATTCATATTCAATTATGGACGTGAGCTAGAGTCGAGCTTCATATGTCATGCAGTACGAAAGCCAACTAGTTTGTTTATTCTTGGAAATCTTACTGACGGGAAGATTTTCAATACATCTTTTTTAAAAATAATAGGAAGATTGTTGAGATTTAGAGAGAAAGAGGAAGAGAAAGTAAATGATTGATGGTTTTATTTCAAGATTTAGAGATTATACTTATGATCTATTTATAGTACAATTGAATTAATCTAAGTCCTTGACTAACTAGTTGTTAGAATTAATCTAGTTATCCATTATGTAAGTAAGCTAATTCTAATTTACTTTCTAATACTCTATCCATTTTTATTTTTTATTGAATAGAGATGATTCTTTGTCTACTTCTATTTAAAAAACCAAACTTTAAAAATAATATCAAAGTAACATAATGGACATTTCATAAATGTTTCATAACCTAATTGATTCAGCATATTGCATGTGTAGCAAGAGCTCATGAATTCAAGTCTCAACAAACATAATATTTTTTAGCACATATTTAGCAAAACCTCTTATTCCATCAAATATGAGGTTGAATATAATAAAATGACCTAATGGACATTTCAAATACATACTAGCTATAAATTGACAAAGTATATCTTGATTGGAAGATACATTTAAAGTATATATCAATTTATTAATCATCCAATTTTATCATCCTAATTAATCAAGCTCATCCCAATAAATCAAAATTGGTGTAAAAGAAGTAAAAAAATAACATTGATGAAAAAAAAATCATACTTGTAGTGCATCTTCTTAAAATGTTGAATTTCAACATTTTCATGTTTTAAACTAGTGAGGGGGTTTTGTTTATTGAATAATGGACATGTTTAATATGTAATTTGTCTTGCTCTGTGTATGTTTGTGCTACATAGTTCATATTAAATAAGCTTAAGTATGGCCAAATGCTTGTATTTAAGGACATAAGGGGTCACTAGATTATTCAGAAAAGGGCCGAAAAGCTTGTAATCGAAGCATTTTGAGCAGTTCCATTTTTTAAGATACCCATATGACGGGTGATACAGAAGGCGAGGCAAAAGAAAAACAGTATGACCCAAAAGAGCATGTTGCTATGTGTATTCTTAATTAAGAATACGCAGTAGCCGTGCTCGAGCCGAGTCAATTTTGGAATGTGACATTATATGTGATACTTGTCTATAGAATTTGTTTATTAATCATATTGCATGTGTAGCAAGAGCTCATGAATTCAAGTCTCAACAAACATAATATTTTTTAGCACATATTTAGCAAAACCTCTTATTCCATCAAATATGAGGTTGAATATAATAAAATGACCTAATGGACATTTCAAATACATACTAGCTATAAATTGACAAAGTATATCTTGATTGGAAGATACATTTAAAGTATATATCAATTTATTAATCATCCAATTTTATCATCCTAATTAATCAAGCTCATCCCAATAAATCAAAATTGGTGTAAAAGAAGTAAAAAAATAACATTGATGAAAAAAAAAATCATACTTGTAGTGCATCTTCTTAAAATGTTGAATTTCAACATTTTCATGTTTTAAACTAATGAGGGGGTTTTGTTTATTGAATAATGGACATGTTTAATATGTAATTTGTCTTGCTCTGTGTATGTTTGTGCTACATAGTTCATATTAAATAAGCTTAAGTATGGCCAAATGCTTGTATTTAAGGACATAAGGGGTCACTAGATTATTCAGAAAAGGGCCGAAAAGCTTGTAATCGAAGCATTTTGAGCAGTTCCATTTTTTAAGATACCCATATGACGGGTGATACAGAAGGCGAGGCAAAAGAAAAACAGTATGACCCAAAAGAGCATGTTGCTATGTGTATTCTTAATTAAGAATACGCAGTAGCCGTGCTCGAGCCGAGTCAATTTTGGAATGTGACATTATATGTGATACTTGTCTATAGAATTTGTTTATTAATCATATTTTGGAATGTGACATTATATGTGATATTATATGTGATACTTGTCTAGGAATAATTAATTGTATATATCTCTTCTCCTTCATTCAAAATATATTTGTTTAGTATATCAAAAATTAATATTAATGAATCAGTCTCATTGTTTTCATATTGGTATTAAGATTGAATTTTGTTTAATCAGGATGGAACTCAAGTGTGATGACGATTTAACACTTGGAGTTCTTGGAGATGTACCTCTATAGTGCCCCTTCCGGCTAAGATACACTCGATATGCGTCACTAGAGTTAAGATGCGCTTCAAATATCGATTGTGTTTGTTTTGGAATTAATTTTCAAAGCTTTTTTTTATTAAGAACAGAAATAAGGAAAAACAACAACAGTTCAGTCTCAAGAAAACTCTCAATTATTTTCAATAAAAATAAAAATAAATAAATAAATAAACTGAAGTAATTCTCCTGAATCCTGATCATCTAGCCTCACCTACTGCCTAGCCTAGACTTGCACCACTCTGCCTTCTCTCGACCAAAGATTATATTATTGCGCCAAATACTCAGCAACATGTGACAACCAGTTGATGTTCCATAATTTCCGTAATATTGTATTTGTGGAAAGATGCCTCCAGTTTATATTATATTACAGTTTTAGTGAGGGCTAAAATATATTTATTTAGGAAAAAAGGTAATTCAGAACCAGCTATAAGTATAACTACATCAGCATTCAAAAGTAAGAAATCATAAATCTTCACCTAATCCACAAAATGAAGAATGACAAAAGAAAATGAAAAAAGAAGAAGAGAAAGATGCAGACCAAGTCTACCTAAGAAATTTGCAAGTCTACCTAAGAAGTTTGCAATCAACCACTCCAAAAACAAAGAAAGACAAGAACAAGAAGCAAAACTAACTTCCCTTCTTCTTCCAAGAAAACAAAAGAACAAAACGACATGCTCTCCGGTCTCTCATCACCATCTCCTTCTCCTTCTCCCCAAACTAATTAATAGAAGAAACAAACCCCACAAATTCCTCCATTAATCACTCTCATGATCACTCTTCTCACCCCTTTCTTTCTTCTCTCTCTCTTACCCTCTCTCTCTTCTGCCCAAGCAGATGAATTATACGCCCCTCCTGGCCCCACCATCTCCTTCCGACCGAGCGTCGCCATAGTCGTCGGTATTTTTGCCATCATGTTCTCTCTCACCTTCCTTCTTCTCATGTATGCCAAATTCTGCCACTCATCAAACACCTCTTCATCTTCCCAAAATGATGTATTTCTCTCCCCTGAAAGAGCAATTCAGTCCTCAATTTCAACAGCAGGTGTCGACAAATCCATCATTGAGTCTCTCCCATTCTTCCACTTCTCTGCCCTGCGTGGGTCCCGGGCGGGGCTTGAGTGTGCAGTCTGTCTTTCCCCTTATATTGATACAGAATTGTTGCGTCTCTTGCCGACATGTAAGCATGCGTTCCATTTATCATGCGTCGATCAATGGTTGGAACAGAATTCTTCATGCCCGCTTTGTCGAACAGAAGTCTCGGCTTATTCTGCTGAGTCGGGTGAAAGTGAAACCACAACATCGGATTTACTCTCTCTTTTCATAGAGAGAGAACCCTCGTTTCGATACGATAAGAAGAAACAAGAATCAATACAAGAATCAAGAGAAGATAAACCAGAGTTATATGACAAGTTCAAGCATCGGATTGTTATATCGGATGCGGTGTTTCAGAGCCGGTGGAGTGCTCTCAACTCAGCTGATCTTATGTCTCTAAACTGCGATTTGTTACGTGTTGACTCAAGCCGACTTTTTTCCGGTCTTCCAACAAAAATGCTGGATGAGAAGGTAAATGTAATGTAATAATAACATAGCACAACCCTACAAGCATATCAGCAAAATAACTTGTAAAAACCCTACATATTTATAATCAATTTCTTGAAACCACTAATTTGAATCTTGGTATATATGCAAGTACATATCATAATCCTTGCCTTCTTTATGTACCAATAGGGACATAGCATGTTATATATGTCAAGTCTAGGAAGAAAAGCCTTCTTTTTGTTGCATTAAACAATCATTCCACTTGATTTAATGTATACAACAATTCTAGATTAGTAATCCAAGCACATATGACAGGTGATCAAAAACAAGGAGGAGGAACGGACGGCCGAGATTTCACGTGGGACCAGATCCATGTCAGAGGTTGCCAACTTGTCACGGTTTAGAGGGTCAAGGGACCCAAACCCGATAGTGCCATCAGAAGATCCGATAAGACGTGCGTGGTTGCCTATTGCATGGCAAACTATGCGACGTTTTGCTGGCAAACAGAACAGCTCAGATTTTGCTGCGTTGGTTTAGAGTGAAAGAATATACAAAGATTGAAGAATAATTAAGGTTCTGCAACACTCAGTTCGAAATCCGCCTTCCTATTATACACTAGTTAAGATGATTGATTTTACATTTTGGGTTTTAGACTTAAGTAGGCTTTATCAGCTGAGGTTTTTCCTGTCCTGAAGAGAGTTAATGTGGATTTCATCTTTAGTTTTTTGTTGGAACCGCATTCAATCTATTATGTATGTGTTACATTTTTCCTTACAATTCGAAAAGGAAAGTTCCTGTATATAACCAACTTGACCCAAATTCAAACTTCTAATTTCTAAAATTTACTCAATTTTAACATAATTCTATGATGTGTGTGTTATTTTTTGCCATACAGTTTAAAAAGGGAAGTTTTGTATATAACCATATGAAGATCCAAAATTCTAAAAGTATCTCAATTTTTAACATAATTCTTCATTGTTGCAATTGTCCCGCTGAGATCACTGAACTTTCAAAAATCATTAACACATGCGAAATCGTGAAGCTGACAAAAATGCCACCAACGCGAAACGTAACGTCAATGAGAAGAGGATGACGACTAGAGGAGGAACGGCACAAATATAGGGGCGAAACAAAAATCGAAATGACAAACGAAGGAAGGAAGTACACACAACTTGTGCATGCTCTCCAAACACATTTCGCCCCCTGCAAATTCATAAACCTAATTAATTATGATTTGATTTTGATTATTGTGTGCAATAATTCTCTCTCTCTATGTCTTTTGGATGCCTATGTCAGGCACATTTTATTTTAGAATTTGTAATTTTATTTTCTTACTTTCAATTATCTGAAATTATTGGCAATGATGATTTATAATTGAACTTTGATCAATAGATTTACGCAAGAAACATTCAAGTTTTCTGTAATTTCTCAGGAAAAAACACATGCGAAATCGCATATGCCAACAACTATCGTTACCGAAAGCAGGATTTAGGATCCCAAAATGGTTTAATTTGAGAATTATGTTAAAATTTAGGTTAGTTTCAAAACTTTGATATCATTCAGATGCTACCCGTTTAAAAAAGATGGCATCTCTTATAAAGTCAAAGGACATTGCATTGAGCTTCCCATGTAGGAATGAGTCGAATGACAAGTACAATAATGAGATTAATATATAAAGAGAAGAGAGGATGCCATACGACTAATAAATTAAATCGAAAGTCGTCGCCTAAACAATAATAGTTGCATTTATGAGAAAAACTGTGTTAGAAGTTATAACAAACCACCTGGCAAGAGAATCTATATCGTAAGTCAAACTTCTTGCCTGATCTGGAAGCTACTTGTTAGGATAATTTGGTAGTTTGAATTGCTAATTAAAAGAAAGTTAGACCATTTTTTGTGATTTTTTCTTGGAATTTGGAATTGAATGTGCTTACATTTGGGACAAATGTTATGTTAAAGCTTTATATTCCTTTATGTGAATGGAAGAAACTGCTAATGACAGGTTGATTTCAAATTTTTGTTCATATTTTTGACATTTTTACCCTTGAGATAGGAAAGATCGGTTAAGGGGTACTTTTTTTAGATTCAAGCATGAGCAATTTTGCTAAATATATGCTACATAAGACTGCGTTTGTCGGGACTTAAATCATAACCTCTTATTACAAAGGATATTTATTTTTTGTTTTATAGAGAGAGTTCATAAGTTTTATATTTGTTTTCAAATAAATTGACATTTATCAAGTTTTAAATTCACAATCTTTAGATTGATGAGTTCGGGTGCATTCCTACAATAAGAGCTTTGGCACAAAAGAGTATTTATTTATCTGTTTTAATTGTTAACCGATCATTTTCTTATAATTCTACGGATAAATTCCTTAGGACATTTTTTTCAAGTTTCGTGAACTTGTTTAATTATTTAGCATATAAATCTAGTATATTATTTATATTTTTACTTATATTTTCAAATTATTATTTGATTATCGTATTACTGATTTTTGCGTAATTAAGGAAAAACTTTCTCTAGCTACTCATGTTAATTGATGATATGCATTTGCATGATATATTTATGTGTTAATTTAAATAATAATAAAAATCAGTGTTTTGTAGTATATTGCACATGGATGCCAAGTTTAAAAAAGTGAACAACAATAGAAGTTGGTAAATGTTAAGTCCAATAGGAAATAACTAAATATCTGATACGAGCTGGTTCAAGATTTATCATGGGTTTAAGAATATTATCGGTGTGAAATACCCCAAATTGAACTGGACAAAACAAAACAAAATTCAATTATCAGTCATCAGTATAAGGAATGGACCCAGTTACCGTACTAGTCCGGATTCAAAACAGACCAACTTATGGTACCAGTCAGCCATATTTACTGCAAATGGTACCAGTCTCAACTGGTCCAAAACCGGTACCATACCAGTCTGCAAATTCATTAGAAATGGTGCCAGCCTTAACTGATCCAGAACCGGTACCACACCAGTCAGCATATTCATTAGAAATGGTGCCAGTCTTAACCCACTGAACCGGTACCAGTCAGCACCCTTCTTTTGCAACCAGGCTCTCATTTCTCTCTCATCCAATTTATTGTTTTTTAATTGTTTTCATTAATTTACTTCAAAAATTATCCAACAACAATCCAAAATAAATTAAATAAAACCTGCAAAACCAATCCAATCCAATCCAATAAACCAAATTGTTATTATTATTCACACCATTTGGTTACAATTACATACATTACAATTCAATAAATCAAATAACCCAAAATCCTTACTGAAAAATAAAAACAAATATTTAAAACCCATATACCCCCCAAAACCCAGGAGAACAAATCCATCTCCTATAAATAATTACCACCTACCTATTAAACAAACACTAACTAACAAAATTACCGAACTTATTAAACACCACCAATCAAATCAAACCCTAAAAAATAAACCAAACCCTAAAATAATGCCTGACCCTCTTTCCACCTGGCAAAGCCGGGCTACTACTCAGCACCGCCTCAATTAACGCCTCGTTAAATTCATTTTCGCTCGGCAAATCAGGATACAAATTCTCCACAGATTTCCTCTTCAGATTCCCCAACAAAAGACCAGGATTCTGATTCCCGGTTTCCGAATCCAGGAATCTCTTTCCCGCCTTGTCAGAACAATAAAACGGCCGAGCATTCACGTTCAGTTTCTGCTTCACATTCTTCTTTCCTCCAAATTTCTCAACAGAAGGAAGATAATTATCCTGCCAGAATCGCATCAGAGCTCCATTTCATCAACTTTCTGTCCTCCAAATCTCTCAGGATCTCTTGGGCTCTCTCAAAATCCTTCACTTGCATTAGGACCTCTTTTGCTTCTAAAATCCGGCCCTGTTGCATCAAACAGATCCCCAAATTGCACATCTGGTTGTTGTCTGGACCGATGATTAATGCGCGTCTGTAAGCCGCTTCGGCTTCTGTGTAGTTGTTCTTTTGCATTAAGGCCAGCCCTAAATTCCCCTGTTTAAAAGAAAAAAATGGATTTGAGTAAAAGTTAAATTGGTTTAAATGTGAAGTTAATTTTGGAAGGGAAAAGTTGAGATGATTTACCAAAAGGCGAGTGGCTTCTTGTTCTACCGTGACTTGGAATTTCTTGCCTTGTGACCTGGCGGTTTCGGTCCGCTTTCCATTAAACGCTAATCCTCTTTCAATCATCCTTAATTTATGCTTCAGCAAAGCAATTTGGTCGTCTAATCTGTTGCACCTCTGCTGCAAAAACGAAATGTAAATTAAATTAAAGTTTGATTCTTTGTTAGAAAAGTAGGGAACTTTGAGGGGTTAAGTTAGTAAATTACCTTGTAGAGGTCAAGAAGGATGTTGTCGAGCGATTCTTGGGCCTCATCAGAGCAGCGATTTCTGAGGCTTTTGGCTTCTTCTGCTCTGTTTTGCTGCTTCATCATAATAGCCTTGTCTTTCAAGGCGCTATCTACTTTGTCTCCCTCGTTTACTGCTGTCCAGAAAAGAACAATTGCACGATTTGGTTACTTCTCCACTGGCTGAACATTCAATACAAGAATTTACACAAATTAGAAGCAAAATCCTCACGGTATGTCTATCTAGAGGGAGAATGAAAATTAATCTACTATTGGGGACTCCCGGAGCACGACACGTCGTGCTGCACGATGTATTTCTCAGCCCGCAGAGTTTCCTATCTTATCCCTATCGTCTCTTTCTTTTCTAGCGTGACGGGCATGCTATATACCGTTTGTCTGAATTATATCATATCTATATATTATTTTCATCTGAATAATATATATTGTTTATCAGAATATATATATATATATATATATATATATATATAGTTCATACAAACAGTATATATATTCTGAGTGGAGAAGCATGCTGAGTGGCATTTTCGTGTTGCACCCCCGTGTTCATCTCGTCATGCTAGCCTGCTGAGTTGGAAGATGCTGAGTGGAGAAGCATCGCGCTCCCGTCGTGCTTTGGTTGACGTGGTACCTCAGCGTCGCGCACGGGTCGCACTAAAGGTGACGTACAATATCAACACCCATATTAAATGGGTGAGATCTGAAGTTAAATTAAATGAATACTTCATAGTTCGTAAATCAAAACAGATGTGATAAAGGAACAAGAACTCTAAAGCTTCACATCTAAAATTCGCAAAATAACTTAGAAAATATTTAAAAATTACCTGAACCCTTTTCGCTCCAACATAAGAGTATCTCCTGCCGGAACTTTGTGCGCCACGTGAGAAAAATCGGCCATACTCCTCGTCATAGGGCGAGAGGGCATCATTTCTGATTTGCTCAAAATAACTTTTGATTGAAGCAATAAAATTAGCTGATTTGGGGGCCTTAAATCTTATTAATCTCAAATTAGGGAGTAATAAACAGCAAGAGAGAAGAGAGATAGAGAGAGATGGAAAGGAAATGTTATAACAAGGACACAAGTTTTTTATGTTATGGTATTTTTTTCATGCTTCCAAAATAAAAAAACCTTTTTTGTGTTATCATCAATAACGAAAATATCAATTAACACAAAAAATTATTTTTTGTATTAAAACATTTCGCTCACTTTGTCTCAATTCCTATGTTGTACCGATATTGTTGCGAGTATTGGGGACAAGGCGATGCAATAATTTAAAGAAAACCATACGATACAATACATCTGTTATATACAATATTTTATTATTTTACTAATAATAATTTGTAGTTTAAAGTAACATAAATATCTATTATATATAATATTTTATGTATCAAATATTTTTCTTTTAACAAATATCTAATTCTTCTCCAAGAAGTATTTGGAAAATATGTGCTAATATTTTGAAATAAAATATTCAATTTATTATTTTTATGTGTGTGGTATATAAATATATAACAAACTGGTCTCATTTTTCTTACATATGCACTATCAAGCAAGCAATTGGCACTGTGAGCAACTCAAACCAAGATCTGACTATACAAAAATCGTGACTGTATCCTTTATGTTGTATTTATTTCTGACTGTATTAACTGAAACCTTCCTATCTTATACAAAACAAAAAACCAACTATATATGGAACTTTTTATATCCCAAGTAATTATATAAAAAAAACCAACTATATATGGAACTTATACCAATATATCACATCTACAAAACGAAGTTTATTCGATCTAATTTTCGGCAGAATCTTCTAGAAGGTTCATGTTGTTAACTCCAAAAGCAGGGCATACATACTTGTTCCTAAGCTCTTCTTCAAGCATTGCTTTTTGCCTCTGCAATTCAGAACTCAGCTTGGTTTTCGTCAAAGAAACTTTTAATGATAATCAAAGCCATTTTAATGTAACTTAATGAAATAATGTGATTATATATATGTGATTAATTATATGTATTTTTTTGTGAAGGATATCCCGCCAGCTCGTGCATGTATTTAGACTCTTCAATGATAGTATCAGTAACCGTGATTTTCTTTCTCAGATTTTCCAGCTCTATAATAACCTGGAAAAATAACACCGTATTTATTTGAATAGTACTAATCTAAACAACAACAAAAAATCTCATTTTTCAGTTTTTTAAAATATTACTTGATTGTGATTGTTTATTTCTTTTTCATACTCTGCTTCCAGCGTTTGTATCTGATCATCCATCAAAGCATTCTGATTCAGGCATTTCTGTATTCATAATTAAGAAAAAAAAGTTTATTGTTCAAATAATTAAGCCTATGTACATCATAAAATAAGAGAATAAATTATATGTCATGAATTTTAAAAATTTGTTGAAGTTCTAACCTTTAGTTGGAGAGAGCACATAGGGCTGCTGATTGGAGATACTTTTTGGTTGGAAGCCCCTAAAGAAATAAATATTATACTCATTTCAGAAAGAGGAAATTCGCAAAATTGCAAAAAGGCCCTGCATTATGCCGAATGAAGAAAAGGAAGTTTTCTGCAATTTTGGTGATAATGCAGGTTCTTTTTTGAAATTTACGTATAATACAGGGGCTACATTGCAAATTTCCATTCATAAAATAAGTTCAATCATTTCTAAGACAGAAAGAGGCAAGGCTGAAAAGTTAAAATAGTAAGTACCTTATATTTGTGTTCATTTCAAGCATTTGCCTTATGAAATCATCTCTATTTATACAAAAAATAATAATGTAAGATATTTTGTATAAGAAACTATAAAAAATGGTTGAGAATATAATGTACCTGTCAGAATCGTCTTCATTCTGCTTCCAGATAAAATAAATAAAAAATGAAATAGAAAAAATGTATTTATTAGCCATATATACATGTAAAAAAACAATAATTCATTATTAAAATTTGAAATCACAGAATCAAAATGACAATCAGACCTTGAGTGCAGTTAGCTCAGATCCAACTCTCGAAATTTCATCTTGTAAATGGCTCATCCTTGACTGAAAATTCAAAAACAAAACTTCAAAATCACACAAAAAAAATGAAATCAATCAAACATTAAGTCAGATTGAGACCTCAAGAGCCAGAATTGAGGCGTCAGTCATGGCAAGATGCACTTGAGATCCTTTAAGCTCCTGTTCCACTGTCTCTCTGTACTGTTTTGAATGTTCTAATTCGGAGTTAGCTGAATCCACACTGGATCTCAGATCTATCATGTGTTTCTTCAGATCAGAAACCCTCCGCTCTGGATCAGATCAGTAAACAAAAAATAAATAGAAAAAAATTAATGATTTGAGCAGGTGCGAAGAAATTATTTTATAATTAATGTTTTATTGAATGAAAAAGGAATTAATCAAATAAAATAAAATCACTGAATTTGATATGTGATTTAAACACACATAAAAACATAAAATGAAATCACTGAATTCGATATGTGATTTAAACACACATTAAAACAAGGGAAAATAGAAGCAATCATTCACAGTAATTCATGATTTAAGCCAGCCATTTGAAGACTAAATCATCCAGCGACTAAATTAATAACAAGAAAGTGCATTTATTAAATTCAAAAAAAAGAAAGTGCATTTACAGAACGATAAATTTAAAAAAAAAATGAGAAATAAAATGAATGGAGATGATTAGTAAGATCTGGGGATGGATTATATTATAACCTCCATGAGTCTTCTGGTTGGAGAAATCATGAATCAGGTGAAGGAACTCTTTCTGCGATTCCGCCATGACTGCAAATCGAGCTGGTTTTCCTTGCTCGGTTGATTTTTATAGACTTGGCGGGAGAGTGAGTGACTGAGTGGAGTGAGGATTATTTGTATTTATAGTGCTTGAATGAAAGAAATTATAAGAGGAGATAAGAAATGTGAATTGACAGGCCGGGCTTAATGGGCCTTATAATCTGTAGTAAAGAAAGATAAGAGGAGATGCTTGTAGAAAACAGAGAAAATTACAAGAATTAAGTCACTAAATTATTGTTCATTCATGTGTTAGAATTTTGTTTTTAAACTAGAAAGAGATTTAAAAAATTGTTTAGATTTCTTGTTTGTTTTGAAACTCGTGTTGATATGTTTTAGAGTTAAGTTTTTCTTTCGCTTGAATACATGAATATGCACTATAGAAAAGAGTACGTAAAAGAAATTATATAAAAGATCATAAAAAAAGAATTTCTATTATTTACATGATTAAATTATATAATAATGAATGGTTCTATTATTAATTAATATAAATTTAAGAATATACAACATAGCACACCTATAATTTTATAAACCTAAATCACATTCGTGCATACGAATAAAAATGTTAGTTAGACAAACAAAAATTATTTCTTGCACTAATGCCAATTTTATAACTCAACCACTCTAAATAAAATACAAACATGTATTAAAATTAAACTAATATAAATCCCAACAACTCCGCCGGTTTGTTACAATTATAAAATGCACTTGATTAAGATTTAGCAAACATTGGGCTCAACTCTTAAGAAGTTAGCACGTGAGAAGTTACTTTAGGTTAATTAATCCCATTGTTTTGATCAAAGTAGTTGAGTTTTAGGTGGGTAGTATAACGGCACAATAAATTTAACAAATCAAGGTCTAAAGATCCTTTAAGGAACCATATTTTATTTCTCATCTTCTTCTAGCTAAAATATGATATTATCTTTTACAAAATATTAAAATATCGTACTGATATCCATACAAAATTATGTTGATATTCAAGAAAGTATAGTGAACAAGAAAAAAGATATATTAATCAATGTATTAATAAAAAATAATATATTACTATGTTAGCAACTTAGCATATACAAAAAGTATACTCATGTTGAAGAAAATAACTGTTACACCCCGGAGTCATTTTCGTCCCGAGATGCAACGGTCATATATCCCAAGCATATATACGACACTAAAATCGTATTACAACAGCATAAAATACAAGGAATATATAAAACCAAGTATCTAAAACTTTTATTATATTTAATTATTCTTACATTTATTTTATTTTCTCGATATTTGACGACGCTCAACCCGACACTCCCGAATAACTGAACCTGAAGTCTGGAGAAATGAAAAAAGAGGGGGTGAGCACAACAACTCAGTAAGCATATGCTTCGCATACATTAAAAATAATACTAATTTTAGTAAATAAATAATTGAATAAACCATAATAAACATAACTATATTTAAATCATTTATATTGGGATATCGATTTCTCATTCTACTTTCACACACACACATTAGATCATGCTCCGTAACATCAAATACGCGCACAGATACAAGACTTTCTGAACTCGTTGTCGGGTGATCGGCGGTCTTGGATTCCACCACACACAGACTTGCCCTTCCAAGTACGGTCTCACACCTAAATTTAACCAGTATACGCAAATTCCATCTCACACAGACTTACCCTTCCAAATACGGTTATATTTACTTTAACTATTCTCACTTTTCACATCTCACTTCATATTCCATAAAAATATTTTTTCTCAAAATATATCATAGTATTTTATTTTCACAAATAGTAAAACATTTCGAATGAGCTAAACGTATATGAGAGCAAATCCCTTACTTTAGAAGAAATCTGTGACAAAACTAGAATGCTTCAAAAAAAAATCCAACGAGTCTTTCCTCAACTTACAAATATTATGTATAAATAACTTCTATTTGATAATGCAAAGTTTTGTGGTAATTATTGATAAGAAGAGGATTGATCTCTGGAAGAAATGAAATGACTGAGATGAATATTTATAGGAGCATAAACTTGACCTTGTGAAGGTTAGAAACTTCATTAGTTTATTTCGGTTGCAAAATATGCAATAAATGAGATAGTGGAGAGTTATTCTTTTATAAAATGTTAGAAATCAAGATAAAACATGAAACGTGTAACTCTTCCGTAAGAACAAGACGCAAATGGTGGCTTATGAAACGCATGGTTAAAATAAAACTCACTTTTACTATATTAATGAGCTGATATTCATTGCTTTGATCCGGTCAACCAATAGGACAAACTAATCAAGTATGTAACATTAGAAAATAGTGATTATATCCCTACATTGATGGTTGTGGTTCGGGAAGGGAGGGTGCGGAAGATGGTGTTATGATAGAAGGAGTGGTTTCAAGAAGAGAGAGAGTAGTATGTTGAGATGTATGTGGGTTGGAGGGCGACGGGTTTGTCGAGAGATGGTGAAAGGGAAAATGATTTTCATCAAACACGACATGGCGACTAATGTATAGTCGGTTTGTGGGAAGATGAAGACATTTGTAGCCTTTGTGAGAAGGAGAGTAATCGAGAAAAACACACGGCATGGAGCGGAGTTCGAGCTTGTGAAAATTGTATGGTCTTGTGTAGGGAAAGCATCGACAACCAAGAATTCGAAAGAGGGAATAATCAGGTTCTTTTTGAAAAAGAATCTGGTATGGAGAGGATCGGGGAGAGTTTGTGTTGGGAAGGTTGTTGATGAGGTGGATGATACTATAGAAGATATCATCCCAAAAGGTTTGTGGAATGGAAGCGAAAGACATGGTGGAGAGTGAGAGGTCCACAATGTGACGGTGTTTTCGTTCAGCATGTCCGTTCTGCTCCGGTACGTGTGTGGGCAGGAGGTGATGTGTGTGATGGAAGGAAACATGCGTCGAATTGGTAGAAATTCGGTGCCGCTATCCGTTTGAAGCGTCTTTATGGATCGAGAGAGAAGGTTCTCAACTCTTTCTTTGAAGAGGGCGAAGATGTGTGGTACCTGTGATTTAGATGAGAAGAAATATATCCAAGTAAAACGCGAAAAATCATCGATAAAAATTACAAAGTAACGGGACCTAGAGTGAAAGATAATTGGAGAAGGCCCCCACACATCAGAATGTACTAATTCTAAAGGCTCACAAGAGCGAATAGTCGAATGTTTAAAAAAGAGTTTATGCATTTTCCCAACACAATAAGCATCACACAATGACATGTTATTAGAGGATACACTAAGTTTATTATGTGAAATTAAATTGCGAATGACACTAGATGATGTATGGCCTAAACGTCGGTGCCAAATTTCAGCTGGCGCCTTGACTCCAAAGAAGGCCACAGGTTGCTTGTGAGAGGTAGAGGGTAGTCGATACAATCCATTATCAAGGGAAGCCTTCAGAAGTGGGGTTCCAGTTACTATTAATAAGACAAGAAGACGGATTAAATTCAATAACAACTTGATTATCTTTTGTAAATTGAGAAGTGCTTATTAGGTTTTTGGTTATTTGGGGGACATGTAGGACATTATTAAGTTGTAAATCACGTGTAGAAGAATTAAAATGAGTTTGACCAAGATTATTAATTTTCAAACCTGCTCCATTCCCGACACGAATTTGTTCAGTGCCAAGATATGGAGTGTGTGAGTTGAGGTTGGTGAGTTGAGAAGTCACATGATTTGTGGCGCCTGAGTCGAGATACCATCCATCGGTAACGGTTGGTGGAGCGGAGAGCGTGTTGGCTTGAGGTTGATTGTTGTTGTTGTTGTTGTTACGCCAGCGACATATATCGGCAGTGTGACCAGGAAACTTGCAAATCTGACATCACACCTTCTTGCGATTATAGTTATTATTATTACTAGTATTATTAGGAATATAATTGTGTTTGTCTCGATTTGTATTGATTCCCCGATTATTAGAAAACCGAGTGTTTATCAATTGGGTGGCAAGTGCGTCGAAAATTTGTTGATTTGGAATCGGACCCAAGATAGAATTTTGAGAGGGACCCATTTGAAAATTGGGCTGATATGGACCAGGTTGGAGACTGGATTGATTTTGGGTCAAAAAAGGCCCATTAAAATCGGAATTACCCGGCCCATTATAGGAAGGCCCATGCTGAGTATAATAGGCGGTCGGTGCACCATGCACTTGTGATCCACTTCCATTCGGAGCCGATACGAAAGAGGAGAAGGTTGGAGAAGAAGAAGAGGTGTCGTTCGAGTTTGAGAACTAAGAGAAATTAATGGCGATAGATCTATTTCGAGCCAGCACTTGTTCCTAATTGATCAGACTTCCTGAGAATTCTGGAAATGTTACTTCATCGGCGCGTTGATTTATCGCCTTGACAAAACTCTCGTATTCTAGCCCTAAGCCATTCAGGCAGAAGTCGACAAGGTGTTCTTCTTTGACATGGCAACCAATCGTTGCTAACTGATCAGTAAGGTACTTCATCTTGCTCAAATATTCAGAACAAGACAGGCCTCCTTGTTTCGTGTTTTGGAGTTGGTTTTTCAGTTCGTGTCGACGAGCTTTTGAAGAGGCCTGGTATCGTCGAGGCAGAGGCAGTTGTCGTGTAGCTGATGAGTTGTGCCACAACTGCTTCTGTTATGGATGACAGAATCCAGCCTAGTATCAACTTGTCTTGGCGATGCCAGTCTTTGTAAGCTGGATTGAGGACTGTTCTGAAAATATTGTTTGTGGTTTCAGTGAGGGTTTTGGGTGGTGGATCAGTGGTAGGGTCAAGAAAATCACCAAGTCCATGACCTTCGATAATGGTTTGAATTTGAAATCTTCAGATTAGGTAGTTTGAATCGGTTAGTTTGGTGGTAATTTGATGAGAAAAGGTGATTGGTTTGGTCATTGAAATACGAACTAATGAATCATCAGTTGTAGGTGCCATTCGGAATAATTGAAAGGAAAAGGAAAAGTGAGAAAAAAGTTGAATTTCTCTTATTTTTGTTGAAAGAAATGTTAAGATTAAGTCTTGGGAGAAAAAGAAATGTCAAGAGAGAGAAAGAAATGTCAAGATTAAGTCTTGAGATAAAAGAAATGTCAAGAGAGGGGAAAAAAATATCAAGATTAAGTCTTGAGAGAAAATAAAAGAAATTTTTGTGGAGAATTTGGAGAAAAAGAGAGTTTCTTAAGGTATTATTTTCTTCTTGAGGTAATATTTTTTGAAAAATATTAAAGGCTTGATACCATGTTGAGAGAGGGAGAGTTTGAGAAGAGTAGAAGGAAGAAAAGTAATTATGTTTTTCATTAATTAAGAGATTACATAAGAGTTTATTTATAGTACAATTGAGTTAAGTTAAGTCACAAATTAATTAGCCGTTAGGATTATTCTAACCACTCATTTAGGGAACGAATCCTAGCCATACATTGAGGGATTACACCTAATTAATTTGCTAATATTCTATTAATAACCTAATACTCTATCATATATATATTTATATTTTTGTAAAAATAGTAAAATTCCAAAAATACCCATAAACCTTTTTTTTTTAATTTCGGGATATAACAATAACAGAGAAAAAGATCAAACAATTTTGAATTCTACACCATTTATTTAAACTTTTGTATCTTTTTCATCCAAACTTCTTTGACGAGGAGTTGAGAAGTCATTTTCATAATAGTATCATTTTGGTTCCTATTAGCTGGGTTTTCCCCCAAAAAAAGAATATTCGTGAAATTAGGTACTACATGCAAGCACAACTAATTAATAATTCGCTCAATTCTTTGTTTTTGGAAGCAAAAATTATTTTTGAACAAGTATGTAATGAAAAATGTCCACATTCATTACATAAAAGAAAATTAAAAATTCTACATATCCATTCAATTCCAACTTCAGAGTTTGAAGTTAAAATTTGTTTTACAATGCTCCAATGATCTTGACTATCCGTGCAGTTTTTAAGGTTTTTAGATTTTTTTTCTCTCTTTTAAATTTTTAAGGGAATTAGTCGTCTCCACGCAACAAAAAAAAAACTACTGGTAAATTTTACTAAAATAAAAAATAATTGTTTGTAGAAAAATAGCGAAACACAAACACTATATAGACTTTTAACCTGATAAATAAATATGAAAATATTTGGGAAATAAGATATTTCACTAATTAAGTGAATTCCAATCATATTTCAAAACACGTGAAACAAAATAATTGACTAACTAAAGACCAGATTTATAAAGTACAAAATATTCTATATTTTTATGAAATTTGTAAACATTTTTTTTCCAACAAACAGTAGGGTTGACCTTAATTTATGATATTAAATCCAACAACCTTAAGAAATAAATACTGAAATTATTACATAAATAAGATAGTTAAGTAGCTGTAAACAGCTAGCCATATAGCACCAACCAAATTTAATTATAGAGTATGTTGATTAATAAGTTGTTGGCATGCGCGCACATTGAATGGCAAAATATATATTTCTGCATAATGGATTGAATTAACTCTAATTATTTTATGCCCTTCATTTATATAATGACTTATAATTTCTAAAATTAATCATCCAATCAGAGACCAAGTCTAAACTCTAATTACACGTTTGTGGCCAGAATAACTCATGACTCGACCTGAAAGTGTGGCAGCATTTTTCATGCATGAATGCAATTTTTTTTTTAGTACCACCTTATTGAAACCTTTCGTTTTTTAAAAATGCTAGAAAACCCAGACCGATTTCTGGTTTCTGAAAATAAATGGCATATTTGTGGAGAACAAAAGATGTACAAATTATGGACTTTTTTTTATCTAGGAAAAAGAAAATATGAATTAAGTAAATAATTTAGTTTTCAAATTATTTGCGAAACTAGTCATTCCGCCTAACTATTGGGCAAAACTAGTAGCAGTTTCGCCCAATAATAGGGCAAAATATTCATTTTCTTATTTTTTCTATTGAATTAAACTAAAAAATAATTTAGAACAATTTTTTTTTGTTGCCAGTTTCGCTCAGTAGGTGGGCGAAACATCATTTTTCGATTTTTGCCTTAATTAATAGCAATTTTAACGCTAATAGCTGAAGGGGTTGCAGAAAATGAAAACTTGGTTGTTTTGTTCAATGGTTGTGTTATAACCCGAAAATTTTAATCTTTATATTTATTTATTACTTATACGTAAATGTGTTGATATTTTACAATTCAAGGATGTATTTGAAAAAAAAATAATAATAATAATAATAAACGTGCTAGGTAAGTTTTCAATCCATGATCTATCATCCTAGAAGTTACACAATCCAATTAAATTCAGAATTAACTCCATTAGTTAGAATAGAAACCTTTCATCTTTATACCGTCCATTGATTCACCTTCAATATAATTAATGTCATGACAATTAAGGATAAGTTTCTTTATTCTATAAATAAGTACACCATTTAGTTCATCATTCTTCCATATTCTTGTCATGCATAAACTTTTGTCAAAGGAAAACAATTTTATTTTACATCTATGTGTGGGCGGTGCAAGTTGTTATGTTCAAATTTCCGAAAATTATCAATAAGTCGTTCTTCCTATCAAGGTAAGGGATTTTGCTCTCATATACGTTTACCATTTTAATTATTTTTATATTATAAAATAATATTTTAAAATGATTAGAGCATATGTAGCTCACTCGAAATGTTTTACTATTTGTGAAAAATAAAATACTATAATATATTTTGAGAAAAATTATTTTTATGGGATATGAAATGAGATATGAAAAGTGAAATAGTTAAGGTCAATTCAGCCGTACTTGGTAGGTGGAAGCCAAGGCCGCTGATTATGATCAAATTGATAGGCCGTACTTAGTGTTACACCCCGGAACCAAATAGTGAAACATGGGGCTAGTTGATTAGTTCCACCTTGAGTAGTGAATGAAAATTGGAGTTACTTAAATATGTTAGTGCATTAACTACTAGCACAACCAAGCTTAAGCCTTTTTCAGGACAATATGGTGTGGGCCTGAAGGTTGGGCTGGACCAGTTAATGTACTAGGCTCTAACACTTAGTAGATGGAAGCTAGGGCCGCCGAATCACCCAATAACGAGCTCAGAAAGACTTGTATCTGTGAACGTACTAGATGCCACCGAACACGATCTAATGCGTGTGCGTGAAAGATGAATGAGAAATCAATATCCCAAATCAAAAGAAATTTAACTATATTTATGTTTATTTTTAAATAAAATATTTATTTATTAAAATTAGTATTATTTTTAACGTATGCGAAACATATCCTTATTGAGTTGTTGTACTCACCCCCCATTTTTCCATCCTTCCCAGGTTTCAGGTTCAGTTATTCGGGTCATCGGGTTGAGCGTCGTCAAACATCAAGATAAAATAAATATAATAATAAATGTAAAGATAAATATAGATATTTGATTTTATATTCCTTGTATTTTTTCGCTGTAATACGATTTTTAGTGCCGTATATCCTTCAGGATATACGACCGTTATATCTCAGGTCGAAATTAAAGTCGGGGTATAACAGGTTGAGCGAAATGACTAATTTCATAAATAATCCGGAACTTATACTATTTTTTTAATTAATCTTTGTTTTCGTGGACAGTTCAAAAAAAGTCCAAATTATGGTTGTTCATTAATTTATATTTTTTCCCCTCGTTTGAGGGAATAAATGAGAGTACTCTGTGTAAACGACAAGACTCAAGTCAGGGCAAAGTAGTAAAAGACCTTGACTACTTCAATTCTGAGACAAAACTGCGTGGAAATTTTCTGTTGGCTTTCAGTCTAGTCCGGTCGACTGAATCAAATTCAGATTGCATCGCGTTTGGTGAAAAGACTTGGTTGGTATGGAGTTTTTCAAATTTTGGACATTCAATGCAACAAAACTTCAGATGATTTTAGCTCGAAACAAATTTTTAATGAAAAATAATTCAGAAACCCAGTAAGTTTTGTGAATGTTTTAGAAAATCTATTATAATCTTCTGAAGAAAAATAAAATATAAAAGGTAGTTTGATCTTCAGGATGTTTTAGTTAGTAAAATTATTTGAATAGAATGTCAAAATAAATTTTTCGGGTAAAGAAATTCAATCTATTTAATAGAAACTAAAAAAACATAATTAAAAAATACAGGGGATTCTTTAAAGTGTTCAAAAAAGATAGGGGGTTTTGATAATTTTTCTATTTCTTTCAATGATCTTTTCACACTTGCAGATGAAAATGTTTTTCAAAGATGTGTTTTTTGTTGTTTTTCAATATTTCTGGAGTTCACACAAATTTGATTTGGATGAAGAATGACATGTCATTTCATTTTGATGAAAGAGATAACTACAAACAAAATGGCTTTACCTACCCACATCACATTTGGAATCTCTAACTAAAATACATCCAAGTTGCACTATATAAATACAAGTGTTGAAGCCATGCCCTCTCCATTTCTAATATATAATGGACACATTCATAGCTAGTTATATCATATCTATAGCACAGAAGAGAAGTTAATGGCTAGTCTAGTGCCCACAAAACATAATTGGCAAGAATTTATGTTCTTACTAATTCAATTCAAAGTTTCAAATCTCACAAATCAAAAATAAGATTTCAACATCCACATTGTTAATATGTTGAAAGTAGTGGAGAAAAATCACCACTAGATTAGTTTAGTGATATAATATTAATTTCATCTATTTATAGATAAGTGATTCGAATCCCGTATTTAGCATAATGAGTCCACCTTACGAAACGGATTTGTAGTTCTTCAATTTTTTTTAAATATTGGAGAAAAACTGAAGTAGAATTTGAGCTCATGCTTTTTCATCTGATGTGAGATTTGAAACTCAAAGACGGATTGGTCAAGAAATAGACTGAAACTTGATTGCTTTAGATATTTGCCATTTGGTTAATCGACGGGCTTATATATGGAAAGTTGCCGACATACCTCTCTAGAAAAAAAACTCTTGTTTGTCTCAAATTTGATTATAATGGAATTTTATTTGTTTAATTAATGATAGAGGTGGAAGATATGCATGATTTGGTAGATATTAGTATGCATGCCTCTTTTTTGAGATTGAGAATTATATTTGGTGCAACTATAATTGGTTAGGTTTCACTTCTAGAAGCAAATCAAGTTACAAATATGATAGAATTCACTGTATATACATGAATAAAAATGAAATTTCCAAAAAATACATCTTCAAAACCAAATTCCAATTTATAGCATTTCCGCATTTCTAAAGTGCGGTTTGCATTTTTTTTTTTGGCTGAAACCGCACTGTAGAAGTGCAGTTTAGAAAAAATATATTTTTTTTTCTAAAACTATTTTAGAATTTTTTGTTTTTTTTAGGATGAATTTTATATGTTTGGAAAAAAAACATATAGGTCTTTATCTATATGCTAAAAATGAATGAATGTTTATAAACATTTATTTCAATATACGTTGTCATTGTCAAACATATGTTGTAGGATAAATATTTTTATAGGTCTTAATTTATTGTCATGATATAAACATTTTTATTCAATTTCTACAAGATATAAAAGTGCACTTGCCAAATATTTATTTAAGGACATATAAAATTATTTTTCATTTTTATCAAGAACTTAACCTTGGTAGTAAAAACATTTTTATTTTGATTAATTATAATATGCATGTCCGAATGGTGAAGGTATATTATAATATGCATTTATATGTTATAT
This sequence comes from Juncus inflexus, assembly GCA_024447665.1. Lineage (NCBI taxonomy): Eukaryota > Viridiplantae > Streptophyta > Magnoliopsida > Poales > Juncaceae > Juncus > Juncus inflexus. Next base: position 9,774,109 of record JAJHPC010000015.1, on the reverse strand, counting down.
GTACTTACTATTCGGACATGCATATTATAATTAATCAAAATAAAAATATTTTTACTACCAAGGTTTCTTGATAAAAATGAAAAATATTTTTATATGTCCTTATATGAATATTTGGCAAGTGCATTTTTATATGTTGTAGAAATTGAATAAAAATATTTATATCAAGACAATAAATTAACACCTATAAAAATATTTATCGTACAACATATGTTTGACAACATATATTGAAATAAATGTTTATAAACATTCATTCATTTTTAGCATATAGATAAAGACCTATATGTTTTTTTTTTCCAAACATATAAAATTCATCCTAAAAAATTAAAAAAAAAAAAAAAAAATCTAAAACCGCACTTCTAAAGTGCGGTTTTAGAATTTTTTTTTCTGAACCGTACTTCTAAAGTGCGGTTTCAGCCAAAAAAAAAAATTGCAAACCGCACTTTAGAAGTGCAGAAATGCTATAAATTGGAATTTGGTTCTGAAGATATATTTTTTGGGAATTCCGTTTTTATTCGTGTATATACAGTAAATTCTACCTACAAATATACTTATTTTGGGAGGTTAGAAACTATAAACATAAAAAATAGACTTATATTTTGCATTTTAATTTCTCATACAGAAGAAAAAAAATGCAAACTAAACATACTTCAAAACATCTTATATAATGTTTTCTCTAGCTATTTGTTTCTAAAACGAAAAAAAAGTGAATCATTTGTGAATTGTGAGAAAACATTTAATTAGTGTAATGATATTAACTTGCAATCCATCTTCCCTCATTCAATTAGTCATTTATTTAATTAGCATTGCAATCCATATTTCAACTTCCTCAAATATTTTTTTACATCATGTTATTATCACACAAGGCCGCATGAAACAGAGATGCTCCTGTTGAGATACGATGGCCAAACAAAAAGATATTTGAAAGCACAATTTGAAATTTGATTTGAGTGATCTTTAATTGGTTAAGACACACAAAAAATATTAAAATTTGGAGAGAAATATCCACCAAATCAAACTAAATTTAGGACCACAATTTTGTGTCCCAATCATCACGGGCTAAAAGAGTTCAACTTGTTCCTGATATTTCCTTCTCTATCTATACCAACCAATATATATATATATATTTTTTTTATGGTAACCAACCAAAATTTCTAGTTTGGTGGCGTTTATTCTTTAGTTAGACGAGCCTAATTTAAGGAATTTTGTACATTAGCCCTTCATATATTCTATTTTTGAACATATTCTTTTTACAAAATTGAAAATTATTTAAAGTTCGTAACTAATTAGTAATTATTCTATTCTTACCCAAATTGAGAGCACACTCAGTCTACAATAAGACATTATTCAGGTAAAATGACTTTTAGGGGTCTGTTTGTTATTTTTTTCTCTGAAGTTATGTTTGAGAATTTGTATATGCAACTTTTTTTTTAGTAACTAGGTGGAACTCTCGCTCCGCTTCGGTATAAAAATACGTAACTTCTAATTTTCAAAGGCACACTTGAAATTTTTATGTTCTGTAAGAGAATAAATGAAATTCCTCGAGATGAATATATAAGCTAAGGTTTCATTTTACGTTAAGTTATTTAATTTCATATTTTGTTGGATTACAGAAATTTATATAAATTTCCTAATTTTATAGAGATATATAATTTTATCCAGTTTTTCAATATTTTTGAAAGGCTATATACATGAACTAATTTTATAGAGATATATGATTTTATCCAGTTTTTCAATATTTTTGAAAGGCTATATACATGAAATTGCCCATTTACAAAAGATAGAGAAATAACGTGATATTTTTTTATTCTATTAACGTTGTGAAATAATGAAGTTGCTTTAACTGGCAGGATTATATGTTCTAGTTTGAGATTTAATTTTGTTTTTTTAGGGATAACTTTATTTTGTTAGGGATATATAGAATGATAAAAGGGCTAGTGCTGATAGTTGAATCATGAATGTTGATATTATAAGCATGTCCGGTGTAGCCCAACTTTAATTCTAGAAATTTTTTTGTCTTTATGATGTATAACTTTGTTTTAAAAAGTATATACTAATTATTGTTATATGTTATATTCTAAAATAAATTATTCTCTATAAATATTTTAATTAGAATATATGCTATAAGTATTTTTTAATATATTAAATATAATTACTTCATATGGTGAAATTCGCAAATTTAAATACTTGAAAAAATATTTTTCATCTTTTGTACATAGGAAGTCATTTATTGAACTTTAAAAGAGTAATAATTATAAAGTGACTTGAAATTTATATTATTTAACTCATGACACCATAGAAGATCTATGTAAGACTGATCTCTTAAGATATATACCCATGTGTATTTTTGTCCCCATTTATACGATGTTATCATTTAATCACACAACAATAGTTCTTGGGCTTGTAGAACAAATATAATATGGTTTGAGATATTGGAATGCGCTGAGATGTTGCTTCAAACTTGGGTTATTGGCCTTTTGCTACCATGTGTCAAGCATATGTGAAAGAAATATTTTTTATATAGCTATAGTATAAAAAATTATAGCATAAATTGTTAATTGAGTTGTATATTCTTTTAAAAATGACTCGTTTCATATACATGTGTATTAGACTTTCCATATAAGATCGTGATAAATTGTGAATTGGGTTGTATATTTGTTTGAAAATGACTCGTTTCATATACATGTGTATCCGACTTGTCACATAAGATCCCAAAAGAGGACACATGTTGCATGGAGGGTGAAAGGAATTTTTTTATACTTATAGGTATAACAAATTGTGAACTGGGTTGGATATTTATTTGAAAATGACTCGTTTCATATACATGTGTATCTTATTTGCCACAGAAAATCCCCAAAAGGACATGTGTCGCATGGGGGTGAGAGTCATTTTTTTTATAGTTATAGCATAATGTGAATTGGGTTGTATATTTATTTGAAAAAGACTCGTTTCATATATATGTGTAACCGACTTGCCACATAAGATCCCAAAAAAGGACAAGTGTCGCATGGCGGGTGAAAGGAATTTTTTTATACTTATAAGTATAACAAATTGTGAATTGGGTTGGATATTTATTTGAAAATGACTCGTTTCATATACATGTCTATCTGATTTGCCGTAGAAAATCCCAAAAAGGGATACGTGTCGAATGGGGGTGAGAGTAATATTTTTTATAGTTATAGTATAATGTGAATTGGGTTTATATTTATTTGAAAATAACTTGTTTCATATACCTGTGTATCCAATTTGCCACATAAGATCCCAAAAGAGGGCACGTTTCGCATGGAGGTGAAATGAATATTTTTTATACTTATAGTATAAATTGTGATTTGGATTGTATATTTATTTAAAAATGATTCGTTTCATATACATGTGTATACGACTTGCCACATAAGATCCCAAAAGAGGACACGTGTTGCAAATTATAAATTGGGTTGTATATTTCTTTGAAAATGACTCGTTTCATATACATGTGTATCCGACTTGTCACATAACATCCCAAAGACGGCACGTATCGCATGGAGGGTGAAAGGAGTTTTTTTATACTTATAGTATAATAAATTGTGAATTGGGTTGTATATTTATTTGAAAATGACTCGTTTAATATACATGTGTACCCGATTTGCCAGATAAGATCCCAAAAGAGGACACGTGTCGCACGGAGGTTGAAAGGAATATATTTCATACTATATATAAAAATTGTGAATTAGGTTGTATATTTATTTGAAAATGACTCATTTCATATATATGTGTATCTGACTTGCCACATATGATCCCAAAATATGACACGTGTTGCATGGAGGGTGAAAGATTTTTTTTTTATACTTATAGGTATAACAAATTGTGAATTGGGTTGGATATTTATTTGAAAATGACTTGTTTCATATACATATGTATCTGATTTGCCACAGAAAATCCCAAAAAGGACATGTGTCGCATGGAGGTGAGAGTAATATTTTTTATAATTATAGTATAATATGAATATCTTGACATAAAGTTTCTCCTAATTAACAAATAACAACGCCCAACCCCTCAAGTCTTTAATTCGTTCCCCTACCTTACAAATAATTAGGGTTTCCAATACGGCTGGTTTTGCTACCATGCCCAACTTAATAATTATGTACACATCCCCCCAAAATGATTAAAATTTCATAAGTTAAATTATATGGTATATGAGATTTCGATTCTACCGGAACAACAGAACAAATGATTACAACTATCATACCATAATACTGATCAAATATACATTCAAAAATATGGTGTTTGCTAGCTAGAGAAATTATTAGTTTAATAAAAAATTTGCTTCTACATAAAGATAATTAACATCTTAAAATAACATTTTTTCCTTAATAACTGGTAATTTTAGATGCTATTTACTTTAAATACTAAAAGAAAATTCTATTTATATAGAATTTAGATGATCCAGCTCGTCCATTTTGACTTGATTAATTGGTTTGAATGAATAAAATGGAATCATCATGTTTCTAGAAAAGAAAGAGTAAAAAGGGAGACAACTGAACAAAATTTCTTTGGAATGAAAATGAAACATCTTAGGTAGAAAATATCTTAAAATAATTATGTGATTATGGTGAGAGTTAGTTAACCTTAATAAACTATCAAGTTTTAGAGAGAGAAAGATAGGAATAAAGGCTTGTCAACTCCACAGTTCCTTACCCCCACTTTACACCTACTTGTTGCTTTATTATGATTCTTTGCGGCTCTAGCTTCTCTATCAAGCTCTATTAGCTTAACCTAACTTTTTTATGATCATTTTGTAAACAATTTTTTCGATAATTTTAAAGTTGAAACTATAATAAGATAATTATACTGATAGTTAAATAGATTCATTAAAAAAAAATCTAAATTTGGAACTTCTAATATGATTTTTTTGATGTTATAATATTATATATATGTTTTACATTAACCCGTTGGGTATGAATCAATAAGAAATTTATTCATAGATGGTACAAATGTCAAATGAATAACCAAAATGTTAATTATAAGTCCTCTTGTGAATTAAATTATTGATGCTGATGTATATCTAATTCAAGTTCATTAAAAAAACATTCCAGCCTTTTGGTACCACATAAAAGACAACATATTATTTGATTCAATAAGATAAATTAATTTAGTGATAATATACATTCGGTGTCAAAACATCATTTTATCATAAAAATATCTTTTTCAATATGAACAATAATTACTTTCAAATGTTAATATAGTATTATTGTTAAATACATCATATTTTTCATTAATTAGTTGACTATTAACCAATATTGTTTTTACTAAATATAGCAGATGTCATATCATTATGAAATTAATAGCTTAGATATTATTGATGAGTTAGTGCAACCTCTTAATAATTAAATATTGTTAAATGTTAATATCATTGTCAAGCACAACATATTCTAGTCAATTACTAACCAAATAACTCAAATGTTAATTGTCATTTTCTCTTATTAATCAATTTCTTAATATTGATATTGATATATGTATAACATAAATACATCAAAAATGATTCCAAACTTTTTATACCACTTAAAAAGACAAAAGCCACATAAGATCTCAAATGAAGGTGATAGGCACCATGGATGTGCTTGTGCCCTTCTCTTTTTATCCACCAAAAAGGAAAAAAAACACACAAAAAATACATCAAATAAAAAACTGGTAAAAGGCCATGATGTCATGACCTGTTGAGAGGAGCAGGCCTACCAGCCTAACCTTTTTCTCACCAACTCATCCTCTAGAAACCTTACCCACATGCAATAATTTCATATGGACGCCTACAAAACACAAAATACTTTTTTTACCCTCTACAAGAAATACTAATGGAAGTCATATTGACAGACAAGCCTTTTTTTTTATTAAAGTATTCAACCATATTTAAATTGTTGAGAGGTTTTATTAAATTTGTACTACATAAGACTATGTTTGTTTTGTTAAAACTTGAATACATAATCTCTTGGTACAAATATAATATGCTATAACAACTAAATTATGAAATATTTACTTAATAGATGACATCCCTATAAAACATTAGAAACAAATTAATATCGGGATCGACCTCTTATTCTCATTTTCTAAATTTAGAAAAGGACAAAAATCAATATTCTTATACACAGAAAAATATATTTAAAAATAATAAACTCTTCCATAATAACTACTAGTTTCCGATGTTATTTTAACATTCGGTAAAAAGTTATATAATATCAATATTCCTATTTCTATAAATAGATACAAAATCTAAACTATTTTTTCTTTTATTAATAGATAATATTAATTAAAAAGGCTACTTTATATATTCTATTTTTTTTTTACCGCAATGAGCAGTAGAACTATATATTTTACACGAATATTATGTATTTATAAAGTATATGAAGGATTCTAACATCTATAGGGGCAAAACAAAAATTGCAAAAATTAAAAAAAGTGTGCCCGAACTTCCAAAAAAAAAAAAAAAAAAAGTGTGCCCTATATAACTCAACCTCCTTCACCCCGCACCAAAACTCATCCAATCAACTCTTCATACTCATCTTCTTCATCTTTTCAAACTCAAATCATTCATTCAAAAACCAACTTCAAAACCTCGCCATGGGGAGATCACCGTGTTGTGAGAAAGCTCATACGAACAAGGGTGCATGGACGAAGGAAGAAGACGATCGGTTGATCGCGTATATACGTGAGCACGGTGAGGGGTGCTGGCGATCCCTGCCAAAGGCGGCGGGCTTGCACCGGTGCGGCAAGAGCTGCCGGCTCCGGTGGATCAACTATCTCCGGCCTGATCTTAAACGGGGCAATTTTACGGAAGAAGAGGATGAACTTATTATTAAGCTTCACAGTCTGTTGGGCAACAAGTACGTAGCTTTTTTGCATTAAATCTTGAGTTTGGCTGATATTAGAGCGACTAAAACTTTTTTATGTATCGAGAGATCGATTCTTCGTATAATGTTAAATCGAATTCTAACCATTTTTTTTTCATGGTTCGAACAGATGGTCTTTAATAGCGGGAAGATTGCCAGGCAGAACAGATAATGAAATAAAAAATTACTGGAACACACACATCAGGAGGAAGTTACTGAGCAGAGGAGTCGATCCAGTGACGCACAGACAAATCAACGAACAGAGCTCAACCAACTTAACCATTTCGTTTGAGAATCAAGAAGAAGATGCTAAATCTCTCATCATAAAAGCTGAGACCCAGTTCAAGATTCCTGATTTGAATTTGGAGCTGTGCATCAGCCCGCCGTTCCAAGAAGAAGCTCTGAGTTTGATGAAGCCTGTGAAGAGAGAAGGAGGCTTTGATTTTCTAGGGTTGAGTAATGGAGTTTTGGATTTCAGAAGTGTTGAGATGAAGTGAAAAGAAAGAAGATGAAGAATTTTTTTTTTTTTTTGGTATTTAGGTTTTTGGTTTTTATTTAGGTTTTTAGAGGGATAAAAGCAGGGGAAATTTGAAAGAAAAAAGGTTAGAATCTCTGTGTTGTATGCTCCAATTTGTGTAATTATTTGTTGATTTAATGAGATAATAGCTTCAAATGTTAATTTTTGTATTGTTTGAAGTCTATTAAATTTGTGTACACATTAATCAAATTATTTTCTGAGTTGAATGAAGATGAAGATCATGTCACTTTCACATTGTTTTTGTATCTTATAATTGTAAAATCTCGATATATATTTCATCAAAATAAAATCTCGACTATATATATATATATATATAAATAAAAACTCCATACATAATTTGTAAATAATTTCATGGTGTTGCTTTTGTATTCTACAACTGTTTAGGTTTGGTTCATAAATTTTGAATTTTGCAAGGGCTGGTTTGTTACAATCTGTGTTATTTGAATTTCTAAAATTTTGAGAGATAAAGAGTGTAAACTGCCACTGTATTTTATTTTTTTGAGACTGTTCTTTTGTAGTTGAAAAGCGCATTATCATTTATGACATATATTGGACTTTTATTGGAGTTATTTAACGAAAGCTACTTTACTGATGTATTGTAGGAGCTATGTTATGGGACTCCAAAGTGCCTTCTTTTTTTTCTATGCAGAGAAAAGCATTGATTTTGACTTTTATTTTTTATTTAAGAATAGAGGCATTTCAAATGCCTTAGGTTAGTTTGCGAAATTTTTTTAAAACTGATTTATTTTGGAAAATTCTAAACATATTTAGATTACTTTAGGGATCTTCCTCATATATTATAAGACTTTGTATTATGTCTATTTTATTATGTCAATTTACTATTAATAATAAAGTTAATAGTGTATTATTCTTTTTATTATCAGCAACTCCAATTCAATTAGAGTCTTCCAAACTAAAAATAATAGCATATGAATGATATTATTTTATTTTATTATTTTTAAAATCGGCAATTAGACTGCATCAAGTAAATAAGTTACAATGCATGTAATCATAATTATAAACGTTAATCCAAGAACGCGGATCTGACATTCGAGTACATAGTAGCTATATCCGAAGAATTGATGCATGTGGCTGGATTCCAAGTGCTAGGAACCGAGACGCAACAGCAAACACAGAAAGCAAGACACAATGACAATTTTTTTTTTTACGTGAAAACCCTAAAGGGTAAAAATCACGGCCGCCGACACTCAAACATTTTCTTATACTTTGAGAAAGAGAAATATAATACAATTATTTGTGGTTGTTGGAATGAATAAAACTCTACTCCTACCCATCTATTTATAGGATAGTCATATCTAATACAATGAAATAACCCAAATAATTACTGCCCCAATTAACACATAATATGTAGAAATACAAATATAAGGAAATAAACATATTTCCAATTCCAATTGTCACTTATGAAAATAAGTCATGGAGAGCAAATATGCAGAACTTTCCTATCTTCTGCCGGGTTTCCTTTTTTACGGTATTCAGAATTTCCAGAAGTCTCCACACCAAACATCAAGGCGATCACAACACCCAACTAGTGTAGTATTATGGTAGTGCATCCTATGCGGGAAAATTATTGTAAATATAATGTTATAACGAAACTATTTTTTATTAATGAAAGTCTACTGTAGGCATTGCGCCTACACTTAAAAAAAAAATTTATAAACATTTAATGATAATATAAGAAATTAATATAGTGTCATTATCAATATACAATTCATGACATATTACTTCATGTAAATATAAAATTCTCTTAGATATAAATAAATAAATAAATAAATAATGTATATAACATAACCATATTTTTTTTGAAGGGTATATAACATAACCATATATTACACTAAAAAATTGTATAATTGATATTATTGCATCATATGATTGAACAATCAAAAGCTAGTTGGGTGGAATTTGGGGGTTGATGAAATTTTTAATTATTGATAGAAGGTGCAAACAAAATATTAAAAAAATGTTATTTATAGTAATTGAAACTCAACTGTTGAAATGGGACCTAAATTAAATGCTAGGGGTTGTGTGTTTTTGGATAAGAGATGAGAGGAGGAGAGAGAGAGTGGATGGTGAGGGGGTAGGTACATAAAAATTAACACCTAATTAATTATTGTGAAACTGATATTTTGAATACCAAAACAAGACTTTGAATATCCAAACATGGACCCCAATTATCAGAATTATTCTTCGTAGAATGATAGAATCTCCTCATAGACTTTATTTTTCTTGCAAAAAAGACTAATGATCTTAACATTGATTTTAAGATTTATTCATTCTTTCAAAAAAAAATTTTAGGGGATGAAATCCATCTATGAATATTCACACACACACACACACACATATATATATATATATATATATATATATATATATATATATATATATATATATATATATATATATATAAAATGAATATTCACAAATATGTATGAGATAGATAAGGCAGAAAAACAAAATTATGGTGCAATTGTAGTAAGTGTGGGGTCTTTTAAAGAATTAAATTAAAACCCAATGCATATCAACCCATTTATCACGAAAAAGGCTTTTGTTAGTTGTTGGATTTATCCTTGGTAGTCTTCACTTGTACAAATCAACCAATGAGACAGCTAGAATTTCAGGACCTTTGGAGAATATGATTGTTGGTTGTACCAGATTTAACATGCATTTTATTATATATATATTGCATAATTATATGTAATAATGTTGTTGTTTTTTGAAGGAAAAAACATCAACATTATTAAAGTATTAGAGCCCACCCTGGCTCTCCGCTTCGGAATATAAAATAAATAATTTTATAATTTTAAAACCAAAAATCATATGTTTAATTCTAGAAAATATTGTAATTTTGGTGGCATTAATTTAATAATTTGAATTTTCAAAGTGAAGATAAATTTGTTTTTATGTATTTTCATTTTTTATGGGAAAATAGATGATATTTTACATTTTTGTATGATATAATATGAAATACATGACATTTTTAGATTTTGTAGGGGCCTGCTTGAATTTTATAAGCTACACATGAAATTTGCTTAGTAAGCTTAAGATGTCCTTATTGTTATATAATGTTTTTCATATAATCATACATATTGTTACAACATGATGATTCTGTAAAGAAATCAGCCAGTCACACAAGAACTTGAACCAGATAACCGCGTCGCTAACAGAGAAACAGAACAATAGTGACTGCGCAGTAACACGACAGTACTAAACCAGCAGCGACCTTGTGATTATCAGCAGTAGAAATAATACTACGCAATAAGCTCACACTAGCCCAAGAAAGAACAATAATAGAAGAAGAAAGAATTGAACAATGAAACTTGAAAAATAAGATAAATTTTTTATTACAAGAGAAAGAAAGAGATACAAAATATTGTTGTTGTTGGAATGAATAAAACTCTACTCCTACCCCTTTATTTATAGAATAGTCATATGTAATATAAGGAAATAACCTAAAGAATTATTTCCCCAATTAACACCTATACATGAAAATACTAAACATACTTGTCAAGAAATCTAATTCATGGTAATACCAAACTTCCTTGTCAAGAAATCTTATTTCCAAGAAACATCTTTCCTAATTTGTTAACTGCATTCATAACATACAAATGCATCTTTATATTTTAACACTCCCCCTTAAAATACATTTGGCCACGAGCCCCAACTTGACTCGCAATAACTCGAATGATCCCTTGGAGAGAGACTTGGTGAAGATATCAGCCACGTTATCAACGCTTCTCACCTCCTCAACTCCAATAATTCCATCAAGCACCTTTTCATGAATGAAGTGATGCTCGATCTCGATGTGCTTGGTTCTCGCATGATACACAGGATTGGCCGCCAACTTCAATGCACTCTGATTGTCCCCTCGAATAAACGTAGGACCCGTAATCACGTTGTAAACGTCCTCAACCAACCTCCGCAACCAAACACACTCTTGTGCCGCAAATAATGAAGCCTTGTACTCCGACTCAATACTAGAAAGAGACACCGAATATTGCTTCTTACTACACCAAGAAACACTTGCAGAACCACAAGAAAAAACATAACCGGATGTCGATCTCCGATCATCCAAATCACCGCCCATGTAAACATCGGTATATCCATGCAAAACGAACTCGGAACCCTTCTTATAAAATAACCCGAGATCAAGAGTCAAACTCACATACTTGAGAATTCTCTTCGCTGCATCCAGATGCGACTTTTTCGGAGCTTGCATAAATTGACTCACCAGGCCGACCGCGAAGGCAATATCCGGTCTAGTAATCGTGAGATAAATCAGGCTTCCAACAAGAGCACGAAACTTCCGAGAGACAATGAATTTATGAGTTGTCGGATCCATGCATTTCCATCCCTTCTTTCTTTGATCATAACCAATGAAAACATACTTCCGAGCCTTAGCGTCTAACTTCATCCTCTTCTCATCCGGTACGTGAACAAAGCACGTACAACCGAACACCTTCAAATGCTTCACACTTGGCTTCTCATCAAACATCAATTCGTGAGGTGACTTCAAGTTAATCGGACTGCAGGGAAGCCGATTAACTATGTAGGTAGCACATGTCATACCTTCTGCCCATAAGGCCTTCGGTAAATTCTTCGCATACACCCAACTCCTGCATACCTCCACCATATGCCGAATTTTCCGTTCCTCCATACCATTTTGTTGCGGTGTATAAGCACAAGTCAACTCCTTCTTGATGTCATGCCTCTCACAAAATGAGAGAAAATCCTTAAATGTAAACTCGTCTCCATTGTCGGTTCGAAACTTTTTAATCCTTTTACCGAGCCTTCCCTCAACCATTGTTCTAAATTCTCGAAATTTAGAAAATGCCTCCCGTTTCTCTTTTAGAAAATAAAGCCAAGTGTACCGTGTAAAATCGTCGACGAGTACCAACATATACCGAGCACCCCCGTACAACGTGTTTTGCGCAGGATCCATCAAATCACCATGAATAAGTTGTAACGTACCTTTACATCTTGACTGAGACTTCTCGAAAGGCAGCCGATGAGATTTACCATATTGGCAACCCTCACACACCTCAACACCACTTACAAAAGAAAGAGACGGAAGCCTGTTGACAAGATTCCTTGAAACCATCGCCTTCAACTTGTCAATACCCACATGGCCGAGTCTAGTATGCCAAACAGACACGCCATCATTGTTAATCATCTTGTCAACATATGAGGAAGAAACCGAAAGAACATACAAGTCTTTTACCCTCTTACCGACGTGAGTAACATCACCCTTCACCTCCTCCACATTCCGGAAGAACTTCACATCCTTCGGGCCAAACAACACATAGTGACCAGTATCAACTGCATTCGCCACCGACAGAAGATTCTTCTTCATACCAGGCACATGATAAACACTGTCGAGAGTTATCGACCTGTTGTCTTTATCAGAAACAATAACCGCTCCCTCATTCACCACATGGTGAACACTGTTGTCGGCAGTAACAAAGGCAGTATTGTCTTTATACCCGCGAAGTAAAGAAAACTTGGAATCGTCACCAGTCAGATGATGACCACAACCGGAATCAATGATCCAGTTGTCCTCGTAGTTAACAGAAGCATACACGTCTAACGAAACTCCTTCTGCTATGAAACCCGTATCCCAGACTTCACACTTCACAATATCCTCTTTACCCGCGGCATTTCCTTCTCTCAACTTAGCACGACAATTTTTCCTTATATGACCGAGTTTCCCACATCGGTAACACTTGATAGCCGACCGAGAACCACTATTTGATGAAGACTCCCCCTTTTTTGTAACCTCCTTCTTCCGTCCTCTTGGTCATACCGAGTTTTTACTTTGTTAGACACAAGAGCATGACCTTCGCCTTCAGAAATCGAAACACCCGCCATTTGTCGAGCTAACGATTCTTGAGAAGCAAGCAAATTTTCAAACTCCGTCAAGGATGGTGATTGCGCCCACCCTTGTATTGAGGTAAAGAACGGGACATACTCTCTTCGAAGACCGTGAATAATATACTGCTTCAACTTCGCATCCGAAATAGCCTCATCCGGTTCCAAGATAGAAATTTCAAGAACATAAACCCTTTACTCTCAAGAAATATTAAGAGATAGATAATTCACCTTGTGTGTAACCCGCCAACTTATTCTCCAGAAATTGTAACCGTGCCTTGTTCTTCTTGTTGAGCAACTCGTCAAAAGTTCTCCAAATCTCAGCCGCCGATTTGCACCCCTTAATATGCTCAAATAGATCGTGTGATATCGACCTTTTTAACAAGAACTCCGCCTTAACATTCGTTTTCGACCACTCCTTTACTGCGTCTGCATTCGTCACCGTACCATCCGTACTGGTGACAACGTCGGTGCAACCTCCATACCAACAATGATCTCTCATAACCCCTCACTCTTAATACAAGACTCCATACAACTCTTCAACATAGAATAATTCGAAAGATTTAGAGCCTCAATACCAAGTCCACTAACTCGACCTCCAAACTCCATGGATGCCGTAATAAACAATCATCTTCTTCACCAAGGGATGATAACAACATCATCTATCGCCAACGTCGTCGTCTACCACCCTTGAAGCTCTCGTACTATGTAAAGAAACCAGACAGTCACACAAGTACTGAACCAGATAACCGCGTCGCTAACAGAGAAACAGAATAATAGTGACTGCGCAGTAACACAACAGCACTAAACCAGCAGCGACCTTGTGATTATCAGCAACGGAAATAATAGCGCAGCAATAAGCTCACACTAGCCCAAGAAAGAACAATAATATAAGAAGAAAGGATTGAACAATGGAACTTGAAAAATAAGATAAATTTCTTATTACAAGAGAAAGAAAGAGATACAAAATATTGTTGTTGTTGGAATGAATAAAACTCTACCCCTACCCCTTTATTTATAGAATAATCATATTTAATATAAGGAAATAACTCAAAGAATTATTTCCCCAATTAATACTTATACATGGAAATACTAAACCTCCTTATCAAGAAATCTAATTCATGGTAATACCAAACTTCATTGTCAAGAAATATTATTTCCAAGAAACATCTTTCCTAATTTGTTAACTGTCTTCATAACATACAAATGCATCTTTATATTTTAACAGTTTCATGAACATTAAATATGAATTGTTAATATTATGTAGGCAAAATAACTTGTCACTTTATAGGGACACACCTAATATTTTAGGTAGTTATTACTATGTAAAAGAGAAAAAAAAATCACATTTTATAATGTGGCATACATGATATTTTTCAATTACGCATGGCACAAACGAAATATGTCATTTACAGTTTTCATAGGAGCAAAAAGAGTTTGTGGAAGAATTGTAGAGCTTGTACATTATATTTTGAATTATTATAGAGATAAATATGGAAATATTTTTAAATACAAAATATTTTTGAGTTATCAAATATAGAGGTATATACGAAAATATTAATAAATACAATGTTTCAAATATTCTTAGTTTGGGATATATTGTCACATATAGAATTCTTAAAAATAAGGTGATGAAAATATATTAGATTATTTTCCTAATCATTAGTGATATGTTATTTTGAGTTTTGTAAGGGATGCCTATGGAAAAATGTGAAAAGAATACCATGAGATTACCAAAATAAAATAAAAAAATATGCATTTATCCTAAATGACACAAACATTATATTATTTTGTCAAGGTAGGGGACACCTGTCACCATGAGATAATATGTCCAAAATTATAGAATAGTTATAATTATAATTATAATAATGTGTTGTAATAATGTTTGATATTACATATATGTGTTGTACTTCTGGTACAATATTTGTGTAGATTTTTATTTTAATAATTGGGAAGTACTGTTTTTTTAAAGTATATATTCTCAGGATGTATCATTGCTAATCTAGTGATTTTTATATATTAATTATCTGTTTTAAATTTTAATATCAAATAATACAAACTATTGGACACCTTAAACCCTAACTGTTTTATTATTTTATTTGGAAGCAAATCTGCCATGGTCCCCGCTTCTTATTGAAATCACATTTTGCTCATGCATATAATTTGTCTTTGGAATTAGTGGTAGTTAAATTCTTTATTTATTTATTTTGCTTTTGAAGGATATGATAATTAAATTCAGATAGAGAATTAATGAGAAGGGATGAATTAATTAGTTAATTACAGCTCTTTTCAAGTTATT
This sequence comes from Juncus inflexus, assembly GCA_024447665.1. Classification (NCBI taxonomy): domain Eukaryota; kingdom Viridiplantae; phylum Streptophyta; class Magnoliopsida; order Poales; family Juncaceae; genus Juncus; species Juncus inflexus. Next base: position 9,758,532 of record JAJHPC010000015.1, on the reverse strand, counting down.
AGTGACATTCTGGTATATATGATGTCGAATATTCTTATGCTGAATTATCGAATAGACAATTGTGTAATGTATGTTAAAAAAATATATCTTAAAAAATAATATATATTAAAAAATTATACAAGAAAGAAAATTTTAGAAAACAGTCACTTTCAAGACCATCGATCTATTAATCAGATCCTTCAGTATTATCTTTTGTTTATCTACCATTTAGAAAATTATACAACAAATATGTTTAAACAAATCAAGAAATAAATTATACACCTTCTATCAATCTCCCAAAATATTATCCATCAAATTCCAGGTTAGGAAGGCAAAATGATGGGGACACAAAAATGACAGTAACCGCCAATTTGATCTATTGTCTCGCAAGTTGGTAATCCATAAATTGATAGAGAAAGAAATAGAAATTCAAGATAAGAAACAGACTTTTGGCTTATCCTTGCATCAACAAAATGTCTCTTGATATTATATATTTCCACAAAAAAATAATAATTTTCTATTTTTCCTATTGTTTTTTTTTCTTATTTTTCAAGGAGAAGAGTGCCTTCTTTTTTTCCTCTGTAGTTTACAGATGATTAGTAAAATAATATGATTATTGATAAATGAAGTCATTAAAGGTTATTAATAAACTATATTTTGTTTATAAACTATGGAAAAGTTGGGTACAAATGAGATAATTTTTATTTTTATGAAATTGAGACATCATAAATATTACATACTACCTTTAAAAATTGGGTATTATATGTAGATGATTGATCATTGACATGGCAGTGATTCATACATAATGTAAATTACAAAAATAATAAAACTAAGGAATCTAAATAAGCTTAAGTTGGTGACATTGCAGTGACTCACATAATGTGAATTAAAATTAAACTAAATTAAATTAAGGGATCTAAGTAAGCTTAAGCTGGTGATAGATTTGGATATAACCAAGTACAATTAAATACATTAAAATGTTAGTTGCTGAAAAGGACTATGTCTCAACATCCCAAATTGTGAAGAAAAAGAAATTTGAGAGAATTTATTTTAAAATTATTATTTTTTAATCCAAAATTAGATTTACTTTTGGGTACCCATAATATTGTGGTTTTAAAATCACTTTTATTAGGTACTCACTTTTTAGTGGGGTCACATAGATGATGGCAAGTGCCACATCAAGCCTTATCCAAAAATAAGTCTTTTACTGTTTAATTTCAAAAATTAGAAAATACTATTCCAAAATATATGACTTGCATTTTTATATTCATAAAATAGGATATGACTTATTAATACATTATTAGGGCTTTTGGGGGCTAAATAATAATAATAATAATAATAATAATAATAATAATAATATTATTATTATTAATAATAATAATAATAATAATAATAATAATAATAATAATAATATTAACAATATTAATATTAATAATAATACTAATGATGATGATAACAACAACAACAGCAACAACAACAATAATAATAATAATAATAATAGACTTGAAAATGGATTTTGATTTTCGAGTCAGGTTTATTATAGTATCGATCAAATATTATTTAAAAATGAAAAATTTGAAGAAATTTAAAAAAAATTGTAGACCTTTTTGTGTATATATCAGGTGAACGTTAGTACAGTTATATATTCAAATATAAATAAACAACTAAATTCTAAAAAAAATCAACAAGTTATTATTCCTACTTGGCTACTTTCCGTTGTTCATGCATAATTTGGAATCCCCAATAGAGGCTGAGTTCTATGTACATTTTTCAGGGACAAATGAGTAAAATTCATAGCTTTGATTGGTTTGTTGACCAAAATGGTCAGGTAGTGTTGTGTGGTTTTGGCTACATTACATTTTTCTGGAGCAGGGGCCCTGGGGCAGACGGGCAAGTGGCACCTCCTTTCATTCTTTTATGGGACACTATAACACAACTTTCACGGCATCAGTATATATAATTTATTTTCTAATAACAATATATATATAATAATATATATAATTTATTTTCTAATAATAGTATATATATATAAAGTGAAAACAGTATATAAAAATGGAAAAATAGTATATAAAATGGGAAAACATTATATAAAAGTAAAAATAACAGTATATTTTTAGTGTGTCGTGTTACAGTCATCCTATAGTGTGACGTGCTTGCACATTTCCTTTTTTTATTTTTGAATTATTTCATAAATGGATTGATTTGGCCCACCTATCTTTTTCTCCTTTTTAGCATAAATATCTTTATGCAAGCCTAATTCGTGAAGAACCGGGAGTTTGGAGTGGAGAATCTTGAGGGGAATTGGATTTTGAAATTATGCAAAACATTAATTATTTGTTTGGCAACACTTTAGAATTGGAATTAGCTAATTCTAAAATCTCTCCATCTTATACACACTCACCAAAATATAATTCTCTAAAAAAGTTGAAATGCCAAAGTGCGGCAAAATATTATATTATATTATATTATATTATATTATATTATATTATATTATATTATATTATATTATATTATTTTATATTATTTTATATTATTTTATATTTCTTATGTTATGTTATGTTATATTATATTATTTTATATTATATTATATTATATTATATTATATGTTTTATTCTATATTATTTATGTTATATATTTTATTTATATTATTTTACATTACTTTATATTATATTATTCCATATTTTAGATTACTAATTGTATAATCATAATATAATTCCAGATTTTTACAAACAACCAAACAAAGAATTATGTTTTTCAAGAATTTTATACTTCTAACATCCAAACAAAATTTAGAATTAATTAATTCAAAATTTTTTACTTCTCCAATCTTAAAATTCAATTCCATTCTACGAGTTCCACTTGCCAAACGGGCCAAACGGCCCTACAGACCTTCAATGAATTTTATCTCAAATCAGAGATTTCTGCAATTGGGCTGCTTCTGTTGAAACATTACATCATTTTCTGCCCAAGGTGAAATGATAACGGGCCTTGATAATATAAACCTTACTAAGTAAATAAATAACCGCAGAAAATAAGAAAAATACCTGTTTTTATATTTACAATCACATAAAAAAGATCTAATAATAATTCCCCTCCAAATTAAGCGAGCTTGAAGAAGAGCCGCCTTTCTTAGCGGCCTCGATTTCAGCGACGCATTCATCGATTTCGGATTCTTCCAAAATTATAAAAATAATAATAACTAGAATAAGAAAGCCGAACAAAAATTCAATCAACTCATAAGAACACTAACCAAATTAAACGACGTCATCATAAGCATGCATCATCCAACCACAACCAACTATCGAAAACACAAATCAAAGTCCAAACCCACATACCAAAATCCATAAAAACATTCGTTCGTTCGTCCAAAACCTAAAAGTGAAGTAAAATACAAACCAAAACAAACAAGATCTAATAATAATAATAATTCCCCTCCCTCCTAATTAAGCAGAGCTTGAAGAGGCGCCACCTTTCTTAGCGGCCTCAGCGGCGGCCTTTTCGGCCTCGATTTCCGCGACATATTCGTCGATTTCGGATTCTTCAAGATTCTTGAGCCCCTCTTTGTCTGTCATCACGGCTATTTCTATGTTCTTGCCCCCGCTCTCCACCACCTTCATAAAATAAAAAATAATGTAAATGAAGAAGCAAAAATGATACAAATAAAGCATGAAAGAAGCATGATAGGGGTTATAGTGCAGATACTACTTTAATTAGTTGTACTCAGTTGTATATTTGCACTAGAGACGCTATCATGTTTTCAAAATAACCCTACATTTTCTAATTATTATAGAAAACTGAAGTCTAAATTCAAACCCCCCCCGATTTTTTTGAATATTCGGAATATATATCATCCATTATATACAAGTAAGTCCATTATTGGGTTTGTTCAAAACAAAAAGTTAAATATAATATTCAGGTCTTCTCTCTATCTCTATTTCTATTTCAAAAAAAAATAAAAAACAAACATACCTCAAGCAGAGCTTTAATAGCCAGCTTAACAGTCTCCCTCCCGCTCGTCTCCTTCCAATTCTTCTCCAGAAACTCCCTCATACTATTACTATTCCTCCCAGTCGCATTCGCCTTCCACGCGCTGAACGTCCCGCTGGGATCCGTCTGATACAGCGCGCCCTTTCTCGTGTACGGATCGAATCCGACGATGAGAGTGGAGAGGCCGAAGGGGCGGACGCCGCCGGACTGGGTGTACTTTTGTTGGAGGCCGGCGATGTAGCGGGTGATGTACTCGACGGTGACGGGGTCGGAGGAGGTGAGGCGGTGCGACTGGCACTCGATCCGGGCTTTGTTGATGAGGACGCGCGCGTCCGCTTTGAGACCCGCGCAGGCGAGGGCGATGTGGGAGTCCAGGGACACGATCTTGCGCAGGGATCTGGGGAAATTGTGAAGAAGACCTTGTGTTTGTAAAAATTGCGAAAAAATGTTCGAGAATGTAACTAATTGATTTGTAACTGTTAACAGTGTTGATTGACTTGTATGATTGATTTTATTGTAGTTTTTAAGCGAAATAATTGGATTTTGGGGAGGGATATGGAGAAAAGGAGGGGAAAGTTTAGGGTTAGGATTTTAGGGTTTGGAACCTGGACTGTTGATCTTGCGGAGGGATCTGGGGTAAGGAGAGGGGAAATTGTGAAAAAGACCTTGTGTTTGTGCGTAAATTGCAGAATAGTTCGTGATCATGAATGCTCCCTGCTGTTGTCTAATTGCTAATGACTTCTATAATTGATATTATTGAAGTTTTTGATCAAGTTAATTGGATTTTGCAGAGGGATCTGGAAAAAAGAGGGGAGAGTTTAGGGTTGGAACCTGGACTGTTGATTTGGAGTTTTTTGGGTCGGTGTATTTGATTGAGATAAGGAGTAATTGTGTGTGTTTTTGTAGAGTAATGGGACCGAAAAGTTGGAATTGATAGTACAGGGAGTAAATTGCAATTTGATTGAAGTATAGGGATTAATGGTGTGTTTGTGTGGCGGGGGGAGTATGAGGGAATGTATAGCGAAAATGTTATGATTGAGTGTGGATGATTGAAGTAATATTTAGATTACAAGCCTTTTGATGTTGTCTTGTCATCATGCTTTATTGGAAGATAATTTAGGTTGATTTTTTTTTAAGATTTGGAGTGTTGGATCAATGAATATGTGCATCTGATTTGGTACAATTTTATACTTTTATTAGAATGATGCTTTATGAGGTGATTGAAAGAGATCTGATGCATAATAAATCAAGAAATTATTGAAAATTATCCTCTTTTAGTAGTGAATCCACTAAGCTTCAGCTCTTCATTTATCAAATCAAATAGAAAACTACAAACATTTTTAAGTAAAAACCTTGAAGTACCTGGAGTCTTGTAGCTTCGGAGTGGATTTCTTCTCGACGCCGAGCACGACGGTGTCGGTGCCGCGCACGCCGACGGCGGCGTTGCCCTTGCGGACCGCCTCCAAGGCGTACTCCACCTGGAACAGGTGCCCGTCCGGCGAGAACACCGTGATCGCTCTATCGTACCGCGCCATTTTTACTCTCTTTGTTTTCTTTGCTCTGATCCTCTCTTTTCTTTGTTGTTATGCTTTGTTTCTCTTTCTTTTTTTCTTTTGGTTGTGAAGGAGAGTAATAATATAGAGGGGTTTTGCTTGAGGAGAAAGAATGATAGAAGAAGAGAGAACAGAACAGGAGAAATTTGGGCTGGGCTGGATTTTTTATTTTATATTGTAAGGTTTAATTTGGGCCTATAATTTGAAATGAAATGTGGTTTATAAACATGGGCTGCTTTATTTTCTTTTTATTATATATTGAAACTAATTAAATTTATGAAATTAATTTCATTCTCTCTTCTGAAACAAAAAGAATGGTAGAAGAAGAGAGAAAGAAAGAGGAGAAATTTGGGCTGGAGGTTTGGTTTTAATTCGTAAAGTTTTGAATTGGGCCTAGAGTTTGAAATGAAATGTGGTTTATAATAAACATGGGCTGATTTATTTTCTTTTTATTATATATTGCAACTAATTAAATTTATGAAATTAATTTCATTCTCTCTTCGAAAACAAAAGGTCCAGAGACAATTTCATTCTTAAGCTGGTACTGCGCGACGGTACTGTAGTGATCCTGTATCGACGGTATATAAAACTGATAAAAACTATATAAACTAAAAACAAACAATATATAAAAATTCATTTTTTTTTAAAAACATTATATACGTGAAAAAACGAAAATAGTATATAGAAAGTATATAGAAAACACAAACAGTATATAAAAATCCATTTTCTAGAGGCGTAAAACAGTATATCCGTGAAAAACAAAAACAATATATAGAAAATAAAAAACATATAGAAATACGGAAGAAACAATATATAAAATGAAACGTCGCTACGGATCATTCCAGCATCTCGTCATGATTTCCAATATCCCTTTATTTTATCAGGTTAAGTTGGGCCTATACTTTGATATGAAATGTGGTTTATAAACCTGGCCTGCTTTATTTACTTGAAGTGCAAATGAGCTCAGTCCGGTAGCAGACCAAAACCACCACCACCACCATGGATCCGCCGGAAACCACCTCAAGCCCGCCTCCCTCCGCCGCCCGCATCAAGCACTACTTCTACTACGGCCACCGCGCCGCCGGCCGCTCCCCTCTCCGCCCCACCGTCCGCTCTCCTCCTCCCCCTCCCCCTCTTCCCCCTCCCAAACTCAAACCTCCAGAACCAAACCCCCCAATTTCCCTACACTCCTTTCTGCACTCGACCTCTCCTTCCCCTTCCGCCCCTTGGCTCTCCGGCGATCGCCGGCTCTCCCCCATCGCCCGGTTCATCCTCTTCTCCCTCCGCCGGCACAAGAAGTGGGGCGTACAAGTCCTCTCCGACCTTGCCAAACTGCGCCACGTGTCGCCTCCGCTGGTTACCGAAATCCTCCGCTCTCGCCCGCCTCTTCCCGCCTCGCTGTCCGTCCCGTTCTTCCTCTGGGCGGGGAAACAGAGGAATTTCCGGCACGAGTACGCCTCGTTTAACGCGTACGCTCATCTTCTCGCCGAAACTCGCCAGCCCGGTTTGGTCGATCAGATTCCGGATTTGATGCGCTGTCATGGAAAAGATCCGACGGAAAAACAACTGGACGTGCTTGTGAAGTTGCACGCTCAGGCGGGCCGGGGTTTAAGGGCTTTGGAGTGTTTGAGAAGAACGAGGGCTGAATTTGGGATAAAACCGAGGGTGTTTTTGTATAATAGGGTTTTTGAAGCGTTGGTGAAAGGCGGGCATGTGAATGAGGCGATTAATTTGTATGAGAAGGAGTTTAGAGAAGACGGGTTGAAAGAGGAAGCGATTACTTTTATGATTTTGTGTAAAGGGCTCTCGCGGGTCGGACGGGTCGAGAAGGTTTTGGATTTACTTGAGAAAATGCGGATTAGGGTTTGTAAACCCGATTTGTTCGCTTATACGGCTTTGGTTAAGGTGATGGCGAATTTAGGAAATATGGATGGGTGTTTGAAGATTTGGGAAGAGATGAAAAAAGATGGAGTGAAGATCGACTCGATGGGTTACGCGACGATGATTTTAGGGCTTTGTAAAGTTGGCAATGTTGATAAAGCGCGTGAAATGTTTGATGAAATGAGGAGAGAGAAAGTGTTGGTTGATAGATCGATTTTTGGGGGTTTAATCGAAGGATTTGTGAGTAAAGGGAAGGTCGGAGAGGGTCTTGGGATTTTGAAAGAAATGGTGGGTTTAGGGTTTAGGGCCGATTTGGGGATTTATGATTCGTTAATTGGGGGATTATGTGATGTTCGAAAGGTTGAGAAGGCTTGTAAGTTGTTTGAAATTGTGATTAAAGAAGGGCTCCAACCGCGATTTAGAACCACGAGTCCGTTGCTTGTGTTTTACGCTGATTCAGGTCAAATGGAGGAGTTTGTGAATTTGGTTTACCGGATTAGGGAATTGGGTTTACCGGTTATTGACCATTTGACGGAGTTTTTCAAATCGTTTTTGGAAAAGGGCGAGAGAGAATCAAAATCACTCGAGGTTTTTAAAGAAATGAAAGAGAAAGGATATTTTAGTGTTGGGATTTATAACATCCTTATTGAGAGCCTTTACAAGGTTAAGGGTACAAAAATGGCGATTTCGTTATTTAATGAAATGTTAAGCCCCGATTCGGTCACATATAGTTTGATAATCCCTTGCTTTGTGGAAGAAAATAATGTGAAAGAGGCGTGCTCATGTTATAACAAAATGATGGAGAAATCGTATATACCTAGCTCTAATGCTTATTCTTCTCTAGTTAACGGACTTTGTAAAATCGGTGAGATTAATGCAGCCATTAATCTCGTCAAATATTGTTTAGGCACTCTGACAAGTGGGCCCACTGAATTTAAATACGCTCTGACAATTTTAAATGCGTGCAAAGCAAAGAAACCTGAAAAGGTGGTTGAGGTATTAGATGAGATGATTGAGTTAGGCTATAGTTTGGAAGAAATTATATATTGCGCGATTATGCATGGGTTCTGTAAGTACGCCAGCTCAGCGGAGGCGAGAAAGGTGTTTGCTGTTTTGAGGCAAAGAGGGGATTTGAAGGATGCGGATTTTATTGCTTATGAGGAGATTTTGAACGAGCATTTGAAAAAGGTGACGGCTCGATTGGTTAATTCGGGTTTGAAATTCTTCGGGCTCGAATCCGAATTGAAATGGAGAACTAAGTTGGATGAATCGAGTTAGGAGAGAGAGGAATTTGAATTTCGTATGGTTTTTGTTTGAATTATAAATGGAAAAGAATAGATAATCGTTTTGTATTGTGATTTTTGTTAGAGTTATGAATGGAAAAGAATATATAGTTGTTTTGTATCAATCGGAGCAATTTTGTGTGTAAGCTGAGTACAAAAGATCAAAATTTGTTACGTTTTGATTGGAACAATTCTTTTAGTTGATTTTCTTGCTTCGTATAGACAGACATGCATCAGAAATAAATATTTTACATTTTGATCATGATTCATGGAATGACTCATAAGTTGTTATGGAACAGCTTAAAACTATAATACTCTTTTTTCAATTAAATTATTACATTATTGAAATATACTCCAAATATAAACAAAAAAATAAGTAAAGAGCTATAATAAATGGTACAGAATCGTACCCGCCTTAATATCCGTACTGGTACTGGTACTTAGTACCACTGGTACGAAGTGTGAAATGAAGCTTATTTTACTAATAGTAAATGATTTGCAGGGAAGATTAAAATCACTCCATTTCTATTTTAGGGTTTATTGTGAGTGAGATTAGAATTAAGTAGAAGGACAGAGAGACATCCAGGTTGGTAATGGGGGTCAATTAAAAAAATTATTCAAGTAATAAGGTACAGTTGAACTTTTTGCAGATTAGTCCGAAACAAAAGATGAATAAATGAAAGGACTGGATTAATTTTCAGACAGAAATAGAATATTATCGTACCGGTACCGGTCAGCCCCGGTACAAAAACTCCAGCCATGTTCAAATAGAAGGAAAATTAATTTATAAAATGATGTTGATTTATTACTTGTATATGTTTCAGTGATTGATTTCTTATTAAATAAACTTAATTTCTTGTATGTTTCAGTGATTAATTTCTTCATAGATAATTGTTTATTCTTATTAGATAATTGTTTATTCTTCATCACCTAACTTGATCATTTAATTTTTTTAATATATTATTTCTTGTTTCTTCAAATAATTTGTGATGCAGTTATTCCTGCAATCAATATGCCTAAATTGTAAAGAAAAATTGAAAATTTGTACAAAATTACCTGTATCTTTTCGAAAGGGAAAAAATTGTGAACAGTTAAAGAGTGTGAATTAAATTATAGTCTTTTAGATTAATGGAGTGATACTGCATGTACATACATTGTTATGGTATTTTTTTTTTTTTTTTTTTTTTTTGAGGGAATACGTTGTTATGATATTGGTGGGTAAATTGCAGAACTTACCTTCAAAAAGGTTCATTAAGGCCGGAAATATGGCCCGTCTAAACATGCTTAGCCTATCATAGTTAACATAATTCAATTCTCAAATAGCCCATATACTACAATAGAAGTCATATTACCATATTTTGAAGTCATTTTGTACTATTAAATATTATATTATTAAATGTGATACCCTAATTTCTCATTAATTTCTTTCAAGTTTCTGTAAATAAAAAAATCATCGAATTATGCACATATTTAATTCAATGAAAAATATCATGATCAATATTTCGACAAAATGACATATTATGTGTCTTTTAAAAAAAATAATGTGTATACTTCATTTTTCTTTTTATACGAAAAACAAATTTAAAAATAGCATGCATAATCTCATATATCATTAGTACAAAATTAAATTGAAGAATTTAATTTGAATTTTTTAATCAATTATTATAACAATGACAAAAATGATATAATGCAATACAACTAGAAACGGAGCGGGGAGTACTCTAGTTAATATATAAAAGTTACACTATAGCATGAACTGATTTATTAGATATACATGACTTTGCAAAATTGTTGGGGGGAATCAAATACAAATACTTGTGTTTGAAAAGTTTGTAGTAAAATACACAATAGCTTTAATCATATATAGTATATAAATTATAATAGTATGTCAAAAATCTTGAGAGGGCATATAATGAAATATTATTTATAAATTGATAAATATAATACAAAATAACATAAATATTAAAAAAATATGAATTTTGAAAAAAGATAATTCTTTGTGATTGTTAACTAACAAAATACTATATAAATAATACGTGACAAAAGTTGTATTATAAGACAATTTTGTACGAGTGTCAAATTTCTAGCAAAAATAATAATAAAAATGAATAGATTTGGAACCCCTCCAAATTATAATCTGAGAATTTATATCAAGAATGAAATCTCACGTGACTGCATTTGATACATCCTTGCATTCTACCTGGACCCGGTTCACAGTCCCCTACACCATTTACATACTATCGTATTCTCGGTGTATTATACACCGCTAAATCTCGGTGTATCCAAAAATACTAACGTAGTCAGTGAATTTAATATTCTTAATTTCGCAATTGGGTCTCTCAAACGGCTAGTTTTCCAACGGTCGAATCCTCTTCCTTCTCCCCCATATTAACCCACACATTCGTAAGAACTCAAAAAAATCCTCTTCGCTTTGCTCTGCTCTCTCTTTCTTCTTCTTTCTTCTGTTGGTCTCTCTCTATTTATTCATTCTCCCCTATTTGAGAGAAAGCAGATTGATTGAAGGAGAAATCAACCCAAAACCCCCAAATCCAATAATTTTATTGTTTTATTCAATTTATTTGGGGGAAATTTGCCTTGAATCGAACTCAAAATGATGCATCCGCCTCCCTCTCGCCCTCTGACGAGGAGTATGTCCGATTTTTCTCACATGGTGCACAAAGTTCCGGCTGGAGATACTCCTTACGTTAGAGCCAAAAGGGTTCAGGTAATTTTTGAATCTTTTTTGAGTAATTTTGCGAATTTAAAATCTGAATCTTTCGAATTCTTGTTTGTTTAATCAGATCCGTTTTGGTTTACTAAGTATTCATTTAATTTAACTTCAGATCTGACTGATTTAGAGATACAGTAATGAAATTCTTCTGATTTTGTTTTCTTGTATTGAATCTTCAGCTTGTGGAGAAGGACCCAAATCGTGCAATTGTTCTTTTCTGGACAGCAATAAACGAGGGAGACAGAGTAGATAGCGCCTTGAAAGACATGGCTATTGTGATGAAGCAGCAAAACAGAGCAGAAGAAGCCATTGAAGCAATCAAAAGCCTCAGAAATCGCTGCTCTGATCAGGCCCAAGAATCGCTCGACAACATTCTGCTTGACCTCTACAAGGTAATTTTCCAAATCCCCCCTAGAAATTCCCTATCTTTTTAACAAAGAAATGAACTTTAATTTAATTTACATAACGTTTTGCAACAGAGGTGCAACAGATTAGACGACCAAATTGCTTTGCTGAAGCATAAATTAAGGATGATCGAAAGAGGCTTGGCTTTTAACGGAAAGCGGACCAAAACCGCCAGGTCACAAGGCAAGAAATTCCAAGTCACGGTAGAACAAGAAGCCACTCGCCTTTTGGTAAATAGTTGACTTTTTGTTTCTTTCCAGAATTATTTAACCATTTAAACCAATTAAAATTATACTAAAATGGGTTTTTTTCTTTTTAACAGGGGAATTTAGGGTGGGCTTTAATGCAGAAAAACAACTACACAGAAGCAGAAGCGGCTTACAGACGCGCATTAATCATCGGGCCAGACAACAACAAGATGTGCAATTTAGGCATATGTTTAATGCAACAGGGGCGAATTTTAGAAGCAAAAGAGGTCTTAATGCAAGTGCGGGCCCCGAATCATTCCAACCCGTTAAGATCCGACCCGTTAAGAGGCCAAGACTCTCACTTGAAGGCTTTTGAGAGAGCACAGGAAATGCTGAGAGATTTGGAGGAGAGGAAATTGATGAACTGGAGCTTCGACGCGATTCTCGGCCAATCGTCGGCCGCCATCTGGCAGCCACATCCCTGCAATGATTACATTCCGTCCGTACCGGTTGGAAATGAGAATTTGAGGCCGGAATTGAATGTTGGAAATGAGAAATTTGGAAATGAGAATTCGAGGCCGGAGTTGAACGTGGATGCACAGCCTTTTTACTGTTCTTCTTCTAATAAAGGGGTGAAGAAGAGTCTGGATTTCGGAGGAACCGGGAATCAGAATCCCGGATTGTTGTCAGGTAAGTTGAAGGATTTTGGAAATGAGAAACGGAATCCTGGATTATTGGGGGAAGTTGGGAATCAGAATCCCGGATTGTTGAAGAGGACAAGGTCAGCAAATAATAACGGGTTGGTAACGGGTTTGGATCGGGTGGAGAGGAGGAAATCGGTGGAGAATCGGTATCCTGAGTTGCCGAATGAGAACGAGTTTAATGAGGCTTTGATTGAGGCGGTTTTGGGACCGGAAGTTGAGAAAACTGGTACGGTTGGTACGGGTGAAAAGATCGGTACGGTTGGTAAGGCTGGGCAGAGTAGCCCGGCTTTGCCGGAAGGAAAGAGGCTGAGAGTGTTTCAGGATATTTCGGTGAATTTAATGAATTAATTAGAATTAGGGTTTGATTGATTGGTGGGTTTGCAGGGGGTTGATTGATTATTATTTTATTTGTGTTGTTTGGGTTATTATTTTTTTATAATTGGGTTTAGTGCTAATTAATTGAAGGAGATGGGCTTGTTCTCCTGGGTTTTAGAGGGGTTGGGTTCTCTAAATATTTGTTTTTTTTTATTTTTATTTTTTCAGCAAGGAGAATTGGATTGTTAGTTTGGGGGGTTTTGGGTGCTGATTAGTTTGGGTTGCTTGATTTGAAGAATTGGATTGTTTGTATCATTTGATTTTAATAATAATAGCAGTTCTTGTTTGACAATTGGATGGGCTTTCAAATATATGTTTCTTGTTTTTCAGCAAGGATTTGGGTTAATTTTCAAATGGGGGCTTACCTTGACTGAAAACTAATAAAGAGTTAATTTTATAGAGTGGGTGCTCAATTTTAAGAGAATCAAAAGGCTAATAATATAAAAAAGAAACTAGCAAATGTGCGTAAATTACTTTATTCCTCCAATCTCATAAACCAACCATCCATTAATTCATCATATCATCAACTAAAATCACATTTCTTATTAAATTCGCTCATATCTATTTATTTGCTCCTTTTGGAAACCTCGTAAGACACCCACGCCCGCTTCGATATCCGCACAGGAACCCGTACCGGATCCGGAACCGGTACGGGGCACGAAACCGAGCTCGGAGAGCTTCTTGTGCGATTCCACATAATCAATAAAGGACAATTAGAGGATTTTTGATTGGCTGTTCTAAAAGGGTAAAACTTCCCTAACGTTACTCAAATTTCGAAGTTCATTGCTAGCAAACATAAAATGTAGCTAAAACATATCATTCAATAACACAACTCCAATTCTAATACACCCCATTAATAATCCATCATCACATCACATCACATCACATCAATTAAAGCCTTATAACTTCTTTATTAAATCCTCGCTCTTACAAACTAAACCAACAATATCCATCCATCTATTTATTTATATATATATTTATTTATTTATTTCCTCTTGGAGATCTCGTAGAAGTAACTCAGCACAACAACAGCCGCCGCCACGGCGACTCCGACAGCACTCTGCGCCAGGATCGTGCCCGCTTTGATATCCGTGCAGGAACCGGTACCGGATCCGGTACCGGTACGGGGCGTGAAGCCGAGCTCGGAGAGCTTCTTGTGGGATTCCGCGTAGTCCTTGAAGAACAACTCCTCGTCCTAACAAGAAAATTACAAAATAAATACTGAATAAATAAATGAATATTTTATAGTGATATTTTGGAGGGAGATTTGCAAAAGAGTCCTCGTCACTGAAAATTGCAAAATAGCCCCAAATGTTTCTGACAATTTAAGCGTAATGCAGGGGCTTTTTTTTGTAATCTCGTAAAGAATAGAGGGCCTTTTTGCAATTGAAGTATAATGCAGTGGCTTTTTTACAAGCACTCCTATTTTAAATTAGTGAATGGTACAAGGCGTAAAAAGCCCCTTGCATTAGGCTTAAATTTGCAAGGGATGGACTATTATTTTTTATTTTTTTAAGAATATAGCTTACTTTTTGTAATTTCCAATAAGGCAGGGGCTTTTTGCGATTTAGACATAACGCAGGGGATTTTTGTAAATTTGTCTAGTGAAAATAATACCTTAGCATAAAGTTCCACATAGTGTCTGAATTTCGGATCGTCCAAAAGAGCTCTGTCTGTAGGAAGCTTCAACAGCCCTTCAGCTTCTCCTTTAAGTAGCTCACTAATAAATAAATAAATAAAATAATTTAATTAACAAGGTTTAATTAAACCCTAAACCCTGATATATTAAATTATTGATTGCACTTACGTGAAATAAGAGTTGTCAAACTTGAGAGGCTCGTTTGTCCATGGGCCTTCAAATCCAGATCTTTCTGCATGAGCTCTTCCCTTTACATAATAAAAAAATAAAAAAATATTTAATTTAATTAATTAATATTAAAATGATGAATTAATAAATTAATTAATTAAATTACCAAGGTGTGGCCACCAGATAGAGCTACTATATCCTTGTCTGATAAACCCATTCTGTAAAATATATCTCTCAAATGCGACACACCTAAATAAATGAATATAATTAAATTAATAAACTTATTAACTTGCCTCACGAAATATCATTTGATAATAATTAATTAATTTTGTATGTAATTTAGACCTTGCTTAGCATCAGGAAGGCGTCCCTCTCTAGGGCAAACAGATGAATCCTGAAATAGAATTGCATGCAATAAATAAATATGAAATACTTTAAAAGAAAATAAAAATAAATATTCGAAATATAAAAACAACATACTTTTCTACCAGGAAAAAAATCAATAGTGGGCCCGCCTGTAACCTCTACTGCAACCACTCCAGCAAGCTAATAAAATTTTAAATCAATAGATAATGAATTAAGTATTTTATTTTTCATGATAAATAAATCAATTTTCAAGATAAATAAATGGATAAATTAAGTGTTTTTGAGTCACCTGATAAAGGTCGGCATAAGTGATTTTCGGATGTTTCTCCTTAATAGGCTCTGATTAAAGAATAACATACACATAAAATCAAATAATTAATATTTATAATTCTGATTAATAATTAAAGTTTAAAATGGGGGAATGATTTCATACGCAAAAGATCAATTGCAATCTTCAATCCAGCATTGGAACCGTGAGTATATTCTTCCTGATGTCTAATCGATCCATTCGGCCCGCCCGTCTTTGTG
The DNA here is from genome assembly GCA_024447665.1 of Juncus inflexus. Classification (NCBI taxonomy): domain Eukaryota; kingdom Viridiplantae; phylum Streptophyta; class Magnoliopsida; order Poales; family Juncaceae; genus Juncus; species Juncus inflexus. Next base: position 9,742,745 of record JAJHPC010000015.1, on the reverse strand, counting down.
TTCACATCATAAGTACCAGCATCATGCCATCTGAAACATAAAAAACATAAAAATATTAAGCAATTTCACAAAATTTCATCAAATCATGAAATAAAAAACCAAAAGGAAGAAATCAATCTTTAGACTAAAACTCCGATCTAGACCAAAAAAAAAAAAAAAAACACAAGGCATTTAATCAAACAGTTAACAAGCACTAAATAGCCCCACAATTCTTTACACAACACCACTGTTATCTCCTCCATCCATCTTTTCCAATATCTAAACCACTCAACACCAAAACCTAAACATAAAAAAAACTAAACACAAAACAAAAAGGGGGCAAGTAACTAATCAACACACTCACGCGAGGCGGAGCATGATGGGCGCGCAGTTCTTGCTGGCGATGAGAGCGCGGAGATCTCTCCGCGCCCTCTCGATCTCCTTCACGTACGCCGCATCCACCATTGCTGCCGTTCCTAAACTACAGAGAACTGAGCGAAGAAGAAGAAGAGAGGAAAGGACAGGAAAGGAAAGGATAGGATAGGATAGGATAGGATACGATTGGTTGCGTAACAGTCTGACTGATATTTAAGGACTGATATTCTCACTCGACTTTTTTTTTGAACGGGCAAAAAAAAAAAAAAATTTAATTAAGAAATGCCCAAATTTTTAAATTATTTATAAAAATAATCATTTCGTCCACCCACTGACTACTAATTTCATCAATTTTCTCACTTTTATCACTGAATTAAGCTAAAAAGTACTGTTTCGCTCGGCGAAACACACTGTTACATATTTTTTTAATTTTTTACTACTGAAATAGTTACGTTTCACCCCATGTTTAGATGAAACTGGCAAAAAAAAAATTATCCTAATTCAATAGAAAAAATATATGTTTCGTCCAGCTATGGGACGAAACAATGTTTTCTAACTTAATTCAGTGGAGAAAAATGAAAAATTGACTGTTTCGCTCAGTAGCTAGACATAATGGTCATTTTCGCAAATAAATTGAAAACTTAGTCATTTTCTTAATTATTATTTTTTTAGTTCGAAAAAAAAATTCTTCTTATTCCGACTAGCTCCACGTGGGATCTTCTGATTGGCCGAAGCGAGTTATTTACTGTGGAGGGGAAAATTAAGGAGTGACGGTATCATTTTAACTATCCAGAAGTTACTAGTACGGATCGGTTTACTGTAGACCGACGAGGAGGTTACTAACGTGGTGTGTTTTCATTGGTTGGAGTATATAGACCGGGTTTATGTGGGTTATGGCGCTGATACCTAAGCGAAACTAAACGGCATGGACTGTTATTATTAAATGTTTGTTTAGAATAATAATCCAAAACCAAACCGAAAGTAAAGAAAAGAACATAAAAATCAAAATCAATTAAAAAAGTAAAGTATCAAATAATAGCACTCGTTTACTGAAGCAACGAATTTTTTTGGCTTGATAAATTAAATATTGGGACTTTTTTTGGGCTTGATAAATGAAATATTGGGACTGATAGAGTACGACAGACGGTAACACGCACGACTGTTCACGACGGATCCAATAACACTATATATTATTTATTTTCTGATAATAATATATATAATTTATTTTGTAATAACAATATATACATAATAATATATATAATTTATTTTCTAATAACTATATATACATAAAAAGTGAAAACAATATATAAAATGAAAAAACAATATATAAAATAAAATAAATAAAAAATATACAAAGAATAAACAATGAAGTATATAAAATAACAAAATAGTATATAAAATGAAAAAACAATATATCTATAGTGAGTCGTGCTACAATATTATTGTGTTTTGCACATTTTCCTTAAATATTGGGCTGAATATAATCAAACAGGCCCAAATAATCTTGTCTATTAAGGCCCATTAATTATATTTTGTCAGTTCATTGATACATTCTTTATTTTTTGGCAGATTTCCAAAATCACCTAATTTCCCACGTCGTACTTTACCAAGAATAAATAATTTTACCGTTTGAGCCAAAAATCCAAATTCGGAGAGCAATAATAATAATTACTGTGTTATGTACAGCTCAGCCACAACGGTACAGAAAACATTTATTTCAAAAATTACTTTCCCAAAAGCGCTAACAGTTTTCGAAATTCCAAATAGACCCTCGACTTAGGTACCGTTTCACAAAAAATTCCCATTTTTTTCTTTTATGTAAGCGCATTTTCCCAAAAGATTCAAGCAGTCGAAAACCATTGAATAGACAATTATACCCCTGTTAGTTACAGACAATTACGGATGTTAATACGAAAGACATTAATGGTCTACGACAGAAATTTCTTCGTAAGCGTAAGGGCCTTTTTGGGAATTCGCACAAAAGGAAATACACACTGCCCCAAATTCAATATGCGCTTTGGTCATTGAAATTTAATCTATACACCTGGCGTTCCATTAACATCAATATATATATCACTGACGGTGGGCCCCACGTAACTTAAATCAATTAAAGGTTCGTAGACCGCGTGCATGGAAATGTTGGATTCATCTCCATTACTGCAGTTTTCTCCGCTCTTCACCATTACTGGCCAAATTAAAGAGAGAAAGGAAGAGATAAAGAAACAAAAGCAGCCATTAGAGCCTCTCTTTTCACCCTACGACTGTTCATCAAAACTACAAAATTAGCCACAAGATCGAAAGAAATACTAAGATACAAGAACAACCAAGAAACCCATCTTACCTCTGTGAAACAGAAGCGAAAAAATCTGAAAAAAGAGTGGAAAGAAGAAGAGTAATCAGTAATGGGTGCATGCAATTCAAGGCTGGAGAGGAAGGAGGCAGTTTCTCGATGCAAGGCGAGAAGAAGGTACACCAAACAACTCGTCCAAGCCCGCCGGGACTTCGCCACCTGCCATGCACTCTATCTCCGAGCTCTGCGTTGTACCGGCGCCGCTCTTCTCCAGTTCGCCAATGCTGAGTCGAACTCAACTCCCTCTCCAGTTCCGCCTTCTCCTCCTCCACCTGTTGCTGCTTCTTCAGTATCATCTACGGTGGCTCCGCCTCCGTTGAGCCCACTTTCGAGCAAATGGACTGCTAATTCCTCTGTCTCAGCCTCACCCATTTTGCCGCCGCCACCGCCGATGATTGTTTCGGGTTCGGGTTGGGATTTCTGGGACCCATTTGCGCCGTCGTCCTCTCGGTCCGGTACGGATGGAGAGTGGGAAGAAGAGGAGTGTGTTAGTGTTCGTACTGGTACCGGTATGGTACATAAGTCATCTGTGCCGCCTCCTTCGGTTGTGAGTGGGTACACGAAGGATTCTTCGGAGAGTGATTTGGCAATGGTGGTGGTGTCCAGGGGCAAAAAGGACCTTTCGGAAATCGTGAAGGAGCTCGATGATTATTTCCTCAAAGCTGCAGAAGCGGGTAATCGGGTTTCGGGGATTTTAGAGGCGCCGAATTGCGATTTTATCGCTTCAAATCAGGGCGTTACTGGTTGGTATTCTTAAACTGTTGTTTGTTACTTTGTTGGTTGGATTTATTATGTTTGAAATTTGAAATTTGAAGTTGAATTTGTGAATGTGATGCAGGGAAAGTGTTTGGTTATGGAAAGAATTTGAACCCAATTGGGTTTAAATGGGGCTCTTATTCAAATTCAAATACAAAAGCTGATGCTTATATGAGATACAGCAATGGAGGTGCCAAAATTGGAGCGAGCCATGCTTCTACAGTAGAGAAACTGTATGTTTGGGAGAAGAAACTATATCTTGAAGTGAAGGTACGCATTTTAATTTTAATAAGTTTTGAGATTTTAAAAATATTTTTACTTCAATTTTGATTCTTTATGGATTTCTTCCGGTTTGTAGTTGTCAGAAACTTTTGCCCCATCACCAGTTCAGTCCATGTCCTCTGCTATTTTATGTAATTGCAAACTCATGCAATTTGTTGGACTAGTTTATTTAATGTTTGTAATTGAGAGGAAATAATAGAGGATGTAGAGTGGGTCTATTTTTTGTTTTTCATTGATGGCCTTTGTGTTTTGGTTTGTTGGGTTATACATGGATTCCTGCGTATGCATATTCCTTTTCTATCAGATTTACCAGAACTAAATTACTCAAAATTACATGATTAATTATTTTAAGAAATGATTTAATTCAGGTATAAACTAAAAGAGCATAAACAGAAACCATATTAATAACAAATTAGTCATTCTTACGCGTGTGTGGTGTTAGTTTCGAAAGGAGTATTTAAGAAAACAAGGTATTTGCATGTGATTTCATGTTTGTTTGGTCTGATTTTTTATTGTATTTTGTTTCTTTAAAACAAGGTAATTCTCTAAGAAATATAAAAAAATTGCTGAGTCATTTTCCTTTTATTTAATAATTTCTAGTTTTGTAATGTAGCTAAGTTGGCAACTTAGATAATTCCTTGTGATCTTCAGATCTCATGTACACTATAAAACAATAAAAAATTTTGCTACTTCATGATTTTGTTTGTTGTGGGGTCAGTTTTTAATTTATTTATATATACCTTCTTACAAGTTTAGTACGTGCAATGTAATTATAAATTATCTTTTTCTTGTTTTATTGCACTTTTAAACCTTGTTGCCCGTTATTCTTGATCTCAATGTATTTTCCAGTGTTTTTTTATACAAAAACAGAAAATGTCGAGCACCAAATCCTGAAAATAAAGACAAAAAAAGTACACTAATATTTCAGATATAAACATAATGAACGTAAGCCTCATGATCCCAAATATGTTATGTATAATTGTTACGTAATATTCATGCATAATCAAATACAAAAAAGTACACTAATATTTGTTACATAATAAGTTACACAATTCTTTTCGCAAACATACGTATAAGTACACAAAACCCCGTTCAAAATCCAATATTACACATAAATACTAAATACATACAAATCATTTTTATTTATCCATCTATTTATTTATCTTTGATAGAACTATGAGAAGTTAAAGGACGAGCACGAGAAGAGAGTCGAGGCGTTGAGAAAGCAAGAGATCAAAGGAACAGACATAATAAAAATAGAGAAGAATAAAATGGAAATCGAGAGGCTCGAGTCCAAAATGCTCGTCGGCTCGCAAGCCATCGAGACCACGACGTCCGAAATCATCTCTTTACGCGAAGCCGAGCTCTTCCCTCAACTCCTTGATCTTCTTATGGGGTAAGCGAAAAATATAATGAATGAGTACTTATTATTGTTTTATGCGTATTTTTACTATTCTTATTTTATTATTACTATTGTTTGTGCATATTATCTTTTTTATGCATATTATACTTATTATTTTATACAGGTTACTATTTTCTTCTATATAATATACATACTATTTTTATATGCATTATTATTTTTATACAGTTTACTATTTCTTATAGGTATTATACATATTATTCTTCATAAACATTATGTCAATTATTTACTCACACATACTCTACATCTGACATTTGATCATTTTGAGGGTGGGGCCATGAGATGTTCTTTATAAAGATTTTCACATGATACCCGTTTGAATGTTCTTTATAGGGAATATGATATTTTTACCATTGTTGCTACTTGGGCCTATTTATTCCATTATTAGTTGACTGTCAGATCTCAGTACAAGTATCTTAAAATATTAAAAAAGGAAAAAGTTGTCATGCCACTAGAACCTTTCTCTTTGTCTCATATATTTGACCTCTTTGCTACTTTTACAACTCCTTTCTTTTACTCATTCAAATTGATTTTTACTTCTGTTGTTCACCTGCTTTTACAAAGGAAAGAAAAGTTCTCACCTTTCTTCCTTCAAATCTTTCATTAGTTTGTAACATCAACTTTGTTACACATTAAGCTTTCTAAACACAACTTAAAGAGTAATTTATTAAAGAATGTAGAATAAATTTATAGCATTCTCTTTACATATCATTCTTACAATACCATCTTGACATGTTGTTATTATCATTTCATTAACATTAGGTTAACAACCATGTGGAGAGGAATGTACGAGTGCCACCAAGTCCAAACGCACATCGTGCAACACCTAAACCTCCCCAAATCGGATCCGGACCCAAAACCCACCTCCAACCCGCTCCGCGAGGCTGCCCTCCAACTCGAGCTGGAATCAGACCGCTGGTACTCCTCTTTTTCCTCCTTGATAAAATCCCAACGCGAGTACATCTACTCTCTGACAGGCTGGCTCCGCCTCTCTCTCTTCCAATCCTACCAACAAACCCACCACCTACAAGAGCCTCTATCTGAAATATACTCTCTTTGCGAAGAGTGGCAACTCGCCGTTGACAGAATCCCGGATAAAGTCGCGTCAGAAGGGATAAAAACGTTCGTGAACATGGCGCGCACGGTCGTGGTGCACCAAGGCGAGGAGCAGAAGCTCAAGAAGCGGGCCGACGCGGCCTTCAAGGAGCTGGAGAAAAAGATGGAAGAGCTGAGGTCAGCGGAAAGTAAGCATGGGGTGGCGATGGTGGAAAAGAGGGCGAGAGTCGAGACGTTGAAGAACAAGGCAGAAGAAGAGAAGAGTAAGTATGAGAAGAGCGTTGGGGTCACGAGAGCCGTGACGTATAATAATTTTCAGACCGGGTTTCCGAACGTTTTTCAGGCGATGACTGGCTTTGCTGGCGTCTGTATGCAGGCCCTCGAGGCGGTTTACAATAGTAGGAATGGGTCCGTAGCGGATCGGGTCCTTGACATGAAGAGATTGTTGACTTGATCGGTTGAATTGGAAGGAGGGTTTTGGGTTTGGTGGGTTGTGTGGAGGTATTTTGTGACGTGATGATAGGGTGTTTATGTACAAAGTATAGCTTTGTTTATTAATTATTGTTACTTATTAGTGTGATGTTGTTGTTCTATAGGCATGAATTATGATCTAGTTTTGTTGGTTGTTTAAATGCTAGAATGTTGGAGTTAGTAATCTATTTAGTTGGCAGTTAGAATAAGGTTTTATTTGTGTAGCTGTCAGTGTGTGATTAGAGAGAGAGCAACCAATTTCTTTGTTTTTAAATTGAATCACGCATAAAAACAAAACCAACAAACAAATCAAGTTCAATTCACTCATCAAGGTATTCCTTTCTTCAAGTGAAATATCAACATAGATGATATAATATAATATAATTAGTCTCTCCAATTAATTCTCAATTTCTTCTGGGATTTTTTTTTGGTTTCTAATGAGCCCTCCATTGAATCTCAATTAGAATTTCGCCATTTTTGGAGTCGCTAAGACGATGCATCTCTTTTATTCTCTTTTCTTTCACCACATTTCCTAAGCTTATGTCCACATATCCAAGCAATTCCTAATTATTGAAACAGAAAAGAAAAAGAATATGTTAACATTCTTTACATGAAAGATTGTAACGATCCGGTATTACGGTACACTCAATGGCTGGTACCAAAAAATTATTACCTTGCAATAAATCAATTCTTTTGCACGGGGTTTACTGAAAACTTCCACATGAATTATATCATTGATAGGTGGCTCTTCACACAAAAACTCGAATTCTTGATCCCATTTTGGATCCTTAGTTTTCTTAACAACCTGAAATTCAAAATAAAAATCAAATATCAAATCAAATTTAAATAACCCCAAAATGAAAATAATCCAAATACCTCGGTTTTTCTCTCTTCTTCATTGAAAATAATATCCACATAAGGATTTGTATGATGCTTCCCCTCTAAACCATGCGCCTCATGAATTATCACGACCAATAAGCCACCGCCACCTGGCAATCCGCGATCCTTCTGACAAACACTCATCTCTTCAGCCATGGCCATTGGTAGACTTTCACCATCCTTGAATGGTTTGTAGTTCAGATTCACCACAATTTGGCCTCCATCTTTTTGTGATTCGTTTAGCAAGTCTAGAGTAAAGATTTCAGGCTCATTTGGTGTTAATCCCTTCAATGGAACCGAATTTGATCCCAAATTGTGGTGCCTCCCCACCTGAATTGAAGTAAAAATATATGTTCTTTTATAATAAATGAACTTTTAATTTGTCCAACATATCATTTTGTTTTTTTAATGCAAGCTTGAGGTGGATGATCCCACACTCGAGAATAAAGACTGCATTAATAATAAAATAGAAGACTTACAATAAATTCAAAGACACTTCAGAACAACGATAAAAAAAACCAATATCACAAAAAGAGAGGTAAAAGGCTATGGAAATAAGTAGACGAAATACCCTTCTCACACCTCTAAATGATTACTTGATTTCTATTTTCCCGTGCTCTTAGCTCAGTTGTTGTCCGTAGTGCCACTTGCGTCGGATTGGACACTTCATCTCTAAACAGCCGGTTACACCTCTCCATTCATATCTCGAAAACTAGGAAGATTGATATGCCTCCGCTCACAAGAATGATTGGGATCGATATGTAACAATCACTCGTATTATCGAATCTTAATGAGATCCGTTATCATTTTGTTAATTTTTATCTATTTTTGACGAATAAAACCCGCGCTGACTTAAACAGAACTTCAAAATTGTATCATAAAAGGTCACTGGAGTCTAAAAATATATATATAACATAAAAGTTTATGTGGATTTGTTATGTGTTATGATGTGCAATTCCTTTTTTTACTCGGTCGGTGACTTCCCATATGAAGTTGTAAACATCACTAATATTGTATGATATAATTGTGAAGTTCAGTGATATTTCGTGATACAATAACAATAATAAAATTAATTGAGTTTTAATTTAATCTAAAGTTGATTGATACGTGATGCATTTTTAATAGTGACCTATCGTAATACATTATTAACGTTTGACCTATAGAGATATAATGCTAAATATTAGTAATAAAGATCATGTGATTTCATTGAAATTGAGATAATTAATTGGGTTCTAAAGTCAACGTCGATGCAAACTCCATAAATCAAGTCCCGTCAAGAAATTGATGAAAAATTAACAAATTGATCTGATCTAATTTGGATAAACTAAAGGCTCACTAATTGGAAAATGACAACTGAAATTTGAATAGCCTACTTGGTCAAATTTTAAAGTTACGTACTCTAAGTCCAAGCTCATCCCAAAAGGAAATCAAATTTCAAATAGCAAGACACGTTAAATGGCGGGTAAAATCAATTTAAAATAAAATAAATGGTGGGTAAATTCTTACTTGTTCCCAATCAAAGACATCGATCTGGAGGGCTTGTGCCTCGAGATTCGTGACGGCGATCTTGAACACTTCATTCCATTCCGGGTTGAGATTCTTCTTCTTCACCCTCGTTTTCGTCGAAATAAGTAGACTGTTTGTCAAGTTCAGCTTCACGTATGGATTCGGCTTGCACAAATGATGATTATTCAGCAAATTTTTTGCCCAAACCACAGTTACAGTTAAGATCCCGACTGGCGAGTTTGAGCTCCATTGCCTGATATTTTGTAATTTGTATTGCATGTCATCATTGAATGGAAATATTTCAATAAAAGAAAAAAATACACAAGAAGTTTGGAGAGAATTTTACGGAAAAGAATTCGATTCGGTTGCCTGAACTGACATTGTGAATTGTCTGAAATGAAAACCTGAATGATTCTGATTCGAAGACTATCATGAATGAGTTGACATTGCAAAAGTTTGGAGAGAATTTCTAATGATTCTGATCGAAGGCTGGATGATTTAATGTAGGAGTTTGAAAATAGAGAGGATAATGAATTATAAACTATCAAACTATCAAGTAGCTGTCATTTGCTAGCTCAAATAAAAATATATATTGCATTTTAAATTTAGAGATATTTTATATTACAAAATGAGATTAGATATGCATCGCCACATTTTGAGTCCCAGCATCGCCAATACTCGAAAGGTTTAATTGGCACACAGAAAGATATATTGATATTCAAAAATGTGTAATAAATATATAAAAATGTATAATGTATGCATAGAATTTATCATGTGCAGGAATTTATAATGTCAAACAAGATATAATCAACATATAAAAAGACATAACACGTGCATATAGAAATATAACGGACAAATAAATATGTATAACATGTGGTGGGTTATGTTTATGATGTAGATAATGGGCGATGGAAAACATTTTCTTTCAAATATTTTATCTCATGGGTCATATAATAACTGAGATAGCTTTATTAATGACGGGTGCATTTCTAATTTTCTAACTTTTGGCTCTTTTGCCCTTGTAATAATATATTTTGGTTTTTACTCTCTTCTAATCCTAATATTTGTGTTGAAATAGCAGTGCACTTGAGATCGGTCCTGGATTTTGGAGGCCTTAGACTGTAAAATCTAGAAACATTGCTTATCAGTTATCAGCATTGTTGATAGTTCTTGAAATCATGGGCCACAAGAATAGTAAAAAGGTAGTTTATATTTTCGTTTTCATTTGTCAGAAAAGCAAGTTTTTATTTTCCAATTTATTTTTCGTATTTCTTTTATCTTGCATGACTTCACTATTTGTGAATTCAGAGAAGTTTGCAACTTGTGAGTTCTTCTATTAGTTAATCTATAATAATGTTAAATTAATCCACCTAAGAAGTCACATCAAGATTATGAAATTGCTAGTAAGGATGCCATGCCAAAATTGTGTGATCATGGATTCATGGTACCTTTCATAATTTCTTCGTGGATTGGGATTTTATAAAATGATCAACAGAACTTACTTTGTATGATGAGATAAAAGATAATTCATGTACATTATTCAACAATTAAACTATATCATAGGATACTGGAGAAAATTGAGAGATCATTACCAATGTAGTAAAAGATTGGGCAATAGCTCTAAGTTTGTTTTTATTGCTTCGTATAAATTTTCTTATAGTACAAAAATGTCTTCAAAGATATAATAAGCCACAATTCTTACAAGAATGACACATGGTAGAGCTGAAGTGGCTTGCTTAGAATGGCTAGGGTTGTGTTACGAGACTATTCGAATGAAGCATTATGGCATCGGCATGCAATTTTATAATTTGGTACTAGCTATTCGCCGGATATTAAATCCTCATACTTGTCTCACAGACTATTCCGTTATATTTCACTTTAAGTAGCTTTGTTCTTACTACAACAATTTAATTAGAAATATTGAAATGTAATTGAAATAATAATTATATTAATTATGAATCGAATAATTAGAAACATTAATTATGATATTATTTAGCTATCTCATAATACTTAGTTAGATAAAAGGATCAAACAATTATAGTTAACTATAAAATGATATTTTAGTTACCTTTCTCATTGTGATAAATAAAAATGAAAATTTTTAACTTCCTTCTTACAACTCTAGGCAGCCCTACAAGATCAAAAAGAAGGGAAATGAAAACCAAGCCACATCTGGCCCTGTAATTTTTTCAGTCTTCTCTTCCTAAATCCTATCTATCGTGTAAGACCTTCAAAAACTCAGAACCGGCATGAATCAAGTACTATTTTAAGATAAATATTCGATAAAAAATGATAACTTCAAAAGACAAACATGAAATATGTTATCTCAAAGACAAAAGAGTCAAAGTTAAAAATTAGAAATCTATACATGTCATTAACACTTCATTATCTCATTCATTTTGATATTATTTTAGGTATGGCTTGCACGTATTTGAATTCTTCTAATGTATAATATGAAATTTATCCTAAATATTTTAATTGAATACCAGCTTAAGACTTTATCCTAATGTTTGACATTATTTTGTAATGCAGATAAATACAAAAATATATATGTGAAAAGTCATATTCTCGCAATTCAAGCATTAATGCGACTATTTCTATGTTTTCAGCATTTTTTTCATGTTACTAAATTAACCTCCCATGGAGAAAACAAAAACTCAAAACATATCAACACCCCTATTTAAAACCTCTAGTTAGAAAAAAGCGTCAACAAGATAATTATTGCCGAAAAACATTCTAGTCTTACATAAAAAAACATAATAAACATAGAAACATTCTCATTTGAAACTTTCTATTTTCTAAGAAGCCCCCAATTACATCTCCGTCTTAATTTGGCATATGAGACCTCTCCATCATTGACTTGATTGATCAAATTAGAAAAAAAAATACTAATCATAAATATTCACAAAATTTAAAAAGAAGTTACTAATATACAAATTTAAGAAGGTACTTCATATATATTTTCATTATTTATTTCAGAAAAACAAGTTTTCCTTTTTTCTAATTTTTCTTTTCTTATTTGTTTATCTGCATGACTTCATTATATTCAAATTCATGAGAAGTATGCATCTTGTGATTTTTTTTTCTTTTAACTAATCCATCTAAAAAATTAAAAAAAAAAGTAATCCACCTGAAAAGTCACAACGACAATATGAAACTGTTAGTAAGCATGTAATGCTAAAGGTGTGTGTGATCATATGATACATTCATAACTTTTTGGTGGATTGGGCTTTATAAAATGATGAACATATAAGTTATTACTTTGTAACTGACGAGATGAAAGTAACCAATGTACATTATTCAACAACTAAGTTAAATAATAAGATATTGGAGAAAATTAAGAGTTTAGTACCAATATTCTAAAAATATGACTTACTAAATGCTTACAATATTTCTATCATATGAATTTTCTTGTAATCGGGAAAATGTCTCCGAATGAATAAATAATAAACCACATTTTTTGCAAGAATGACAGGGAAGTGCCGGAGTGCTTGGAAACATATCATAATGGCTAGGTGATCTTGCAAGATAGATTGTCAGGATGGATCATATAATTGCAAATCATGCCAAGAAACAATCGCATGCCGAGACTAATTAATAGCATCTAGCAAAATTTTATGTATGAGCTCAAATACTTATTCGAGATTGAATCCTCATCCTCGTACTCTCTAGTCTAGTCATGTATTCTCCCTGTCTTTCTTCTAGTATTCAATAATTAAAGTATTAAATAGCTTCGTTTTTAATACAAGAATAATTATATCAATTATGGAACAAATAATTAGAATATTAATATGATATGATTTAGCTAACTAATAATATTTAGTTAGATAAAACTAGCAAATAGATGACATTTATCATTGTGATAAATGAAAATGAAAATAAAAACGGTAGTTTTAGGCAGCCAACATTTGTTCTTGGCCAAAAGGCCGAGAAAGATACGAAGGAAAATAAAAAGAAATTTCATCATCCTCTTTCTAAATCCTATCTATCGTCTAAGAGCTTCAAAAAACTCAGATAAAATATTAGATGAAAAATGAGAAAATCAGAGACAAACATGTTATCTCAAGAGCATAAGAGTCAAAAGTTTAAAAATTTTAAATAAATCTCTCGTTGTTATGACTACTCTTTTATTTCGATCAGTTATTTGTTGTTATTTTAATTACGGCTCGCACTCTTTTATCACAATTAGTTAATTGCTGCTATTTTAATTACAGCTCACATGCTTTCGATCTTATATAGAATATTTAATTTAGCTGAATTATTTGGTTGAGTTTATTTTTGAATGCAAATATATACAAATATAATATATATGGGTGTGGCTAAACAACATACGTATGCACAACATACGTTTTTTTGCCACACCCAAAATATATATTAAAAAAATAAAAATAAAAATTTCAACCGTACGGATGTAATATATATGTTACAAATATGTTGGAGATTAATTTTCACAAAAATCAGAATATTATAACATTGCCATCATATATCATCAAAAATATGCAGCACTATTCAAAACATATATCGGAATAATAGTTTGATGATACATGATGGCAATGATATGTTATTCTGATTCCTGTGAAAATTAATCCACAACATATTCATAACATATATATTACATCCATACGGTTGAAATTTGAATTTTTTTACTTTTTATAACCACTTTACGGGTATTTTAAAAAAACGTATGTTCGAACATACGTATGTTGTTTAGCATCTCCCATATATATATGGGTGGGTGGGTGTGTATATATATATATATATATATATATATATATGAGTTTTTTTATATACATTTACACTATGGCATGGCAATTCAAGGCATAACATATGTAAAATATTTCTCTGTTTTCAGCAATTTTTTCATGTTTCTACCAGAAAACAAAAACTCTGAAACATATCAACACCTCAATTTAAAACCTCGAATTATATATATATATATATATATATATATATATATATATATATATATATATATATATATATATATATATATATATATATATATATATCAACAAAATAATTCTATACCGCAAACCTTTCAAATCTTTCAGAAAAAAAACATAATCAACATAGAAAAATTCTCCTTTAAAACATTTTAATATTTTCTAAGAAGCCCTCCATTGCATTTCGATTTGAATTTGGCCATTTTTGGAGTCGATTAAATGATACCTCTCCATTATTCTCTTGTTCGCCACCACATCCGCCAAACTTATATCCACATATCCCAATGATTCCTAAATCCCAAAAACAAATATACATATTAGTCATAAAAATTCACAAAATTTAAAGAAAGAAGTTAGTAAAGTTAAATTTAAAAGTACCTTGGAGTAAATTAAGCCTTTTTTAGGGGGCCTACTATAAACTTCGACATGAATTCTATCATTAACAGGTGGAGTTTCACACATGAACTCAAACTCTTGCTCCCATCTCGGATCCCTATTTTTCTTCACCACCTAAAAAATAAAAAAAATAAACATAAGAATATAGATAAACCCGAAAAACCTCATAATTCCCAAACTAACATTTTCTCCAAATTTATTCTGAAACAAACCCAAAACAATTCTGAACAAAATCCATTTTGGCTTAGTATAAGAATCTTACCAAAAAACAGAATTAATAATAATAAAAATAAAAAATAATATAAACAAATGAGAATACCTCAGTTTTTTTCTCCTCGCCCTTGAAAATAACCTTAGCGTACGGATTCGTATGATGCTTGCCCTCCAAGTCATTCGCCTCATGCAAGCACACAACCAACAAGCCGCCGCCAAGTGGCGTCCCCTCAGGCGCCTTCGCCACCTCACCGCTGACCTCATCGAGTAACTCCTTTGGCAGTTTGTCTTCCTTGAAGGGCTTGAAGGTCGCCTCGATGATGAGCTGGCCTCGGTTTTTGTCGTTTTGAGTGTCGGCTGGATCTAGGGTTTTGAGCAGGGTTAGGGTTAGGGTTTTGGGCTCTTCGGGTTTTAGGGAGTTTAGGGGGAATATGTTCATTCCCATTCTCTCATGCTTTCCCACCTGAAAATAAAATTTAAATAAAATTAAATTAAAAAATAATAAGAAAAAAATACAAAAATATAGAAAAAATCCAAAAATTAAAATTATCCCCTATGTGTTACGACCTTCAGGTGGTGCAGTCAGTCTAAACCCTAAACCCTAAACAATTCTCTCCAAACCCTAAATCCTAAATCACAAACTTCCCAGACCCCAAATCCTAACTAATAAACTTCAAAAAAAGGGAACATTTTCAAAACATTCAAAAAGACAACAAAGGGTATTTTGGTAATTTGACCTGTTCCCAATCGAAGACTTGCACTTCCAGAGCCTGCGTCTCGGGATCCGTGACCGTGATCTTAAACTCTTCGTTCCACTCAGGATTTAACTCGTTCTTTTTGACGTGAGTTTTTTTGGAGGGTAATTTATCGCCGGCCAGTTTGAGTTTCACATACGGGTCCGATTTTCCCAAAAGGTCCTTTTTGCGTAGGTTTTGGGCGCGAATGACTTTTACGTACAAAATTCCCACCGGCTTTTTCGATGCCCTAAAATTTAAAAAGTAGTCGTTATTAATTTTTTTTTTTTTTGGTAAAGATGGAGTTTTTTGTGATTTTGAGATTTTGCGAGGAAGGGTTTTTTTTGACTTTTTGTAAATTGCTTTTTCTATGCCCTGAAAAGTTCTATCATGTTTGGAATTTTTGGCAAAAAGGGGTTTTTTTGAGATAATGTGAAGTCTTCTTTGAAAATTACTTCTTCGATGCCCTAATAAATTATAAAATTGTTGCTATTACTTTTATATTTTTTTTTTTGGAAATATTGGAAAAAGGAGGTTATATTTGTGATTTTGAGATTTTCTGAGAGCTTTCTTTTGTAAAATGCTTTTTTGATGCCCTAAAAAATTTATAAATTGTTGTTCTATATTTATTTCATTTCTGGAAATTTGAAAAAAGGAGGGAATTTTTCGTGATTTTGAGAATTTCTGAGGGTATTTTGTGAGAAATTACTTGGAAGGATCTAATATAGCAACTTCTAGTGTTTTGGGCCACAAATACATGCTCGCGACTTGTTTTTTTATCGTGTCCTGAAATTTAAAAATAACAAAAAAAATATTATAAAAAAATGCAAACTAAAAATTTTATAGGGTTATTTATGTAAGAAAGAACGGACCTGAGCTAATCTATAAAGGCCAGGAATTGCCATTATGTCTGCTCCTAGAAGTTTCAGACCAAAATCAACATGTGGCTGAAAAAAACGAACAAACAAATTTACAAAATTTAAATATAACTTTAAAATAAAAAATTAATTTACTTTTATTTATTTTATTTATTTTACCTTTTCCATGAGAGAAACTAATATTTTTGCAAAGCATGGAAAAGTAGGAACCAAAGGTTTTAGAGTTATACGTGGCGAAGCAAATATTTGCAAATCCACAATCTAAAAAAAATAATAATATTAGAAATTTAGGAAAAAAACAAATATTTTATCATAAATAATAATAAATAATATATTATTTTTACCTGAATAGATGCTTTTAAGCCATAAGCTTTTACAACTGCGATTAAATTAGGGTTTCCAGCCCATTTAAGAGACGGTTCCATAATGAGCTCTTGTTCTTCAGTTGTGTAAACTTTCATTCCTGTACAATTAATTATCCAAAATTGCGACACTCAAAATAATTTTAATTATTAATTAATAAAGGGTTTAATTGGAAAAAAAATGAACCTTGAAAAGTTGGAGGCAAGGTTCCCAATGTAAAAGATTCAAATTTAACTGAATCTATTTTATATTTTGCGGTATTTTCTGCAATTATTGGCTTTGCGATTTCTTGGGCCGTTCTGCAAATTGCCTGAATAATAAAAAAAATTAAAAGAATTTAATGATGGGAAAATAAAGGGTTTTTAGGAAAATTGAATATAAATTAAATTAAATATAACCTTGTCAAGATATGGCCACATGGTCTCTATGAACTTATTGAGCCAGTCAATCTACAAAATGGGGAAAAAAAGAAAATGATGTAAAATTAAGTAGCGAATCAAAATGAAAAATCAAATTTAAATATGAAATTTGAAATTTGACTTTACTCTGTCGTAATCTGGATTCTTAACCCAAAGAGGCATTTCAGGAAGCATTCTTTCTAAAGAATTCGTGTCATATTCAACCAATGGCCGGATTTTCGGATCCTAAAAATAAAATAAAATAGTTAAAGTAAAAGAAATTAAAATGAAAAAAGATGTTTAATATAATCAAAAATAAAATTGAAACAAATTACGAGAAATGGTAAATAATATCCAATTGAGGGAAAATTAGAAGCATAAATTAAACTAGAAGATATTAAAACTATACCAATGCTTAAAATTTGAAACAAATAGTAAAATCAAAAATCAAAACAAAATTGCAAATGACTAATTAAGACAAAAATTAAGAGAATTGAATTACCTTCACATCAGTAGGCTGGAAATAGATGAACAAATAATACCCGATTACTACTCCAGTTGTCAATCCGATCCCAAATCCAGAAAAACCCAAAACCGTGCTTATTACACCCATCTTTAATCCCTTCCCTAATTTCACAGATTTCGTTCGAAGTAAACCACCTTTACGACAAAAATCAAACAAACCCATTAATTCGTCCGTCTCAATTTCTCAGTTTAATGCATCAAAAGCTCATTTATTCAAAAAACGAAATGATAATTGGATTAAAAACGAAAAAGATGATAATAAAAAGGAAAAAAGGAGAACCAACCGGAAATAATTTCTTTTTTCGGCCTCTGAAAATCTAAATCTGCTGTCACGTCTGTGAAATAGACAAAATTATAGAATAAATAAAGACAAAATTAAACAATACAAATAATCAAATATCAACATCAACGAATCAATTGATTTCCAATATAAGAAATAAATCAACTCCTGACCAAGTCACGTCGGTAACAAAAGAGAAAAAACTAAATATGTGGGTTTATTAGTGTTAATCACCTGATTATGAATTAATATGACATGAAGGAGGAGGAGAAAGAGGAAGAGATTGATTAAGGAGAAGGGATTGGAATTCGATGCTTTACGTTTTCGTTGGTGTTTGATCAGCGAAGGGCCTTCGGACAATGAGAGAATAGTTTTACGTGCACTTGGTGCATGCAGTACAATAGTTATATGAGCTGATACTGCAACGAAGATGCGAAGATGCAGTAACGGTATATAAAAACTGAAAATAGTATATACAAACATGTGAATTGAAAATAAATAGTATATAAAAATTCATTTGATAAAACGGTATACTTTTAGAAAAATGAAAACAGCATATACAAACATATGAACTGAAAATAAACGATATATAAAAATTTATTCGGTAAACAGTATATATTTAAAAAAATGAAAACAGTATATAGCGTATATAGAAACGTGAGAAAACAATATATAATTCCAATCAGTATAAAATGAAAACAATATATAGCTACAGTACCCCCGACGTGATTTCCAATTTCCCTAGTTATATAGAAGGCTTAGATGGGTCTAATAACATGAAGTTTGTTTTTGGAGACAATTTATTCATGTCAAAAATTTTAAGAGATTTTTTGCATATTGAAATTTTTTTTGTCATGAATTAAATAATATATTTTTATTTCGATTAATATTTACTTATACTAAAAAAAGATTTTTGAAAAAAATTATAACTTTTCTAAATGTTACAAAGACTTATATTTTTATTTTTTATTTTAGTCTCTATAAAGTGTGAGGGTAGAAAATTTAACTCAGTTGTACAATGAGTAAGAGAAAAAATATATAAATTTCTACAAAAAAATGTATACTTACAAAAAAGGCTATATGAGAAAAAGTGTACACATATAAGAAGAATATATATATATGAGTATATGTAGTATCTTAAAGTATATATGAAATATGGAAAAAAGAGTTAATATGGTCAAATAGTCAAGTGTATTTATTTTTCTTTGTCATTTGACAGAAAACTATTGGTAGCACACTAAAACTATACTAAGGAGAGTATTTTTTATTTATTTATTTTTTTTTTGAAAAATTGTTCTGCAAAAAAATATGGATATAATATCATTGGAATTCATTTAAAATTTTCACTGATTCAACATAATTTTTTGACCAAAATACCCTCAGCTCTTTCGATTCTACAATTTAAGATAATAAATGAAACAAAAAATAATAGTTTGTGTATTATTTTAGAATACATTATTTTATGTACAATTCTATATTGAACAAATTATTTTTGTGTCTAATATTCTACCTAAAATATTATTATTTTCCTTTATTTTCTATAATTTTTTATGTCACTAAAATACTATTTTTTGATTAATTTTTGAACAAAATGAAATGGGAAATTTATCAAAAACCCCCTAACTTTTCTCAATATTATGAAAAACCCCCTATATTTTTAGATTCCCTCTTTTAGTCCCTATAAAGTAGTTTGAATTTTTTTTTACCCCCTAGAGGGGTTAAATCTAACATATAAGTAGTTAATTTCTTTTATTGACCAAAATGCCCCTCCTTTTTATATTCGATTTGAAGATATAATTAATAGATAACTAATAAATAAATAATAAATAATACATAATTAACATAATTAAAATATAATAAATAATAAAAAAATCATACATAATTAACATAATTAAAATATAATCATATATAACTAAAAAATAATTAGGTAAAATCATACATTATATTTTTTTGTGTAAAAATATTATTCTCTCATTTTTTTTATTTTTATGATTTTATTTATTTATTGCTAATTTTATATTTATATTTTATGTAAATCATTATTTTTATACTTTTTATGACTTTGTATTATGTAAAATGTTTATTATTTTATCTAAATTTTTATTTTATTTTATCTAACAATGCTATTTTTCCTTTAATTTACTTTTTTTTTATGATTTTATTTACTTTTTCAATTCCCGTATATAAAATATCATTTTTTATTTATTATCTTGTTACGTAGAAATTAAATTATAAAAATTATTTTAAAAAGGGCATTTTGGTCCATATAAAAGTTGTGGAATGTTATGTTTAACCCTAGTAGGGGGTAAAAGAAAAATTCAATATGCTTTATAGGGACTAAAAGAGGGAATCTAAGAATAGAGGGTGTTTTTGATAATATTGAGAAAAGATAGGAGTTTTTGATAAATTTTCCAAATAAAATACATAGAAACAACCCAATTTTTATGAGCAGTACTTGTGTTAAAAAAAATAAATGTATTGAAGATTGAAGTTAACCTTGTAGATGAAAATATCAATTCATTTTAGTATAGAACATAAATATAGAATTATTTAAATGCTCTAAGAATGGATAAAATGAACGTTCATGCACCAGTTTTAAACAACAAAGTTTCGACCCAAAGGCGTGATTAAATGACACCGAGGTATAAAAAGAGAGATGCAATAAGTTATAGATTATTATAGATTAAATGGCGGTCTTCCATACAAAGAGAATAAATAAAATTCATTGAAGATAATTAATTAATGCACTAAGATCTCCAATCTCCAGAAATACTATACTTTATACCCTCTTGGAAACGCAGGACTTGGCCGACCTTCTCTTTCACAGGCCCAACAAATAATATATTTTCTAAGGATTAGGATTTTATAGATGAGTGGAATGGGGACATAATAATTTGGTTTTATTATGATTTTATACTTCAATATTATTATATATTTATTATTTCATGTTTATATATTTTAATTCATGTATACGCCATTTTGTATTATAAACTAAAAATATTAGCATATAAATTAAAGTAATGTACGACATATAACATTTCAGCAAATATATGACAAACTGTTTATGTAACTTTAAGTGTCTCGAAAGAGAAATTGTTTATGTATGTTTAGGTAAATTCTATGTATGTATATTGACTTGAATTTTTTTTTCTTTATGATTTTTGTATAATTTAAGCTTGAGGTCATGTGAAAATGTGCTCTACCCTCGTACTTAGGAAATTGTGCGGTACCCATCTCAATCTCTACTCTTAAGTACAAATAAAACGATTTATTTTTGTACATTACCCTTAAACATCTTATATTTCTCCAAAAGTACCATATAATCAAGGACCGTGATGGTAAATAATGGAAGATTAGAAGATTCTTGGGTTACTTATACTATTTTTAATAAAAATATTTTATATACTATTTTTTAATGTTACAAATAGCGTTTAACGGTTTGTAGTGTTCAATATTTTTTTGTAGCGAATAACGGACAATATAGAGCGTTACGTAACGGATAATACTAATAAATATTTTTTTTATGTGTTACAATGTAATCTATGTACATGCAACCTCTAAAACAACACATATCTAACAAAATATCTCTACAATAACTATCAAATATCAAAATATGATACGGTTAATATCAAAGAATTAACATATAACATAAAATCCAAAGTATACAATAATATTTCAACAATTATCATATAATTATAATTATACAATAAGTCACAAGGTAATAATTAGTTTTACGAACACTAAATAATATTTATATTTGCGACGTATCATAATTATTAATGTGACTTTACTTCAACATTCAAAACAAATATTAGCTGCATTATTTAAACATTTTTTGCAAATTATACATTAGAATATGTGACAGTAGAGTGTTGGGATATGAAAACGGAGTTGTCAACCAATCAGTACTAAGATAAAATAAGAGACGTAACAAGAGGCGATAGTTATTGACGGAGAATTAAGAAAGAGTTTTTGGTTTATTTCTTCACAAAAAATATTTTTAATTATTTTATTTTATTTATTTAATAAGTTTTATAACTAAATTTACTTTATAATTTATAAGTAGAAACCAAGAAGTCCATTCAAAATAATAAAAATGAAAAATAACGAAAATTGAATATATTGGTTCATTGTACGCTACACTGCTATATTGGACCGCTATACGGTTATATCGGACGTTACACCGCTATATCGTCCGAAATCGCTACATAGCTATAAAACCCAGCGCCGTAGCGTTTAGCCTCAAGAATTCGCTATATCGCGCTATAATGCTGCTATTTGCAACACACTGCTATTTTTTTATTGTATATATATATATATATATATTAGAAAAATTCGGAGTCCATTTAAAGTTCACTATATTGGGCCAAAATTGAACTATTCGGACAGAACAATTAAATCAAAATAACAAGGATTATGATGAATACTTAGCCCACTGGCCCTAATTACATTGATTCAATTGACATGATATGCCCTTAATTTTCTTAATTAATATAATAATCCCTTGCTAGAAATGACCAACTCAAGTGTAAATAAATAAACACACGTGCAAATCATGTGTCATCCACATCAAATACCCATGTATCTTTCCAAACATATCATGTAACGAGTCATATCAGAATATGAATAAGGACTCACTACATATAACCTCACACAAAAATCCTCAAGGTTTCTGAATTACAGTGTCCCGAGATTCTTTCCAAACATCCAATCATGTAACGGGTTATATCAGAGAATGAATAACGACTCACTACACACAAAAATCCTCAAGGTTTCTGAATTACTGTGTCCCGAGATTCTTTCCAAACATCCAATCATGTAACGGGTTATGTAAGAGCATGAATAACGACTCACTACACACAAAAATATTCTGAATTACTGTGACCCGAGATTCTTTCCAAACATCCAATCATGTAACGGGTTATGTCAGCATGAATAACGACTCACTACACAAAAAAATATTCTGAATTACTGTGACCCGAGCTTCTTTCCAAACATCCAATCATGTAACGGGTTATATCAGAGCGTGAATAACGACTCACTACACAAAAAAATATTCTGAATTACTGTGACCCGAGCTTCTTCCTCACCTACCACTCCATTGCTTAACAAATAACAATGGCTGCTCTCACCAAACCTCCACACATTCAAACCCTTCATTATTCGAACTCTAACTCATGGCGGTCTCTTATTCTCCGTCTTCGCTCTACTCTTCGCTCCGCTCTCGCGCAAAATCCCCAATTCCTTCACACTCCTCCCTTCGTTTCGTTAGAATCCATTCAGTTTATTCGGTGCCGAGGATTTGCGCAGCGCCGACGAGGTATGGAGTGAATGCGACGAGAATTGAGGCCAGCGCGGCGCCGGTTATGGACAAGGCGGGTTCTGGGGAGTCTACTGTGGTCGATGTGGATTTGGGTAATCGGAGCTACCCGATTTATATCGGGCCCGGTTTGTTGGATGAACCTGATCTCCTTCAGAGGTAATTTGAGCTTAATTTGATCAATTTGAGCTATAAATTTGAGCTTAATTTGGGCAATTTCAGCTTAGTTTGAGCTCATTTTGAGCAATCTGAAGACAAGACTGTACCCTTTTTTTTTAACGCAAATCCGATCACTAAGTTTCATTCATCGCCTCGATTATAATCTTCTTTATCAGGATTATAATATCTTTTTCAGAAATTGGATCTTTTTTGATAAAATGAAATCGTCAATTCTGCATGAATTGATTTCAATTTTACTTCCTTGTAACTTAGGCACGTGCATGGAAAGAGGGTTTTGGTCGTGACAAACACGACAATCGCACCGCTCTACTTAGAAAAAGTGACAAAAGCACTGACTCACGGCAAAAACAATCAAGTCTCGGTCGAAAGTGTAATTTTACCCGACGGAGAGCAATTCAAAAACATGGTCAGTTACAGAAGCAATCACAACTAACTAACTAACTAACTTACTAATTAACTGTTTTTATTTTTTTATTCAGGAGACATTAATGAAAGTATTTGATAAGGCGGTAGAAACAAGACTAGACAGAAAATGCACATTTGTTGCGCTCGGAGGCGGAGTGATTGGTGACATGTGCGGTTTTGCAGCGGCGGCATTTTTACGTGGCGTTAATTTCATTCAAATCCCAACCACTCTCATGGCCATGGTATTTTAATTTTTAAATATTAGCGAAAATTCGCAAAACCGCCCCTGCAGTATTCCGGAATTGCAATAAAGCCCCTGAATCATATGCCTAAATTGTAAAAAGAAAACTTATGTTTAGAAATTCGAGACAGTTTCTGTGTTTTATTAGCTCATTCTTAAAGAGTGAATTTCCATAGAAGTCCTATGAATTAACATGAATATGTTTCTTCCAAACGTACATAGTAAAAAAGAATATGCTTTCTTTTTTGTGATTTTCATTAACGTGTTTTCTTTTAATTTTCAATAATACACCTTTCTTTTGTCAATTTCCAACAAGTTAGAGTGTCTTTTTTGCAATTCAGCCACAACACAGGGGCTATTTCACAAATTCTCCCAACTTATAATTAATCCTAAAAATCTTGTGCCAGGTGGATTCATCAGTGGGGGGCAAAACGGGAATAAACCACCCATTAGGTAAAAACCTAATCGGCGCGTTTTACCAGCCACAGTGTGTTTTGGTCGACACGGATACTTTGAACACGTTGCCGGACCGAGAGCTCGCGTCAGGAGTCGCTGAGGTCATCAAATACGGACTCATTAGGGATGCAGAGTTTTTTGTGTGGCAGGAAAATAACATGCATGCCCTTTTAGCCAGGTATTTGAGTGAGAAATTTGTAATTTTTTGGGGGTGTTTTTGGTAAATTTTTCAAAAACCCCTAACTCTTCTGAATATTTTCAAACACCCCCCCACACCCACATCTTTTTAGATTCCTTCAAAAGCCTAAAAAGGTAGGTTTTTTTGAAGGAATCTAAGAGGATAGGAGGGCTTTGATAATATTCAGAAAAGTTAGGGGGGTTTTGAAAATTTTCCTTTTTTTGTGTGGGGGGTAAAACAGGAATAAACCACTCGGTAAAAACCTCATCGGTGCGATCTACCAGACAATAGACGGTGTATGATAAATAAAAAGTATGTAATATTCATTTTTGTTAAAACAGTGAAAGCAGTATATAGAAAAAAAAAGAGAGTATATTGTGACGTGGAAAAACATTATATGCAAATTTCAAACGGTAAATAATGCACGGAAACGGTATATATGTAAAACAGTATGTAGAAAAGAAAATAGTATATTGAAAAGCGAAAAATCAGTATATACGAAATTCCGTCGCGCTTTGTAAATCATGTCAATATTTTCTTCTTATTTGTAATCATGTTTAACAAAGACTAGTGTACTATGTCAGAAAAAAGTACCAAAATTCGAAATTTCAGTACTTATTATCTACTGGACTTCAAAGTGAGAGTCCGTTTTGGGTTAGTTTGAGAATAAAGCTGAAGAGTGGGTTAGTTTGAAAATTTTTGATTTTTCAAACATGAGGGACTAAAATGTGAATTTATGATTTTTCAGGGACCCGAGTGCTTTAGCGTACGCAATAAAGAGGTCTTGTGAGAATAAAGCTGAGGTTGTTTCTTTGGACGAGAAAGAAAGCGGATTGAGAGCCACTCTCAATTTAGGCCACACTTTTGGTCATGTAAATGTTTTAATTGATAATTTATTTTACTACTAAGTTTCAATTTTGTTGTTTTTTTATATATGTAAAACTAATTTAATTTAATTTTCAGGCTATTGAGACTCAAGCTGGTTATGGGCAATGGCTTCACGGTGAGGCAGTCGCTGCAGGAATGGTATTAAAAGAAGAAAATTTAAATTAAATCTTAATAAATTAATTAGTTAATTAATGAAGAAATTAATAAAAGTAATATATATTTATTATTTTTTGTAGGTAATGGCAGTAGATATGTCGTACAGGCTAGGCTGGATAGACGAAACAATATTAAAACGAACGATCGAAATACTAAAACAATCAAATCTTCCAATTTCACCGCCTGACATGATGACCGTTGACAAGTTCAAAAACACCATGGCCGTAATTCTCTCTCTCTCTCTCTCATAAATGTTTGCTGAGAAATTTGCAAAAGCGCCCCTGCATTAGTGGAAATTGCAAAGAATACCCTGCATTATTACTGAAATTGTGGAAAACTTCTCTAATTATTTGAAAACCATTTTAGTTTTTTTTTTGCAATTTGGGCATAATTTGCAATTTCCAGTAATGTTTAGGGGCTTTCTTGCAAATATCCCATGTTTGGTATATAATAGTAAAATATTCTTTGTATAAATATTTGATAAAAATGAGGGTGGATTTGGAATTGGAATGTAGGTGGATAAAAAGGTGGCGGATGGATTGCTGAGACTGATACTGCTCAAGGGACCGTTGGGAAATTGCGTTTTTACCGGGGACTATGATAGAAATGTGCTTGATGAAACTCTTCGTGCCTTTTGCAAGAATTAATTAAATTAAATTCTCCATGTTTGGTTTTTTTGATGCGAATTGGTGTTTGTTTAGTTCTGAGTTTGTTGTATACTTTAGTAGATAATTGAATAAATGTATTTACTCGAGTTAATAAACTTTTGAGATGTGTTATTTGATACCATTCAACTTTGTTTGGCTTTCAAGTGATTACAAACTAGAAAAGATTTGAAGTATAGAAATATTCTACCATGTATTTTATTATTTGGGAAATTTTTCATAAACCCCCTAATTTTTCGAATATTCTCAAAAAACCCCTATCTTTTTATATTCCTCCAAAAACCTCTATTTTTTTAGCCTTTTTCAAAAACCCTCTAACTTTTTTGAAAATTATCAATAACCTCCTCTCATTTAGTTATTTTTTTTTAAAATGACAATTTTACCCCTTTCATTTTAGTATAGTCTTATTTTTCATTTTTATTGGATATTATTATTCTCAATATTCCAACTTATTATATATTTTACAAAAATGTACAAAAAAAAAAAAAAAATTAATTGGAATATTTTTTTAAATATAATTTCCAAATCATTTGTTTTTCTTTTTTTGTACATTTTTGTAAAAATTATATATTTTTTTAATATAAGTTGGATATTGAGAATAATAACAACCCTTAAAATAGAAAAATTAAACTATACTTAAATGAGAGGGATAAAATTGTCATTTTAAAAAATGTAACTAAAGGAGAGGGGGTTATTGATAGTTTTAAAAAAAGTTAGCGGGTTTTTGAAGAAAACTAAAAAGATAGGGGGTTTTGAAGGAATCTAAAAAGATAGGGGATTTTTGATAATATTCAGAAAAGTTAGGGGGTTTTTAAAAAATTTTCCTTATTATTTTTATGTTTAGAAATAGTTTTATAATAATATGTTTTGAAATTTATATAAAAGGGTTGTAATAAGATTCATAAATTAGTTAATAAAATGTTTTTTTATTTAATTCGGGTATTTTACTCTTCTATTGCAACATTGTGGTGACTTGTAATGCTACCTACAGTGAGTTTGGCCTTTCTAAATGTCTTTAAATATCAAAGAACTTGATGGAACCAATCTTATCCAACGCACCAGCGGTAATAAGATTCCGGCAACGGAAATAGATGCTCAGTAATTGGGAATCCATGGTTCACAAATTGGTATGACCATAAGCCAACTAATTTCCTGGTTCATTTCGCCTCTGGAGTTAAGAGTCGAGCAGCTGAGACTCTATGTAAGCATGGCGGTAATCTACCTGTTAAGTGAAACAAATGGAAGAGATGGCGCAATGTTTCAAAGTACCCTCAACTGTGCTGCCAACTCAAGTGGAAAATGAAATCACATGCATCCTAGACGGTTCTTGGTTCGATGCCAACTCGAGTGGAATCGGTTATTGCTTCATACAAGGGAAGATTGTTATCGAGCATGGGGTCCGGAAATTCATCTGTAGATCGCCAATCGAAATGGAGGCTATGGCATTCAGAATAGCCTTGCAAGGGGCCAAGCTACTCCACCTAATGGATTGCACGTTCATCGCAGATTGCTTGTTGCTAGTCCAAGCGCCAACTAACAAGGAGTCATTCCTCACTTCTGGCGAGCTTACTACTCAAAGAAGGCTTTTAAATATTAGGAAATTGCTTATAAATATTCTTGCAAAAATTCATTTCTTTAATACAAGTCTAAGTAGGTAAATTGTTTACATTTAAAAAAAAATATATATCGAAGCTGGAAAAGATTGCGGCAATGCATAATAATTAGTTCATTAACTATGGAAACCGAAGCACAACCTCTGCAGCAGATTAGTTTGCACAATTGGGCACGCAAACACCAATATTCATTCCAAAGTTACACTCTTCAATAATTCCTAGGTCAAATTCAGTTCAGAATAGGAGAAGATTTTATTTTGTTTTCATGTTTAATTGCAAGCCATGAGGAATGTAATGAATATTAATGGGATTGTTAAGCAAAGCCTATGAGCCATTTTAAGGGGGAAAAAACAAGATTCCAGAAATGAGAAACGGACCATCAAATTTAATTGCTCAAATAAAAGATTCAAAAACTAACTCGATAAATAATTGCTCAAATAAAAGATTCAAAAACTAACTCGATAAATTCTTTTATTTCCATTGATCTTCTCTTCAAAGTTACATTTTATTTGATTTCAACTCTCTTCTCTCTCTCTCTCTTTCTCTCACACACACACACAAA
The DNA here is from genome assembly GCA_024447665.1 of Juncus inflexus. Taxonomy (NCBI): domain Eukaryota; kingdom Viridiplantae; phylum Streptophyta; class Magnoliopsida; order Poales; family Juncaceae; genus Juncus; species Juncus inflexus. The sequence continues at coordinate 9,714,277 of JAJHPC010000015.1, read as the reverse complement.
ACACGTCAGTATTACAAACAAATGACAAATGACCCTCCTTTCTTAAATCTGAAGGACATCACCACTAATTAGTCTAATCCAAGAAAAAAAAACAGATTAAACCAACAAACTAACTATTATTTCCTAACTAAAGCTTCAAAAGTCTCCTCAACTCATTAGTAGCACAAGCATCCACGTCACCCTCCTCCTTCTCACCATTTTGACCTCTCTCCCCTTTCTGTGCCAGCACAAACCTTGGAATCGGTACACTACTAGGTGGAGGCGATACAGAATATCCCGTACCAGTCCAAACCACCTCTTCTTCTTCCTCATCCGCTCGTACCGGTCCAGCTCTTACCGCTCCTGTTATCTGCACCGGTACAGCTGCAGAAACAAATACATGCTTTTCATCTATCTTTCTAGGGCTTGTGGAAGCATGACGTGGAGGTTTCTGATGTGTCTGCTGACGTGGCATGCCTCTCCATGCGGGGTTTATGGAAGGAAGAGGCGGCTGATTAGAAGAAGGTAGAGTTTGGCGCTTCTTGAATGGGAAATAGTTCTCTAAAGAAACTGATCTGAACAGAGCTCCGCCATTGAAGGATTGCTCTACCAGCACGCTCTCCATTGTTGTTGAGTTCGGAAAAAAGGAACAAAATTAACTAAAGATATGGATAAATTAGAAGATTTGTATAAATCTTGGCAAAATTACAACAACCAAGAAAAAATCCTTCTTCTGTGATAAAAACAACAAAGAAATTCAAAAGGAAAAAATCAAGTATCAGACAAAGTATATATTATAAATCAGTATATTAATTAGTAGTGTATTTCTCTTTCTAAGGAAAAAAAAAGCCTCTGTTTCTCTCCTCCTTATATAGCCTAACCAAGCACGAGCTTCACAACGGATACATTTAATAAGGAAAAGTATAATAAACTATTTTCCACCATTACCCTAAATTATTTACTAAGTTTCCATCTATTTGCGAATATTAAAGCAATAAAGGCTGCGGTGGAATACCGACAGGCGCTGCAGCCGAGACAGAGTAATGCATGGCGGTACCGTCCTTTGGATTTCGACCGTTGGATGGAGATCTAAGAACTAGCCGTTGGGTTGATCTGATACGTTGGTTCCGGAACAAGGAAACATTGGGAAGGCGCAAGGAAAGTGTCTGAAGGATTGTTTAAGGCTCCAGTGTCTTTTTGAATTCACAGCTCTACAGTTTATTGTAAATGGAGATGTACATTTAAAAAGTTTTTACCAATGTTTTTTAGGAAATAATTGTATTTTGACATATTAGTAGGATGTATGTGTAAATGGAGAGGATTAAGATCGGAATACTGTGCTCGTTTTCTCTGTTCTTCTATTGTTTTTTAATTGGTTGGTGCTAATTAAATAGGGGGGAATTTGTTAAGGGATTATGTAAGGGTATACACATCCCCACCCTCCCCTCAGTCTACCATTAGGATAATAGGTAATATAATATCATTCTTTTCTTTTTTCAGAAAGTCTAATTTGGGCCGTGGATTTTAGCCCAACATGATTAGACCTGGTTTGATAGAAAAAAAATTATAACATAGAATATGTTTGGTTTGATAGAATTTGTGAAATTAGTCACTAAATTTTTCAGTTGTGTATCTCAAGAAAATAAATAGGGTAAGGTGGATTTGGATTATAGATATTCTATCAAGCCATTGGCAATTAAAAGCTGGACTACTACCGAGACTTTTTGGAAACTTCTTTATAGACTTTGGCAGACCCTCTATGTAGTCTGTAGGGGGATTGATTGACTTTCCCCATAGTCCTGAGGCTGTGTCTCGATCTCCTAGTGTGAAAGAGAAGTGCGGATCTTATAATTTTCTTTTGAACACATATATCAACAATTGGTAAAAGAATAAATAAAAATAAATGATTTAACTTTACTCATATGAATCTCCAATGAACATAATATATTATTGTTACCTTGAAAAATTGGCATATAAAAACAGAATGCAAAAAAGAAGAGCAAAAATTAATGAAAACTACAACCTAATCATCTCTTAATTTATGCATTATTCTTGGTTTTGCGGTATGAGCACTCGGCTTGAACGGCGAGAGTGTTTGTAGTCTCCGGACAGTTGATGTCGACTCCGTAATCTTTGCACGTGACGGGAAGTGTACAAGAGCTCTTTCCCAAAAAGCTGTTTATTTCATTTATGAAAAAAAGTTAGTTTATGCATTCAAAAAAAAAAAAAAGTTAGTTTACCCTTTCATAATTAACAACTAAAATATATTTCAAACGCAATTAAATATATTTTCAAACGCAAATTGTGTTTAAAAACAAACAAATAAACAAACATATAAATATACCTTTTCGACGGGAGGTGTAGCAGGAGTGTGACAGTTACCACAGTGAAATTTCCACACATGCCCGTCAGATTGCCAAAGCTCACGAAAACAATCTTATTAATGATCTTTTTGTCAGGGCAAGTTAGAGTGGTTTTGGGGTCCAGATCAGCAGTGGTGATCTGGATTTGACGATGTTCTCTCATCTGTGCAGGATGGTATTCCGACACGAACGTACAAATATTGTCCCTCCTCACCGTGACTATCATTATATCTTCTGGTTTGCCTCCATGTTCCTCAAACACCACAAGAAGGTTGTTCTTGGGCTTCAAGAACGAGCGAGTCACATGGTATCTGCATTTCATAAATTTATATTATTCGAATTTGTCTGATGATATGATCGGTAATGTAAATTTACGGTTAGACTGAATTACTTACACAGATTGAGAAGGCTTGTCAAGAGGACACAGATATGAGATCCAGTGTCTGCCGATGGACTGGCCATTGATCCATGACATGCCCTTGCCCATGCTGCTCAAGTCGAGTGCAACTGGGTCGGATCTGTCAGGCACGTCAAAATATCATTTGTACCACATAACCGGCATGTTTGTTTGTGATTTTTGCCATTTGACATTCTTAATTCCTTCTTCGTCATAGAGCTTTAGTTTCTCTCCTGCCAATCCAAACTATGTAATAAAATAAAACAATTTAGGCACATTGTTGAAATAGTACAAATTCAAGGTTATTATACATGAAATTTGGTTTAATTAATTGATTAGTTAATTAATTACCTCATGACCCCAACCATTCTTTGTCAAATCAAGGGTATCAGTATTGAGACCTTGAATTGCAACTGTGTGCACGCCAGCCATCCTATGCTCCATGTAAGGTCCACTATCCTATATTATAAAAATAAAAAAATGAGATTTATACATCATATACATATAATGTATTATATTTTAGCAGAAAACTTTAAGATAAGAATTATGAAACTAGGTAATTACCGGAAGGCCAACCATCAGGTTGAAAAGAGAGATGTGATTAGCTACTGGTTTCAAATCCATAGGCTTTTGGAAAACAAATGATTTCTCAATCTTGGTTCCATGTCCAGTTCCTAAAAATATATCACATTTTGTAAGGACAATGCACCATTTAATCCTAATGTATGTGAAATTACATTTTTCTTGGAAACTTGAAAATATAGGGATTTACCAATATATATCACATTGATAAATGCATGCATGACGTGGCCAAGATTCGAAACCTGAAGCACCGGTTTGATATCTTGTCTCATCGGCAAATCCTCATCTTCTAGAATACACTTTAATAATCAATAAGAAAGGGAAAACTAATAAGATATTCGTCATGAAATAAAGGATAAAAATATATATTTTGTGTTAATTAATTAGCTTGTGGAGTACCAAAGATAGTCAATGTTATCTTTAGTCATGTTAAAGAGATCCAAAGGCTCTTGAGTTTTGATGGAGGCCTCGCGATACCTCGGTACCGGTTCCTGGTGCATTTCCCACACATTGTTTTGTTGCGATTGTTCTGTGAGATGGAACGATCTTGCATTGTGTTGTGAGTTAACCTATTTCAGATGATTAACATTAAAATTATGGTACATTTAGATACTATATTATTATAATTAAATAATTTTCTAATTTTATTATTTGAAATGAAATGAATAATATTTACTCTTTGAGTGTTGTAAACCACAGTCTTGCAGTCAGGAAGGATGCTGATGGAACGGTGTGGCAAAAAGTAGTCTTTGCCCCTAAAATTAACACCTCCATCTATTCTTGTATTCGTGTTAGTTAAGAAAGCGACACAAATTTTCTCGTCGGGTTTCTCATAAACCCTACCCTGAAAATATGATGAAAAATATATGCATTAAAACTTCAAAACAATCTATTATCTGAAATGATAAGATAAAAAAATGTATACGTACCTCAAAGCCCTTACCGAAGTTTTGGTAAGAGTTTACGCCCCAAAGCATGCCCTTACGGCACAATCTAAGCGTATGGTGCAAATCACGGAGATGCCCCCATTTAGGCTCCTTTTGCATGCCTAAAATAAACACAAACCATTAACAAAACATTTCGTAAATTTCCGAAAATGAATATAAACATATTAGAGTTTATTGGTCTATGCATTTGTACCGAATTCATCGAGAGGAGCTTCATCATAGTATCTGGTCATCACAAAGGCAGCACCGATCCTACCGAAGTTGGTTCCACCGTGATACTACAAAAAGATTAGCAAACAGAAATATCAAAATTAAATTGAATATTCACCTTATTTTTACCAATTAAATTGAAAATTAAGCGTTTATATATTTTGGTAAAGATACTTAAAATAATACCATGTAATAATTTGTGAGGGTTCCGTTCTTAGAGAAAAACCACGCAACAGAGAAAGCAAGATCCTCAGCTGATCTTTGAGACGGCGGATCACCGAAGACTCTGTACCTGAATTAGACCAACCATTCAAACATTTCCTGTATTTTAGTATACTTCTTTTTCATTTAATAGAAATGAGTTTCTTGTATATATTTAACATATAAATAAGAGAAATAATTCATAGATAATACTTACTGAGCAGTCCAATTCTCGGTCCAAAGAGCGGGCTTTGTCGGATGGATAGGTGCAAATGTATCTCTGCAATTCCTCCCATTACAAGTAGGAATCTAATGATAGCTCCACATTACAAATTCTATTTGATTTTTATTTTTCTAGAAATATTATTAGTATATACATATAAATTATTTAAAATAAGATCAAATTGAATCAAGATGCTAACCACTGCACCAGGGGCTTCCTTTTGTTTGCACATAACCCATGGGACTCCAACCTTCAAGTCAAGAGCCATTTTTCCAGCCCATTGAATGTATTTCATACCTTCTTCTTTGAATGTGGCCGCTATATTGTTGTATTCATTCTCAATCTGTCCAAATAATCAAATTTCAAAGACTAAGTAAAGAAAATGTATGTATTTTTATTTTGATTATTTTAACATATCTATATGTAGAATTGAAGGGGTTGTAGTGTATACGACCTGTGCGAGAATAATCGGACCGCCTTGAGAGGCAAAGAGTTTTTCTTTGTTCATTTCATCAACGACCTTCTTCACAAACCTCCCCATGTAATACTACCACAAACCAAAAAAAGGAGAGAAAATAAACTCAAACAACTAATTATAAACAAAGAAGAATGAGAAAAAAAAAACTTATTTTTTTATTAAAAAGGAATTAATCGCAATTCACCTTGAATTGATCGTTGTTTGTACGAAAGGTGATGCCTTCGACCTCTCTCAGCCAGAATGGAAGTCCTCTGGAAAAAGAAATTACAAAATTGAATTATATTAGGAGCCATATTCGAAAGTAAATTTTCAATATGAACGGAAATTTGTGCGCTTACCCATGATTCCATTCTGCTTGGATGAAGGTGTTAGTACAATGCCTAGGCCAATATATTTGAGACCTAGATGTATGAATTGTGTTAAACAAACATTATGTTTATTTAGAGATATTTTATATAATAAATGCGTATTGGTTATTTTATTCTTATTACTAAAATGAACCTTGAATATGATATTCAGCTTTATATCATCAAAGTATGTGACTTTGATAGTAAAATTATAAAGTATTATGAATGATATTCTAAACCGTTCTTGATCATTCATAGGATGTTTGTGAGACAAACATAATTTATGATAAGCTATAAATGTACATCAGTGTGTTAGTTGACTGATGATCACGTTTTACTGATCATGAATAAGTAAGTCATTAACGTAAGTATATGTTGGAGACCATATACTGGATTGACCAACTGTGAGAATACTAGATGGTTCGTGTCATTAGTTATTCTCAGTAAAGAATGTATCTATAATACTTAGACTTGAGATTATCTCAGTTTCCTACATGAGAAATTTTATATTTTAATATAATCTAACATCATCTTTAACCGGGTGATCATAAAGATTATAATTATATATATAATGAATTATGCGGAGGAAAGAGTTTAATTAAGATAAGATTTGTTCCTCTCATAAATTGAGAGAGATATCTTTAGGCCTCTTGATAATTTGATTGAAGAAACGTACGGCCGTGCTCGAGTGAATTAATATGGAGTTATTAATGTCATTTCATGTTCGATCAAATTCGGTGTGAAGAAATATTTATCGACCAACGTAAGGTTGACACATACCATGCCTTATGGACGATATAGATATCGTGTAACAAAGGGATACAATGCATGAATATAAATTAGGTTTGATCGAATCATCCATACTTGCTTAATTTGGGTAATCATGATGTCTTGCTAGGGGCCGCTCATGATTTATAATCCGTTATGATTATTGCCAACATTAAGTAAACCTACATGGTCACACACAAAGAACAACTATTGAGATGTACACAGAAAAATCATAACTTATGTGATAAGTTGTATGAAGAGCTACATAGTTAAGTGACGCATCCAATCCTACATCTTATATGATAAGGTGTGTTACATATATGTTTACATAGTTACCATACACATAGGATATGAAACTTATGGACTATATAGGCACAAGAGACACCCCAAAATGATTAATAAAGGCATATTATTTTCGTCCAATTTTTGTGAGACAAAAAGAGAGAACAATCCGAAAAATCTTCTCTTGTTATTTCTGTGAGAAAAATGAAGAACGAATACTAGCATATATCATTTTTTATCCATTCAAAGGGGTTGTTCATGCGGATACCGGTAGAGGACGAAGCGAAGTGCGGCGTCTTTGTGATTCGGGTTGAACCGTGGTTTTGTTTGGAGAATCGGTTTGTTTGGAGAATCGGTTTGCTTGGAGAATCGGTTCGTTTGGAGATCGCTTGGAGATCGGTTTGTGAGACCGGTTAGGCGAAACATTCAAAGGATCGATTTGGATACCGGTTTGGAATCAGGCAAAGAAAAGCGTCAACCAAATTCGCTTTCGATCATCACGGATTAAGCGTAATCCGAAGGTACAAAGTTATGAACTTTTCTTTGATTTAATTGTAATTCACGGATCCTTCTTTTGGGTTTCGAATTCGATTTTGTTTCATTTTTGTTTTTCCGTTGCATTATGAACCGCATAATTCCATTCTTTTAAATCAACTTGATGAATTGGGCCAAGTCATTTTGTCCCTCAAAATTGAACTGTGATAACAACCAAAGGTACTATAAATAAATAAGAGAATAAACTAAAACATATCTATTTTTTGAGCAATTAATAACAAAATGAACATATTGTTCTCGGTTTGATGATATTTAAAATAATTCCGTAATTACTAATCTTGTTTGAGAATGTCTTATTAGCTCAGAATGTCACTCGTCAAGTTTTCGAAAATGGAGATTTCATCGGAATGGAAGCATCTCCTTGATCTCAGGAAGACTAGAAGTCGTCACACTTTTAAAGGACTTCAAGAGAGGATTTCAAGGCGTGGGAGCAAGTTTCTTTAGTCTTCTAGTGTGTTGTGTGGTGTAAGTAATTTATTTTGTACTAAAAAGAGAGTAAAATGAGCAATCTATTTAATTTCTGCTAGTTCCATTGGCAACGGACCTAGTCCATTGCCAACGGAAGTAGTCCGTTGGCAACGAACCTCCCTGTTGCCATTCATTTTCTCCTGGAGTTTTGACTGAAAAATTGTTGCGTGAGTTCCGTTGGCAACGGAACTACAGGAACATAGCCGTTTGATTTAAAATCCTCATTGATTTCCTTCTGTTTTTGCAATCCGTTGGCAACGGAACTGCTCAGGTTTCCATTTTTTGAGGGCGGCTCTTTCCTCCTTTAAAAGAGGCGCCGCCCTCCTCAGTTTCGTACATGAATTCAACATACAAAAAGCAGAAATACTCTCTTCTTAATACTGTTAAATTGCTCTAAATCTCAAGAGAGACTAATCGAGTTGTTGAGCGTGTTGCTCGTTGTTGGTTGAGATCGAAAGATATCGAGTTTGTAAGTTGATTGTTTCACCGGATGTCAAGTTTGTTGTAAGGAGACGGTGGATCGTGGTTTTGTACTCAAACATTATTTGGATTAGTGATTTTCGGAGTTGTAAGGAAAGTCCCGGAGAGTAGGCAACTCGTGAACGCGGTAAGGGCTCCTAGCGAGTAAACAGGTGGTTAAGGCTAACGCAACCACCTCGCCAAACGCCGTCATCAGATCGTGTGTTCGGTATCTCTTTACTTTTTATATTTACTTTAATTTCTTATTTATTTATTTATCTTTCTTTGTTAATTAGTATTCAAACTGTTGGGTTTCAGACGTGCATAACGCAGCGGAAAACAAAAATTTCGTCCAAAACCAATCCGAGGATCCGTGCGTATCGGTTAAATCAAAGAAATAAATCTTAAAGATACCTTTCGGATTACGCTTAATCCGTGACGCTCAAACCATGCGTGTTGTCCATGCGCCTCTAAACCGGTTACCGTCCTAACCGATTTTACGTCCGTCTAGGCCGTCTAGGTCGGATCGTGCGGAAGTCATCTACCGCACACACAATCGGTCTCCACCAAAACTCTCAACAAACCGTTCTCATCTTCTTAGGCCGAATAGATCACAAGCGCCGAAAGTACGAACGCCTCTACCGGTGTCCACACGAACAAACTTCTTAAAACGGGAAGAAGAACAATATATATGCTAGTAGCTTGTCCTCCTCTTGCATAAGAAAACTCTTCTTATTTTATCTCACAAAAGATGTATATAATTCCTCTCATATAATCCCACTCTTTCATTTTTGTCATACAAAAAGGAAAGCACCCTTTCATAATTTTGTCATACAAATTAGAAAGTATATTTTCTCTCTTTTATCTCACAAAAGAGAATGAGAAAAATGAGAGAGAGAATGATTTGGTCTATAGAATTTGGAGTCCTCTATATCCTTATATAGAGGTGAAGAGTCATGTCTCCTCACACTAAAAGATGTGTATGACATCACTCATCATTATCCATATGACATAATCTAGACTCTTCTAGATTACATGATCTTTTGTGCTCATAGTCTTTATATACATATATATCACATCTTATCACATAAGATGACAATATATTTTGTGACATTCTTATGCAACTCATCATATAAGTCGCTAGGATTTTCTGCGCCCGTTTCAGTTTGTTATTTGTGTGTGACCCTGTAGGTTCACTTAATGTTGGCAATAGACTTGACAGTCTATAAATCATGAGCGGACTCTAGCAAGCCATCATGACTACCCAATTTAAGTGAATATCGGTGATCCGATTTACCTAATCAACAATCAACAATCACGTATTTAGACAAAACTCTCAAGTTGTATCATATACATACTTTCGTATGTTTCTATTAAGAAACAACGTCTTGACATCCACTTGACATCTTTTGTAGTCATACTATGAACATATGTCCAAGAAAAATTTGAAATACATAAGCATGATGACTTGGAAAAATATTATCATAGTCTATACCATGAGTTTAACTTAACCACAAATCATCCATTATATGTTTGCACATTATCCATGTCAGTCTTTCTTTTAAAACCGTATTTCCATCTGATGGATCAATCAAATTCAAAACTTGATTGTCTGACATGGATTGCATCTCAACTTTCAAAATCTCTAACCATTAGAGCCTTTACTCATCATAGTCTATTAGTAGAATGTGGACTCATCATCTATGAGTACGGAATTTTTTTTTTTATCATTAGACACGAAAAATCTATATCTTTCGGGCCTGTGATAAATTCTAATAGATCTACATGAATACACTTATGTTATATACTCAGACTCTTCAACATCTTGAGAGTTTAGTTGATTAATTGCAAACTCAATCACTAGTTGAAATCTGAATTAATTTCCATCCGACCATTACTGTCAGTATGTGGAATTTGAACTTTTCAAATTTACTCCCACTAATTCTTTTGGAAACACTTCTTCAAAAGAGATATAATTTTCGAGTAACAAACACTTTGTTCTCATATTAATTATAGAAGTAATATCCTTTACTTTTCTTAGGATATTCCAAAATAAACACTAATCCGATTAGATGCATGATGCTTCAATTAAGTATCATATCCTCAAATCTTCATAAAAGATAATCTGATACACCTACTAGTCCATATCGCATATGGAGTCTTTTACAACTGCTTCAGATGGAATTATATTCAGTATGAACGCAATAAGAGCGTAACCCCGAAAGAAATAGAAGATATATTTGACTCATCATAATCGAACTATATCTAATAAAGTTCGATATAGTTATCATGATGATCAAACACTTGGTTCTCGACTCCTCGATCTCATTAAAGAAATTTGATTTTTCGAAGCCAAGTTTTATTCTCTACTTCATTATTTGTAACTTTTGAACTTTTCAAAATATTCAAATTTATTGTTTCAATAAAGCGATGAAGTAGTTTTCTCTAGCACCTTCACTCATTGATGAACATACATCACTATGTATGAGAGCCAATAAGTAACTTGCTTTCATCTTACTTTGTGAAAGACGTATATGTCATCTTGACTAATAAACAAGTTACACATGTTTCAAATGATTCAAAATCAAATGAATTTGAAAATCCATCTTAATGGATTTAATAAATATTCATCTTATTTAAGTAGACCAAGTGACAATGCTAGATTTAAATTCTTAATATTAATGTTATCGATAGACTTATAATTATCTTATTCGATATTACACATAAGGTAATTTTTCTATTGGAATATTTCCAAAGAAAATTGACATTTGTGAATGGTGAAATTATTATTTTCAATAATAAATTAATAACCATTCATAGATAAACTCGAACTATAGATAATACAAAATTTGTTGTCGACATTAAATAACAATTATTTATGTCGGCGATAAGTCCAAAAAGGCAATGTAAATAAATGAGTTACTTGAGAAAATGCAACAACTTTTGCTACATTTGTCACTCATATGTTAACATCATATTTACTCAATAGTCTATAACTTTGTCAGCATATTTTCATAAATGTGTGATTCATATCGTGTATCTAATACACATGATGTGAAATAGACAAGTTAATTTCTATAACAAAAATACTTGAAGCGATAGTCACACTATCATTTCATTCCCTTTTTCGTATCTTCTTGAGAAATTATGGTTTCTTTCAATGAACCGATTCACTGCAAAAGATACTAATTTCTTACCTATGGCCGAAGCCTCGGCAACATCTTGCCCTTATCTTTGGGAGTACTTTTTACGTTCCTTTTAAGCACGAGAACATTATTGACAATACTTGTCCATGTTCATGTTAACGATTATTAACATCTTATGTTATCTGTCCTTCTCAAGGATCTATTGTGAGACATAAATAGATATACTATTCGATTTGAATAATATGCAAAGACTATTATTCTTTAAATATTTCATATAATGACTCCCACTATTTTTTAATCAAATCAATAACCCTCAATCACATTGATTTGGAAACTTTCAATCCATGAAGTTTCATAGTGAGACAAGATCCATATTTCAAATTAAGTCCTAAGTGAGCTTTGGCTCATCGCCTAGAAGTTAACTTAGTTAGGTAGGAATAATTCCAATTGTATCTCATACAACTCTTGAACAACATAGGATAAGCATCATATGCCCGACATATATATCCTATCGTATGACCCGAGCCCAAGTCCGACTTGATAGCCCAGTTAAGTCAAACCATGTCTAATCATCGGCAAAATAGTACCCAACACACTCAGCTTTGGCATGACCTCTGTTGGCTCCCACTTCCCGCATTCTCTCCTCCTAAGATTGTCCCTACATACCCAGCTTTGGCATGACCTATGCAGGGTCGATTAGAGTATCGAGAGATTTAGACTTATGGAAGGCACTTCATGACTTAACATTGGTTTGAGGGATTTTATTTAATATTATATGTTATTATACAATATTCAAAGAACATCACATGTACTAATAGAATAAAGATAATAACAATGATATATCATGTATTATAATAAGCAATTTTATTTTATTTTATTTCATTATTTTGTAGTAGGGGTATTTTCATAATTTCTGAAATAATTTTATGTTGGGGAATAATAAATTGTATCTCAATAAATCACATTCTTTAAATAATGAATTTAGAAATTTGAATCATCAGAATCTGAGGTGTATTTTGAAAGTTACAATTATTTTAACTTGAGGGACTAAAGTGCAAAGATGGCGAAATATTAGCTGTTACGCTTCCTCTTCTGTCCGTTCAAAAAAGTTGTATTAGTAGACACTAAATTTTTGGATCTGAATTAATAGAAAATTCAAATGCGTGAATTTAAATTGATTAGAGGTTTTATTTTCTGAGTTAATTGGGCATTAATGAGAGGGTAGCTATTCTCATTTTATCCTGTCACATAGAGACAACCTTATGTCCTTTCATTTGCATTATCTCTCTTTCATTTCCTCTCTCTATTTCCCTGTACATGCACAAGAGCCAAGAAGGAGTTTGAGAGAATTGCACTTGGTGTAGGTAGACCTATAGTGAAGGCATTACCCGGTGTAGGCGAATCGTGTCTACTCAGTCCATACCCTTGTTTTGTTCTAGCCCAATCAGATTTAGTCTTTTCTTTTCTTGTTCAACTATCATTGTGAGTAATTCATTTTATTCGGATAAACTATTACTTTATGTGTGATTAATTAGGATCAGTATTTTGCATAATTAGATCATGTTGCATGCATTCATGAAATTAAATCTATAAAGATTTTGTTATTATGGATCTGTTATTTAATTAACATAACTTTATTTTTTCAAAACTAATTTGTGTAATGATAAATATTTTTATATAACATGAATAGAAAAATATTATATTTAACAAACAAATATGTTAGAATACGGTATTATGATGTTATTTTATTATGTAATATTATGACTAATTAATTTTAGAATTTTATTATATTTTATTTATTTGAAGATACAAAATTAAGGGTTTTTGGAAATCTGAGAAACAAAAATATTATTTTTCTAAAATCTGGAATTTATAAAACTGGGACTGGAAATACTGTTCATTAGAGAATCTGAAGTTTCGTGTACTCTTCTAGAAGCTGGAATTTCAATTCCGATTTATTAAGGAAATTTGTTTTAATCATATATTTTTAACCAAGACTTCAAATTTCGCAAATAAATAGTCCATTTATATGTTTTTGGGCATTCTGAACTCATTGGTAATATTAGTTTCTGCATTTAAGGTCCAGAAAATATTTTTTCGTAAATAGTCAGATTAAGTGAGCATGTCGGTTCGAAGTTCGAGATCGATTAGTAATAAGTATTAATTAAATAATTAGATTCGCGTGAGGAGGAGTTTGTATTAGAAGAAGACTGAGAAGTTGAAAGTGTTGTGAAGGAAGCTCAAGAGTTTGTGGAACCCGAAGATTTCGCGTGAGAGTTGCTAGTTGCATTTATTCAGGTAAGGTTTTGCCCGCATATACTTTTTCCTTTGGCTATATTTGTTCTTCCGTACAAATATTATATATATATTATAAGTACCTATAATGATAGTAATATTTAATTTAGAACTTCTATTTGTGAGATAGAGCTTATATGGCTGAAATTAATATTTTTAGTAATATGAGAATTTAAAGATAATATTTAAAGATATTTTTGAGTAAGATACGGGACATAGTCAGATGTGTGATAATTATGAGGATGCAGCCGTACTTGGTAGAGAGAAACTAGGGCCGCTGATTCAAATAGGTGAGGAGCCGTACTTAGTAGAGAGAAACTAGGGCCGCCGATCACCCAATAACGAGCTCGGAAAGACTTGTATATGTGCGCGTACTCGATGCCACAGAGCATGATCTAGTGTGTGTTGTGTGTGTAGAAGTTAAAAGTGAAATAAGATAATATCCTGAAATAAAAGTATTTTTCATAATTATTATATAATTATTATACTAAATTATATTTATGACTTTTGGTTACTTGATTTTGTATTAAACTCAAAATATTCTATTTTTGGTATATGCGGCTGGGCCTCTTTTCATACCTTACTGAGTCAGTACTCATCCTTATATTTATTTTGTGCCCAGGTTTGGATCATTAGCTTGGGGTTGCGGGCGGAGAGACGTCATAATTTTAATAACATTTAGTTTAATAATGATTATGAAATAAAGGAGAACTTTAAAGTCTCAATTTTGTTTTTGTTGTGAAATTTAATAAATGTAATTTGGAGATTATTTGGAATTATGTGGATGTTTGTTTAAATGTTTTTTTGGCGGTTGTTACATTTCAGTCCTTTATTTGGATTAGGGGTGTAACAACTTTAATGGTATCAAAGCAACACGATCCACAAAACTCGAAATAGATTCTAAATAAACGCGCGTGAGTGAGAGTGGGATGGGGGTAGTTTAGATTTATTGAATCTGCAAAAAAAAAAAAAAAATAGTTTATTCTAAGAGTGAGTGTCTCAATGTAATTTAGGAAGATGTCTGACGGTTCCAACAACGGTGAAGACTTGAACAATTCAACTGGTGGAGCAATACCAGTCACCACCATGACGCCTTTGGCGAATGACTTTTTGGCGCTCATGAGGCAACTGATTCAGCAGGAATCCCGGGACAACGGACAATCATCTCGAGCAGGTCAAGGAAATGCCCAGGATCTCCTAAAGTCATTCTTGGGTACGAAGCCGGATTCCTTTTCGGGTTCATTTAACCCGGATGATGAAAACGCATGGCTACAACACGTGCGCAAGAAGTTGGATGCGATGAAGTGTCCAGAGGAGGATAAGGTGCGGTAGGCTATGCACTTGCTTTTGGACGAGCGGATTCATGGTGGAATTTGCAAAAGATGGGTTACGAAGAGAAACATCCAGGCAAAACTATACCGTGGAAATGGTTCGAGGATGAATTCTTCAAGCATCACTTTCCGCAAAACATTCTTCAAGCATACTTTGATTATTATTTAGTGATTTTCACTAAGATTAAACTTATGTGTGGTTGTTACACTTAATTCACATCATATGTAATTATGCTCCCATTGAATTTCTTGTCAACATAAGATTTATCTTTAATTTTTGATAAAACCAAACTGTTTGGTTATTTCATCAAATAATAAATATTCACCTAGAGATGTTTGATTTAATTCATAAATGAATTTATGCAATTTGCAAACTCTTTTCAAAAAAAATTTAGGATAGATAAAACTCTCTAGTTGTATCATATACATACTTTCATATGTTTCTATTAAGAAATAACGTCTTGACATCCACTTGGCATCTTTTATAGTCATACTATAAACATATGCCCAAGAAAATTCTGAAATACATAAGCATAATGACTTGGAAAAATATTATCAAAGTATATACTATGAGTTTAACTTAACCACAAATCATGCACATTATCCATGTCGGTCTTTCTTTTAAATCCGTATTTTCATCTGATGGATCAATCAAATTCAATATTTGATTGTCTGACATGGATTACATCTCAACTTCCAAAGTCTCTAACCATTAGAGCCTTGACTCATCATAGTCTATTAGTAGAATGTGAACTCATCATCTATGAGTACGAAATTTTTATCATTAGACACGAAAAATCTATATTTTTCGGGCCTGTGATAAATTCTAATAGATCTACATGAATACACTTATGTTATATACTCAGACTCTTCAACATCTTGAGAGTCTAGTTGATTAATTGCAAACTCAATCACTAGTTGAAATCTGAATTAATTTCCATCCGAGCATTACTGTCAGTATGTGGAATTTGAACTTTTCAAATTTACTCCCACTAATTCTTTTGGAAACACTTCTTCAAAAGAGATATAATTTTCGAGTAACAAACACTTTGTTCTCATATTAATTATAGAAGTAATATCCTTTACTTTTCTTAGGATATTCCATAATAAGCACTAATCCGATTAGATGCATGATGGTTCAATTAAGTATCATATCCTCAAATCTTCATAAAAGATAATCTGATACACCTACTAGTCCATATCGCATATGGAGTCTTTTACAACTGCTTCAGATGGAATTATATTCAGTATGAACGCAATAAGAGCGTAACCCCGAAAGAAATAGAAGATATATTTGACTCATCATAATCGAACTATATCTAATAAAGTTCGATATAGTTATCATGATGATCAAACACTTGGTTCTCGACTCCTCGATCTCATTAAAGAAATTTGATTTTTCGAAGCCAAGTTTTATTCTCTACTTCATCGCCCAGAAGTTAAGTTATTCTCTACTCGATCTCATTAAGTCCTAAGTGAGCTTTGGCTCATCGCCCAGAAGTTAAGTTATTTAGGTAGGAATAATTCCAGTTGTATCTCATACAACTCTTGAACAACATAAGATAAGCATCATATGCCCGAAGTATATATCCTATCGTATGCCCCGTGCCCAAGTACGACTTGATAGCCCAGTTAAGTCAAACCATGTCTAATCATCGGCAAAATAGTACCCAACACACTCAGCTTTGGCATGACCTATGTTGTCTCCCATTTCCCGCATTCTCTCCTCCTAAGATTGTCCCTACATACCCAGCTTTGGCATGACCTATGCAGGGTCGATTAGAGTATTGAGAGATTTAGACTTATGGAAGGCACTTCATGACTTAACATTGTTTTGAGGGATTTTATTCAATATTATATGTTATTATGTAATATTGAAAGAACATCACATGTACTAATAGAATAAAGATAATAACAATGATATATCATGGCCTTGATCTTTATGAACTAACATAAAGATTTCCAAATATATGTTTCATCTCCATGAAAATTTTCTTAGATTGTATTTGGAAATCTTATCTCCATGTATAGAAATCGATGAACTCTTTCATTGCCATGATGTGTGGTTTAAAATAAACTTGTCATCTTAATGATGTATTCATGATGGACGATGAACTCCTTCGTCTCAATGATGTATGTGTTATGCCTAATCAACTCTCTCATTATATCAACACATATCAACAAAATATCAAATATAAACAAAATCATATTATGTTTCGATTATTTACCCATTTATAATATATATATATATATATATATATATATATATATATATAAGACTTACGAATGCGAATTCGGGGTGCGGTTATCATTGTCAACATTTGGCAGGTCAAAACTCAATGTTTGATTTGGTCAACATTTGACTCGGTCAACGATCAACATTTGACAAGGTCAAAAGTCGATGGTCAATATTTTGACCAGGTCATGATCAAATTTTGACCAATTTAATGGTCAACAGTCAAGGGATAAATTAGTGTAGTCAACATAGTCCACAGTCAACACAGTGGGTCAACAGTCAACTGTCAACATGATCAACATGGTCAACACCTGGTCAACTTTGTCAACACACATTTTTCTACACATTAATACATCATAGGCATCTTTTCATGAATTCAATACATCACATGCAACTTTTCATGAAATAATGCATCACATGCACCATTTCAAAAAGGCAATTCATGGTATGCACCCTTTCATGAAGACACAACTATTCAAGAGGTCGCAACTCTTGTGATTGCACCTTTTCGGTCGTACCTCTTAGTTGCGCATGTCGATTACAACCGTTGTTCGCACCTCTTGGTCGCAACCGTTAGTCGCAACCTATTGGATGTGATATTTGGATCATATCCATTGGTCACACCCTTTAGTCACACCCTTTGGTCGCACTCTTTGGTCGCACCCATTCATCGCATCCTTATGGACGTGACATTTGGATCGCATGCGTCGGTCACACCCTTTGGTCGCATCCTTTGGTCGCATCCGTTGGTCGCAACCTTTCGTCGTCTTTTGGATGTGACATTTGAATCGCATCCCTTGGTCTGTTATAAAAAAAAAAAAAAAAAAAAAAAAATCAAAGAGGTGCTTGTATTAGAATGGAGAGACCTTTTCACACTATCAAATATTTCATCCAAATATTCATTTCGTTTTTTTATATGAGCCAGTGGAGTTATAAATGGTGGCCCAATTCTTTATATTATTTGGATACATATTAATCTCTCTCAAAAACAAGATAACTCAAAATACTATATTATCCTCTTTCTCTTCATAGGAAGAGGAAGAGCTTGTAGAGAGAGAGGAGAGACTCGCATATGGTGAGAGAGCACGAGTGGAAGCTAATCAAGTGGAGAGAAGGTCGGTTCGGAGGCCGGCGTCACCGGAATTTGAGTACCGGAGAAGGAGTAGTCGCCGAAATCACAATTCTTGAGCTTTTTGAGGTAATAGCTCAGATTTATCCTCAATATGAGTTGGAAACTCGTGTATTGCCATTAAAATCGGATTTGAATCTCGGAATAATGGAAACCTAGTTTCGGGGTTAAGTTGAAATTGAGTGGAGAGATTGGGAAATTGATTTTTTGTCGGTATAGTGAAGTTGGGGATGGTACGGGCGTTTGAATGGTGGCGTTCCGGCCATCTATTGGCTGCACTATTGGGGAGAGATGAGAGCTTGAGTAGGGTTTCGGTTTGGTGAAGAAATGGAAAGGAGGAGGCGAAAGAGGAAGAAAGGAGGAGAGAGAATTAAGCTGTTTGGCCTTATCGGGTCGGGTACGGGTCTTGACGGGTCGGATTCGAATTATAGGGATTATGATTCAATAAGCAAATATCCAATAAGCTTTAATTAAAATCTGTTTGGGCCGAGAGTTATTGGGCTGGATTTTAATATTTAAATGGATTATTATTTAACTAAGAAAAAATGTATGGGCCAAATTTAATATGCTTGAATTTTAATACTTATTGGGCTGAGAATAATTAATGAGTTGGATTTAATTGTGGAGTTGGGCCATGTAGTAATTAAATTTAAATGGATTAGGCCTTTTACTTATAATGATCCAATTAATTAATAGTTGGGTTAATAAGCTTTTAGGCCAAGATAAAATACATGGCCGAGTATTTGAGTATTTAGTTATTTTATTTTATTCAGTAGGTAGTTGTAGTAGCTATCAATAGAATTAGGTCAGTTTTAGACTGACATGTCATCGATCGTAGAATTGGATCGGTAAAATATTCATAACTTCTCCATTCAGTATCCGTTTTCAGTGTTCTTGTAGTCGTTAGAAAATATATTCCGAGACAATTTTAATGGTAGTAATTAAAAGATATTATTATTATGTATTTATTTATTTACTTATTTATTTATTTATTTATTTTTCAATATTATATAAATGTTAATTCAGTAGGATATGTATCAGTGGTAAATCTTGTGGTATAAATGTTAGTGGTAGAAAAATATTATTTTTATACAAGTGGATGAGGAAGACACATGTACGGACATTTTTAGTGGGTCTGGTACCAGAGAGCAATTTTTGGGTCGCTCCCGAAACTTGCAAACTGTTAGACATGACAGTACGGTCTCCTCGGGTGGTTAGAGGGGGCGTGTTTCCACTGTGGCAAAGTTGGAGACACCACTCTCGTGTGGTTGAGAGTGCAGCAGACTGGTGGGTCCCGTGTGGTTGCCAACCTTATCGTAGTTTTTAAATATACTTATATGTATATTTTTAGTAGTACCACTTATATTATAAAAGTAGTAATTTTTGTAGCAAGTGGTAGTTCTTATAAGTGGTGGCGTGTTTCGTAGAAGTGTAGTATTTATCATTCCAGTAGGGTAGTAGCTGTAGTAGTGGATAATATTTTATTTATCTGACTTTTCTGACGCTTAGCCAATATTCCCAGGTAGCGCTTGAGGCAGGAGGTGGTGGCATACATAGATTCTTTTGAGAGCATAGCAGAGAGAGCCAGTACTAGTGTATATTTTTATCTAGTAGTTTTTAGTTGTATTTTTAGTTTGTAGATATTGTTTTTACTTTTACGTGGTGAGATGTGGCTTGTATTGTTTTGACTCTGCTATTGCTCTATATATATATCTATATGTGTTGTGCATGATGATTTTGGGTCGTGACAACTCTTTTGGTATCAGAGCAATGGTTCTATTGGACCTGCGGATGTCTTAACATTCAACCGTAAAAATCTTTCTAATTAAGTCTTAATTGACTTTAGGTAGTTGAAAATGCCACCGAAGCAGAAATTGAAGAAGGTTGCCTCAGTTGGCGCGGGAAGCTCAGCAAATCCTGGGAATGAGACGGCCGTAGGTGGTGGAGATGAAGTACGTGGGTCCCGTTTTGAGTCGATTTATTTCGGGAGATACTAGAGCGGCGACGAGAGAACTAATGAGACATTAGTTCGGTGATGAGGCAAGACAAGGCTCTCGGCCACCGCAACGAGCAAGCACATCCTCAGGCTCGTCGTAGTAGTAGTGGTGGTGGGGGATCTAGCAGTGGAATGAATGAGAGGTTGAGTCAGTTTAAGAAGTTGGGTCCGAAGCCGTTCTTTGGTACGACTGATCCAACTAAGGCGTATGAGTGGATTCGTCATTCCGAAAAGACACTTGAGGTGATTGAGGCGACTGATGCGGAAAAGGTGAAGTTTGTTACCTTTATGTTAGAAGGGAATGCGGATCATTGGTGGTCTATGAAGCAGCAATCATTGGGTGATACTGTTGATTGGAAGTGTTTTAAAGGTGCATTTTTCGAGCAGTATTATCCATATTCGCTTCAGGAGAAAAAAGGCACGGGAGTTTGCTAATTTGGCACAGGATGATATGTCTGTGTTGGAGTATGAGAGGAAGTTTACTGAGTTGTCCCAGTTTGCACCACATGATGTCAGCAATGAAGCGCAAAAGGTATCGAAATTTGTTCGCGGATTACGTCCTGACATAAAAGGGAGAGTGCGCGCTTTTCAGTGTAGTAGTTATGTGAGTGCAGTGGACAAGTCGGTTTTGGCCGAATGTGATGTTGAGGAGATTAGGCAGTATGAGGGGAGGTTAGAGAGGGGGAAGTATGAAATGAGAGCGCCACGTGTACAGTTCAAGTCACCTGGTAGGAGTTTCAAGAAGCAGAAGACTCTTCCACCAAAGAGGGACGATGTGGTCAAGCCACGACCCGATCGCCTAGTTGTCATTTCTGTGGTAGGACCGGCCATTGGTCCAAGACGTGTCCTTTTGGGCAACCGGTGTGTTATTATTGTTATCGTCCGGACACCTTGTAGTTAATTGTCAGAAGAAGAAGCAGCACCAGAAACCTGTTCCTGCACGCACCTTTGCCCTCAACAATCAGGATGTTCAGGCTTCAGGTTCGATTATCCATACTGTAGTTAATATTTGCGATATTCCTGCTAGTGTGTTGATAGACCCTGGTTCGACGCATTCTTTTGTGTCTATTTTGTTTGTGGCGAAGTTGGGTAGAAGTCCAGAACCTCTAGATAGCAGTCTTTTAGTTGGCACTCCAATGGGAGATTCTTTGTTAGCGGAGTTAGTATTTAGAGGTTGTGTGGTGAAAATTAGGGAGCAAGAATTGCTAGTCGATTTAGTTATCCTAGATTTTCAGGATTTTGATGCCATACTCGGTATGGATTGGTTATCCTCGTATCATGCCACAAGTAGATTGCTTTCGAAAGGTCGTTACGTTCAATCCAGTAGGGCAGCCACCATTTCAGCTTGCAGCGGCAGGAGAAATTGCACGCGTAGTTTTGTCAGCAGTTCACGATACATGCTTATCTGACAAGAGTGCTCAACACCAATTGGTAGTAGAGACGGATAAATCAAAAGAACTGACAATTGAAGAGATACTAGTTGTTCATGATTTTCCTGATGTATTTCCGGATGATTTAGTCGGGTTACCACCGGATAGGGAAATCGAGTTTACAATCGAGTTAATGCCTGGCACGACACCTATTTCGAAGCAACCATATCGCATGGCGCCAAAGGAGTTAGAAGAATTAAAGAAGCAATTGCAAGATTTGCTCGATAAAGGTTTCATTCGCCCGAGTGTGTCACCTTGGGGAGCACCCGTATTATTTGTGAAAAAGAAGGATGGTTCATTGCGACTCTGTGTTGATTACCGACAACTTAACCAAGTTACGGTAAAGAATAAATACCCACTTCCGCGAATCGATGATTTGTTTGATCAACTTCAAGGCTCGACGATTTACTCGAAGATTGATCTTAGGTCGAGGTTATCACCAGGTTAAAAATTAGGAAGGGGGATATTCCTAAGACAGCTTTTCGGACGAGATATGGTCATTACGAATATTTGGTGATGTCGTTTGGTTTAACGAATGCACCCGCAGCTTTTATGGATTTAATGAATCGTATTTTTCACGAGTATTTAGATCGGTTTGTTATTGTCTTTATTGACGATATTTTGATTTACTCGAAAAGTCGAGAGGAGCACGCGGTACATTTGAGACTTGTGCTGGAGGTTTTGAGAAAGGAGAAGTTGTATGCGAAATTAAGTAAATGTGAATTTTGGATTAATGAGGTATCTTTTCTTGGACATGTAATATCAGGTGAAGGTATCTCTGTGGATCCAAAGAAAGTAGAAGCGGTTCTCAACTGGAAACGACCTAGTAGTGTGACAGAAATACGTAGTTTTCTTGGTCTCGCAGGATATTACAGAAGATTTGTGGAGGGTTTTTTGAAGATCGCGTTACCGCTGACACGCTTGACTCAAAAGAAGGTGAAATTTATTTGGGATGAAAATTGCGAAAAGAGTTTTGCGGAATTAAAGACGAAATTAACTAGCGCACCAGTGTTAGTTATTCCTTCTGGTGGAGACGGTTTCATAGTTTATAGTGATGCTTCGTATTGCGGTTTAGGATGCGTACTCATGCAAAATGGCAAAGTAGTAGCGTATGCGTCGCGGCAATTAAAGGAGCATGAAAAGAATTATCCGACGCACGATTTAGAATTAGCTGCTGTTATTTTTGCGTTAAAAATTTGGAGACATTATCTGTATGGTCAGAAGTTTGAAATCTTTACTGATCATAAGAGTTTGAAATATTTATTTACGCAAAAAGAGTTGAATATGCGGCAAAGGCGTTGGATGGATTTCTTGAAGGATTATGATTGCAGTATTAATTATCATCCCGGAAAGGCGAATGTGGTGGCAGACGCGTTAAGTAGGAATGTAGTAAGTTATAACGCACATATTTCAGTACGTAGATGGAATTTGGTTTTAGCTCTTGGTGATTTAGGACTGAAAATTTTACCCAGGCAATCGCATGGATTTTTATCAGTTATGTGGGCGCAATCTGAATTGGTAACAAGAATCAAAGATGCGCAGCTGAATGATCCTTATGTGCTATCAGTGCGTGATGACTTGGCTCATAACGAGAAGTCAAAATTTCAGATCGCAAATGACGATACGGTTAGACTTCGCGGGCGATTGTGTGTAGCTGATAATCATGAGCTGCGACAAGAATTACTCAAGGAAGCTCATAGATCAAAGTTTGCGATTCATCCCGAAAGTAATAAAATGTATCGGGATTTGCGTCAGCATTACTGGTGGAAAGGAATGAAAAGAGACATAGCTGAATTTGTTTCTAAATGTTTAGAATGTCAGCAAATAAAGGCAGAACATAAACGACCTGCGGGATTATTACAGAATCTAGAGATACCAGAATGGAAATGGGATCATATCACCATGGATTTTGTGACAGGGTTGCCAAGAGCGAGAAATGGCCATGATGCAATTTGGGTGATAGTCGATCGTTTGACAAAGTCGGCTCATTTTATCGCAATCAAGCAAACCGACAAGCTCGATAAATTGGCGGAGTTGTATGAGAAAGAGATCGTGAAATTACATGGAGTACCTGTTTCGATCATTTCTGATCGGGATCCCCGATTTACTTCCACATTTTGGAAGAGTTTGCACAAGGTACTTGGTACACGTTTGCATTTTAGTTCAGCGTATCATCCTCAGACAGATGGTCAGTCCGAGAGAACAATTCAGACGTTAGAAGATTTATTGCGAGCTTGCGTGTTAGATTTTGGGGGTAGTTGGGATTCACATCTACACTTAGCAGAATTCGTTTATAATAATAGCTATCACTCGAGTATAGGAATGGCTCCTTATGAGGCACTTTATGGAAGGAAGTGTAGATCACCAGTAAATTGGTATGAGGTGGGCGAGAAGAAATTTCTTGGACCGGATATGATACAAGAAGAGGAGAAGAGAGTGCGATTAATTCGTCAAAGATTATTAACCGCACAAAGTAGGCAGAAAAGTTATGCAGATAAGAAGCGTCGACAAATTAAATTTGAGGAAGGAGAACATGTGTTTTTGCGAGTATCACCTACAAAAGGTGTTATGCGTTTTGGGAAGAAAGGCAAGTTATCGCCTAGATATATAGGTCCATTCGAGATACTGGAGAAGATTGGACCGGTAGCGTTTAGGCTTGCTTTACCTCCAGGTTTGGCGGGTGTGCATAATGTTTTTCATATTTCAATGTTAAGGAAATATGTACCGGATGCGTCGCATGTACTTGCGCCACCAGTTTTTGAGTTGAGAGTGGATGCGACGTATGTTGAGAAGCCAGTAGAGATTTTAGATCGGAAGGAACATGTGTTGCGAGATAAGATTATAGCGCTTGTTAAAGTACGTTGGCAACACCATTCTCCTCGGGAGGCGACATGGGAACGTGAAGAAGAAGTGAAGGAGAAATATCCGGAACTTTTCATATCGCAGGTAGGTAGAATTTCGAGGACGAAATTTCCTTAAGGAGGGAAGAATGTTATAAAAAAAAAAAAAAAAAAAAAAAAAAAAATCAAAGAGGTGCTTGTATTAGAATGGAGAGACCTTTTCACACTATCAAATATTTCATCCAAATATTCATTTCATTTTTTTATATGAGCCAGTGGAGTTATAAATGGTGGCCCAATTCTTTATATTATTTGGATACATATTAATCTCTCTCAAAAACAAGATAACTCAAAATACTATATTATCCTCTTTCTCTTCATAGGAAGAGGAAGAGCTTGTAGAGAGAGAGGAGAGACTCGCATATGGTGAGAGAGCACGAGTGGAAGCTAATCAAGTGGAGAGAAGGTCGGTTCGGAGGCCGGCGTCACCGGAATTTGAGTACCGGAGAAGGAGTAGTCGCCGAAATCACAATTCTTGAGCTTTTTGAGGTAATAGCTCAGATTTATCCTCAATATGAGTTGGAAACTCGTGTATTGCCATTAAAATCGGATTTGAATCTCGGAATAATGGAAACCTAGTTTCGGGGTTAAGTTGAAATTGAGTGGAGAGATTGGGAAATTGTTTTTTTGTCGGTATAGTGAAGTTGGGGATGGTACGGGCGTTTGAATGGTGGCGTTCCGGCCATCTATTGGCTGCACTATTGGGGAGAGATGAGAGCTTGAGTAGGGTTTCGGTTTGGTGAAGAAATGGAAAGGAGGAGGCGAAAGAGGAAGAAAGGAGGAGAGAGAATTAAGGCTGTTTGGCCTTATCGGGTCGGGTACGGGTCTTGACGGGTCGGATTCTGAATTATAGGGATTATGATTCAATAAGCAAATATCCAATAAGCTTTAATTAAAATCTGTTTGGGCCGAGAGTTATTGGGCTGGATTTTAATATTTAAATGGATTATTATTTAACTAAGAAAAAATGTATGGGCCAAATTTAATATGCTGAATTTTAATACTTATTGGGCTGAGAATAATTAATGAGTTGGATTTAATTGTGGAGTTGGGCCATGTAGTAATTAAATTTAAATGGATTAGGCCTTTTACTTATAATGATCCAATTAATTAATAGTTGGGTTAATAAGCTTTTAGGCCAAGATAAAATACATGGCTGAGTATTTGAGTATTTAGTTATTTTATTTTATTCAGTAGGTAGTTGTAGTAGCTATCAATAGAATTAGGTCAGTTTTAGACTGACATGTCTGATCAGTAGAATTGGATCAGTAAAATATTCATAACTTCTCCATTCAGTATCCGTTTTCAGTGTTCTTGTAGTCGTTAGAAAATATATTCCGAGACAATTTTAATGGTAGTAATTAAAAGATATTATTATTATGTATTTATTTATTTACTTATAAATTTATTTATTTATTTATTTTTCAATATTATATAAATGTTAATTCAGTAGGATATGTATCAGTGGTAAATCTTGTGGTATAAATGTTAGTGGTAGAAAAATATTATTTTTATACAAGTGGATGAGGAAGACACATGTACGGACATTTTTAGTGGGTCTGGTACCAGAGAGCAATTTTTGGGTCGCTCCCGAAACTTTCAAACTGTTAGACATGACAGTATGGTCTCCTCGGGTGGTTAGAGGGGGCGTGTTTCCACTGTGGCAAAGTTGGAGACACCACTCTCGTGTGGTTGAGAGTGCAGCAGACTGACTTATCTCAAGTAGATCCGAGATTTCAGTCTATGAGTGGGTCCCGTGTGGTTGCCAACCTTATCGTAGTTTTTAAATATACTTATATGTATATTTTTAGTAGTACCACTTATATTATAAAAGTAGTAATTTTTGTAGCAAGTGGTAGTTCTTATAAGTGGTGGCAGTGTTTCGTAGAAGTGTAGTATTTATCATTCCAGTAGGGTAGTAGCTGTAGTAGTGGATAATATTTTATTTATCTGACTTTTCTGACGCTCAGCCAATATTCCCAGGTAGCGCTTGAGGCAGGAGGTGGTGGCATACATAGATTCTTTTGAGAGCATAGCAGAGAGAGCCAGTACTAGTGTATATTTTTATCTAGTAATTTTTAGTTGTATTTTTAGTTTGTAGATATTGTTTTTACTTTTACGTGGTGAGATGTGGCTTGTATTGTTTTGACTCTGCTATTGCTCTATATATATATATATCTATATGTGTTGTGCATGATGATTTTGGGTCGTGACATGGTCACACCTGTTAGTCGCACCTTTTGGTCGCACCCATTCGTCGCAACCTTATGGACGTGACATTTGGATCGCATCCGTTGGTCACACCCTTTAGTCGCACCCTTTGATCGCATCTGTTGGTCGCAACCTTTCGTCGCGTCTTTTGGATGTGACATTTGAATCGCATCCCTTGGTCACACCCGTTAGTCGCACCTTTTGGTCGCACCCTTTGGTCGCATCCGTTGGTCGCAACCTTTCGTTGCGTCTTTTGGAAGTGACATTTGAATCGCATCCGTTAGTCACGCCCTTTAGTCGCACCCTTTGGTCGCATCCGTTGGTTGCAACCTTTCGTCGCGTCTTTTGGATGTGACATATGAATCACATCCCTTGGTTACACCCGTTAGTCGCACATTTTGGTCACAACCTTTGGTCGCATCCATTTGTCGCAACCTTATGGACGTGACATTTGGATCGCATCCGTTGGTCACACCCTTTAGTCACACCCTTTGGTCGCAACTCTTGGACTCAACTTTTGGATTGCTTTCCTTGGTCGCACCTTTTAGACGCAATCCTTGGTCGTGACATTTGGATCATATTTCTTGGTCGCAACTCTTGGATGCAACACTTGGACGCAACCTTTGGATCGTATCCCTTGGCGGCATCTTTTGGACACAACTTCTGGATAACATCTATTGATCGTATCTCTTGGACATAACTTTTGGATCATATCCTTTGGTCATATTGTTTGGTCACATTCTTTGGATGCAACTCTTGGATCATATCCATTAATCGCATCTTTTCTATTAAGAATATTCAACACTTGAATACTCTATATGCAAGCCTTATAATTATAAATCAAAATTATAAATGGTATCTAAAGAGTATATATCACATATATACCGACTCAATATAACCGAAACACACACATCGCTCTGATACCACTATTGGGTTTCGGACGTGCATAACGCAGCGGAAAACAAAAATTTCGTCCAAAACCAATCCGAGGATCCGTGCGTATCGGTTAAATCAAAGAAGTAAATCTTAAAGTTACCTTTCGGATTACGCTTAATCCGTGACGCTCAAACCATGTGTGTTGTCCATACATCTCTAAACTGGTTACCGTCCTAACCGATTTTCCGTCCATCTTGGCCGTCTAGGTCGGGTCGTGCGGAAGTCATCTACCGCACACACAATCTGTCTCCACCAAAACTCTCAACAAACTGTTCTCATCTTCTTAGGCCGAATAGATCACAAGCGCCGAAAGTACGAACGCCTCTACCGGTGTCCACACGAACAAACTTCATAAAACGGGAACAATAACAATATATATGCTAGTAGCTTGTTCTCCTCTTGCATAAGAAAATTCTTCTTATTTTATCTCACAAAAGATGTATATAATTCCTCTCATATAATCGCACTCTTTCATTTTTGTCATACAAATTAGAAAGTATATTTTCTCTCTTTTGTCTCACAAAAGAGAATGAGAAATAATGAGAGAGAGAATGATGTGTTGTGTTGTGAATTTGGAGCCCTCTATGTCCTTATATAGAGGTGAAGAGTCATGTCTCTTCACACTAAAAGATGTGTATGACATCACTCATCATTATCTATATGCCATCATCTAGACTCTTCTAGATTACATGATCTTTTGTACTCATAGTTTTTATATACATATATATCACAACTTATCACATAAGATGACAATATATTTTGTGACATTCTTATGCAACTCATCATATAAGTCGCTAGGATTTTCTGTGCCCGTTTCAGTTTGTTCTTTGTGTGTGACCCTGTAGGTTCACTTAATGTTGGCAATAGACTTGACAGTCTATAAATCATGAGCGGACTCTAGCAAGCCATCATGATTACCCAATTTAAGTGAATATCGGTGATCCGATTTACGTAATCAACAATCATGTATTTAGTCCCTTTGTCACGCGATATCTATATCGATCATAAGGCATGTAATACGTCATCCCTATATAAATCGATTAATATTTCTGGAACCCAGATTAAACTGAACAAGAACAAATGACATTAATAACTCTTATTAATTCATTTGAGTATGACCATATATTTCTTCAGTTCAATTCATCAAGAGGCCTAAAGATATCTCTCTCATTTATGAGAGGAACAAATCCCATCTTGATTGCACTCATCCCTCTACATGATTCATTGTATACCTAATCATAACCGTTATGACCACCCGGTTAAAGGCAGTGTTAGATTATATTAAAGTATAAAATTACTCATGTTGGGAATCGAGACAATCTCAGGTCAAAGGACTATAAATACTTTATGTTACAAGAATCGCTAACGACGTAAAACATGTAGCATTCTTATGGCGGGTCAGTCCAGTATATGGTCTTTAATATATACCTATGTTAATGACTTGATAACTATTTATCCATGATCGGTAAAACATAATCATCAGTCAACTAATATACTGGTGTACATTTATAGCTTGTATATAAATATATATTTATATGTATCTGCAAGTATATTTGTCTCCACAAATATCCTATAAAGGACTAGGGACAATTTAGAATAGCATTCATAACACTTTATAGTTTTACTATCAAAGTCACACATTTTGATAACATAATGCTGAATTGCATATTTATGGTCTATTTTAATTATATTAAAATAACCTATACGCACATATTATATGAAATATCTTAGAATAAATATTATGTTTGTTATTACAATCCATCATCTAGGTCACAAACAGTTTGGCCTAGGGCATAACACCATCAGTCTCACCTTTTGGTCGCACCCATTCGTCGCAACCTTATAGACATGACATTTAGATCTCATCCGTTGGTCACACCCTTTAGTCACACCCTTTGGTCGCAACTCTTTGACTCAACTTTTGGATCGCTTTCTTTGGTCACACCTTTTAGACGCAATCCTTGGTCGTGACCTTTGGATCATATTTCTTGGTCGCAACTCTTGGATGCAACACTTGGACGCAACCTTTGGATCATATCCCTTGGCGGCATCTTTTGGATACAACTTCTGGATCACATCTATTCATCGCATCTTTTGATCGCATCTCTTAGACATAACTTTTGGATCACATCCTTCGGTTATATCCTTTGGTCGCATTCTTTGGATGCAACTCTTGGATCATATCCATTAATCGCATCTTTTCTATTAAGAATATTCAACACTTGAATACTCTTTATGCAAGCCTTATAATTATAAATCAAAATTATAAATGGTATCTAAATAGTATATATCACATATATACTGACTCAATTTAACCGAAACAGCACGTCGCTCTGATACCACTGTTGGGTTTCAGACGTGCATAACGCAGCGGAAAACAAAAATTTCGTCCAAACCCAATCCGAGGATCCGTGCGTATCGGTTAAATCAAAGAAGTAAATCTTAAAGTTACCTTTCGGATTACGCTTAATCCGTGACGCTCAAACCATGTGTGTTGTCCATACATCTCTAAACTGGTTACCGTCCTAACCGATTTTATGTCCGTCTAGGCCGTCTAGGTCGGATCGTGCGGAAGTCATCTACCGCACACACAATCGGTCTCCACCAAAACTCTCAACAAACCGTTCTCATCTTCTTAGGCCGAATAGATCACAAGCGCCGAAAGTATGAACGCCTCTACCACGAACAAACTTCTTAAAACGGGAAGACGAACAATATATATGCTAGTAACTTATTCTCCTTTTGCATAAGAAAACTCTTCTTATTTTATCTCACAAAAAATGTATATAATTCCTCTCATATAATGACACTCTTTCATTTTTGTCATACAAAAAGAAAGCACCCTTTCATAATTTTGTCATACAAATTAGAAAGTATATTTTCTCTCTTTTGTCTCACAAAAGAGAATAAAAAATAATGAGAGAGAGAATGATGTGTTGTGTTATGAATTTGGAGCCCTCTATGTCCTTATATAGAGATGAAGAGTCATGTCTCTTCACACTAAAAGATGTGTATTACATCACTCATCATTATCCATATGCCATAGACTCTTCTATATTACATGATCTTTTGTGCTCATAGTGTTTATATACATATATATCACATATTATCACATAAGATGACAATATATTTTGTGACATTCTTATGCAACTCATCATATAAGTCACTAGGATTTTCTGCGCCCGTTTCAACTTGTTCTTTGTGTGTGACCCTGTAGGTTCACTTAATGTTGACAATAGACTTGACAGTGTATAAATCATGAGCGGACTCTAGCAAGCCATCATGACTACCCAATTTAAGTGAATATCGGTGATCCGATTTACCTAATTAACAATCACGTATTTAGTCATTTTGTCGCGCGATATCTATATCGATCATAAGGCATGTAATACGTCATCCTTATATTAATCGATTAATATTTCTGGATCCCAAATTGAACTGAACAAGAACAAATGACATTAATTACTCTTATTAATTCATTTAAGTATAACCATATATTTTTCTTCAGTTCAATTCATCAAAAGGCCTAAATATATCTCTCTCATTTATGAGAGGAACAAATCTCGTCTTGATTGCACTCATCCCTCTACATGATTCATTGTATACCTAATCATAACCGTTATGACCACCCGGTTAAAGGCAGTGTTAGATTATATTAAAGTATAAAATTACTCATGTTGGGAATCGAGACAATCTCAGGTCAAAGGACTATAAATACTTTATGTTACAAGAATCGCTAACGACGTAAAACATGTAGCATTCTTATGGGGGGGTCAGTCCAGTATATGGTCTCTAATATATACCTATGTTAATGACTTGATAACTATTTATCCATGATCAGTAAAACATAATCATCAGTCAACTAACATACGGTGTACATTTATAGCTTGTATATAAATATTTATTTATATGTATCTGCAAGTATATTTGTCTTCACAAATATCCTATAAATGACTAGGGAAAATTTAGAATAGCATTCATAACACTTTATAGTTTACTATCAAAGTCACGCACTTTGATGACATAAAGCTAAATTGCATATTCATGATCTATTTTAATTATATTAAAATAACCTATACGCACATATTATATGAAATATCTTAGAATAAATATTATGTTTGTTATTACAATCCATCATCTAGGTCACAAACACTTTGCCTAGGGAATAACACCATCACTCTTCACCTCTATATAAAGACATAGATGGCTCCAAATTCAGTTTACCACATCATTCTCTCTCTCATTTTTCTCATTCTCTTTTGTGTGACAAAATTACGAAAGGGTGCTTTCTTTTTGTATGACAAAAATGAAAGAGTGCGATTATATGAGAGGAATTATACATCTTTTGTGAGACAAAATAAGAAGAAGAAAAATAGTTTTCTTATGCAAGAGAAGAACAAGCTGCTAGCATATATATTATTGTTCTTCCTGTTTTAAGAAGTTTGTTCGTGTGGATACCGGTAGAGGCATTGTACTTTCGGCGCTTGTGATCTATTCGGCCTAAGATGATGAGAACGGGTTGTTGAAAGTTTCGATGGAGACCGATTGTGTGTGCGGTAGATGGCTTCCGCTGCGTTATGCACGTCCGAAATCCAACACTTCCAGCACAACCCCATCCTCATACCGTGACATCTTACATCGACACTACTTCCTCCGGTTCTTACCGCGACACGAGTCACGAGGTATATCTAGATCCTACTGTTAATCATATTTTAGAAGAGGTTAAGGTTCCTAGTTCAAATCAAATTGTTGAAATTGTAGAACCCGGAACCCACGATGAACTAGAACACGAATTAAAAAGAATTCGGGAGTCTCTTATTAGTACCCAGGAACATTTCATTGTTTCCGAAGTTTCGGTAAGGTCGTACAAGGTAAAAATAAAAGAATTTGAAAAATTTAATTTAAATGATAATAACAACTCAATCGACGAAAACTTAAACAAGAAGATAAATAATTGTATTTGTGAAAAATTAAAAACTGAAATTAATCATCTAAAAGTCAAAGTTGTAAGTTTAAAATGTGAAAATAAATCTCTCTGGTCTGCTTGTGCCAGAAATATCTCGAGCAAACTTGATTTAAAATAATTCCGTAATTACTAATCTTGTTTGAGAATGTCTTATTAGCTCAGAATGTCACTCGTCAAGTTTTCGAAAATGGAGATTTCATCGGAATGGAAGCATTTCCCTGATCTCGGGAAGACTAGAAGTCATCACGCTTTTAAAGGATTTCAAGAGAGGATTTCAAGGTGTGGGAGCAAGCTTCTTTAGTCTTCTAGTGTGTTGTGTGGTGTAACTAATTTAATTTGTACTAAAAAGAGAGTAAAATCTGCAATCTATTTAATTCTGCTAGTTCCATTGGGAATGGACCAGTTCCATTGGCAACGGACCTAGTCCATTGGCAATGGAAGTAGTCCGTTGGCAACGGACCTCCCTGTTGCCATTCATTTTCTCCTGCAGTTTTGGCTGAAAAATTGTTGCGTGAGTTCCGTTGGCAACGGACCTAGTCCGTTGGCAACAGAACTACAGGAACATAGCCATTTGATTTGAAATCCTCTTCGATTTTCTTCTGTTTTTGCAATCCGTTGACAACGGAACTGGTCCGTTGGCAACGGAACTGCGCAGATTTTCATTTTTTGAGGGCGGCTCTTTCCTCCATTAAAAGAGGCGCCGCCCTCCTCAGTTTCGTACATGAATTCAACATACAAAAAGCAGAAATACTTTCTTCTTAATACTGTTAAATTGCTCTAAATCTCAAGAGAGACTAATCGAATTGTTGAGCGTGTTGCTCGTTGTTGGTTGAGATCGAAAGATATCGGGTTTGTAAGTTGATTGTTTCACCGGATGTCAAGTTTGTTGTAAGGCGACGGTGGATCGTGGTTTTGTACTCAAATACTATTTGGATTAGTGATTTTCAGAGCCGCAAGGCAAGTCCCGGAGAGTAGGCAACTCGTGAACGCGGTAAGGGCTGCTAGCTAGTAAACGGGTGGTTAAGGCTAACACAACCACCTCGCCGAACTACGTCATCAGATCGTGTGTTCGGTATCTCTTTACTTTTTATATTTACTTTAATTTCTTATTTATTTATTTATCTTTCTTTGTTAATTAGTATTCAAACAACCATCAACAAAGTCTAAAAACAATAAAAATTTAGAACCCTAAAAATACATTATTCACGTTTCCGCACTTTAGACCTTTTAAACCCCCCTATAGGCTTCAATCGTTCAACAGAACATTCCAAAGAACATAAGTCAAGATTGCGTTCAATCCACCTTTCCTCGCCTTCTTTAGGAGATCAGGCCACATCTAATCCAACAAATAGAAGTAATTAATAATAGCCATCTCACATTAATTTTCATCATATCATAAATTGACATTCTTAAGAAATTCACACAACAAATAGGAAGATTGTATGGACAGAACATGTTCTATTTAAGGACATAAAACATTTCTATTACACAACATTTTTACCCTCTTTGCCAAAAAAGAAAATGCATTTTTTTCATCAAAAGACAAAAATTTCATTTACCACAAAAATTTTCTATTCTTATAAAGACATTTCTGCTCATATCATCACCCTTGCCGATTAATCGAAAAAAAAGGACTCACATCAGGTGTGCTGTGAGGTTAATGGATGGATCCAGAAAAGAGAAGCTCTCTTTAGCCATTAATGATCAACGACCGGCCATCATACGTCATGCCAGTTCCTCCTGCCAGCAATTCTTCTGTAGCCAACATAGAGCTCACCAAAAAGCTAAACAATAATAAAACAACTTTAAACCCCTTCGTTTTCTCATTTGACGCCATTTCCATTAACAAAACCTCAAAATTTTAAATCTAGATGTAGAGAAAAAATGAGTGAAGCGGAAGGGTAGATGGCTCTATATAAATCTCAAAGGAAGGAGCTAGGGTTTGTGTGGATTTTAACTAATTTAGGAGTTAATTACAACTAATACAATGTAAGGTCACGCATTGATTCAAACTGTTGCTAACTAATTTAGGCTCCCGTTCAAAAAACTAATTTAGGCAATTGCGTGTGACCAGTTGACACAATTAGGCGGAAAATGCACAAATCACAATTTTGGAAAATTTCAACAAAAAACAAACAACTAGAATCTTATTTATGTCATAGTTTTTGTTAACTTGAATCATTTGTCTCGAGTAAGGCCTCAGAAACAACTTGAATCATTTGAACTTATTAATTTGTTTAAATGTTATTTCATATATTATATTATTTCAGAAGCTCAAACTATTAATAGCATTAAATATCATATATATGAGACATGAATATACTACTGGTTAATTATTAATTAATATGTTTATTAGAAAGATTATTTGACACTGAAATATTAACCGAACTTCGTTTTTTTGTTTCATTCAACATTAGCTCTTGAGCACATGGCAGAGAAAGAAAACCACAAGCCACTAACTAAAAGAAATAAACTTATACTCAATCAAAAATATGAATGAATGGATAAGTCTAACTATAGATCTCTTTACAAAGCTTGCTCTCTTATGAAATATAAAAATTACATTCAACAAACCCCCTCTCAAGTGTCCCACACCAATATATATATTACACCTTCGCAAAAAGTAGACATAACCAATTTATTTAGGCAAGTTCCTCCTTGAACACTTGACCTGAACAGCGAGGGTGCTTGTGGTATCAGGGCAATTCGAATTAGCTCCATAGTCTTTGCTCATGACTGGCAATGTGCACGATCTTTTCCCCAAGCAAAGCTATTTTCATTTCAATTAATTTGAATATTAGTCAATAATTTCATCAAAAAAAAATATTAGCCAATAATTCGTACGAAAAAGTATATTCACGTCAAATTTTGTAAGAAATAAAGACAATTTTAGTTACCTTTTCAACAACTTGCGTTGCTTTTGGGGTATGGCAATTACCGACGGTGAAATTACCGCACATTCCCATAGGGTTTCCAAAACTCGCGAAGACAATTTTGCTGACAACTTTTTTGCTAGGGCACCTTAGAGCAGCTCTAGGGGTTACATCTTGAGCGATAGTTTTGAGTTTGCCGTTTTCTCTGCTCCATGACTTGATATGTGCCGGGTGATGCTCCGAAACGAATGTGCAGATATTGTCTCTCTTCACCGTCATGATCATTATATCCTCTGGGTTTCCACCGTGCTCTTCAAATACCACAAGAAGGTTATCCTTCGGCTTCAAGAATGAACGAGGCACATGGTATCTAGAATATTCGATGTTTAATTAGTTAATTGATTTAGGGTTTAGTTTAGGGCATATATAAAACATTTTTTTATTTTAAATATAGATTTATTTATGGTGAAATCACTTACACAGACTGGGAAGGCTTGCCGAGAGGAGACTTGAGAGAGACCCAGTAGCGCCCGATGCACTGGCCATTGACCCACGCAAGACCTTTTCCCATGCTGCTCATGTCTAGTGCCACTGGGTCGGCCGATCCGTCAGGTGAATCAAAGTATCTCTTAATGAATATTTGTATTATTAAACAATCTTGTTCAAAATAGCAAGCCCAAATAGAATTTTGGATGATGGTATATCATAATTACCTTGTACCAAATAACCGGCGTCTTACTTTTGGCTTTTGCCCATTGAACCTTGCCTGCTCCTCCCTCGGTGTAGATTTCTATCTGCTCTCCCATCAATCCGACCTATATATGCCATATAAATTAGAAGAATGATCGGTAAAATTTATTCTAATGATCAATTGCGAAATATACGAAAATAATAACTCTCGAATAATTTCATCCTTTGAGATGTAGTAACCTTGTGGCCCCAACCGTTTTCCGTCAAGTCGAGAGTACCGGTGTTGAGACCTTGGATTGCTGCAGTGTGCAATCCAGCATCTCTATGCTCCAAATAAGCACCACTATCCTGTATTTATTAAATTACAGAAGTCATATGTTTGCGTAATGTATCAATATATGTAACATGTACTTAATTAATTAGGAAAGAGGATAATAATTTTCTTCTTAATTAGTTTTAAATGTCATTACATGAAGGCCGACCATCGTGTTGAGAATAGCAATGTAATTAGTTCCTGTTTTCAAATCCATCGGCTTCTGGAAAACAAAGGTTTTTGCCTTCTTGTTTCCATGCCCAGACCCTAAAATACAATGTATTTTTATGAATTATGAATTAGCATATGACAAGAAAAATATAGAAAGTTCTTATATATTAAGACATAATTTATTGAGAGAAAAAAAAATGAAACCTCAACATTACCTATGTATTGTCCATTGACAAATGCATGCATAACATGGCCCTTGTTCGAGGCAAGAAGTACCGGCCTGATGTCCCGTCTCATGGGTAAATCCTCATCGTCTAGCTTGAAGCTGGATTACAATATAGATTAGCCAGATAAATATGTTAAGCACATATACAAATAACATTATCTACGACGTGAAATTAAGATTCCATAAAAAAACCATGAAATTAAGATTACCTTGTGGTGTACCAAAGATAATCTGTTTTGTCCTTGGTCATGTTGAACAATTCCAAGGGCTCACGTGTTTTCACCGAGGTATCACGGAACTGCACAATACGTTCTTGGTACATCATCCACTCATTTTTCTGTTGATTTTGCTTAACGACATGGAATGTCCTAGCATTATGTTGGGCATTAACCTAATACATAAAAAAGAAAATGAGAGATTGATTAATCTTTTGGTATTTCAAAATATATTTGTAATGAAATACCGTGTTGATTTGTTGAAATTGTATATACATACCCTCTGAGTGTTGTAAACCACAGTCTTGCAGTCAGGAAGAATGCTGATGGAGCGGCGAGGCAAAAAGTAGTCTACGCCCCGGAAACTCACGGTTGAATCGACCTTTTTGTTAGTGTTAGTCAGGAAAGCGACACAAACCTTCTCATCTGGCTTCTCGTAAATCCAAGCCTGCAAATATGAGGAAATTACTCGTTAGACTAAATTAATTATTATGTTATAATTATAGTGGAAAATTTATTTACTTCCTATCCAAAAAGACATGTATATGATTGATTATTATCATGTTTTGTTACCTCCAAGCTCTTCTTTCCCAAGGGTTGGAAGGAGGTTTTGCCCCAAAGAAGACCCTTTCTGCACAGTCTGAGCGCGTGGTGCAAGTCGCGAAGATGCCCCCACTTTGGCTCCTTTTGTAATCCTATTGCAATAAGCTTTATGTTAATTCCTTATTTCTTTTGAATAAATGTGCGGGCTATTTGTCATACTGTAATCAGAATGGAAAGAGCGTTTATTATTATATGGATCTTACCGAATTCATCAAGCGGAGCTTCGTCATAGTATCTAGTCATCACAAAGGCAGCTCCGTTCCTGCCAAAGTTGGTTCCTCCATGGTACTAAATTGAGAAAAAAGTTACTCATGTTAATTTATATTTTTCGCATTAATCATTTCTTTGTTTTATATTAAATAGAAAAGATATATGTTTCATTACCATATAATAGTTTGTCAATGTGCCTTTCTTGGCGAAAAATCGTGCGACCGAGTAGGCAATGTCCTCCGCTGATCTTTGAGAAGGAGGGTCGCCAAAAACTCTATATCTGAATTATCAAACAGATATATTTAACACCACGTAGCTTAATTATCTCTCATGAGGGGAAATAATTATAACGAATTGGAAATTAAACATCAAAACATGTTTTATATATGCTTACTGAGCAGTCCAATTCTCGGTCCACAACATTGGCTTTCCGGGTTGATGATGGTTGAATGTATCTCCACAGTTTCTCCCATTACAAGTAGGAATCTTCAAATAAAAAAATCAAAGAAAATCATTATAAGATAACATATTTAAAAAACAAAATAAATTGTATCAAATATACTTACGATAGTGTTGGGAGCTTCCTTTTGTTTGCACATGACCCAAGGGACTCCGGCTTTCAAATTGAGAGCCAAGTTTCCGGCCCAATGAATATATTTTGTGCCGTGCTCTTTAAATGCTTTTGCGATGTTGTTATATTCGTTCTCAATCTGTAAATATCCAAATTAAATGCGAAAATAATTTCAGAATATAAGAGATGAAACGAAATCAAAAGTATGAAGTATATTTACTAAATTTTATTTATTTTATTACGAACCTGTGCGACAATGATGGGGCCGCCTTGAGAGGCAAATAGTTTTTCTTCCTTCATTGTATTCACCACCTTTCTGACAAATCTCTCCATATGATACTGTTCAAAAAGAAATTAAGAGTGAATTAATTAGCTTGTGATTGAGATGCGAAATACATGAATTTAGGTTTTAGTTTGTAATTAATCAAAAAGATGTGTTATTTCACCTTGAATGGTTCGTTTTCGGTACGGAATGTCACGTTCCTTACCTCCCTTAGCCAGTATGGAAATCCACTATAAAAGCGCATTGAATTAACAAACTTGTAACTAATTTTAATTTTAAGCCATATTTAAAATAAAATTATGATTTGAACAAATTGTCGCGTACCCATGGTTCCATTCCGCTTGGACAAAGGGACCAATACGAAGAATAGCATACATGCCATTCTTCTGAACCAACCTTATGAACTCCGCTAAATCATAATTTCCCTCGAAATTATACTGCGAGTCAATCAAACATGCATCCTCTTAATTACACAATCTTGCAAAAAATAACGGGTATAAAATAGAACTAATATTTTGCAAACAACTAAATAGAGGATTAAAATTATGAAATTACCTTTCCCGGTTCCGGCTCGTGAATATTCCAAAAAACGTAAGTTGCAATCGCATTCAAGCCACCACTCTTCGCCCTCTTTATAAGATCCGGCCACATCTAATCCAAAAAAAGAAATAAAAATTCCACATTACTCTCATATTAAATCATATTTATTTATTTGTTTGTTTATTTAAACTAGATCATGTTTGTTTATTTATTTATTTATTCTGCTAACAAAGACAACCTTGAGGGTATTTCTTTTACGAGTGTATATAATATTTATTCAAGCAATTACATATAATAATATAAATCTACTTTTAATATATGCATAACTATGTGATTTAATTATATACTTGTTAACTTAGGTATATGCATGAAATATTAAATTAACTTACTTGGGGAGTGCTACGAGGGTAATGAATGGAGCCTGAAAAAATGAGCTCTCTCTTGCCATTAATAATCAAAGAGCGGCCATCATAAGTCACGCCAGAAGTAAGCATATCGTCATGTGAGGTGGCGACCGAAAAACTCGCCAGGCAACCAACCAAAAGCAAGGTGGCTGCAAGCTGTGCCGCCTTCTCAGTTCCCGCCATGTTTCTCTCTCTAGCACTCGATCTTCAAGCTTCAACTTGTTAATGGCGGATTGAGATTATGAGCTACTCAAGTTCATATTTTTTTTGAGAAAAATCTTTTGTATTTATGGGGTTTGAGATGCGAGGGGTTGAAATGGAATAGACGAA
This sequence comes from Juncus inflexus, assembly GCA_024447665.1. Lineage (NCBI taxonomy): Eukaryota > Viridiplantae > Streptophyta > Magnoliopsida > Poales > Juncaceae > Juncus > Juncus inflexus. Next base: position 9,674,013 of record JAJHPC010000015.1, on the reverse strand, counting down.
TTAGGGGTGGCTAGTGAAACCGGAAGTTGGTCTGGTTGTGAATGTTTTTGAAATTGAGGTCTAAAAATAGTAAAAAAGACGAGTTTTCAGTTGGGGTCTCTGGGGAAGACGAACCAATTTCAACTCTTAGGTTTAATTATTTGTAGATTTGTTTTGTTGTTTGGAATTTCAATTTTCAAATTCTTTTTCTTTTTTTAAATCTCTAGCCCAATTCTTAGGCTATTTTCAATAGGCCGCATATTATCATTCTTAGGCCATTTTTTGGGTCACATATCATCATCAAATTAGTCCAGGCCCAGCAAATGCTATTCTATTTGTAGGCCCAATTAGTGCGTGGCTTTTTTATAGATATCAAAATTTCTTTTTCTGATTGAATTAGCTCATGTATTTTTCAAAACTGTTAAGATTGGACTTGACCTAGAAATAGATATTAATTCCTGAATTAGGTACAAACAGTTAACATGTTGGTTCATTCCACTCTGGTTAAATTTAGCTTTCCCCTTAATTTAAGCGCCTCCAATTATTCCTTCATTTTTTTGAGCCAACTCTTTTTCTCTTTCCTCTTAATAGAGATTTGAATTTGACAATTTTTTAAGTTTCGAATTTTGATTAATGGAGAAAACGAAGCGGGTCATACCAATTTTAATTTTGTTAGGTTTGACTGCGAATTTTACGTTTGCAACAGAAGAATTATTAGCTGGCGGATTTGGAGTAACGTACGATGGTCGCTCATTGATCATTAATGCCCGAAGAGAGCTTCTCTTTTCCGGCTCGATTCATTACCCCCGTAGCACGCCTGAAGTGAGTCCATAATTTTATATTAGATTGACGTTTTAAGAAGAAATATAAATAAAAATACAATTTTTTTGTTTAATGGAGTTTCGCTTGGCATTTCGCTGATATATTTGAAAAAAAATGCAAATTTATGTGAGATTGGTATTTATTTTTCTCTTGTTTCTTTACCGTTAGTCTTATTTATATTAGATTCGACATTTTAAGAGACGTTTTAATAAAAATACCATTTTTTTTTGGTTTAATGAAATTTCAGTTGGCATTTCGCTGATTATACTTTCAAAAGAAACATGCAAATTAATTTGAATTTTTTTTTGTTTCTTGTTTCAGATGTGGCTAGATCTCCTAAACAAGACGAGACAGGGTGGCCTGAACGCAATCTCAACTTACGTTTTTTGGAATATTCATGAGCCCACACCAGGACAAGTATGATTAGATTTTTTTTAAGGAGAATAACAAGCGATCGCTTGATTTTTATTCTTTTCTTTTAATCAATCATGCTAGATGCGGGATTTGAACCCATCACGTATGGAAAGGTAGGTTAGTTGTATTCCCTTTTTATTAAACATTTTGATTTTGTTGCCATTTGTAGTACAATTTTGAGGGCTCGTGCGACTTGGCCAAATTCATCAAGTTGGTCCAAAAGAATGGAATGTACGCGATTCTTCGCATCGGTCCCTTCATCCAAGCAGAATGGAATCATGGGTAAATGCAAATTTTGCAATATTTTAATCGAACTTTTCATTTGATTATACCTCCAAATTGTTGCAAATTAATGTTTTAATAAATTTTTAAAACATAGGACTTCCTTTCTGGCTAAGAGAGGTTGATGGCATCACTTTCCGTACAAATAATGATCAATTCAAGGTGTGAATTAATGCAATTTTTTTATTTTTTTTTCTCTTACAATTTTCATGCTTTTTTTATTTTGGTAGTTTCACATGGAGAGATTTGTAAAGAAAGTCATTGATGTAATGAAGGAAGAAAAGCTCTTCGCCTCTCAAGGCGGCCCGATTATTCTCGCACTATACCAAACATGAGATATTTGCAAGAAAGCCCCTAAACATTACTGGAAATTGCAAATTATGTCCAAATTGCAAAAAAAAAAAAACTAAAATGGTTTTCAAATAATTAGAGAAGTTTTCCACAATTTCAGTAATAATGCATGGTATTCTTTGCAATTTCCACTAATGCAGGGGCCCTTTTGCAAATTTCTCAGCAAACATTTATGAGAGAGAGAGAGAATTACGGCCATGGTGTTTTTGAACTTGTCAACGGTCATCATGTCAGGCGGTGAAATTGTAAGATTTGATTGTTTTAGTATTTCGATCGTTCGTTTTAATATTGTTTCGTCTATCCAGCCTAGCCTGTACGACATATCTACTGCCATTACCTACAAAAAATAATAAATATATATTACTTATATTAATTTCTTCATTAATTAACTAATTAATTTATTAAGATTTAATTTAAATTTTCTTCTTTTAATACCATTCCTGCAGCGACTGCCTCACCGTGAAGCCATTGCCCATAACCAGCTTGAGTCTCAATAGCCTGAAAATTAAATTAAATTAGTTTTACATGTAAAAAAACAACAAAATTGAAACTTAGTAGTAAAATAAATTATCAGTTAAAACATTTACATGACCAAAAGTGTGGCCTAAATTGAGAGTGGCTCTCAATCTGCTTTCTTTCTCGTCCAAAGAAACAACCTCAGCTTTATTCTCACAAGACTTCTTTATTGCGTACGCTAAAGCACTCGGGTCCCTGAAAAATCATAAATTCACATTTTAGTCCCTCATGTTTGTAAGAGTCTCAAGTTGACACATTAAAATTCTCCAACTAGCCCACTCTTCAGCTTTATTCTCAAACTAACCCAAAGCGGACTCTCACTTTGAAGTCCAGCAGAAAATAAGTACTGAAATTTCGAATTTTGGTACTTTTTTCTGACTTAGTACACTAGTCCAGAAGAAAATATTGACATGATTTACAAAGTGCGACGGAATTTCGTATATACTGATTTTCTGCTTTTCAATATACTATTTTCTTTTCTACATACTGTTTTACATATATACCGTTTTCGTGCATTATTTACCGTTTGAAATTTGCATATAATGTCTTTCCACGTTACAATATACTTTTTTTTTCTATATACTGCTTTCACTGTTTTAACAAAAATGAATATTACATATTTTTTATTTATTTCATACACCGTCTATTGTCTGGTAGAACGCGCCGATGAGATTTTTACCGAGTGGTTTATTCCCGTTTTACCCCCCACACAAAAAAAGAAAAATTTTCAAAACCCCCCTAACTTTTCTGAATATTATCAAAACCCTCCTATCCTCTTAGATTCCTTCAAAAAAACCTACCTTTTTAGGCTTTTGAAGGAATCTAAAAAGATGGGGGGGTGGTTTGAAAATATTCAGAAGAGTTAGGGGTTTTTGAAAAATTTACCAAAAACACCCCCAAAAAATTACAAACTTCTCACTCAAATACCTCGCTAAAAGGGCATGCATGTTATTCTCCTGCCACTCAAAAAACTCCGCATCCCTAATCAATCCATACTTGACGACCATATCTTTTTAGGGTTCAGGGTTTAGGGTTTCTCAAAGCCCCCCTAACTTTTTTGAATATTATCAGAAGACCCCCTCCCTTTCTAAAAATAGAAGTAAAATGGAGGGGATCTTTTGATAATATTCAAAAAAGTTATCGGGGTTTCTGAAGGAATCTAAAAAAATACGAGGTTCTTGATAATAATATTCAAAAAAGTTAGGATTTTTTTGAAAAAAATCCCAAAAAAAAAACAACAAATTACAAATTTCTCACTCAAATACCTGGCTAAAAGGGCATGCATGTTATTTTCCTGCCACACAAAAAACTCTGCATCCCTAATGAGTCCGTATTTGATGACCTCAGCGACTCCTGACGCGAGCTCTCGGTCCGGCAACGTGTTCAAAGTATCCGTGTCGACCAAAACACACTGTGGCTGGTAAAACGCGCCGATTAGGTTTTTACCTAATGGGTGGTTTATTCCCGTTTTGCCCCCCACTGATGAATCCACCTGGCACAAGATTTTTAGGATTAATTATAAGTTGGGAGAATTTGTGAAATAGCCCCTGTGTTGTGGCTGAATTGCAAAAAAGACACTCTAACTTGTTGGAAATTGACAAAAGAAAGGTGTATTATTGAAAATTAAAAGAAAACACGTTAATGAAAATCACAAAAAAGAAAGCATATTCTTGAAAATTGCAAAACAAAAACTAAGTACATTTGGAAGAAACGTATTCATGTTAATTTATAGGACTGCTATGGAAATTCACTCTTTAAGAATGAGCTAATAAAACACAGAAACTGTCTCGAATTTCTAAACATAAGTTTTCTTGTTACAATTTAGGCATATGATTCAGGGGCTTTATTGCAATTCCGGAATACTGCTGGGGCGGTTTTGCGAAATTTAGCTAATATTTAAAAATTAAAATACCATGGCCATGAGAGTGGTTGGGATTTGAATGAAATTAACGCCACGTAAAAACGCAGCGGCAGCGAAACCGCACGTCACCAATCACTCCGCCTCCGAGCGCAACAAATGTGCATTTTCTGTCTAGTTACATATATAAGTTACATAAACAGTTTGTCATATATTTGCTGAAATGTTATATGTCGTACATTACTTTAATTTATATGCTAATATTTTTAGTTTATAATACAAAATGGCGTATACATGAATTAAAATATATACACATAAAATAATAAATATATAATAATATTGAAGTATAAAATCATAATAAAACCAAATTATTATGTCCCCATTCCACTCATCTATAAAATCCTAATCCTTAGAAAATATATTATTTGTTGGGCCTGTGAAAGAGAAGGTCGGCCGAGTCGTGCGTTTCCAAGAGGGTATAAAGTATAGTATTTCTGGACATTGGAGATCTTAGTGCATTAATTAATTTTCTCCAATGAATTTTATTTATTCTCTTTGTATGGAAGGCCCCCAATTAATCTATAATAATCTATAACTTATTGCATCTCTCTTTTTATACCTCGGTGTCATTTAATCACGCCTTTGGGTCGAAACTTTGTTGTTTAAAACTGGTGCATGAACGTTCATTTTATCCATTCTTAGAGCATTTAAATAATTCTATATTTATGTTCTATACTAAAATGAATTGATATTTTCATCTACAAGGTTAACTTCAATCTTCAATACGTTTATTTTTTTTAACACAAGTACTGGCGTACTGCTCATAAAAATTGGGTTGTTTCTATGTATTTTATTTTGTTCAAAAATTAATCAAAAAATAGTATCTTAGTGACATAAAAAATTATAGAAAATAAAGGAAAATAATAATATTTTAGGTAGAATATTAGACACAAAAATAATTTGTTCAATACAGAATTGTAAATAAAATAATGTATTCTAAAATAATACACAAACTATTATTTTTTGTTTCATTTATTATCTTAAATTGTAGAATCAAAAGAGTTGAGGGTATTTTGGTCAAAACATTATGTTGAATCAGTGAAAATTTTAAATGAATTCCAATGATATTATATCCATAATTTTTTGTAGAACAATTTAAAAAAAATAAAAAAAAAAAAAATGAAAAAAATAAATATACTTGACTATTTGACCATATTAACTCTTTTTTCCATATTTCATATATACTTTAAGATCGTACATATACTCATATATATATTTTCTTCTTATATCTATACACTTTTTGTTCACTTTTTCTTATATAGCTTTTTTTGTAAGTATACATTTTTTTGTAGAAATTTATATATTTTTTCTCTTACTCATTGTACATCTGAGTTAAATTTTCTACCCTCACACTTTATAGAGACTAAAATAAAAAATAAAAATATAAGTCTTTGTAACATTTAGAAAAGTTATAATTTTTGTCAAAAATCTTTTTTTAGTATAAGTAAATATTAATCGAAATAAAAATATATTATTTAATTCATGACAAAAAAAAATTTCAATATGCAAAAAATCTCTTAAAATTGTTGTCATGAATAAATTGTCTCCAAAAACAAACTTCATGTTATTAGACCCATCTAAGCCTTCTATATAACTAGAGAAATTGGAAATCACGCCGGGGGTACTGTAGCTATATACTGTTTTCATTTTATACTGATTGGAATTATATATTGTTTTCTCACGTTTCTATATACGCTATATACTGTTTTTATTTTTTTAAATATATACTGTTTACCGAATAAATTTTTATGTACTGTTTATTTTCAGTTCATATGTTTGTATATGCTGTTTTCATTTTTCTAAAAATATACATTTTTATCGAAAGAATTTTTATATACTATTTGTTTTCAATTCACATGTTTGTATATACTATTTTCAGTTTTTATATACCGTTACTGCATCTTCGTTACAGTATGAGCTCATATAACTATTGTACTGCATGCACCAAGTGAACGTAAAACTATTCTCTCATTGTCCGAAGGCCCTTCGCTGATCAAACACCAACCAAAACGTAAAGCATCGAATTCCAATCCCTTCTCCTTAATCAATCTCTTCCTCTTTCTCCTCCTCCTTCATTTCATATTAATTCATAATCAGGTGATTAACACTAATAAACCCACATATTTAGTTTTTTCTCTTTTGTTACCGATGTGACTTGGTCAGGAGTTGATTTATTTCTTATATTGGAAATCAATTGATTCGTTGATGTTGATATTTGATTATTTATATTGTTTAATTTTGTCTTTATTTATTCTATAATTTTGTCTATTTCACAGACGTGACAGCAGATTTAGATTTTCAGAGGCCGAAAAAAGAAATTATTTCTGGTTGGTTCTCCTTTTTTCCTTTTTATTATCATCTTTTTCGTTTTTAATCCAATTATCATTTCGTTTTTTGAATAAATGAGCTTTTGATGCATTAAACTGAGAAATTGACACGGACGAATTAATGGGTTTGTTTGATTTTTGTCGTAAAGGTGGTTTACTTCGAACGAAATCTGTGAAATTAGGGAAGGGATTAAAGATGGGTGTAATAAGCACGGTTTTGGGTTTTTCTGGATTTGGGATCGGATTGACAACTGGAGTAGTAATCGGGTATTATTTGTTCATCTATTTCCACCCTACTGATGTGAAGGTAATTCAATTCTCTTAATTTTTGTCTTAATTAGTCATTTGCAATTTTGTTTTGATTTTTGATTTTACCATTTGTTTCAAATATTAAGCATTGGTATAGTTTTAATATCTTCTAGTTTAATTTATGCTTCTAATTTTCCCTCAATTGAATATTATTTACCATTTCTCGTAATTTGTTTCGATTTTATTTTTGCTTATATTAACATCTTTTTTCATTTTAATTTCTTTTACTTTAACTATTTTATTTTATTTTTAGGATCCGAAAATCCGCCCATTGGTTGAATATGACACGAATTCTTTAGAAAGAATGCTTCCTGAAATGCCTCTTTGGGTTAAGAATCCAGATTACGACAGAGTAAAGTCAAATTTCAAATTTCATATTTAAATTTGATTTTTCATTTTGATTCGCTACTTAATTTTACATCATTTTCTTTTTTTCCCTATTTTCTAGATTGACTGGCTCAATAAGTTCACAGAGACCATGTGGCCATATCTTTGACAAGGTTATATTTAATTTAATTTATATTCAATTTTCCTAAAAACCCTTTATTTTCCCATCATTAAATTCTTTTAATTTTTGTTATTATTCAGGCAATTTGCAGAACGGCCCAAGAAATCGCAAAGCCAATAATTGCAGAAACTACCGCAAAATATAAAATAGATTCCGTTGAATTTGAATCTTTTACATTGGGAACCTTGCCTCCAACTTTTCGAGGTTCATTTTTTTTCCAATTAAACCCTTTATTAATTAATAATTAAAATTATTTTGAGTGTCACAATTCTGGATAATTAATTGCACAGGAATGAAAGTTTACACAACTGAAGAACAAGAGCTCATTATGGAACCGTCTCTTAAATGGGCCGGAAACCCTAATTTAATCGCAGTTGTAAAAGCTTATGGCTTAAAAGCATCTATTCAGGTAAAAATAATATATTATTTATTATTATTTACGATAAAATATTTGTTTTTTTCCTAAATTTCTAATATTATTATTTTTTTTAGATTGTGGACTTGCAAATATTTGCTTCGCCACGTATAACTCTAAAACCTTTGGTTCCTACTTTTCCATGCTTTGCAAAAATATTAGTTTCTCTCATGAAAAAGGTAAAATAAATAAAAGTAAATTAATTTTTTATTTTAAAGTTATATTTAAATTTTGTAAATTTGTTTGTTCGTTTTTTTAGCCACATGTTGATTTTGGTCTGAAACTTTTAGGAGCAGACATAATGGCAATTCCTGGCCTTTATAGATTAGCTCAGGTCCGTTCTTTCTTATAAATAACCCTATAAAATTTTTAGTTTGCACTTTTTTATAATATTTTTTTTGTTATTTTTAAATTTCAGGACACGATAAAAAACAAGTCGCGAGCATGTATTTGTGGCCCAAAACACTAGAAGTTGCTATATTAGATCCTTCCAAGTAATTTCTCACAAAATACCCTCAGAAAATCTCAAAATCACGAAAAATTCCCTCCTTTTTTCAAATTTCCAGAAATGAAATAAATATAGAACAACAATTTATAATTTTTTTAGGGAATCAAAAAAGCATTTTACAAAAGAAAACCCTCAGAAAATCTCAAAATCACAAATATAACCTTCTTTTGAGTTTTTTTTAAGCATTATTTTCAAAAATAATTCAGCAAATAGCACTATTTCGGAAAAAATTAGCTAACTAGCACTACCGCCAGCCATGGTGGCATGGGTGGCGGTAGAGACCCTCTACCGCCAATGCAAGTGGCGGTAGTGCCTAATTTTTAATATTTCCCCGTCAGCGGCCTTAAACAGAGTAATTAGATACAAATTAGCCTCTACCGTCAGGCCATCTAGCGATAATGGCAATGTTGTAATTTTTTTCTAATCCAATCGGGTATCAAACTCGTTAAGAGAAAAAAAATGAAAAATACCTCTACCGCCAGGCCTTTTGGCGGTAGAGGAGAGGATACCTCTCTGGACAAACGCAGAACAGTATTTGTGCTTCTACCACTGGGGGTCCATATCAAAACCCATCCGACCCCCTCTCTCTCTCCCCATTTCTCCCCCAAGAAAATTAAAAAAAAACCTCGAAAAAATACGATTTTGCAGCCCAAACAAAAGCAAAAATTGTGGAAATTTAAGCGAATTTTTTTGAGAATTAGAAAGAAGAAAGATGAAAATAGTGGAAATTCAACAAAATGTTAGATATTTTAGTTTATTTTTGAGTTTAGGGTTTATGATTATTTGTTTAAATTGATAGAAATTAGTATGAAATAAGTTTAGATTTGTTAAAATTAGTTATATTTTTTTTTACATAGATTGCTTCAAATTGCTTAGAATTAGTTTGATTTTGAGTTTTTAATTAGGATTTGTTTTGAGTTTTTAATTAGGAATTTTTTTTTGTTGATTTGTTTGTAGAAGGAGAGGAAGGAGAAAGAGAAGAAATTGCTAATTTTTTGCAATTGAAATTTGAGGTATTTTTTTTTTAAATTTATTTGTATATTATTTAATTACGTTAATTTAATGTATTTATTTTTTAAAAAAAATTCATATTGTATTTATATATGATTTGATTAAGTAATTTATTTTTTTTACTTGTTATTTAAATTATTTATTAGTAATTATTTTTAGTAGTTATTATTATTATTAATTTTTGGGTTTAGTTTATGAATTTTTTTTAAAATAGCACCCGTAACAAAAAAAATTAATTAACTAGCACCCATACGGAAATATTATTTATATTTTTTTAGTAGAAATAATGTTTTTAGTTATTTTACATAATAATTTTTTTTACGAATTTTTTTTAGATGTTTTTACTTGTAGGTAATTTTATTACAAATTAAAATATTTTATAGATATTTTTATTTTAGATAATTATAATTGTAGAATTGTAATCTTCATTTTAGTAATTATTTTAGTATTTTAATTTTTAGAAATAGTGACCTATGGCATCTAGAGGCGAACCTAGTCGGACGGACAAAGGAAAATGTCGTATGATCGACGAAAATAATTCTCCGCCATATTCGCTCAACACACTACAAGCCGAATATAGGACTAGCCAGTTTGCAAAAGAAGACGGGTTGATATCATTCGAATCCTACCGTTTCATTTATCCATTTTCTCCATATCCTCCAAAATTTTCTCCATATGCTCCAAAAATATTAGTGGAATAACCGATATACTATCGCCCGACTCAATACTTGAAAACTATATATGTAGGCCTTATAATTATAAATCAAAATTATAAATGGTATCTAAATAGTATATATCACATATATACCGACTCAATTTAACCGAAACACGCATGTCACTCTGATATCACTGTTGGGTCTCGGACGTGCATAACGCAGCGAAAAAGAAAAATTTCGTCCAAAACCAATCCGAGAATCCATGCGTATCGGTTAAATCAAAGAAATAAATCTTAAAGATACCTTTCGAATTACGCTTAATCCATGGTGCTCAAACCATGCGTGCTGTCCATGCGTCTCTAAACCGGTTACCGTCCTAACCGATTTTACGTCCGTCTAGGCCGTCTAGGTCGGATCGTGCGGAAGTCATCTACCGCACACACAATCAGTCTCCACCAAAACTCTCAACAAACCTTTCTCATTTTCTTAGGCCGAATAGATCACAAGCGCCGAAAGTACGAACGCTTCTACTGGTGTCCACACGAACAAACTTCTTAAAACGGGAAGAAGAACAATATATATGCTAGTATCTTGTTCTCCTCTTGCATAAGAAAACTCTTCTTATTTTATCTCACAAAAGATGTATATAATTCCTCTCATATAATCACACTCTTTCATTTTTGTCATACAAAAAGAAAGCACCCTTTCATAATTTTGTCATACAAATTAGAAAGTATATTTTCTCTCTTTTGTCTCACAAAAGAGAATGAGAAATAATGAGAGAGAGAATGATGTGTTGTATAGAATTTGGAGTCCTCTATGTCCTCATATAGAGGTGAAGAGTCATGTCTCCTCACAGTAAAAGATGTGTATGACATCACTCATCATTATCCATATGCCATCATCTAGACTCTTCTAGATTACATGATCTTTTGTGCTCATAGTTCTTATATACATATATATCACATCTTATCACATAAGATGACAATATATTTTGTGACATTCTTATGCAACTTATCATATAAGTCGCTAGGATTTTCTGCGCCCGTTTCAGTTTGTTCTTTATGTGTGACCCTGTAGGTTCACTTAATGTTGGCAATAGACTTGACAGTCTATAAATCATGAGCGGACTCTAGCAAGCCATCATGACTACCTAATTTAAGTGAATATCGGTGATCCGACTTACCTAATCAACAATCATGTATTTAGTCCCTTTGTCACGCGATATCTATATCGATCATAAGGCATGTAAGACGTCATCTTTATATTAATCGATTAATATTTCTTGATCCCGAATTAAACTGAATAAGAACAAATGACATTAATAACTCTTATTAATTCATTTGAGTATGGCCATACATTTCTTCAGTTCAATTCATCAAGAGGCCTAAAGATATCTCTCTCATTTATGAGAGGAACAAATCCCGTCTTGATTGCACTCATCCCTCTACATGATTCATTGTATACCTAATCATAACCGTTATGATCACTCGGTTAAAGGTAGTGTTAGATTATATTAAAGTATAAAATTACTCATGTTTGGAACCGAGACAATCTCAGGTCAAAGGACTATAAATACTTTATGTTACAAGAATTGCTAATGATGTAAAACATGTAGCATTCTTTTGGCGGGTCAGTCCAGTATATGGTCTCTAATATATACCTATGTTAATGACTTGATAACTATTTATCCATGATCAGTAAAACATAATCATCAGTCAACTAATATACTGGTGTACATTTATAGCTTGTATATAAATATATATATTTATATGTATCTGCAAGTATATTTGTCTCCACAAATATCCTATAAATGACCAGGACGATTTGAAATAGTATTCATAACACTTTATAGTTTTACTATCAAAGTCACGCACTTTGATGACATAAAGCTGAATTGCATATTCATAGTCTATTTTAATTATATTAAAATAACCTATACGCACATATTATATGAAATATCTTAGAATAAATATTATGTTTGTTATTACAATCCATCGTCTAGGTCACAAATAGTTTGGCCTAGGGCATAACACCATCAATCTCCCACTTGCACTAGGCCAAATCAACCAAGTATCTCATACTCATTGATGTATGTGGTATCACATACTAGTTGACCTAACATGATCACCATCATTTAAGGGATTGGTTCTTAAATGGATTATCAAACATTGTCATATGCAAATACTTTGTATATTTTTATGTCCACCATAATCTAAGAAGAATACTTTATCCTTCTCAAGTATATAATCATACTCTTGATTATTATTTAGTGACTTTCACTAAGATTAAACTTATGTGTGCTTGTTACACTTAATTCACATCATATGTAATTATGCTCCCACTGAATTTCTTGTCAACATAAGATTTATCCTTAATTTTTGATAAAACCAAATTGTTTGGTTATTTCATCAAATAATAAATATTCTCCTAGAGATGTTTGCTTTAATTCATAAATGAATTTATGCAACTTGCAAACTCTTTTCAAAATTTTTTTAGGATAGACAAAACTCCCAAGTTGTATCATATACATACTTTCATATGTTTTTATTAAGAAACAACGTCTTGACATCCACTTGGCATCTTTTATAGTCATACTATGAATATATGCCCAAAAAAATTCTGAAATACATAAGCATGATAACTTGGAAAAATATTATCATAGTCTATACTATGAGTTTAACTTAACCACAAATCATGCATTATATGTTTGCACATTATCCATGTCGGTCTTTCTTTTAAAACCGTATTTCCATCTGATGGATCAATCAAATTCAAAATTTGATTGTCTTACATGGATTACATCTCAACTTTCAAAGTCTCTAACCATTAGAGTCTTGACTCATTATAGTCTATTAATAGAATGTGGACTCATCATCTATGAGTACGAATTTTTTTTTTTATCATTAGAAAATCTACATGAATACACTTATGTTATATACTCAGACTTTTCAACATCTTGAGAGTCTAGTTGATTAATTGCAGACTCAATCACTAGTTGAAATCTGAATTAATTTCCATCCGAGCATTACTATCAGTATGTGGAATTTGAACTTTTCAAATTTACTCCCACTAATTCTTTTGGAAACACTTCTTCCAAAGAGATATAATTTTCGAGTAACTAACACTTGGTTCTCATATTAATTATAGAAGTAATATCCTTTACTTTTCTTAGGATATTCCACAATAAGCACTAATCCGATTAGATGCATGATGGTTCAATTAAGTAACCAATACGCACATATTAATATTCATGATCAGTAAAACATAATCATCAGTCAACTAATATACTGGTGTACATTTATAGCTTGTATATAAATATATATATTTATATGTATCTGCAAGTATATTTGTCTCCACAAATATCCTATAAATGACCAGGGACGATTTAAAATAGCATTCATAACACTTTATAGTTTCACTATCAAAGTCACGCACTTTGATGACATAAAGCTGAATTGCATATTCATGGTCTATTTTAATTATTAAAGTAACCAATACGCACATATTATATGAAATATCTTAGAATAAATATTATGTTTGTTATTATAATCCATCATCTAGGTCACAAATACTTTGGCCTAGGGCATAACACCATCACTTTTGTGTGACAAAAGAGGGAAAATATACTTTCTAATTTGTATGACAAAATTATGAAAGGGTGCTTTCTTTTTGTATGACAAAAACTGAAAGAGTGCGATTATATGAGAGGAATTATATACATCTTTTGTGAGATAAAATAAGAATAGTTTTCTTATGCAAGAGGAGAACAAGCTACTAGCATATATATTATTCTTCTTCCTGTTTTAAGAAGTTTGTTCGTGTGTAGAGGCGTTCGTACTTTCGGCGTTTGTGATCTATTCGGCCTAAGAAGATGAGAACGAGTTATTGAGAGTTTCGGTGGAGACCGATTGTGTGTGCGGTAGATGACTTCTGGACGATCCGACCTAGACGGACAGAAAATCGGTTAGGACGGTAATCGGTTTAGAGGTGCATGGACAACACGCATGGTTTGAGCATCACAGATTAAGCGTAATCCGAAAGGTATCTTTAAGATTTATTTCTTTGATTTAACCGATACGCACGGATCCTCTGATTGGTTTTGGACGAATTTTTTGTTTTCCGCTGCGTTATGCATGTCTGAAACCCAACATTTTCTGTTATATAAGACGGTTCAGGTGGGTCATAGTTTATTCCGTTCGATAGATGAACAACCCGACCATCATAATATACGAGAATTGATCTGTTCTGTGCCATTTTTTTCAAGAATTTACTCTTATTTTTTCCCTAAATACAATAATATTTCAATTAATAAACAACAAGATTTTTCTTAAATAATCAAAAATTCCAAAATAATCTATAATACATTAGCTAATTTCGTCTTGATTTTCTCTAGCCTCCTTCTTTTCTTCTAAATCCTCTTTTTTGGCTCAAAATACTCTCAAAATCGTCTCCAAATCGTTTTTTGGTGTTGGGGGCGCGATTTTAGGTTAGAATGGGGAGAGAGATGAAGTTGGACCTTTTTATAGCATGTACTGTCAGACGGTCACTATCGCCACAGGGTGCTGGCGGTAGTTGGGTGTTTTAAAATTTTTCCATCTCCAGGGTTGTCTAGAGAAAAAAAAAAGAAAAAACAGTATTACCGCTAGCAGTGCTGGCGGTAGTACTCACTACCGCCAGAACCCCTGGCGGTAGTGTGTTTTTTTATTTTTTTTCATTTATTTTTGTAAACGGGTTGTAAACGGGGGAGAAAATAAGAAAATACACACTACCACCACTCCCTCTGGCGGTAGTCGTTAATTCACTAATTTAACGTAATTTAGTCCGTTTAAGGGCGAGTTAAAATTTCGCTGATAAAATCAAGGAAAATAGACACTACCGCTAGAGGGCGTGGCGGTAGTGACTCATTACCACCAGAGAGCCTGGCGGTAGTGCTAGATACTTAATTATTTTTATATGGGTACTAGTTAGTTAATTGTTTTTGGTACATATGCTATTTTAAAAAAAAAGTCCCTCCTTTTTCCAATATTTCCAAAAAAAAATTATAAAAGTAATAGCAACAATTTTATAATTTATTAGGGCATCGAAGAAGTAATTTTCAAAGAAGACTTCACATTATCTCAAAAAAGCTCCTTTTTTTCCAAAATTCCAAACAAGAGAGAACTTTTCAGGGCATAGAAAAAACAATTTACAAAAAGTCAAAAAACCCCTTACTCGCAAAATCTCAAAATCACAAAAACCTCCATTTTTACCAAAAAAAAAAAATTAATAACGACTACTTTTTAAACTTTTTAAATTTTAGGGCATCGAAAAAGCCGGTGGGAATGTTGTACGTAAATGTCATTCGCACCCAAAACCTACGCAAAAAGGACCTTTTGGGAAAATCGGACCCGTACGTAAAACTCAAACTGGCCGGCGATAAATTACCCTCCAAAAAAACTCACGTCAAAAAGAACTACTTAAATCCTGAGTGAAACACAGAGTTTAAGATCACGGTCACGGATCCCGAGACGCAAGCTCTGGAAGTGCAAGTCTTCGATTGGGAACAGGTCAAATTACCAAAATACCCTTTGTTGTCTTTTTGAATGTTTTGAAAATGTTCCCTTTTTTTGAAGTTTATTAGTTAGGATTTGGGGTCTGGGAAGTTTGTGGTTTAGGATTTAGGGTTTGGAGAGAATTGTTTAGGGTTTAGGGTTTAGACTGACTGCACCACCTAAAGGTCGTAACACATAGGGGATAATTTTAATTTTTGGATTTTTTCTATATTTTTGTATTTTTTCTTATTATTTTTTAATTTTATTTTATTTAATTAAAATTTTTTTTTCAGGTGGGAAAGCACGAGAGAATGGGAATGAACATATTCCCCCTAAACTCCCTAAAACCCGAAGAGCCCAAAACCCTAACCCTAACCCTGCTCAAAACCCTAGATCCAGCCGACACTCAAAACGACAAAAATCGAGGCCAGCTTGTCATCGAGGCGACCTTCAAGCCCTTCAAGGAAGACAAACTGCCAAAGGAGTTACTCGATGAGGTCAGCGGTGAGGTGGCGAAGGCGCCTGAGGGGACGCCACTTGGCAGCGGCTTGTTGGTTGTGTGCTTGCATGAGGCGAATGACTTGGAGGGCAAGCATCATACGAATCCGTACGCTAAGGTTATTTTCAAGGGCGAGGAGAAAAAAACTGAGGTATTCTCATTTGTTTATATTATTTTTTATTTTTATTATTATTAATTATGTTTTTTGGTAAGATTCTTATACTAAGCCAAAATGGATTTTGTTCAGAATTGTTTTGGGTTAGTTTCAAAATAAATTTGGAAAAAATGTTAGTTTGGGAATTACGAGGTTTTTCGGGTTTATATATATTTTTTAGATTAATGGGTTTATTTGTTTATTTATTTTTTTTTTTAGGTGGTGAAGAAAAATAGGGATCCGAGATGGGAGCAAGAGTTTGAGTTCATGTGTGAAACTCCACCTCTTAATGATAGAATTCATGTCGAAGTTTATAGTAGACCCCCCTAAAAAAGGCTTAATTTACTCCAAGGTACTTTTAAATTTAACTTTACTAACTTCTTTCTTTAAATTTTGTGAATATTTATGACTAATATGCATATTTGTTTTTGGGTTTTAGGAATCATTGGGATATGTGGATATAAGTTTGGCGGATGTGGTGGCTAACAAGAGAATAATAGAGAGGTATCATTTAATCGACTCCAAAAATGGCAAAATTCAAATCGAAATGCAATGGAGGGCTTCTTAGAAAATATTAAAGTGTTTTAAAGGAGAATTTTTCTATGTTAATTATGTTTTTTTTTTCTGAAAGATTTGAAAGGTTTGCGGTATAGAATTATTTTGTTGATATTTATTTTTTTGAATTCGAGGTTTTAAATTGAGGTGTTGATATGTTTGAAAGTTTTTGTTTTCTTGTAGAAACATGAAAAAAATGCTGAAAACAGAGAAATATTTTACATATGTTATGCCTTGAATTGCCATGCCATAATGTAAATGTGTATATTTCAAAGTTTTTGTTTTCTTGTAATAGATTAATTTCCACACGAATCAGAATATTAGATCATTGTCATCATATATCATCAAAATATGTATAATATATGATGGCAATGATATAATGTTCTGATTATTGTGAAAATTGATCTACAATATATTGAAAATATATATAATATTTAATACATATTTTGGACTGTATGTTTTTCACTCCAAAAACATACGTATGTTTCTCACCCCAAAAATATACGTATGTTTTTTAGCATATATATATATATATATATATATATATATATATATATATATATGCATTCAAAAATAACTCAACCAAATAATTCAGCTAAATTAATTATTCTATATAAGATCGAAATCGTGTGAGCAGTAATTAAAATAACAGCAATTAACTAATTGTGATAAAAGAGTGCTAGCCGTAATTAAAATAACAACAAATAACTGATCGAAATAAAAGAGTAGTCATAAAAACGAGAGATGGATTAAAATTTTTTTAACTTTTGACTCTTATGCTCTTCAGATAACATGTTTGCCTCTGATTTTCTCATTTTTCATCTAATATTTTATCTGAGTTTTTTGAAGCTCTTAGACGATAGATAGGATTTAGAAAGAGGATGATGAAATTTCTTTTTATTTTCCTTCATATCTTTCTCGGCCTTTTGGCTATAAGATCAAATGTTGGCTCCTTAGGACGTAACTTTTAAGATGGTAGTTTTTATTTTCATTTTCATTTATCCCAATGATAAAGGTCATCTATTTGCTAATTTTATCTAACTAAATATTATTAGATAACTAAATCATATCATATTAACATTCTAACTATTTGTACCCTAATTGATACAATTATTCTTGAATTAAAAACGAAGCTACTTTAATTATTGAAATTTAGAAGAAAAAGACAGGGAGAAGACATGACTAGACTAGAGAGTAGAGGATTCAATGTCGAATAAGTACATAAAATTTTGCAAGATGCTATTAGTCTCCACTTGCGATTGTTTTTTGGTTTGTGTGGATTTAACTAATTTAGGAGTTAATTACAACTAATACAATGTAAGGTCACGCATTGATTCAAACTGTTGCTAACTAATATAGGCTCCCGTTCAAAAAACTAATTTAGGCAAATGCGTGTGACCAGTTTACACAAGAACTAATTTAGGCAAATGCGTGTGACCAGTTTACACTTTACACAATTAGGCGGAAAATGCACAAATCACAATTTTGGAAAATTTCACCAAAAAACAAACAACTAGAACCTTATTTGTGTCATAGTTTTTGTTAACTTGAATCATTTGAACTTATTAATTTGTGTAAGTCTTATTTCATATATTATATCAATTTCAGAAGCTCAACGTATTAATAGCATTAAATATCATATATATGAGACATTCATATACTACTGGCTAGATATTAATTAATGTGTTTATTAGAAAGATTATTTGACACTGAAATATTACCCGAACTTCGTTTTTTTGTTTCATTCAACATTAGCTCATGAGCACATGGCTGAGAAAGAAAACCACAAGCGACTAACTAACATAAATAAATTTATACTCAATCAAAAAGATTAAAAAAATTATGAATGAAAGTCTAACTATAGATATCTTTACAAAGTTTGCTCTCTTATGAAATATAAACATTACATTCAACAAACCCCCTCTCAAGTGTCCCACACCAATATATACAATTAGACCCTTGCTAATATTGAAACTTCAGGTTTCAAAAAAAAAAAATTCCAAATTCTATGTGCATCAATAAACTGAATTGCAACTGCATGTGCATAAAAATAGATATGAGGAAAATAAATGTACAGAAAGTAAATGTGCATAAGATAAATGTACATAGATAATATACTGCAACTTCTGGTGCAAAAAAATAAAATAAATAAACATGCAATTTCTGGTTGCATAAAAATTGAACAAGCAAATTTTGGTGCGTAATTAAAAAATAAAATAAATACTTCTGGTTGCGTAAATACATATTGTATAAGCAACTTCGGGTGTGTTATGAAAAATAAAATAAACATACCACTTTTGGTTGCGTAATTAGAAATTAAACAAGTAACTTCTGGTGCATAATTAAAAGTAAAATAAACTTGCAACTTCTAGTTGCTTGAATACACAACTTCTGGTGTGTGATTAAAAACAAAATAAAATAAACATGCAACTTCTGATTACTTAAATAAAAACTGAACATGCAACTTCTGGTGTGTAATTATAAAATAAACATCAACTTCTGGTTGTTTCAATTAAAAATAAAATGAATAATTAAACAAGCAACTTCTAGTGCTTAAAAATAAACATGTATAATAACATGTTGTCAGAAGTTCAAATAAATAAATAGAATAAAGTTGAATCAATCGGAAGAAAAGAATCCGAATAAGAAAATATTGATGTATAAGGAATAATGATAATTCCTACCTCGCTTACGTTAGGTCAGAGTGAGGTTTTGGTAGAGGTAAGTATTTCTTAGAGTTTGGAAGAGACAAATTATTTATTTCTAATTATAAAGAGTCAACAAAACACAATGGTGAAGAGGCACCAAATACAATAGTCTCTACCCCTTTATATAGTGAAGGTGAGCATTCTACTCTAGAATCTATCCTAGAATTTAGTATTCTACTCTAGAATCTATCCAAGAATTTTATGTTGGGTTTCAGACGTGCATAACGCAACGGAAAATAAAAATTTCGTCCAAAACCAATCCGAGGATCCGTGCGTATCGGTTAAATCAAAAAAATAAATCTTAAAGATACCTTTCGGATTACGTTTAATCCGTGACGCTCAAACCATGTGTGTTGTCCATGCGTCTCTAAACCGGTTACCGTCCTAACCAATTTTACGTCCGTCTAGGCCGTCTAGGTCGGATCGTGCGGAAGTCATCTACCGCACACACAATCGGTCTCCACCAAAACTCTCAACAAACCGTTCTCATCTTCTTAGGCCGAATAGATCACAAGCGCCGAAAGTACGAACACCTCTACCGGTGTCCACACGAACAAACTTCTTAAAACGGGAAGAAGAACAATATATATGCTAGTAGCTTGTTCTCCTCTTGCATAAGAAAACTCTTCTTATTTTATCTCACAAAAGATGTATATAATTCCTCTCATATAATCGCACTCTTTCATTTTTGTCATACAAAAAGGAAAGCACAATTTCATAATTTTGTCATACAAATTAGAAAGTATGTTTTCTCTCTTTTGTCTCACAAAAGAGAATGAGAAATAATGAGAGAGAGAATGATGTGTTGTGTTATGAATTTGGAGCCCTCTATGTCCTTATATAGAGATGAAGAGTCATATATCTTCACACTAAAAGATGTGTATGACATCACTCATCATTATCCATATGTCATCATCTAAACTCTTCTAGATTACATGATCTTTTGTGCTCATAGTTTTTATATACATATATATCACATCTTATCACATAAGATGACAATATATTTTGTGACATTCTTATGCAACTCATCATATAAGTCGCTAGGATATTTTGCGCCCGTTTTAGTTTGTTCTTTGTGTGTGACCCTGTAGATTCACTTAATGTTGGCAATAGACTTAACAGTCTATAAATCATGAGCGGACTCTAGCAAGTCATCATGACTACCCAATTTAAGTGAATATCGGTGATCCGATTTACCTAATCAACAATCACGTATTTAGTCCCTTTGTCACACAATATCTATATCGATCATAAGGCATGTAATACGTCATCCTTATATTAATCGAATAATATTTCTTGATCCCAAATTAAACTGAACAAGAACAAATGACATTAATAACTCTTATTAATTCATTTGAGTATGGCCATACATTTCTTCAGTTCAATTCATCAAGAGGCCTAAAGATATCTCTCTCATTTATGAGAGGAACAAATCCCATCTTGATTGCACTCGTCCCTTTACATGATTCATTGTATACCTAATCATAACCGTTATGACCACTCGGTTAAAGGCAGTGTTAGATTATATTAAAGTATAAAATTACTCATGTTGGGAACCGAGACAATCTCAGGTCAACGGACTATAAATACTTTATGTTACAAGAATCGGTAATGATGTAAAACATGTAGCATTCTTATGGCGGGTCAGTCCAGTATATGGTCTCTAACATATACCTATGTTAATGACTTGATAACTATTTATCCATGATCAGTAAAACATAATCATCAGTCAACTAATATACTGGTGTACATTTATAGCTTGTTTATAAATATATATATTTATATGTATCTGCAAATATATTTGTCTCCACAAATATCCTATAAATGACCAGGGACGATTTAAAATAGCATTCATAACACTTTATAGATTTACTATCAAAGTCACGCACTTTGATGACATAAAGCTGAATTGCATATTCATGGTCTATTTTAATTATATTAAAATAACCTATACGCACATATTATATGAAATATCTTAGAATAAATATTATGTTTGTTATTACAATCCATCATCTAGGTCACAAACATTTTGGCCTAGGGCATAACACCATCACCAAGGGGATAAATTTCCTCTTAATAGAGATTTGAAGTTGACAATTTTTTAAGTTTCGAATTTCGATTGATGGAGAAAACGAAGCGGGACATACCGGTTTTGATTTTGTTAGGTTTGATTGCGAATTTTACTTTTGCAACAGAAGAATTATTAGCTGGTGGATTTGGAGTAATGTACGATGGTCACTCGTTGATCATTAATGGCCGAAGAGAGCTTCACTTTTCCGGCTTGATTCATTACCCTCATAGCACACCTGAAGTGAGTCCATAATTATAATTTGTTCACCGAAATTTCAAGCGAAACTCAGTTAAATAAAAAAATGATATTTCTAATTATATTTCATTTAAAATTTCAATCTAATATAAAATTATGGACTCACTTCTGGTGTGCTACGAGGGTAATGAATCGAGCCGGAAAAGAGAAGCTCTCTTCGGCCATTAATGATCAACAAGCGACCATCGTACGTTATTCCAGATCCACCAGCTAATAATTCTTCTGCTGCAAATGTAAAATTCGCAATCAAACCTAGCAAAATTAAAACCGGTATGACCCGCCTCATTCTGATTGTGAATTTTACTTTTGCAACAGAAGAATTGTTAGCTAGTGGATCTGGAGTAATGTACGATGGTCACTCGTTGATCATTAATGGCCGAAGAGAGCTTCACTTTTCCGGCTTGATTCATTACCCTCATAGCACACCTGAAGTGAGTCCATAATTATATTTTGTTCACCGAAATTTCAAGCGAAACTCCGTTTAATAAAAAAATGATATTTCTAATTATATTTCATTTAAAATATCAATCTAATATAAAATTATGGACTCACTTCTGGTGTGCTACGAGGGTAATGAATCGAGCCGGAAAAGAGAAGCTCTCTTCGGCCATTAATGATCAACAAGCGACCATCGTACGTTATTCCAGATCCACCAGCTAATAATTCTTCTGCTGCAAATGTAAAATTCGCAATCAAACCTAGCAAAATTAAAACCGGTATGACCTGCCTCATTTTCTCCATCAATCGAAATTCGAAACTTAAAAAATTGTCAAATTCAAATCACTATTAAGAGGAAAGAGAAGAAGAGTTGGCTCATAAAAATGAAGGAATAATTGGAGGCGTTTCAATTAAGGGGAAAGCTAAATTTAACCAGAGTGGAATGAACCAACATGTTAACTGTTTTTAACTAATTCAGGAATTAATAGCTATTTTTAGGTCAAGTCCAATCTTAACAATTTTGAAAAGTACATGGGCTAATCCAATCAAAAAACGAAATTTTGATTTCAACAAAAAAGTCATGCACTCACTTCTAAAAAATGATATTTCTAATTATATTTCATTTAAAATATCAATCTAATATAAAATTATGGACTCACTTCTGGTGTGCTACGAGGGTGATGAATCGAGCCGGAAAAGAGAAGCTCTCTTCGGCCATTAATGATCAACGAGCGACCATCGTATGTTATTCCAGATCCACCAACTAATAATTCTTCTGCTGCAAATGTAAAATTTGCAATCAAACCTAACAAAATTAAAACTGGTTTGACCCACCTCGTTTTCTCCATCAATCGAAATTCGAAACTTAAAAAATTGTCAAATTCAAATCTCTATTAAGAGGAAAGAGAAGAAGAGTTGGCTCATAAAAAAGAAGGAATAATTGGAGACGTATAAATTAAGGGGAAAGCTAAATTTTACCAGTGGAATGAACCAACATGTTAACTGTTTATAACTAATTCATGAATTAATAGCTATTTCTAGGTCCAGTCCAATCTTAATAGTTTTGAAAAGTACATGGGCTAATCCAATCAAAATTTTTTTTTTGATTTCAACAAAGAAATCATGCACTAATTGAGCCTGCAAATAGAATAGCATTTGCTGGGCCTGGCCTAATTTGATGATGATATGTGACCCAAAAAATGGCCTAAAAATGATAATATGTGGCCTATTGAAAATGACCTGAGAATTGGGCTAGAGATTTAAAAAAAGAAAAAGAATTTGAAAATTGAAATTCCAAACAACAAAACAAATCTACAAATAATTAAACCTAAGAGTTGAAATTGGTTCGTCTTCCCCAAAGGCCCCAACTGAAAACTCATCTTTTTGTACTATTTTTAGACCTCAATTTCGAAAACTTTCACAACCAGACCAACTTCCGGTTTTATTTGCCACCTCTAATTCGTCTATTCCATTTCAACCCCTCGCATCTCAAACCCCATAAATACGAAAGATTTTTCTGAAAAAAAATGAACTTGAGTAGCTCATAATCTCAATCCGCCATTAACAAGTTGAAGCTTGAAGATCGAGTGCTAGAGAGAGAAACATGGCGGGAACTGAGAAGGTGGCACAGCTTGCAGCTGCCGTGCTTTTGGTTGGTTGCCTGGCGAGTTTATCGGTCGCCACCTCACGTCAAGATATGCTTACTTCTGGCGTGACTTATGATGGCCGCTCTTTGATTATTAATGGCAAGAGAGAGCTCATTTTTTCAGGCTCCATTCATTACCCTCGTAGCACTCCCCAAGTAAGTTAATTTAATATTTCATGCATATACCTAAGTTAACAAGTATATAATTAAATCACATAGTTATGCATATATTAAAAGTAGATATATATTATTATATGTAATTGCTTGAATGAATATTTTATACACTCATAAAACAAATACCCTCAAGGTTGTCTTTGTTAGTAGAATAAATAAATAAACAAACATGATCTAGTTTAAATAAACAAACAAACAAATAAATATGATTTAATATGAGAGTAATGTAGAATTTTTATTTCTTTTTTTGGATTAGATGTGGCCGGATCTTATAAAGAGGGCGAAGAGTGGTGGCTTGAATGCGATTGCAACTTACGTTTTTTGGAATATTCATGAGCCGGAACCGGGAAAGGTAATTACATAATTTTAACCTCAATTTAGTTGTTTGCAAAATATTAGTTCTATTTTATACCTGTTATTTTTTGCAAGATTTTGTAATTAAGAGGATGCATGTTTGATTGATTTGCAGTATAATTTCGAGGGAAATTATGATTTAGCGGAGTTCATTAGGTTGGTTCAGAAGAATGGCATGTATGCTATTCTTCGTATTGGTCCCTTTGTCCAAGCGGAATGGAACCATGGGTACGCGCCAATTTGTTCAAATCATAATTTTATTTTAAATATGGCTTAAAATTAAAATTAGTTACAAGTTTGATAATTCAATGCGCTTTTACAGTGGATTTCCATACTGGCTAAGGGAGGTAACGAACGTGACATTCCGTACCGAAAATGAACCATTCAAGGTGAAATAACACATCTTTTTGATTAATTACAAACTAAAACCTAAATTCATGTATTTCGCATCTCAATCACAAGCTAATTAATTCACTCTTAATTTCTTTTTGAACAGTATCATATGGAGAGATTTGTAAGAAAGGTGGTGGATACAATGAAGGAAGAAAAACTATTTGCCTCTCAAGGCGGCCCCATCATTGTCGCACAAGTTCGTAATAAAATAAATAAAATTTAGTAAATATACTTCATACTTTTGATTTTGTTTCATCTCTTATATTCTGAAATTATTTTCGCATTTAATTTGGATATTGACAGATTGAGAATGAATATAACAACATCGCAAAAGCATTTAAAGAGCACGGCACAAAATATATTCATTGGGCCGGAAACTTGGCTCTCAATTTGAAAGCCGGAGTCCCTTGGGTCATGTGCAAACAAAAGAAAGCTCCCAACACTATCGTAAGCATATTTGATACAATTTATTTTGTTTTTTAAATATGTTGTCTTATAATGATTTTCTTTGCTTTTTTTAATTGAAGATTCCTACTTGTAATGGGAGAAACTGTGGCGATACATTCAACCATCATCAACCCGGCAAGCCAATGTTGTGGACCGAGAATTGGACTGCTCAGTAAGCATATATAAAACATTGTTTGATGTTTAATTCCCAATTTGTTATAATTATTTCCCCTCATGAGAGATAATTAAGCTACATAGTGCTAAATATATCTGTTTGATAATTCAGATATAGAGTTTTTGGCGACCCTCCTTCTCAAAGATCAGCGGAGGACATTGCCTACTCGGTCGCACGGTTTTTCGCCAAGAAAGGCACATTGACAAACTATTATATGGTAATGAAACATATATCTTTTCTATTTAATATAAAACAAATAAATGATTAATGAGAAAAATATAAATTAACATGAGTAACTTTTTTCTCAATTTAGTACCATGGAGGAACCAACTTTGGCAGGAATGGAGCTGCCTTTGTGATGACTAGATACTATGACGAAGCTCCGCTTGATGAATTCGGTAAGATCCATATAATAATAAACGCTCTTTCCATTCTGATTACAGTATGACAAATAGCCTGCACATTTATTCAAAAGAAATAAGGAATTAACATAAAGCTTATTGCAATAGGATTACAAAAGGAGCCAAAGTGGGGGCATCTTCGCGACTTGCACCATGCGCTCAGACTGTGCAGAAAGGGTCTTCTTTGGGGCAAAACCTCCTTCCAACCCTTGGGAAAGAAGAGCTTGGAGGTAACAAAACATGATAATAATCAATCATATACATGTCTTTTTGGATAGGAAGTAAATAAATTTTCCACTATAATTATAACATAATAATTAATTTAGTCTAACGAGTAATTTCCTCATATTTGCAGGCTTGGATTTACGAGAAGCCAGATGAGAAGGTTTGTGTCGCTTTCCTGACTAACACTAACAAAAAGGTCGATTCAACCGTGAGTTTCCGAGGCGTAGACTACTTTTTGCCTCGCCGCTCCATCAGCATTCTTCCTGACTGCAAGACTGTGGTTTACAACACTCAGAGGGTATGTATATACAATTTCAACAAATCAGCACGGTATTTCATTACAAATATATTTTGAAATACCAAAGGATTAATCAATCTCTCATTTTCTTTTTTATGTATTAGGTTAATGCGCAACATAATGCTAGGACATTCCATGTCGTTAAGCAAAATCAACAGAAAAATGAGTGGATGATCTACCAAGAACGTATTGTGCGGTTCCGTGATACCTCGGTGAAAACACGTGAGCCCTTGGAACTGTTCAACATGACCAAGGACAAAACAGATTATCTTTGGTACACCACAAGGTAATCTTAATTTCACGCTGTAGATAATGTTATTTGTATATGTGCTTAGCATATTTATCTGGCTAATCTATATTGTAATCCAGCTTCAAGCTAGACGATGAGGATTTACCCATGAGACGGGACATCAGGCCGGTACTTATTGCCTCGAACAAGGGCCATGTTATGCATGCATTTGTCAATGGACAATACATAGGTAATGTTGAGGTTTCATTTTTTTCTCTCAATAAATTATGTCTTAATATATAAGAACTTTCTATATTTTTCTTGTCATATGCTAATTCATAATTCATAAAAATACATTGTATTTTAGGGTCTGGGCATGGAAACAAGAAGGCAAAAACCTTTGTTTTCCAGAAGCCGATGGATTTGAAAACAGGAACTAATTACATTGCTATTCTCAACACGATGGTCGGCCTTCATGTAATGACATTTAAAACTAATTAAGAAGAAAATTATTATCCTCTTTCCTAATTAATTAAGTACATGTTACATATATTGATACATTATGCAAACATATGACTTCTGTAATTTAATAAATACAGGATAGTGGTGCTTATTTGGAGCATAGAGATGCTGGATTGCACACTGTGGCAATCCAAGGTCTCAATACCGGTACTCTCGACTTGACGGAAAACGGCTGGGGCCACAAGGTAACTAAATCTCAAAGGATGAAATTATTCAAGAGTTATTATTTTCGTATATTTCGCAATTGATCATTTGAATAAATTTTACCGATCATTCTTCTAATTGATATGGCATATATAGGTCGGATTGATGGGAGAGCAGATAGAAATCTTCACCGAGAGAGGAGCGGGCAAGGTTCAATGGGCAAAAACCAAAAGTAAGACGCCAGTTACTTGGTACAAGGTAATTATGATATACCATCATCCAAAATTCTATTTGGGCTTGCTATTTTGAACAAGATTGTTTAATAATACAAATATTCATTTAGAGATACTTTGATTCACCTGACGGATCGGCCGACCCAGTGGCACTAGACATGAGCAGCATGGGAAAAGGTCTCGCGTGGGTCAATGGCCAGTGCATCGGGCGCTACTGGGTCTCTCTCAAGTCTCCTCTCGGCAAGCCTTCTCAGTCCGTGTAAGTGATTTCACCATAAATAAATCTATATTTAAAATCAAAAAATGTTTTATATATGCCCTAAACTAAACCCTAAATCAACTAACTAATCAAACATCGAATATTCTAGATACCATGTGCCTCGTTCATTCTTGAAGCCGAAGGATAACCTTCTTGTGGTATTTGAAGAGCACGGTGGAAACCCAGAGGATATAATGATCATGACGGTGAAGAGAGACAATATCTGCACATTCGTTTCGGAGCATCACCCGGCACATATCAAGTCATGGAACAGAGAAAACGGCAAACTCAAGACTACCGCTCAAGATGTGACCCCTAGAGCCGCTCTAAGGTGCCCTAACAAAAAAGTTGTCACCAAAATTGTCTTCGCGAGTTTCGGAAACCCTATGGGAATGTGCGGTAATTTCACCGTCGGTAATTGCCATACCCCTAACGCAACGCAAGTTGTCGAAAAGGTAACTAAAATTGTCTTTATTTCTTAAAAAATTTGATGTGAATATACTTTTAGTACGAATTATTGGCTAATATCTTTTTTTGATGAAATTATTGGCTAATATTCAAATTAATTGAAATGAAAATAGCTTTGCTTGGGGAAAAGATCCTGCACGTTGCCGGTCATGAGCAAAGACTATGGAGCTAATTCGAATTGCCCTGATACCACAAGCACCCTCGCTGTTCAGATCAAGTGTTCAAGGAGGAACTTGTCTAAATAAATTGGTTATATCTACTTTTTGCGAAGGTGTAATATATATATTGGTATTGGACACTTGAGAGGGGGTTTGTTGAATTAACCCCCCCCATATAGAGGCAGTCGGCTTTGGTTTTCCTTTAGGGGCCACGTAGGCCTCAATTGTGGACCATTCATTTGTGAATTGTGGATGTTTGTTAGCCTTTTGTTGTTTTTTATTTATTTTTATCTTTCAAAAATTATACTATGAAAGAGATGATGTGTAATATTTTGATTCATTTTTATGGTGTTTGATATTATGTTTGAGGATGAAATGAGAAGTCACTTCAAATGCACAGGACAATGCCGTGTAATATTCTATGTCGTACGGATACATGTATCATATCTAATATGAAACGGAACGGGAATACGGAAAATCTCAAAAAATTAGAATACAAATACGAATATAATACGAAATGAGAATACGGTAAATCTCAAAAAATTAGGATACATGTACAACTATATATATTTATATTTTAATTATATTTATATAATATAATAATAATAATAAATTAATTAATTAATAATATATAATCAATATTTCAAATTTAATATCAAAATATATAAATGAGATTTAAACACATACTTGATACTCAATGTTCATAAAATTCAAAATTTGATTGAAGGAAAGTCAACGATTTTCACTTTCTCGAGAAATAATTTTTTTATTTTTAATTATGTGAGTTGTAAACAAAATAAAGAATGTGAGTTATAAAATGCAAATAAGTCTTATGTTGTTTTGAATGTGGGTCAAAAATTGATTTAAGGAAAAAAAAAAGGGTCAAAAAAAGTAAGAGAAATATATTGTTGGAAAATATATGTGAACAAACCAAGAGTAATATTTTGTTGGATATTACATATGCGCAAATCTGACAAATTAAGAGATTTTTATCACTTACTTTTTATCTACAAAAATAGTTTGGTTGATTTCTTTAGGACTAATTTATAATGTCATTTGTTAATATAATAAAATTATATCTCATGCCCTAATAATGAAAGACCATAAATGGATATATCTTATTAAATCCTGGAAACTATTTAAAAGGTTGATTGAAGAATTAAAAATGCTCAGAAATCAGAAAAAAAAAGTTTGTGTTCAAAAGGAAAATGAGAATGTGCCACTGCCACCTCACAAGGTACTCAACAAAATACAATTTCTCTCTCTTTATTTTTCTAATTTATTATGTAAGTTGTTCCTATAATTAATATTAATCACAAAAATTTGTGATTTGGGTCCGAGTATTAAGTATTGGAAAAGAAAAAATAACGAGGTTATTATGTTGGAATTGTTCCAGTTTCAATAAAATTTGTTTTAAATATAGTAAAAGGCACATTTATTTCTTACAATTCATGATTATTAGTTTTGCTCACATTTTGTGTCAATATACGACTTGCATCAAATTTTACTCCTTGAAATATAACTGGTAAATTCTTTAAGTTGTAACCTCAAGTTTTATATTATATTATTCTAATATGTTTTGCTAATATATATGATAAGCAGTTACAAGAAGAGAGAGAGAAATTACGATTTCAGCCTCTGATGAGCGGAAATACATTCTACATATATTGAGGATTAATGTAGAAAAATATGATGATAGAGCCTTGCTAACTCACAATTTAGTTGATATGTGTTCCATGCAGGGCCGGTCCTGTGTTTTTGGAGACCCTTGACAGTTAATATTACAAATAAAGTATAAATTATATGTTTAAAACATTACAATAAACTGTATGTGTATTATTTGGGATCTAATTTGTAGAACCAGAAAGAATTGAAAAAAAAATGCAAAGTAAATAAAGAAAGCCAAATACTATTTGAAAAGTTGTGTTTTTATTATAATTGAAAAACTATATATGATAATTATAGTAATAGTAATAATAATAATATATAACTATCAAAATATGAGGGGCCTTTCTGCATATTTTATCTTTTATTCATTTCCATTTATGTTTGGAGGGAATTCTGTTTTTCTACCTTGCACTCCAAAATAAAAAAATATATATAATTACATAGTTTTGTAGGGTCTTGATGTAAAATTTCCATCTAATATAATACACGTGGTCCCTTGCCTCAGATGAATGGTTATTTCAAAGAAATTCAATTATACAAATAACAAAGAGTTATTGATCATTTTGTAAATCTCCAATACATTTACCCCTTCAATTTGCGCTGGAAAGGGTCCATTCTCCAATTCTACTAGCGTGATAGGGAATGGGCTGTGTTATTATAGGTTTTATTTAATTATCTTGGGTTTTGGGTTGTATTATATATAGGAAAATATAAAAATTGTGGGGCCCTTTAGGAAGATGAGGCCCTTGACCGGGGTCATTTCAATTGCACTACAGGGCCGACCTTGGTCCCATGTTAGAATATGTGACTAGGATTTAAACTTGGATCTATGTATCGTTTTATTTATGGTTTGTAATATTATGTTGGGATTTGTAAAGGTTATTAATTTTGTTTCTCCTCATGCTTTCATTTTTTTTGTTTATATTTCATAAGAAAATTTTATTGTGTTTAATATGACTTTTTTTTTATCAATATAATCCATTTATATGTTAAAAATAGATAACAAGATTTTAAAAATCCGCAGCGTAGCATGGGAAATAACTTAGACAAATGTTTAAAAATGTTTTTATAATAATGAAAAATATTATTAGATTTGCATAATAATCTATGATTACATTTTATGATATTTTTATTATTTAAGAGATATAAAAAAATTGTAATTACATAAGAGACATGATAGATCATGACGAGATTTTTCCCGTCGTGCATCACGACGATAGTATATATGGATAATAGACAATGCATAAAATTGATAAGTATATATGTATATATATATATATATATATATATATATATATATATATATATATATATATATATATATATATATATATATATATAAAATATATATGTAAACAAAGTGAAAATAAAGTCTAAAAAAGAAATAATATATTAAAAAGCGAAAAAAGTATATAAAAATTACAAAGAGTAAATAGTGCACAAAAAATAAAAAAAATATGTAAAACAGTAAAAAATAGTATATAAAAAATAATAATATACTAAAAAGCAGAAAACTGTATATAGACCTTCCGTCATGATATGGGTGTGCTTTAGGCCGTCCTGATTTCACATCTGCCATTACATAAATATCTTAATGCAAAATATTTGTTTGTTATCTTTAGTTATCTAATTTTTTTTTGAAGTGGTTGCCGGAAAGCGTGCTAAGACTAAGCTTTAGTTATATAATTAGGTGTCTTAATTTATTTTGTTAGTTTGTTATTTTATGTTTTTAAGTATATATTTGTTATCTCAAAAATATCTGATGCGGATGCGGATACGGAAAGTATCTATGAAATATCTTTTATTA